>JAWMRA010000001.1:1284677-1320875 GCA_035584735.1 Pseudotriccus pelzelni | reverse complement strand
CCACCCTGTGCCCGATGCCCACCTTGTGCCCCAGCCCAGAGCACCGAGTGCCATGGCCAGGCTTTCCTTGGACACCTCCAGGGGTGGGGACTCCAAACCTCCCTGGGCAGCCCCTGACAGTGTTTAACAACGTTTTCCACGAAGAAATTCCTCCTCGTGTCCAACCCGACCCTCCCCTGGGAGCACAGCTGGAGGCTATAACCACGCAGGGAATACCAGTATGACCAGTATGTCCAGTACAACACACCCCGCCCCAACACGGCCCGCGGGGAGCAGTGGGGGCATCAGCCAGAGGTTCCAGCTCTTCTCTTTTCCAGGGAAAAGCTCTATGTGCCACTAGATGTCAGTGGAGACGGCTTCCAGAGCGGGAAAAGCTTTGTGCCTCTCCTCTCTCTTCCCCAGAGATTCATTTGTCCAGGATTTGAGGGATGGCAGAGCAGCCCACGGCCCACTTTGCAAAGACAGGATCTGTGTCCCCTCTTGTCACCAAACACCTTCCTCTCACTTCCAATGTGTCCAAACATTCTGCCCTTCCCTCAGCCATCTTCCTCTGCTCTCCCTGGGCCTGTCCAAGCATGGCTGTCCCATGCACAACCTCTCCCACCCTCTCCAGGGAGAATGGATGCCACGGGACACCCTGTCCCTCGTCCCTGCTCCGGCTATGCCTGCTGTCCTCTGCACCCACTCTCTTCCCTCTCTCCTGGGCTGCCAGAACACACTGACACACTCCTTCCATCTCCCTGCTCCCCAAAGCACTATCCATGGACTCCATGTCTCAACAGAGACTTCCTTTTGGCCAAAATTAGGAGCTCCATCCAAATCTTCACGGACTAAGGCTGTGGCCAAGCTGGAGCCAGGTGGACCATGGATGGATTTGAGGGGCAGTGATGGCCCAGGACTCAGCCTGGGCATACCATGAGCTCCTGGAACTCTCCTCCACCCTCATCCCTGGACACAAGTGACACAAAGCCAGCTCGTGACCAGGTGGCAGAAGAGGTGCTGGTCCCTTCCAAGTGCTGTAGGAACCACCATCAACACTTGATCCAGGTCTGTGTCTGCCACACATTGGCCTGGGTGTGATACCCTGATTTCTGTCCCCTCCCTGCTCCCAGATCCGACCCCTCAGAGGGAGCTTCACCCTCTGTAAGGGCTGTTGGGCTGTAGGAGCTGTGGCAGAGCTGCAGATGCCCAGGATTTACAGCAGGAAAAGGGTTTATGGGACGATCCTAAAGCCAACAGGCCAGAGATGTCCCTTAACCATCCCTAGTCCCTGGGGGCGGACCAGAGCACCAACAAACAACATTTCCCCACTGGACACAGTGTGTGAGTGCACATGTGGCCTTTTCCCAGCCCATTCCCAAGATGAGCAGGAGAAATCTGAGGAAAGCTTCCCTTCTCCCCCCTTCCAGCATGCTGCACTATCCTATTTTCCCTGGCGGCAAAGAGGCTTAGAGGAGCTTCCCTCTCTCCACCCTCACCCCTGCCCCTTCCTCCCCCCTCTCTGGCCCATCCTGCTGTTTCTGGAGCCCGGCTGTCAACCAGCTCCCGGAAAGGATCCAACACAAACACAGACATATTTTGGAGGGGGTTATTTAAAGCCCTGCTCGTTTTCCTGCTCCAGCACAGCAGACTGTGAGCACCCAAGGGGAGGGCAGCAACTTGTGGCAGGGAAAGGGGATGGGGCCAGGCAGGAACATCACACTCGAAAGACCAAAAAGGTGTCCAGGTTTGGGGTGACACTTGGGGATCCCACTGTTCCAGCACTGTGCCATGTTGAGGGGACATCTGACGCCTCACCCCCAGGGGGACACCAGAACAATGGATTTGGGAGAAATGTCCAGCAGCTGGGGATGTCTCTGTGCAGGGATTTGAGCCCAAGATCCTATTAACCAGGCTCTCAAATAATTTTCAAGGAACGACCCTCCCAACCTGCACAAACCCCACTCTGCTGCTCTCCAAGTGGGGACCACACCACACTACTTTCAGAGCAAGAAGTATCACCTCTTTTTCTTAGGCTGAGTTCATCTGGGAGGTGCTCAACCAGTGTCTTTCTGGATCACAGGAAGACAGGGAAAAGCACAACGTGAGGGACAAGCCTGGCCCTGTCGTCTGTCACCTCGTCCGTGCCCTAGTAAGGACAAATGATGTGTTGTGCCAGCATTTGAGGGTCAGCGTGGAGGACCAGAGCCAGGCTCAGGCCCCTGGGACAAAGGAGGGCCTTGGTGGCCTCCAGCACCAGGGGAATGTCCCCTCTCCCCCCAGACAAGGCCCAGCTAAGCCAGGGGGATCCAAGACATGGCTTTCCCAGCCGGGAACATTTCAGTCCCTTCCACAAACAGGAACGTGGGATTCCTCCCTCCTCCATCCCCCCCTGGCCCCAGGCTGCCAGGGAGGCTCCAAGGTGCTGTCTGCAGCCAAACAGGGATGAATTCTGGGCTGGTTGGAGGTGTCCCTGCTCATGGCAGGGGGTTGGATTAGACGACCCTCAAAGGTCCATTCCAACCCAAACCATTCCATGACTCTGTGATTTCATCCCTGCTCCATCCCTGCCGGAATGGAGGCTGGCAACATCCCAAAAAAGCTGCGATGTGCCTGCACCCCTCTCCTCAGAGAGCTCAAATCTTCTCCAGCTGGTCCCAGTGGCTTCCCAGCCCCAGCGGGGCCTGGATCTGCAGCAGGCCTGGGATTGTCCCTGGCAGGCACGAGTGACACTCAGGTATCTGGGACGGGGCAGGGGAAGGGGTTCCCTGAGGAACCACAGCCCCCCTGTCCCACATCTCCCACTGTTGTGTGGAGCCAGCCTGGGAGGGCAGAGGCTGCCTGGCCACAGGGACAGGAGCTCCCTTTGTCCCTTTGCCCAGGGCGGATGGAAGAAACCTCTGGGGTCCCCAGAACATTGCCCCTGAGGGGCCTCACGGCTCCCTCATTCTCTGGGAGCACCCAGGGATAAACTGGGGCAGGCAGGAATGTGCCAGTGATCCCAGCTCTGCTGCACAACCTCACTCCACTGCCCAGGACTCGGGATTTGTCTCCGTAGGCTGCCACAAGGATGCAGCCACCAGCTCCAGCTCCAGCTCCAGTCATGACCCTCTGCCCGGAGGGCCCAGGATGGTCACCCCTGACATCCCACCTGCCCCCAGCTGCCAATAAAACCTCCGCTGCGTCCCCCGCTCTGGCATCTTGGATCTCCCCTTGGAGTTCACAGCCACAGCCAGGCGCAAAAGCAGGGGTGCACAGGATGGATGTTCCCCTGGATGTGGCCCTTGGCAACACCAGGGAACCCCCTGTGCCCCCAGGGAGGGCCCCTTGCAGGTGCCAGGGGTAGTGGCAGGTTTTCCTCGCTGTGGGGGATGCCGGCTTGGAGCAGGTCTGGGAATCGGGAGCTGTCCCGCCTCCCCCCAGCTCCATTCACAGCCCAGACAGCAACATGGTTTATGGCCCTGAAGGCCATTGCACAGGCTCAATTAAGCCTGAATCCCAGGGTTTTCTCCCCAGGAACCTGGCTCCTGTTCAGAGCAGGCAGGAGGGGCTGGCAGCCCTTCACACTGACAGGGCCAGGACAGCCAGCGGCTTTCCCAGCTGGATTTTGGGATGCTCAGTGCTTTCTCTGGGCATTGGGAGTAAATGTCCTGCCTGGGGAAGTCTCCAACTGCCTTTGCTGCTGCTGCTTTCACAGGGAAAAACAAGGGAGGTTCTGCAGGCACCGAGGACCGGCTGGATCTGCACAGGGAGGATCAGGGAGCAGCCTTGGGGGCATCAAAAATGCACCTGGACAAACGAGTACAGGGGGAAGCACAGGGTCTCTCCACTCCCACTGTGCCCAGCAGGGGAGCTTTTCTCCTTGGAGCTGTGGGGAGCAGGAGATGGAGCTGGTGCCAAAGGAAAGGTTGGCTGCTCCAAGGGATCTGTCTGCATATAAATCTAAGGCCTGAGGCTGATAGATGGTCTCCAACAGGGCATGGGACCAGCTGTTCCCCACAGGATGGGCTCCTACAATCCCATGGTGTTGGGGCAGAGGCTCCTGGACCTGTGGGCTGAGGACCAGTGTGGGGCTCACCATATCCCAGTCACCTGCAGGCCTGAGGAATGGCAAAGAGGAGCTGTGGGAGATCCACACGGTCTCTGCAAGGAGAGAGCTGCCCCCAGCACCAAGAAATCCAATGCTCACTTCTGCAGGAATAACCAAGGCGTATAAAGGAGGAATGAAAATGCATCATTCCCCCCTGAAGAAGAGTAATTTGAGCACAACCAATCCAAAATGCTTGTTTCCATCAGTTCTGCCCAGCCAGGATGAGATCCGGGGGACAGGACAGGGCACAGGACCCAACCCTGTGCCTGTAGGATGCTGATGTCTCCACATGGCCTCGGAGGGCTCCCAAAACTGGGTCTCACCACCGTGCTCAGAGGGACAGGCTGCCTGTCCCACATGCCCTCACCCAAAGCTCCTGCTGGGACACCAGGAAACAAGACTAAGGGCAATCCTCCAAGTTAAGTACATGTTGCACCACCTTTTTGTGCAGGAGCTTGGAAAGAAAACCACCCAAACCACCTTCTCTACAAGCAGCAATTCCATCAGAGGTTCCACAGAGCTAATGAGCTTGTCCAGGGAGTAGCTGGGAAAATGAAAGCCGGGGCAGAGATGGACAAGAAGAGATAGTTTGCATTAAATGAATGGTAGGTAGTCCAGGCAGAGACGTGAAGATTGCAAGCCCCAGTTGTAAAGCATGTGTGAAGTCTGAGTGAGGCAGGATTTCTACTGCAAGAGCCCCAGTATTACAGCTTATTGCTGCAGTTGGAGCAGCTGCCGTTGTACAAACCCCCATCACTGAGTTACTCACCACTCTCTGGCAGCTCTGGAAACCTTCCTGAGAAATCGTGGAGCCCAAGCCCTGTCCAGTGAGATCCTTCCCATGTGGAGCAGTCCGAGGAAGTAGTAGGAGATAGAGTGGGAATGTGGCCTGGAGGAGCAGGACTCAGGGCCACATTTACAGGTCCTTTGTAAACATTTCACACTCAGGAGGATTTACTGTTTCTTGGCTTGGCAAGAACACAGGGGACTAAGTCCTGCAAACCTTCCAGCAGCAGGGGAAGGTGCTGTGTTTCCAGGCACAGATGACTTTCAGCTGCCCCAATCCCATCTCCTTCTCAAGAGCAGGACTGAACCTGGGGCAGCAACCGCTCTGTGCTAAGGAGAAATAGCTGTGCTCCAGTGAAAGGTGGAAAGGTGTGTGTGAATCTCCAGGAGGAGGATTCCCCCCTGGGAGAACACGGTTAAAGGCTTGAAAATCAACATCCCTGGGCAAAATAGAAGCTCTGCACTGGATATTCTTTGGATTTAATCCAGGGATTGCAACACTCCAGCCAAACTCCATTGTAATCCCAGTTACCTCCATTCCATCTGATAAATTGCTGGCAGCAGTTTAGTGGCTGCTCACAAGCGGGTCCATCACTCCAACACTTCCCTTTGGGCATCTGC
This sequence comes from Pseudotriccus pelzelni, assembly GCA_035584735.1. Lineage (NCBI taxonomy): Eukaryota > Metazoa > Chordata > Aves > Passeriformes > Tyrannidae > Pseudotriccus > Pseudotriccus pelzelni. The sequence goes on along the minus strand of JAWMRA010000001.1, from coordinate 1,315,399 downwards.
CCAGTAAACAAGGTTTTGCTTCGCTGCCTGGATTCACTTAAAGGCCTTTAAGCACATTAGTAAATAATTTATACTTCCTTTAAAAACAGGAAATGAAATAAGGACGCTGGCTGTGCTCTTTAGAGGGGAATTGTTGGGCTCGTTACTATTTAATGAACCGAGTGGCTGCTCACAGAGGTCATTCCAGCAGCTCACACCCTGTCCCTGTGGCTCTGGGAGAGGGATAGAAATTGAAACCTTAATGGGCATTTCCAGGAGAGCACTTTGCCCTGGTGGTGTCACCTGAAACTCAGCAGCTTAAGCAAGTGATTCTTAATCAGCTTTTAAGGAAGAACATAGAGGGCAGGAGGAGGCTGGTTTGGCCCCCACAGCACATTTTGTGATGATTTACGGGTGCACTGGGATAAGGCCGGTGGTAAAAGCCACTCCCTGCTCTTCCACACGCTCCCTGGAATGGCAGTTCACGGTGGAACTGTTCACATGGCACAGGAGGATGGGACAGCATGTGGGGGAATGGCTTCCCACTGCCAGAGGGCAGGGTTAGATGGGATATTGGGAAGGAATTCCTGTCTGTGAGGGTGGGGAGGCCCTGGCAAAGGTTGCCCAGAGAAACTGTGGTTGCCCCATCCCTGCAGAGGACCTTTTCCTCCAGCCAGCAAACGTTCCCTAAGGATCCAGAGGCCCAGGGATTGTAGTGGGATCCCTGAGTGTTGGACACATCTCTGCTGGGCACACAGGGCTCTGCCCTGGCTCAGAGTGTTCTCCATACCTCCCTGTGCACGTGGCCATCCCTACAATGGAACTGTAACCTGTTTTCCTGTGGAAAGGGGGCAAGGAGGGAAGGGCACAGCCGGAGCTGCAGTGGCTCAGTGGAGGACACCGGAGCCTTGCCTCGTTCCCCACACCACATGCACCCTGTAACAACCAGCTCATCCTGTGCTATTCCCAAACAGGAGTCATGCTCCCGTTATTCCCAACCCCCAGCAGCCACAGGGTGTCACACAACCCCCTGTCTCTGCTGCTCTCCACCCAAAGCTGTGAAGGAATCAGGAAAAGGAAAGGAAACAGCGCCAGGCTATAAACACACCTTTCAGATTCCTTCCCCCAGCCGTGCTTCTGGCACTGGGAAATGTCAGCTCCAACAGGAAAATCCAGGACACCCTCTGGCATCCCACGCTGGCTGGGATGTCACGAGCATGGTCACGAGCCCTGCCCAGAGCTGGGCCCAGCGTGTGGCACCGGCAGGCACAGCCCTGGCAGGCAGCCCTGGCGGGTTTGTGCCAACAGCTCCCGCTGCTCCCTGAATCCCACTGCTCCTGCTGGCATCGGGAGCACGAACATCAGCTTTGGAGTGGTTTAACCTGCCTCTTGTCTCCCTCTTTTGAGGGCAGAGCAGCTGGCACAGCCCTGCAGAGCTGCTTCTCTGAGGAGTGCAGGATCCAGAGGGTTTCTCCACCCTCCCTGGTGACGGTGAGGGAACCCTGGATCAAACTGTGCTGGTGCTGTAGGTGTTCCAGTCATCCCCTCCCTTACCTGCTGCAGCCTCCCTGGAGAGCCCAGCTCAGCCAGCAGCTCCTCCAGCAGCTCCTGGGGCAGGGCTGCACATGTTGCTCTCACACCTGGAACATCCTTATTTTCACACTCCCAGGGCACAGTGACAAAGCTCCGGATTAAACAGCAGCTGGGATGTAACGAGGCCTTCCAGGCACTGAGGCTGGTGACACCAAACAAACACCACCCACTGGGGCTGGTGACACTAAGCTGGCCACACTCAAACCATTTAACCACCAGCTTGGTCCCCATGAGCGTGGAACCCCCATGCTCAGAGCTGTCCCTGTCACTGGGGCAGCATGCAGCCACCTTCCAGAGGATACGAGATCTGTCACGCTGCAGAGTGATGGAGAATTTTGGGGTTTCTGTGAGATTTGGAGGATGTAGGATTTTCCCTTCTCAGGGTGATGAGAGAGGAGCAATGCCCATCCCAGCCTGGCTGTGACAGGGCGGATGAAAGCAGGACTGATGGTGGAAGATTCCAGGTGGGGAGGGAGAACATGCAAGGCTGGACAGGGACAGAAAATCAGCAGCATTTGCCGTATTTTTGAGATGCTGCACTTCTCCTGGAGCTGTGGGTGACACCTCCAGAACAGCTGAAAAGCACTGGAGGCAAGGAGCTGGTGCGGGACTTGCTGAGCTGGAAGGCTGGGCTCAGGCCTCAACGCCCAAACTCTCGATTCCAGAGCTGAGCTCCCAAAATTTCAGCTGGGCCACCTCCCTGTTTGGGCAAAGGGAAGCAAACCCACTTTGCTGCTGGTCCCTGAGCAGCCTGGGATAAGCAGCTCCCTGATTTCCCCTGCTCCCAGCACTTCTCCACCCTCGAGAAGCAGCCGGAGCACAGCAGGGATAAACTGGCTGCTGGTCCCAGCACAAGGTTATTTTCTAGGACATTAAGCAGAGTCTTCAGCTTGCAAGAGACCCATGAAGAGCGAGGAGACACCTGACCAGACTGCAAAAGCAGAGCTGCAAACTTAACACCTTTTTTTTTTTTTTTCTTTTTCCCTTATCTTTTAAAAATAGCTTTAGAGAGAGGGGGAGCTCAGGGCAGCCTGAACAGTGTGAGCAGTGCCTGCAGCTTCAGCAGAAATATCCCATGGCCACCACCCAGAAAGCTCTGATTTTCATCTCAAATGAAACCTTCGAGCTGCAATTGCTTTGCAGAGGCTAATAAAGAAATGAGAAGTCTTTACCAAGCCTGTTTTTCTGTGGGAACAACACCCTTCGCATCCCAGAATTGTCTCCATCCACGTCTGGCCAGGACTTCAAATCAATAAATTGTCTCCTCACCCCCGGATTAGCTCGGTCAGGTGATTTCCAAAGCAGCAGCAGCTCCCTGCTGTGCACAGAGCAGCTCTGCCAGCTGAATTAACAGGAGATCCCTCGTTATCCCACAGCAATCCCACTCCAGCATCCCTGGCAATAATTTGCACTGACCTCAACAATACTTTGTGGCAGTCTGGGAATGGGGAGTGCTCAGAGTTTCCTTTCCAGGATATTCACTGCCTGGAATTATTTTCCTCACAGCCAGGGATGTGGGCACACTGAATCTCAGGAAAAGGCTCTTCCCCCAGAGGCTGGTGGGGCACTGACCAGGCTCCCCAGGGCAGTGGGCACTTCCAAACCTCCCAGAGCTCCAGGAGCAGTTGGACAATGCTCTCAGGCACAGGGTGGGATTTTGGGGTGTCCTGGGCAGGGCCAGAGGTTGGACTTGATGATCCTTGTGAGATATTCTCTGATTCTGTGAAACCTGGTGTTTCTGTTCAGCCCAAAAATCTTAACACCTCCAAAATTCCTATTTGTTAAATATTTGGGTTCATATTTGGAATTAAAAAACAAGACATTTTGGTTTCCCTTCCTCCCACTTCCCAGGGGCTCTTTCCTGCCTCAGCCTCAGCTCCACCACCCCAAGATCCTTTCACCGCAGTTCCTGGGAAATCCCAGCACTCCCTGCTTCCCTCTCTTTTCCAAAGCTCTGCCAAAAGGAGCTTCCCTCTGCAGGGTCCTGTCCCGTGGGTTGTCATCTCCCACCATCACAGGAACCACACGTGGCCTTCAGTGACAGCCCCTCTTGATCACTTTTGCTGCCCCACGGAGCAGCCCTTCCTCCTTTTTAAGGAGCAGCAATAATTTCTGCCATCTAATTCCCAAGAAAAACACCAGTTCCTCTGTTTTAAAACCCAAGGAGCATGAACAGAAGCCCACATTGTGGGATGGATCAAAGCTCACTTCCCAGAAACCAAGATGTTCTCATGAAGGAGGATGTGGGATTAATAATGGACTATCCCTTTATTTTAATCCTTATTTTAAATGATCACCTCATGTCTCTTCAAGCAAGTTTATTCCAGTAGCTAATCTGAGGTTGTTACTGTTCTCTATCCACACTTGACCCCTCCATCCCTTCCCTCTGCTGAGCAAGGAGGAGGCCCCAGTTTCAGGGAAATTAATTAGTGCATTAATTTGCCCGGGACATGGAGGTGAAGCCGAATTCGTCCCACTCTGCAGGACTCAGCTGAGTAAAAAAGACAAATAGCTGTGCTGTGGGATTTCAAAAAGCTGCTGTCAGCATTCCCAATGCAGCCAGACCTGGAAATTCATTCGTCTTTCAATAAACAATGGGAAAAGGAGAGGCAATTACAGTAGACAAAACTAATTACAGCAGAGCTGGAGCACGGCTTGCAGCAATGAATCTGCATTCAAGGAGAACAATCTAACCCTAAAGCACTCCAGTAAAAAAAAGGGAGAAATCTGGGAGGGGAATGAAGGCAATTTCAAAACAGAAATCCTGAAACCACTTCAGCACAGCTGAAAAGACCACCCTTCAGGTGATGCTGCCAGTGCTCTGCAAACGGGGCACGGGGAGGGGGGGTTGCACAATGGGGAGCTGGAATAAGCTCCCAGCTCCTGGATCCAATGTTTCAGTGGAACCATCTCCTCTCCAGGTGGCCCAGGTCATATTCACCTCACTAAGGCCACAACCACAACCGGTCTGGAGTTGCTGGGAAATGCTTCTCCCTCAGCCCGACCTCTTCCTTCCCAGCACCTTCACTCTGCCTCTGTCCACACCGCAAATCCAGAATGCCACGAAAAATCATCTCCAGCAGCGAAATCCCCCCGGCTGGATCATAGTTGTATATTCCCTGAGCCATTCTCAGCTGTGTTTCGGGAATCCCGGCCTGAACAGCCCCAGCATCACAATCCTTCCCAGAAAACCCTCATCAGAGTGTCTGGAAGCTTCTCCTCCTGCAGGAATCCACACTCCCAGCATGTTTTGGGTGGGATGGATTAAGGTGCTGGAAGAACTGGGAGTAGCTGGTGGAGCCATGTGCGGAGCTCAGCGTGCAGACCTGAGGCTGAACAGCTTCTCCTTCCAGAATAAACCTCTGCAAAGCCAAGCTTATCCCTGACTGCTGTTCCTCACAGCCATCCCAGCCTGACCCAGGAGAACACTCCAGGGATATTCACACAGCATCAGGATTTTGGGTGGAATGATGCAAGTGCCTTCTGTAAAGCCCATTTAATCCCTGGCAAGGGGCAGCACAGGTTCTGTGGGAGGCAAAGGCTGATCCACAGAGCTGGATGGAGCGCTGGGCCCCATTCCTGCTCCGTGGATTCTTTAGATAGCAGCTGTGAAATCCAGGAGACAGCAAAGGGGGTTTAAACGAAACAGTGGAAGAACCACAGCTTCACACACTCCAGACAGGCCAACAAGCTGGAAAATTCACGGCAGTGGCAAAACCTGAGATGGGAAGAGGAAGAGGAATGGGACTGGGCTGAGAATGGACCTGGCAGAGCCTATGTGCCTCATTCCCCGGTGCTGTGAGCTGGATTTGGGATTTGAAAGCCCCCACAAGCCATTCCCAATGTAGAGAGCTGCCATTTGTTGTTTGTTACTATTGGCATGTTATTTATTCTATTTAGCATGTGTTTCATTCCAAAGTGTTTCTGGGAGCAAAGACAAGGCCATGGCTCAGTGTTGCTTTTCTATGGATCCTTCAGGAGGTTCGGACTTAAGCCTCAATCATTCTCAATCCTCAGTCCTGGAATCCCATTTTGGAGAAGCCCTCCAAGAGTGAGTCCAACCATTCCCCAGCACTGCCACGGCCACCACTGACCCATGTCCCCAAGTGCCACATCCACAGGGCTGTTAAAGCCCTCCGGGAATAGGGACTCCACCACCGCCCTGGGCAGCTTCTTCCAACGTCTGACCACCCCTTCCATGAAGAATTCCCCCCCAATATCCAACCTACACATCACCTGGAGCGACCTGAGGCCATTTTCTCTTGTCCTGTGATTCTCTTCCACCGTTCTCTAAGTTTTCAGCCCAGAGAAGGCTCGGGGTGGGGGTCTCATCATATGTGAGGGATTATCCAAGAGGCAGAGCTGGGCTCTTCCCAGCAGTTTCCTGTGCCAGGACCTGAGAAGATGCACTTGCACGTGAGCAGCCCCATTTTCCCCCTCCCCTCCATGCTGGGGACGTTCCTCCCATGTTACACACGTGTTACTCACGTGTCCACCTCTGTTAAACCATCACAGGGATTTTCCTGCCTGCTCCACTCCAGCCCCGCTCTCCCTGCAGTGCTTTCATTCTCTGGATGGAATGACCTGCAATGCAGAGGCTGCACTGATCCTTCTGCCAGATCTGGAATCCTCAGTCCCCCTGGGGACTGCCTGGAGTAGGAAACCACTTGGCATAGCAAGCACGTCAGCATTTCCCTGCCTGCATTTTTATTGTCTCCTTCGCTGCATCGCCGACTCCAGTTAAGTTTTCTCTCCTTTTATCCCTTTCTCCAGCCTCTCCCTGTGCCTTGAACTCTCAGTATTCCTGAGCCTGGAGAGAGCTGATCAGGTGTAGGACAGAAGGGAGCAGCACATTTACTCCCATCGCTCCCATCAATTTTCTGTACGGCAACAGAGCTGCAAATGGCAAAAATACAGGGAGACAGAACTCTTCCCAGAGCAGCAGCATCTCCCCTCCTTCCTGGGAGGCTCAGTGGAAGGAAAGACTGATTGAGGTGGATTTCCTGCTGCTCCTGCCCCTGCCATGCTGAGATTTGCAGGTTATTCATTCCAGGGAGCTTCCTGGAAAAGCAGGCAGGGAAGAAGTGCCAGCTGCGGAACAGTCGGGCTTGCCAGGAGCAAATGATGCTTTAGTTAGAGAAGAGGGTGGGGGTTTGCTTTTCCTTTTTAGTTACTATGAACAGTGAGAGAACCTTGTGCTATAAGGGAAAGAGAACCCAAAAAGACCCCGGCACAGTTTGTAGCAAAGGGACATTATGACATTTACCCCCATCCCTTCTGCCCAATCCCAGTCCCATTATCCTTTCTGAAAATCACACAACCCCAGACTGCTCTGGCTTGGAAGGGACCTTAAAACCATCCAGTGCCACCCCCTGCCATGGGCAGGGACACCTTCCACTAGCCCAGGCTGCTCCAACCTGGCCTTGGACACTTCCAGGGATGGGGCAGCAGCAGCTTTTCTGGGCAACCTGTGTCAGGGCCTCCCCACCCTCACAGCCAGGAATTCCTTCCCAATATCCCATCTATATCTACATTCAAAGCCAAAATCTGGGAACCAGAGCCATGAGAGAAACCTCCAGATCTAATAGGTCCTGCTGCTGACTTCCAGGGATCAGCACTTCGGCCTAAGTTCCCCAGATTCCTCCTCTTTAACTATCCCAAGCAGAAAATAGAACGTTCGGAGCCTTTGCTTTTCCTCAGCACCACTATCTGTCTCTAAGTGGTCACTCTGTGCTGTCCACACTGTGTCCATCTTCCAGGGAAACAGCACCAACGGGAGCTGGAGCTGGGAAAACACATCAGGGGAAAAGAGGTTTTCACGGAAAACAAGTCAATGGCGGGAATGATGTGATCCCGGAATTATGTTTTGGGACAGCACACCTTCTGGGGAAGGGGGAGGGAGAAAAAGGAGAAGCCTGTTAAAAATGGAAGCAAGGCAAAGCGGCTCCACTGGTGGATCTGAGGAGGAACATCAGTTCTAAGGACAGTGATGGCGGAAAGAAGCCCAAGCTGAGAGGGAGAAAAGGAGGGATGCCACGAGCAAGAAGCTGAAAGGAAAGGACAAAGTGGTCAAAGCAGCAAGGTGGGACAAGAATTTGTGGAGGAGCATCATGAATGCACACAAAAAGCAGGAGAAGATGGGAATTCTCAAAGGAAGTGGTTGTAGGAGCTCAGGGGGGAAAAAAATGAAAGCTTGTGTGAAGAGTGGAAGATTAAAGATCCAACCTCATCCTGCAGGAATATCTGGCTGGGCTCAGTCACGGGAAAAAGTCTTGGCTCCAAAACCAGGGAGGGAGCTCATGGATAAGCAATATTTGGGAAACCAGGATTAGCCCAGCAGGGAGCTGCTCACCACAGGTGGCTTCCAAGGAAGGAAAATCTACCACGGAAGGGATCCTAAAACACAGAGTGATCCTAAAGCTGCAGAGGCTTGGGATGCACTGGGAATACTCCTGGCACAATTAGGCAAATCAGGGCCATTAAGGGACAATCACACTGAAGGGCTGTTATCAATCACTCTCTCTGCTTTCTTTACCCAATTACCCTAATTGCATCAAGGCTATTAAGCAATTATTTTGATAACTGCAGCTTTGTTCTGGCTCTTCATTTCTGGCATCTTTTTTGTTCCTCTTAGACACCACCTCAAAACAAGGCTTAACACTCACTTTAAGCAGGTGCACAAGTTGTTTTCCTGAGCAGAAAACTCAAATCCCAGCGTAAAAACCCAAACCATGAAAATCCCACTTCAGAAAACATCGAGTTTTATCCCCAGCCTTCAGGTTGTCCCTCAATTCCCCCCCGCCCCTCCCACACCAAATCTCCACAGCACCCTGGGTTTAGTTCCACTTTTTTATTATTCAACTTTTTATACATAATAAATACAAACTTTTTACAGCCAATATAAAGAAAGCAACTGATGCTTTCAGTGTACTGACACTGTACACGATGCGATGGCCGATACATGCCTTGTATGAAGAAATCATAGTTAAAAAGGAGGCATCTTTTTTACAGCTTTTCTTCCTTTTTTTACTTTTTTTTTTTTTGGTAGTTTTTTTCCACTTTTGTTTTTTAAATAAAATTAGCAGCTCTTACAGAAAATATTTTAAAATACAACTAAAGAGACTTTTAAATAAAACTTTCTGAATTTTCCCAAAGTCCAGGGATGAAGGACACAGAAAAAAAACTGGCCAAAGGAATTAAAAAAATGAAGGTTTATGGCAACACTTGGTTTTCTTCTGCGTTGCGAAGATCTCAAAATATCTGCAGTTAAATCTTCTTTTTAAAAACTTCTCTTTTTTAAACTTAAGAATAAGTTTGATAAACACATAAAAAGACCTCAAACAGATCAACAGGACAAGAGGTGCAAAAGAAGGAAAAAAATACGGAAAAAAAAAAGACTTCATCGGACAGTCCCTGATTTCAGAACTGATCCACGAGTTGTTGTCTTCAAACAGCCCCACTCTTGGTTAAGGATCCCACTGGGAAAGGAGACTGGAAAGCACAGATGTCTCGGAGACCCAGCTTGGGTTGGGTATGTGCAAAGTTTATGAAAAAATCTTGTTAAGATGAGCTGTTGTGTTTTTTTTTTGTTTTCTTTTGTGGTTTTTTTTTTCTTCTTTTCTTTTTTTGTAAATGCAGCCTCAAAAAATAGCCCTTGTTAGTAAACTAAAGGTAGAAAACTTACTGGCTTTGAACAAAAACCCATGAAAAGACACAAGAGAACCCACAGAAACAGCTCAAAACCCAATCTGGGGATGCCTCAGATCTTCCCTCTGATGGAAGTTGCTGACAATAATTCAGCCAGTACCCAAAAAACACCTGTTCTCATCCAGTTTTTCCCTCTCCACTTCCGACCTCTGAACCCTTTTCTTTCGAAGCACGGCAAAAGCAAAGCTCCCTTTTCAGAGATCTCCAGTGGGAAATCTGCAATTCTTCTTCTCCTCTTTGCTTCTCTCCTGAGAGGAACTGGGGGACCAGATCTTGGGCACAAAGGTGGTGTGTGAAGGCATCACAGGGAGCTCCAGGCTCCCTGGCTTTGGCTGGTTGATGGGATTCACTGGGAAAACGCTACAGGACTGTCCAATGCAACAACTAAATGCATGTAAATACTCTAAAATGGAACCTCTAACTCAAGCCAGGTGCTTGGATGACAAAGATATTTGCTAACGTTGGATAATTAAGCACACAGCAATAAACTGGGGTAAGAGTGACCCAAACACTTTAAAAAAACAAACAAACGAACAAACAAACCCAAATCCCCAAAATCTGCTAAGAAAACAAAAAATAAAGCAGCTCAATTTGCAGATCTAGACAAAACCTCACTTACTTTTCTGGTTTATGCTACGGAACAAGATGTTGCTACTGATTCAGCACCTCCAGAGTAGATCCTCTGGGACTAAAAGTCCTGTGTAAACAGGAATCCAAGGAGCAAGAAGGGTCCAAGCTGATGATTCCTGACGAGAGGAACGAACCCCACGTGGTCTTTTGCTCCTCCAGGAGCTTCTTTTCCTGTTTCTTCCTTTCTGCAGGGGGGTTAAAGAGGAGCCAGCCTCTCCTTTTGACTTCTTTTCCCGTTCCCTTTTTTTTTTTTTCATTCCACGGGATCTGATTAACACCTGATCAGACAATCCAAAGCTACTGGAAGGATCCACAATGTTCAGCACATTCCTATGGCAACAGTAATATACTGTACTAATGCACGGGAGCAAAGGGTGCTATGACTAAGCTGCATGAACAAGGCTCATTCCTCAAGTCTCCTCGGGAAAAACAGGAGCATCTTCAGCCAGGAGGAAAAGCCTGCTCCGAGGCAAATCCTCTGCCGGGCTTGCTTTGTGCTAAGAGAGGCCAAAACTGATGGAGAGAAACCAAAACAAACAAACAAAAAAGGCACAAAAATCTTCAACGACCGCGGGAAGGGATCCACCAAATCCAACCCTCCCGGTGTCCCGTTCTATTCCAAAGTCTTCTTCATGCAAAGGTGCCTAAAAATGGAGAGGGACCAAATGCTGGGTTTGGTCTTGATTGTAGCCCTCCTGCCCAGCCCCCTGGTCACACCAGGGTGATCTCCACGTCCTCGATCTTCTCCGGGGGCCGGCGGTGGTGCTGGGTGGGGGGTGGGGGAGCTGCTCGCACCTGGAACGGCCAAAACCAGCCCGTGACTGCCACAAAATGGCCAAATCTCAGCAGAAAACCATCAAATCCCAGCCCTTGCATGGACTAAACTCCATCTTTGGGCTCATCCCTCGAGAAGATGTGAACAAGCAGGGAGGAACCAGCTGGATTCAGCTCCAGTGTCCCCAGCCGGCTCCTGGCTATAACACAGCTGATTTTCCCCTATCCTTTCTTCCTGCCCCCATGGATAATCCAGGGTGGAAAACTGAAAAACCCCTTGGAATTTACACCAAATGCTGAATCTGATGCTGCTTGTCCCTGGGAAGTTCTGTGGGGCGGGAACTACCCGAACGCTTTGATGCCTCTAAGGGACTTCTATTTCATCCATCACCGACCTCAAGACACACCCCTGAAATCTGGGGTTCTTTTCACACTCTGCCACTTCCATCAAGTTACTTTTGCTCACCTTTAGCGCTACCACGGTTTTCAGGGCGGGATTTCAGAATACAGAGTGACTTGCTAAGGGAACTAATGAACTACGGGGCAATTCCGTACCAAACTGCCCAGTACTGGGTATCCTGGATATCTTTAAAATGCAGTGTTAACAGGAATCCTTTGGATCAAGGCATGGCACTGCAGTGGTGTCTTGAAAAGACAATAAATTCCAAGGAATCCATGAGGAAAATATAAATCTACAAAAGCTGAATCAGTCAGTTTTACAAGGAAATCAACGTGAAATCAATATTTAAGCCAGAAGTGATGCAGTGCTGCTCCTGCCTCTTGTGTGTCCATGGCCAGGGCTAATTCACTGGAATATTCACTGGAATATTCAGAGTATATTCTCTGAATATCCGAAAATGCTCTTTTTTTCCTGCAACCTCATTCACTGAGAAGGCCAGGATTTGTTGTTCTGATTTGGTTCTGGACTTTGAAACCCTCCAAGTAAATCCCAGGAGAGGGATTTTTGCCAAGTTCTACGTGATTAAATTCTTCCTTTCCTTCTCTGGCAAAATTACTTTTTCCTAAGCAGCAAAGACAACACAAAATATACTGATCAAGAATTTTGAATCCATACCCGTCAAATCAAAGGGGTTGGAAATAAATATAACTCTAAATCCAAGTAACGCCAGGACAGTGGAGCAAACTGCTGGGAAGCGGGAACTGTACAAACCATAGGATTAAACTCGTCTGGCATTCACTCTTCACCTCTTTTTCCAGTTCTGCTGAGGGTTTTTACGTGTGGCAAGACCAGAAATCACCTTCCAACACCCCAAGTTTATCAAGGGAACAGAGCTTTCCTTGTACTCATCCAAGACGCTGCTGGTTTATAGGGAATCATGGAATTTGCAGGGCACAGGCAGCCAAACCCCCAGGTGCTGTCTCACCCCCCTGGATCTGGATGTTCCCACCCCAATTCCCATGGTCTGATCACTCTGTAAACCACCCCCTCCCCAGACTGGGGTTTCACTCACAGGCCGCAGCTTTCCGTAGGAAGTCTCAGCCGGAATCCGTGGAGGTTGGGAGAATCCGGGGCACTCGGAACTGAAGCTGTTTTCTGAGGGAATAACCAACAGCTCATCACAAAGAGGCCCCTCAGCATCGCTGAATTAACTTTATTAAGCTCCTCAGCCCTTTGAAGGGCTCGTTTTGCAACTTTACGTGGCAAAAACGCTCCTTTCCCCCCCCCCGCCCCACCAAAACATGAACATTCCAAATGAAGCTCTGCCTGACATGGTTGTTTTACCATCCCCAAAACTCTCACCATTAGTTGATGGAGACCTCGGGAAGAACTGGGAGCCTCTTTTATCCGGGCTGGGATAGGGACTGGTGGGAGGTTGGTCGTACAGCGGGAGCGGTGGGAGGATGTTGTTGGGCTTTGGAGTTGGAGAAACCTGTGGGAGAAACATAAAGGGGCTGCAAAAACCCTTCCCCTGGGAATTTCTCATGCACACCCCAGTCTTCTGAGCCATCACCGTGCCAACAACTTCCCTCCAGAGGAAACACGGGGGAAGGAAAGCCAAGATATCTAACAGTGACCCAATTTTTTTATATCATAGGTTGATGCCCCAGCAGGAATTTCCAGCCTCTCCCAGGTAATTCCGAGGGATTTTTGAAGGTTATTTGGAATAAAAAGGTTGTGTGGCCACAGATCCATACGAAAGTGTTGGGATCATGGGCTTTGTCCCCTCTCCGCTGCATAAATTTAATTCAAATATTCCTTTTCACAGTCTCAAAGCAAAGAATAAAAACACTGGAGAAACAGGGAACATGGAAGTCCAGTTTCTACCACCACAATTCCACGTGAATTGAAGGATTACAGAACTCCACTGAAATGGGACGTTTTGGCAAAAATCAGTCTATTCCAACACTTGGGGGGATCCTGCCCCTCAAAGCTGAGAGGACATAGAACAAATTTAAGTATAAACCCAGTAAATTTGGATTGAAAGAGCCTGGAATTCACTTTTTGTGCCAGGCTGTGTTTGACATCTCAGGCTCTGCCAGAAATCAAGGACTGGGAATTTCCTCCTTTGGTTCTCTTCCTTCCTATCCAAATATTTACCTTTTAGTCACAAATCTGCTCTATTTCCCAAAATACATCCCCTGATAAATACTAGGCTGGGTAAGAAACTCAAATATAAGCACTCAGGGCTTGGGGTTTGTTTCTTAAATTGGTTCTGACTTTTTTTTCCTCAAGTTCCTTCTGATCTTTTTTTTTCTTAAATTGCTTCTAATTCTTGTTATCTTAAATTGTCTTTTTTAAACAATTAAAGTGGTTTTGATTTTTTTATCTTACATTGCTTGATTTTTTTCTCTTAAATTGCTTCGGATTTTATTTTTCTGAAATTGGTTCTTTTCTTTCCTCAAATTGGTTCTGATTTTTTTTTAATTCTTAAATTGCTTCTAATTCTTGTTTTCTTAAATTGCTTGCTTTTTTCTTCTTAAAGTGGTTCCAATTTTTCTTTCTTACATTGCTTGACTTTTTTCTCTTAACTTGCTTCTGATTTTTTTTCTCTTAAATCACTTCTGACTTTTTTTCCTCTTAAATAGCTTCTGACTTTTTTTTCTTAAATTCCTTCTGATCTTCTTTTTCTTAAGTTGCTTCTAATTATTGTTGTCTTAAATTGCTTGATTTTTTTTCTTACATTGGTTCTGATTTTTATCTCTGAAGTAGCTTCTGATTTTTTTCCCTTAAGGTGCTCCTGATTTTATTTTTCTTAAATTGATTCTTATTTTTTTTCTCTAAATTGGTCCTGGCTTTTTCTCAAATTGGTTTTGGTTTTTTTTCTCAAATTGGTTTTGATCTTTTTTCTTAAATCAGTTAATTGTTCCTCTTAAACCGGTTCCTGGTTTTTTTTTCCTGAAGAACTGGCAGATCTTTCCAGCCTTTCCAACTCCCCCAACCAACAACCCACCCTCCCTTGACCCACCTGAATATCCCCAATCCAGGGGGTCTCCCCGTTTTCTGAGGCCGTCAGTTCCTCCACCAGCACTGACGGGAACACTCCGATTCTGCCGTTGAATTCCCCTTCCCAAAATCCATCGTCATCCTGGTTTTCCTTGTTCAGGATGCGGATAATGGCTCCCTCTGGGAAGGACAGCTCGTCATCCGTCTGTCCCTCGTAGTCATAAAGTGCTTTTACAAAACAGACTGAAGGCGGAAAGGGGAAAAAAAAACCCAAACAAAACAGTTTAATTGAAAAAGCCACGAAAATAATAGGAATTCAACACAGATTTTAGAGCTGGAATTGAAGATTTGGAAGTACTTTTCCAGCCTGCAAGATTCTGTTCTTGCTGAGACAAATTCTTTTGTGTTTCCTTAATTTTAGTTCACGTTAAGCTCAGTCTGTGAGGTGAACTGTGGAGATTTGAAACAAAACAATTCCTGAGCTGTGCTCAGATCCAGGTCAGTCCCTGACAGGAGGCTGTGGCCAGGTGGGATCGGCCTTTTCTCCCAGGAAATCACTGACAGGACAAGAGGGAACGGCCTCCAACTGCCCCAGGGGAGGTTCAAGTTGGAAATCAGGGAAAGTAAAAGGGTGGTTGACCATTGGAATGGGTTGAATTGGGAAGTGTGGGAGGGGTCACCATCCCTGGAAGTGTTCAAAACATGAGAAATGGAATATAGTTTCACGGTAATGGTGGGATTTTGGTCACAGGTTGGCCCTGATGGTCTTGGAGGTCTTTTCCAGCCTTAGTGATTCCGTGATTCTACAAAATCTGAGGAAGTCTCCCAGACTGGATATACAGGATATTTTCAAGAAGCAGCTTTAACACACTCTTTATTTTTCACTGGTATTTACCACTGGAGTCTCCATTGAGGCTTCCTGAGACTAAATCCACCTCCGTGGAGTTGTTGGAGGTGTGGGATCGACTGTCCAGCGCTGCCAGGGACTGGAGCATGCTCAGGAGGCTGCTGGAGGTTGGGAATTGCAGGTACTTCTCCGGCACATATCCCACCTGACCCGCCTTATTCCGTGCCTGGAAGCCAACCACAGAAGAGATTCTCTGCTTGTGCACAATCCTCTGGAAAGAATCCCAGTATCTCCTCCCATTCCAAGGTTTATTTCTGATGGAATTAATGAAAATGATCCCAGGAAAGTGATACCTTTACCCAGTCTTCCATGTCTCCATCCTCGATGACTTCTAACACCTCGTGCTCCTCTATGGTCAACTCATCTGGCTGTGAAGCCTGAAGGCAGAACAGGAAGGATGGAAAAGTGGCTTCAGGAGCAGTGGAAAGAACATTTTCATCTAGATTTTTATGTAAAAAAGGGTTTTTCAAACACTGGAAGTTTTATGATGGCGATACTTTAAAAAATCCAAATAAGGTGTCCCTTTATTACCACTCACAGGAGCCTTTTTCCCTCAAGGAGAGATGGAATCCCCCTGAATCCCACCTTGTGGGCTCCCACATTTATTCTTGGTCTGTGGTACAATTTTTCTAACCAATTAAGAAAATAATCAACCGCTGACCTTATAGGAGTAAACAACTTTGCAGGTGAGGGGGTAATTTCTGAGGGTCCCAGAGGGACTGGAACTGCTGTCATCAAACACGTCCATGCTGTCCTCGAACTCCTCCCCTTCCTCCTTCTCTGCATCAGCATTGATCTGTTCCAACAAATTGCATTTGTTTATGCAATCAAATAACAGCTGAGAGACACCATCGAGAAAATAACAGTCATATCCAGTTGGTTCATGTTCTTCAGTGAGTTTTTTTCCACACGTGGTTACGGAAAAGTGGACAAGCCCTAATGATTAAATAATACTCAACATTTGATTCTTAAACAAGATCAGCAGAAGAGTCACCACAGCATCCCAGGATGGTTTGGGTTGGGAGGGACTTTAAAATAATCCAGTTCCACTCCCTGCCATGGGCAGGGACACCTTCCACTATCCCAGGTTACTCCCAGGGATGGCGCACTTTAATGGAAAAAAAGAGAATATATGCTACTAAAAGATTCGAGTACCTGTGACCACGAGTTATACAATAAATCTGCAGTGGAAATATTTCAAGTTGAAAAAAACCAAGCCCCAAAAGCATATTTTGCACAATAGATTTGCTGCAGTTTATTAAAAATAATAATAAAAAAATCTTAGAGGAAAAAACTTGCTGTAAAAGTTTAAATAAAACCTGAAAAATGCTGGAAAAATACAAGTTTCTATGAATGTAATTTGGGCAAGGCTGCCATGAGCTGTGCTTTGGCCTCGTGCCTGGGCTGGGTTTTGAATAAACACTTTATCTCATGTGAAAATGATGGAATTATCCTGTGAAAATAGTCCTTGGAATGAAAGGCAGCACTGTTCCGTATTTGCCATCTTCCCTTTATTTATTCCTTTTCATAGGGGGGGAGGGTGAATTTGGTCCTCCCTGGGAAAACTGAAAGGCTGAGAAATGAACAGAAAGTTAAGCTGAGCTCAAAAAAATCCGTGTGCAGCCTCCCTAAACGAGCCCTCTGCGACACCTTTGCCCTTCTGAGCCTGGACTACAAGAGCACAAAGATTCATCAGTTTTGGACTTTGCTAATTTCTATTAAATTTCTTGACTAAATCCTTGCAATTCCAAGGATTTTTTTTTCCCCCACTAACTTCCACTCAAGTTTTCACAGATGTTGGGATGACCAAAAATCCCTTGTCCGACACGTGGGTAAAGTAAAGGCTTTGATTTATTACCAACCAACTAGAAAGTGTGGCAAATTGAAGGTTTTCCCTCCTTCCTGTCTGTGCCTTTGGCTGTGCCTGGGCTGTGTCCCAGCTGCCATCCATAGGGAACATCATGGAAATTAGTGGCTCATGTCTGGAAAGGCTCGTTTGTGCAACATCTGCTCCTGCTTTTCTACCACGAGGAGGGAAAATAGGGTTTCATTTTTAGTGTGTGGCTGCTCTGACTTCCTTTTTCATAAAATCATTTGGGAAGTAGGCAAGGAGAGGGGAAAATGGGGCTACAGAAAACTGAGGGGTTAGTTTGATAAAGCTCATCCTTCTGCAGGATCTGGGATGAAAAACTGTGTTGGGAAGGAATAAATATGTGAGAAATCAAGGAATAAATAGGTGAGACTTAATGATACCAAAGGTGTGAGAAAGGCAGCAAAGCCAGGAATAAATCCAGGTGAGGTGATGAGAAAAACGGAATATATTAATGAAAAAAGGTATGGAAATAAAAAAAAAAAAAATCTCTAAAAATCTATCTTGGTTTGTTTCATATAAATACAAAAGAGATCAGACACCAAAAAAACCCTATCAAAATCCCTTTTTCTGTCCTCCAGAGCCCGTGGCGACCACAGGGAATGTGTTTATACTGAACCAGCTCCAGTGTGATTTGGAATTCAGGACTGACCACAAGCATTGGCCTGATATTCCAGGTCGTGCAACCTCTTCTGTTTAAAGGATGCTGCATCCCTGGATTTTAAAAGCATGCGGGTTCCTGCCCACAGCCAACTGCAGCCTGGAATTCTGACCCTGCAATCCTGGGCTTGCCCTGCACCCCTGTCCTGCTTCAGGTCCCAGCAAACACAGAGCACAAAGCCCACAATGACATTATTCTCTCATTATTATTATTCTGGAAAAAACCCCAATCTGCCTTCCCAGGATTCTGCATTTCAACCACCTCTCCTCAGAGGTGACAGGATATTAATTCCTTCAGCTCCTTTCTGGAGTAGATGAAATAAAGGCATCAGTGCTGCTCCCTGCTTTTTAGCTCTTGAGAAGAAAATATATAGAGAGCTTTGCTGCCCAAATTATGCCACAAAAAGCAGTGGCATCATTTGGGACATCACACACTGCCCACTCCTCGGGGGTGAAGTGAAAGTGCTGCTTGTTCCGAGCTGCAGTACTTCCTCTAATAATGACAAGCAGCGTAATTTTGGGAGCAGTTCTAAGGATTCCAGCTCTGGGCTATCCCTGTCCAGCCTGCCAAGGTCAATAGAGCGGGGTTTTTAAATCCAGGAGTCTATGGAAGTGTGAAAGGGGAAAATAAGCCTCAGAGCTGAACCTCCCACGCTGTGGCAGACCAGCAAGGGCTTGGATCCAACTGCTGCCATGTCCCAGAAGACAGGGAATAAGGAGCTAGGAGCAACCCAACAGGCACAACTGGAAGTTAAGAGGTAGAGAACAAGAAAAAAGGGAATAAAAACACAGCTCTGGAACAAATCCTCATCTCTGGTGGCTGGAAAGGATCTGAGGTGAAACTCATTGAGCACTTTCCACACACGCAATTCCTTTGCGATTTGGGAAGGCTGAAGCTTGGATATGCACATTACAACTTGACTTTCTGATTGCACTAATGCTTGGGAATAAAGCCAGTGGAGACAGGCTGTGCAGAGCAGTGATCACAATCACCTTCACTGCAAAGCACCAGCACGAGCTGGGCGGAACCTCCGAGGAGAAAAATCCCAGCATCCCAAAGAATGGATCTGGGAAGCGTTTGCAGAAACATCCCAACACCCTGAAGGAAGCAAAGAGTGGATTTGGGAAGCGCTGGCTGAGATTCCATTCAGTGCTCACTCACATATGGAGAAACATGGGAATGAGGAAAAGCATGGAGAAACACCAAATGAAGGAAAAGCATGGAGAAACATGAGAATGAGCACAAGCAGCCACAGCTTCTCTGGGCAACCTGTGCCAGGGCATCCCCACCCTCCCAGCCAGGAATTCCTTCCTTCCCAATATCCCATCTATGCCTGCCCTCTGACAGCAGGAAGCCATTCCCTGTGTCCTGTCCTCCCATCCCTTGTCCCCAGTCCCTCTCCAGCTCTACTGGAGCTCCTTTAGGCCCTGGAAGGGGCTCTAAGATCTCCCTGGATCCTTCTCTTCTCCAGGTGAACCCCCCCAGCTCTCCCAGCCTGGCTCCAGAGCAGAGGGGCTCCAGCCCTGGGAGCAGCTCTGCCCTCTTTCCATCCCACACTGAGCCTGGAGCTGGCGCTGGAGAAGCGCCAGGCGGTCACGGGGCGGGTCCCACACGTACCAGGTGTGAGGAGCCGTTGTTGGGGACCGAGGGCAGGTTGGCCCAGCGCTCGTTTTCCAGCTCTTCCATCACCTGGTTCATGGCACTCTTGAGCCACGTGTCCACCGACACCCCGATCTGCTTGAGCAGGTCCAGCCTGGCCTCTGCCTTCAGCTTCACGATCTGCGGGGACAAACAAACACAGCCAGGTCAGACCTGCCGCACAGCCACGGCTTAAATGTCTGGAAATGGATCCCAGTCTTCCTTTCCTTGCCCCAAGTGTGAGCCAAGAGACAGGGGATGGTTTTCTAGGGATGCAAAGCTCCAGGCCCAGCCGGTTCCACAGCCCGGGGTTTTTAAAAGAACAGCTCACGCACTCGAGTGGATTTTGGAAGGATTTTTGAAGTGCAACAACCCAGAGAAATCCCAGGATTTTTAACATGAAATTAAATTAATTAAAATACTCCAGTGTGCAGGCCACAGATGCCCTGTGAGCCGGTAACTGAACTGGATGTAAAACATCAACAAATCCGAGGTGATACCAACACACACAGACCCACCCACTCTTTTCCATCAGCACTTGCCAGAGATCCCAGGGAACTTCTTTGTTATGGAAATAGAGGATGTTAATAAGCCCAAAATTAAATAAATATCCCACTCCAACAAACAGTTTCATGGGTTTTGTCTTCAGAACAGCATGAAAAGGGGGGGTTTTCTGACAGCTGGGCTCACTTCAGCATCCTGGGCACAAATCCACAGCAAGGCACCACCCTGATCCGAATTATTCAACAGCCTGAACAGGAGCAATGGGAAGGGTAGCACAAAGAAATTCAGAATTTCAAATAACTGGAGGAGAAACTCAGGAATAAATCTGAGGATATTTTTGTCCAGTCCAGCTCCTATCATCACCCTCCTGTTGCACTTGCTCAGCAGAGCAACAAAAATCAAGTGATTTCCCAAAATTCCTTCAGTGAGTCACTGCTGGAGGAAACAAATGAAGCAGCCTGGAACTCCTCCTGCATTTCCTTTCACAGCATTGGCCATTTTTAGCAAAGTTCCATGTCCTTTCTCTCCCTTCCACAGGGAGCAGAAGCTCCTTCCTTCAGCATCACTGCCTGTCCTGACACATCAACTTGTCAGCAGCACTGGGAATCCAAGCAAAACCAGGACAAACAGATGGATCCAGGCAAAAATTAGAGGGAAATTCCCTTTTCAGTAGTGGTGGAAGTACAGTAGACTATGAAAAAATATGTGTACAGTGAATGAAAGTGTCAGTTAGTGCCACAATCTTACACAAATCCTTATTAATCATAATAATTGGTTTTGAGCTGAGATGGTTTTAATCCTGGTATTTTCCTTGGTTTTGACGTGTTGCTGTAACAGAATCAGCAAATCATCTCTTTCTACTGAGAAAAGAAGTCAGGAAATAAATGACTGGTAACTACTGTTAAGCTGAACCCCCAAACACGGCTCCATTTTCACTTTAAAACAATTTGATTCTAAACCCGATTCAAACAATCAAAGCACCTTTGAGAGACACCTTTTTTAATTCTACTTAGAAAAAAATTGTGATTTTTAAAAGGTAGGTAAGCTAGAGGAGTAAGATTTATTATGTCAACTATACCTTCCTGCTGCCTAAAATAAACAAGCTGTTCCAAGATCCTTGACTGTGCCTTTAATTCAATTAATTTTAATTTACCCAGCAAATCCAATGGAGTTCCCCCTTCTCAGTTTACAGCCAGCAGTTTTAATAGTCAACAAATATTTGTTCCAAACCACAAATGTTTGGAGTTTCATTCCACTGCAGATAAACCATAAAAGTTTACCAGCATTAGGTCAGGCCTGCACTTGAAAGCTATTTATGAACTGAGATTATATTTTAACCTAAATAATTAGACCAGATTTCACAGCTTCCTACCTAGATGAAAAATCAAAGTAAAATACCAGTTATTAGTCTAAAACTCTGCTCTGCTTCTCACACAGGGACATATTTAAACCTGGCTTAGTGTGGCCTTTGCAGTGCTGGGTTGGACTCGATCCTGGAGGGCTTTTCCAACCCCAAGGACTTTGGGATTCAGGTTTCCAGTGGCAAACTGGCACTGCCCCATCCCTGCAAGTGTCCAAGGCCAGGCTGCACAAGACTTGGAACAACCTGGGCTAGTGGGAGGTGTCCCTGCCCATGGCAGTGGGTGGCACTGGATGAGCTTTAAGGTCTTTTCCAACCCAAATCAGTCTGGAATTCCATGATCCTCCTTTTTGATAAATCCCAGGTTTGGATTACACCCCAAACCCACACCAATGAACACCCTTAAAAAAAGCCTCAACCCACTCCCAAAGCCCTGTTCCCTCAGAAAGATCCTCCCTTTCAATGTTATCACTCTAATCCCTGCCATTCCCTCCCTCTGGAATGGACTCCCCCCCGGAGGGAGACACACACAGTGCTGTGCCTCCTGCCCCAGTGCCCTCCCCTGCCACACACTCAGACACCTGACAAGTTTTTAAATCACTGATTTTCCCAGCGATTCTCAGCATTCCAGGAAGGCAGCTGAGCTTCCATAGCCCAAGAGTGCCAGAATCCAGCACGGGCTCTGAGCTCTGGGTGCTGCCCAACATTCCTGGTTATTAAGCCTCCCTGCAGGACCAACAATTCCCTCTTTCCCAGTGAAATTGCTGTTTACAAATCCCAGTCCCCAATTATTATTTAATAACTAAGCCCTGGGATGTCTTTACCCTGATTTCCACCCACAAAATTTACCCTTCTGGGGGGTTCCTGCTTCTCTGAGCTGGTTTTTTTGGTGCGAGGTTTGGAGAAGATGAAAGGAAAAAAAAACAACCCACAAACCACAAAACCCCAA
This sequence comes from Pseudotriccus pelzelni, assembly GCA_035584735.1. NCBI lineage: Eukaryota > Metazoa > Chordata > Aves > Passeriformes > Tyrannidae > Pseudotriccus > Pseudotriccus pelzelni. Next base: position 1,293,421 of record JAWMRA010000001.1, on the reverse strand, counting down.
AGTTTTCAAAAATATAAACACTGTTATCTGTCCCTCACATACCTTTCATTGCTCTACATGGAAGAAGGAATAATTTTGTTTATTTACTGTTCCAGCCTTAATTAAGCAAAGGTTTGAGACCCACAGCTTAGACAAGATGAAGATAAACAACTGCTTTGGAATCAAAATGAAACCCAGCAAGAAAATCTTCCAGAGCTGTTCCCTGTTCCCAGGAAATAAACCCCAAGTGTTCTTTTACATCCCACAAACACACGGTTTTCCAAGCCTTTTACAAAGGTGTTGGGCTCAAAAGCAAACACGAAAATCCACCAAAGCTGATCTAAAGTTGCCCCCAAAATTTGGTTTAGGAGTATTAAGATCAGTTTTAAAGGGATTTTCTGAAGAACAGAGTTGCTTTATTTGATCTCCAGGGTGCAGAACTACCCCAGTGCCCTGCCCAGGTAGTTTTTTTTTCCTCCCAAAGAATTCAGAATTATTTATTGTACACTTTTGAGCTTGTTCAGAATAATTAACTAGGATTACAAGTGGACCTAAACCATTTGACTCCACTGGTACATATTTATATATTTATTATTTATATTTCTATATTTATGTATAAAATATATTTATTCTGTATTTCTCTAGTGGCAGGAACAAAATCACAGAATCAGAGAATCTTGGGATCATTTAGGTTGGGATCATGGACTGCCACAACCAAAACCAAGTGTTTTAGCCAAGAAGGAAGAAACATGGAAAGGTTTTGGCAAAACATTCCGGGAAGATGTTATTTTTATTTTTGTCCCTATTTAGGAACATTTTTAGTTGAAATTTTAGGCCAACACCTGAAAAAGGCATTAAAATGAAATAATTCTCTTCCTCAAAAGTAATGTATCCTTTAAATTTTGGAATTATTTGCACAGTGGGAGATAAATGTGACTATGAGTCACTTTTACTTAAAAACAATTCAAATTCCAATTTGGAATGCCATGAATTCCTCCAATCCCAAAGTGAGTCTTATTCCACACAATTCAGTTTTTAAATCAAAGTCCACTGCTATTAAATAGGGATGGATGAGGAGTTTAATCCACAAAATTCAACTTTCACTGCTTTGGTGGTATTTGGGATGGAAAGCCAGTGATGCCACAACCACCCCAACCAAAAAAATACCCCCCCCCCCCCCAAAAAAAATCCTATCCAACAGATTCACCCAAAATTTGGATCCTGGGGAATTAACTAATGAATTTTCAACACAACACTGAGTGAGTTTTTTAAGTGGGAGGATGGGCAGGAGGTCTGTGCAGATATTCCAGCGAGTTCATTTATATGCTAAATATCCTGCATGGAGTGAAATCAGAGGAGGCTGTCGGGGTGAAGCAAAGAGGAAATGAAACACTGACACAGATAAGAGTGAATTCCAAGGTTAACAAAACAGAGGGGAAGCTGTTTGTGGAGAAGAGTCCACCTGCAGGGACTGGCAGATCGATTTTTCCCAAGCTCAGGCACATAAAGCATTAAAGATGCCTAAAAAAGAGAAAGCAGTTGGTGGGGAAGGAGATGGAGAATAGATGGCAGCAGTGTTGGATCTGTAGGGTTTAACAAGTGCTTCCCAGGCTACTGGGAATGGGCTGAATGCAAATCATCCCAATTCAGTAAATAGGAAAGGAAATGTATATAAAATGTATGATGCAAAGCCTTATGAACACATTTCTCTGTGGTCCTGGGAATAAATGCTGGTTCTGAATATAGTGAAAAATGCTGTGGACATTCAGAACCAAAACCATCACAACTGCCAGCACAGCCCAGCAGTAAATATCCCAAATGTAAGGAGAGGGAGAAAACAGCCCTCCAAGCACCACCAAAAATGGCCCTTTGCCTCTAAACTCATCAAACCCAGCGAACAGCACCATGATGAGTCTTAACCAAACCTAATCTGGTCCAAACACTCTCCTGAGAGTTGCAGATGAACTACTGATGAGACAAAATATAATTAACTGCAAACAGGATTAACTGCTGTGGAGGCCCCAAGATCTTTCCTGAGCAGAGACCTGAGAGCAAACGGGAAACCTCCCACCACTGTGGAGAAAGGAGAGGAGCTTTCTAGAAAGCTCCACCGTGTGTTTCCCCTATTTCCACAGCACAGATCAGTGGAGACAGTACATTTTTGTCCCCAGCAGCTGAAGGATAAAGGGATCCAGGCAGTGGACAACTGGAAAGCTCAATTCCCTCCTCACTGTTGCCACAAAAATCAAAGCTTCAAACACAGAAGTTCCGGTTCAGTTGCCTGAGCTGGATGAGTGAGAGCAAAGGAGCTGCAAAAAATGGTTGATTTTCCCAAATTATCAGTTTTCAAATCCAATCTCAGTATCAATTCTAAACTTTTTTCATTGACATCCTTTCCAAATGATGCTTGAATTGTGCCACCTTCAGTCCGAACAAGCACCTTCTGCTCTCAGTGTCTTTATCTGAGCCCAGTCCTGACACAGCAGTGGTGGAGTTTCTCTGGATCTAAGCTCTACTAATTACCATCAGTGTTACTGCTCTGCCAGTGCCAGAGGTATTATCAGTCATAATCTCACATAATTCCAACATCTCCTTTAAAAACAAGCAAGCCAGACAATAAAAAAACCCCTTCAACAAACCCCAAACCGCCTGTTTTTCAGCAGAAAATGTGTGTTCTGGTTATCAGTCCCAGCCACACCTGCCCTGTACCAACTGCACAGGAACACTCTGCTGCCAGTCCTAATTTTCCCCAAACTGTAATCAAGGAGTTTGCTCCCCTGAAACATCACAAAGAAAAACACCTCCTTATCCCAGGGAAAAAAAGATCAGGGATAGCCCGCTGAGGTTTTACGTTCAGGCACCTTTCATGACAAAAAACTTGGGTTTCTCCAATATCCTGACCCACTTCTGCTTGATTTCTCTGCTGTGCTTTCAAATTTCACCCACACAATTACAAACTAAACCTACATATTTACAACCAGTAAATCCGTGAGTTATAAGCACGATACAGATCCTGAGTTATTCCCAAGGGTTGGATTTCAGTGGATTCGGGGTCTCCAAGGAAGAGGAAAATGAGACAAGCACATCTGTGCCCAAAACACCCTGGGGAAAGCCCATAAATCTTCTCCAAAAGGTCCTGGCTCAGCTCATCCTGAGACTGCTTTGTCTTCTGGCACCAGAGAGATCTGCTAAGGATATAAAATTCCTCAGGGAAAAACAAGTGGAAATGTCTAGTGATGACCAGAACAGCTTTGCCAGAAGAAAGGCAGGATTTAATCCCAATGTGCTTGTGAATTTATCTTCCCCTTCAGGAATAACAAGGAAAGAAAAGGAGGAAGAGAGTGGATTTGCAAAGGAAAAAAACACCAAGGAGTGGGGCAAGAAGCCAAAATGGGATAGAATAGGTAGGTTACTCCAGAACCAAAATTCCCATAAAAATAATAAGCATTTAAAGAGAAGAATGCAAAAAAATACCCCAAAAGGAAGATGGGAGAACACCTCTAGGATGAAATGACACCCAGCAAATGTTTTCCAAGCACTGATGGAACACACACATCCTTTAAAAACAAAATAATGACTCTTCCCAGCAGCAGCAGCACCACCAAGTTCTGAAGGTGGTTAAGATTTGATGTGAGAAGGTGATAATGAACTAGAGAGTGTTAAAGGGCGAATTCCCCTGGGCTGTCCCAGGGTGTGGCCATTTCTGGTGCCAGGCAGGAGTAAAACACCTTTCACAATGTGACCCAGAAAACACTTCTGGCCTTGCTGGGGGACTTGTTCCCCCCCACCCCAATTTATTTCATGAATTAGAAACATCAACCTGGAACAAAACCTGTGTAATCTCTTTTATTCCACTTTTCCAGCCCTCTTTTTCTGAGTAACAGGAAGTGTGGAAAAATCTGCCTCCCTCTGAGTTCCAATAACTGGCTGTTGGCTCCTACCAACCATCCTGAAACCTTCCATCCCTCCTTGTTATCCTGAAATCCACCTCTTTGAGGTACTGAGGTAAATCAGGGTCTCTTTGCTCTGCTTTACTCAGCAGCTGCAGCTCCTTGACCCAAACACGGTGCAGCAGGACAGGGAAAGGACAATTCCACGCCCTCCCTACACCCTAAATGCCCAACTGTAACTTTTCCCACAAATACCATTCCCCTCCCCAACTCTCAGCAATTCCAGCTTCATCAGCTGCACTTCAATATGCAGAACTGTCTGGTTTTACAGGCTGGAAAGAATCATCACTGCATTACCAAAGGAAGGGTTTCAAATGAAAGCTTAGTTTGTTCCTCTCCGGGATTTTATGTGTGTAAAAATCTCCTGTCTAATCACTGTCCTTGAACTTAGTCCTAAAGAAGTGGGGACTAACAGGGGCTGGGGCTTAAAGAAAAAGCCATTCCTAAGTGGAAGTAAAAAAAAAAAAAAAAGCTCCCTGAATTCACTTACTGGCTTACCTTACAAAAAATCGAACAATTTTATACTATAAATAACTTGGGTGGCAATAGAGAAAAGTCCCACAAAGTGGTTTTCGTACCTGCCATCCCAAAAACTCAGGGATAACTTCCCCAGGACTTTAAAATATGCAACAGAAAACTTGTATCAGAAGAGAGAGAAGTCAGTAAAAATCCCCCAGTCACTGAGTTCCAGACTCAGTTACTTGGCATTTGCACTGAATTCTGCTGTGCAACAGAATTGTTAAATATAAATCAACCAATCAATATATAAAGAAATACATAAATAAAACAGAATGTGTTAAATATGAGGAAGGTAAGGAATGATTCAACACACTGTAAAATCAGGAAAACACAGTATTTGTCTGTATGAGCTATAACACATCTCTGGGATAATTCATCTTTATTCATATAAGATTTCCACTTCTTGGCACTTTCCTTCCACCCTCAGGCATTTCAGTTCCAGACTGATTTTATCTGGACCTTTTATAATATTTTGATGGGAGAACCTTCTCCTGGGCAACTCCTAATCCTGATTTTATTTCTTGCTGCTGCTGCTGCTTTTAACTTTCATCCTTGTGCTCTCTGCCCTTGCATATTTAATCATTAACTATATATATCATTATATATATATTTACACACACACACAGAATGAAGTATTTCAGAGCCTGTTGGAAATAATTTACTCAAAACACGGTTTTAACCCCCTTTTTGTTGGGTTTAGATTTTTAGTTCAGCATATTTAAAAAAGGGAGCTTAGTGTTTCTCTCACCAGGAGGAGAAGGAATCATTTCCCCCTGTATTTTCTAAGCTCTTCAACTGTAAATCACATTCCTAATTACCTCAGGTACTCTGAGGTACAAGATGCACTTCACTGAAACAATTAGACTTGCTCTACAGTTTTAATTAAGCAACTCACTCATCCAGAAAGGAACAGATTAGTTCCTGGTGCCCGAAATAAGAGTTTTTGAATCACTGGCCACGAAAACAGTTCACTTTCACTAACCCAGTGCTAGCAGCCAAGTAGGAGTTGGTTTATCTTTTCCTGAGTTGTTTCTTACCTCACCCACAACAGGTCTCATAAACCTCTTTAAGGTTTTCAAAACACCTCCCAGGAAAGTAGAAAGAGATACAAGGATTATTTCTGACGTTTTCCCATCAACATTCTGAATTATTCTATCAAAACCCACTACAGCAGAAGCACATCAGCACGTGGCAGTGGCTTCTAGAAGAAAAAGCATCAAGACAAAGATATGACCACCATTTTTGCTGGTATTAATTCCTTTGAGCAGAGGGAAACTTGCGGACTGGAGGTTGTTTTTCCTCTGTTTAAGATAAAGCCCCTAAATATAGAGATCCTTGACCTTTGCACAAGAGTAGCAAACGCAGCAAGTGCAATCACTCTTCATCAGGAGGTGTTTTTAACATCCCTCTTCTGATCTGGAGTCTGTCATCGAGTTCATTCCGTGACTTGAGAAGGGCGAGATGAAGTAAAAAACCCGACATCTTAAAATTCCACGATTTCTGACGCTGGCTTTTCCATTCCCAGCACCAGAACCAGAAGAGCTGGAACACAAATCTCTCCCAGAGAACACCCCTGCTCACCTCAGCCTTGCGAATGCTCTCTCTGGCTTCATCTATCTTCTGCTCCAGTTCCGCTCGGCTTTGCTCGGACATCACGGGCCCGTGGCATTCCAGCTCCTCCAGGGTCTGCCAGGAACAGGGGAACACAACACACCTGGAGTCAATGCCAGCAAAACCACTCCCAGGATAAATATTTACTATTATTATTATTTGCTATGATAAATATTCACGACAATTACTGCTCAATTACGTGCAATGGTCCGTCCCTGGGAAAAAAAAAAGGTGATGAACGAGGGAAAACACCGTCTGAGAGCACAGAATTACACCTGGACATTCCACTTAGAGGAAGGCTTCCAGATCTTCACCAAAACATCCTACTGTGGCAGGAACCAACTCATCTACAGGACAGTGATTCCGTATTTGAAAGGGGTATGTTGCTGCATATTTATGTCAGGAATCCAGAATCCCAGAGTTTGGGTTGGGAGGGACCTTAAAGACCACCCCATTCCAACCCCCTGCCATGGGCAGGGACATCTTCCACTAGGCCAGGTGGCATAACATTTTTTTAGAGACGTCAGAGCATTTTGGATGTTGTTTTTCTGCAGCTGATGCTCCACTCAGGGGTAGGAACTGTAGGAATGTTTGGGAGATGAGGCAGGCTGTGGTGAAAACACAACAGACTCCTCCATGGCTGCCTTTGGGAGGAAAAGCGAAGAACTTTGGTCTTTATTCTCACTCTAAAATACACCTTTCAAAACACCTGATGCCCCAGTTAGGCTGCCAAGCACAGCCTTGGGTTCTTCTAAGCCAAACACGTAGAAATAAATTCACCAATACACAATTTCATACCTTCAGATTAGACTTAAAGTGCACATTGCTCATGGATTTTCCTGGTGTTGAAAAGACTTCTGATCACCAAATGAACATGGGTAATAAATACATGAGAGAGTGGAGGTAGGAGAATTCTAGGGAGATAAGAAAAGCCCTGGAAGTTTAATTTGAGCAGGAGGAGGGTGGGCACTCGCAGTAAAGCAGAAGCTCTGATTTCAGATTCCTATGGGAATAACTAAACATAATGACAAAGTCCGAGGAGCTGCAAACCAAGAAAGGCCGGGATGAAAACAGCAGGGAGAGGGGACAGGACAGAAATAATCCCTCAGTGCCCCTCCTTCACAGCCCAAACCCCCATGGAGAGAGCTCTCCCCACCTACCCTCTGGCTGTGGACGATGTTTTTATGCTCCCGGGCCACCCTGGTGGCCCATTTCCGAGCCTCCTTGTTCAGGCTGTGCTCCTCAGTCGTTCCAGTTTCCGATTCCAGTTGTCGGCTCTGGAATAGAAAACAAGGGAATGAGTCCTGACACAGCCCCAGGGTGAACCTCTGTGAGTAAAACAGATGTTTCCCTACAGGATCCCTCTGTGTTACATTTATCAGTCTGGGGTCTTGTTTCCTATGGAACAAGGAGGACACGAGCAAAATCGCCCTGCTGGACCTTGGGATGGGAGCAGGCTGTGGAAAATGCAAATCAAAGCTCACAGGAATTCACAACTCAACAGTTTCAGGAGCATCAGTGTGACACTGAACACAACCACAGCTCTACTGCAATGAAAGACAGTCACATTGAATCCAACTGGAATACAGGCACAGCCATCCACTACATCCAAGAGATGAAGAATAAATACCCAAGGATTCAGCTCATTTCTGAGGAAAACATCATTACAGGAAACAATGATCACAGAAGCATGGAATGGTTTGAGTGGGAAGAGACCTTAAACCTCATCCAGTCCCATCCCTGCCATTGGCAGGGGCACCTTCCACTAGCCCAGGTTGCTCCAATCTGGCCTTAGACACTTCCAGGGATGGGGCAGCCACAGCTTCTCTGGGCAACCTGTGCCAGGGCCTCCCCACCCTTACAGGGAAGGATTTGTTCTTACAGATGAAAGGTTTAGTGTGATCCCATGGGCCATTTAGGCTTGTTCTTAGTAATTCTCCTCCTCAAGAAATTCCAACTAAAGGAAGATGAGTAGTTCTCTACTGTCTACAGATTGAACATAACCTGTCTGGAAGTCTGAAGACTTCCCAGCATGTAATTACTGAAATAATTCTTAATCTTTCTGTCATTTCCATTACTGCACAACCCAGTGCACTTATCACAGCATCATTTGGGCTGGAAAAGCACTCCAAGATGACTGAGTCCAACCATCCCCCAGCACTGCCAAAACCACCACTAACCCATGTCCCTGAGTGCCACACCCACATGGATTTTAAATCCCTCCAAGGATGGGGACTCCACCACATCAAAAGAGGGGTTAAGGGGAGGCAGCACCCCCTTGCTGCTCACAGTGACCAAAAAAAACACCCCAAAGGCTTTTCCAGTTTGTTGGCAGATGTCCAAATATTTGATGTCAAAGACAGAAACAAACATTCCCATGGAGTTCACCCACTGGAGTGGGACAGAACCACAAAACTCATGTTTGTGGTAGTTTTTAAAGAAAAGGGAATTGTTGGACAACGTGTAGGGCAGCCCAGAAGAGGAGGAGGGCTACAAGCATGTGGGCAGCTCTGGAATGAACAGGTGGGAAGGTGAAGCTGCAGGTGAAGATCTCTTTACCCGTCCCTGTCATGGGTTTGCAAAAGTCCCCCTCCTTGGGGATTGAAAGTAGTTTGTCCTGATGAATTTCCGGACAAGGGCCAATCAAAAGTTCAGGTGACGCCTTTGCCAATTACATCTTCAAGA
>JAWMRA010000001.1:1265668-1284053 GCA_035584735.1 Pseudotriccus pelzelni | reverse complement strand
TCTCTTTGTCTGCATAAACTTCTCTCACCTTAGAGCAATTTGTGGGGAGTGTGGTAAAAATTGTCCCCTAGGCAAACTCATGACAATCCCCTCACTTCAGTTATTAAGTTTGCTTTTACTGAGGTGGATTTCTAGAATCCCATTCCTTCATTACTGACCTCTTTAATTACCTCTGTTAAGTTACTCCACCAGGTCAGTGCGAAACTCAACAGGACAAACACATGGATTTATTTACATCCCACCCCTGAGATAACACCGGACCTCAGTTTATTGTACAGCTTCTCCCACAGCTTCCACCCGAGTCCCAATCCTGAGCAGAACCCTAAAAACCACCTCACAAAATATCTCATAAGGAATTTCCAAAGTTCCCATTCATCCTGCTCCTACTCAGCAGCTCATCTTCTTTTCCTAAGCTGGACAAGCCAATGGAAATGCACAGTCCGGGCACTTGGCTGAGAACAGTTTCAAACCCATCAGGACCTGGATTGCTCCCTGAATCCATGGCTGGGAGGGACTTGACTTCATCCCACCTGTAAAAGAAGTGGCTGTGGAAGAACTTGGAAGCAGAGGAGCAGTGGGAGGTGGCTGGCGTGGAAAAGCTCCATGATGGATTCAAGGATTATCTGGGAAGTCTGAACCCTCAGGGCAAGGGGAACATCAAACAAGGAATGAAAACCCCACTGGCATTTAAATAGGTGAGAACAAAGGAGCTAAACCAGGTGTATCCTCCAGACATCAAAACTGAAGGGAAGAAGGTGAGGGAACTGAAGAACCTGGTCCTGACCTGATTTACTAAATTAAGCTCTTCCTTAAGTGTTTTCAGGGCTGGAACTTGCTGGTGGCAACATGGCCCATGCCTCAATTTAACCTCTTCCAAAAAAGAGGGAAACCAAACCTGCTCTCCGTGGCCAAGGAACCAGGGAAGAGCCAAAAAATCCCCCAGCTAAACATAGATGGACATTCTACTGCTCCCTCAGGGCTTGGATTACACTGAAAACAGTGTTTAGTGCTAAAAATTCAATCAGAAACCCAAGAGAAAGGGCTGGATGGCTCCAAGCAGCTAAAAAGCTGAGAGGCAGCAATGCTGTTGCTTAAATTAACACATGAATTTAGTCTGCAAACATGTGTCCCTCCTCCAGTTTTGTCTGGAATGTTGTTGCAGGTGCAGAAGTTGCAAACCCAGCCTGTATTTTTATTTGTCAGTTATATTTGGACATGGGCTGTCTTAGAAGCAAAAAAAAAAACAACCCTTGGTTTTTGAGCCTCAAAGGTTTTTTTTTGGTTTTTTTTTTTTGATTTTTGAGCCTGAAGCCTAAAAAAAAATAAATCACTTTGACAGAGGCAAAAAGCAGGAAAGACTTCTTGCATGCAAAGGGCCAACATAAAACAAGGATAAAAACCAGGCATTTCCTTTAAAGAGGTCAAAACAAGAGGTTTTCATGCCAAGGCTGCAAAGCAACACTTTTGGGAGGAGGGAGGAACACACATGACATTTTTCACACAATTCACACTGAACTCAGCAGTTTTAGCAGAATCAGGGGTCAAGTTTAGGTCAAGTTTTAGTCTTTTGTTGTAGAACTACTTTCATTTAATTTAGCCCTGAGAGAGCTCAGCCTGACTCACATTTTAGGTAATTTCTTTCCCTAAGAATGGCTGAATTTCTCCTCAGCAAGAATTCCTAATAATTTACAGATTGACAAAAATCAAATAGTAACTTTATTTTTAATATCTATTTAGCTTCAAAAAGGTCATACTTAAAACCAGTCTGTTCTGGTATTAAAAGACTGATAAAAGGGAATAGTGACTAACTGTTAATGTATATTTCACTTCAAAAAGGTTAAACTTAAACCCAATCTGTCTGGTATCAAAAGACGAATAAAATTAAACAGTAACTTCTTTTTAAAATAGATTTAGCTTCAAAAAAAGTTACATTTAAAAGCAGTCTATTCTGGTATTAAAAAATTGATAAAATTAAATAATATCTTTATTTTTTGGATATATTTAGCCTCAAAAAAGCTATACTTTAACCCAGTCTGTTTTAGTATTAAAGAGATCACTCTAAGCACAGAAATACAGGCCCTTTTAAAAGTATATTTATGTAATTTATCTAAGATTGCCTCATAGAAGCAGCTGAGCAATTCAATATATTCTGTGTGTGACAGTGAGGGGAAATTCATCCTTTTTCTCACAGTCCGTCCAAAAGCTGCCAAATAACAAGGGGGGAAAACTGCAAAACTTTCCCCTGATCTTCCTGAGGTGTTTTTGTGCAAATTACAGTGGGAAAAAGATTGTTTTCACGATACAAATCAGTCGGGCCCCAGATTGTCCACATGTGCTCCAAGAAAACCTCAGGATCTGGAACATCCAGGGGAAACCAGGGATGAAAAACAGGAAAAAGGCCTCAAAAACGGAGTGTCAGCTTTTTGGGGCCGTTCCCCTCTCACTCCGGGGACACGTTCTGGGTCATTTTTTTGGCTCGTTTTCTCTCCTGGATCAAGGAAAAAAAGCAGCTTTTCCAAGCAGGAAAGGGAGAAAAGCTGCTGAATTTCCTTTCTCTTTTGCCCTGTTCTTATCTGTGAGCATGGGGACAGCACGTTTTCCATACCCTGGATTTCCAGAGAATTAATACATATCCCTTTCCTTCGTGGGGGGAGAGGGAGGGGATGTCGGATGATTAAACTGTCCCTGAACTGAGGACCCAGGGAGGGCCAAGTTGTGCTGGTTGATTTTTCTTGGGAGGTTTAAAGGATTCCAAAAGACTCTTCCCCATTTTCCACTTTGCTGTTGGTAAACCCATTTCGGGGATTCTTTTCTGGACAGGAATTAAACTTGATGATGAAGAATAATTTCTTCCTAAATATTTTTAAGACAATTTCTTGAAGGGAAAAATGGTTTGGTTTAAACTTTTTTCAAAACTTCCTTCTCTTTCCCCCCTCCCCCCCCCCCTTTTAAACTGGAATTTATGTCTTCTAAAACAAGACACTGAAACAACCTCAATAATTTAGTCACGTGAACAATTGTTTAAATTCAAGCTCTAACCGATCTTTTTAATCATGGAAAAGAGCTGACTGATGTCAAATATTTTTGGGTTTCTCTTTGTGGGCATTTAAGAGGGTACATTTCACCCACTATTTACATGATGCTGGGGATCAAAAATCCTGAAAATTGATGGAAAACTGTTTCATATTTTCCTTTCTTAGGAACAGATTTTTGGAGGCTGTGTTGAGATCATTTTGAAAGCAAACTGAGCTGTGGGTGCTGCACCTGAGCCCAGGATTGCACAGAAATCTTTTTCATCACTTTTTGGAACTGCTCTTCTCTTATAAAGCAAAAGTTTGGGACAGACCCTGACAAACTAGAATTTACAGCAGAATTTCATATAATTTCTAACATTCTTCCTGCCTACAACACTCAAAAGTCATTCCAGTAACACTTAAATGCTTCAAACTTTGCCCTCAGTCCTGGTGGATCAGGGATTCAGCCTGAAGAGAGCCCATAAAACTTGGAAAAGGTTAATATTAAACATTTGATGACATGTATTAATCACTCCACTTTGTCTTTCTTTCAGCCTTTGGTGTGAAAATTATCATGCACAACCCACAGAAACTAAAAGCCAGCTGATAAACCCTGCAGATTATCTGCAAATATGTGGCAAAAGAATGCTTGATAATTGTTCTGTTAAAATTAAATGTTGATTCAATAGAAAATTAAATAATATCTGACCAAGTCAAAAGCCTGAACAAGAGCCTTCAAGCCCTTGTGTTTACTGATTAAAAATTGGGAATGTGTAACCTGTTACCCATCCTGTCAGCTGAGCATAATTAGATGGATCAGAAAAAAAGCCTAATTTAATTATTTTGGGGGGAACTGGCAGCTGGAAGCTCCAAAAGCTGCAGTGCACCGAGGAAATGCAGGAGTTCTCCAGCCCAGGTGGGTTTAGCAGGTACAGAAGTCACTGGATGTGAGGGACAGGGCCAGTTTCAGAGCTGGAGTGAAGCTCCAGCAGCACACGAGTCCCTTGTGAGCCCACACGAGTCAAGGAATCCTGTCACTGCTCATGTTGAAGAGTTTAATAGGAGGGAATTACAGCTCTGCTGGACATGGGGATAACCCTCTGGAAAAGGAAGAGAATGAAATTAGTACTAGGGCTGCATTTCATCAGTGCATCCTAATAACCTGCACTTGTCAGACCAGCTCCCCCCTCACAGTGGAGCAGGAGCCAATTACACCCAGCACTGTCTGGAGCTGTGAAATTTTAATTCATGCCCCCAAAAGATTAGAATATCAATTACAAGCGCTGTGCAAGCTCAGGAGTGTGAAGCTGCGCCCCATATTTAAACACCTTTAAACTAAGTTTTCCTTCTTTAAGTCTCAACGTGAACAAAACTTCCCCCCCCCTTTTTTCTATTTTATATCTATTCTATTAATTTATATTTTATTGTATTGTTTGACAATACACGTTCTGCATTCTGTTGCCACCTCCACGTGGGTGTAAATTCAGCACACCCCAAGCCACATGCACACGGATAAGGACACAAACACCAGCGGGTACCTCTGCTATTGTCATTCTCATAGCACTGACAGGTGAGGGCTCAATCTCCACCAGCTGAACTGCATTAAAACTCTGGATGCACAGATCCCAAGGGCATGAAAACAGCAGCAAAGGTTAGAAAGGCAGAGAAAGACACTCATTGTATTAAGAACAACCTCAAACTTCATCAGGGAATACGCTGAGCTGGAAGCGACCCACGAGGGTCATCGAGTCCAACTCCTGGCCCCGGCCCAGGACACCCCAAAATTCACACCGTGGTGTCCCATTTTTTTAATGGCAATATGGACTCTGTGCAAAGGAGCTGGAAGAAAAATCAGAATCCCAGTTTCTTACAAGGGAAATACAAAGGAAACTGCCAGAGAAGTTGGTGTGACTGCAAAAATCCCTTTTATGCAGCTGCTAAGAAGGGTCTCAAATTAAATCACCAGAAATTCAGATCACTGCTGTCCAAATCAGTCCACTACTGAATTCAAGCAAGAAAAAGCTGCATAGGGTTACAGTTATTAAAGATCCAGACTTATTTTAAACTGCTATTTCTTAAAATAACATTAGTCATGTTGCTGGGACATCAGCAATCCACTTTAATCAAGGAGCTGTTTGGAAATGGGCTTAAATACCCCGATTTACCCAATTTTCATGTCATTGCTTTGGAAGCAAAACATACAACAAGAGAATATTTTTGAAGGTTATTTTTGGAATGCAGTGTTTCACCAGTATTCTTTTTAAGTCAATTACTCCTTCTGTGTATCTCTAAGCATTCCTTGAATAATTTAGGTGTGCAGGGACACTTTACTTGGTTGCAACACCGTAGCAGTGAACATGTTGAGAACTTCCCCAGTAGGATAAAAAGGCAACAAATTTAGTCAGAATTAGAGCAAAATTTAGTAAGAATTAGGTTGAAAGCAGAGAAACACAGGGCTGTTAGTTACAAAAAGCCAAAAAATATTCTGCTTTTCTGTGGATGACACTGAGCCTGTTTGATGCTTTTACCACCGTCCCCCACTTACCGCCCCAAAAATCCAGCATGAGGTTAAACCAGTCTGGGATATCAGTGAGCAATCATTTAAACATAAAATATATCAATACATCAAAACCAGAGCAAGCCCAAGGAATTCTGAAGGTTCTTACAGTGTCACTGTCACTCGGCTGGAACTGGAAAGGCTGAGGTTTGTGGAACACGGAATTCTCCTGTAAGAACAGCTGGAGGCTGTAATCCCGCACCACCTGAGGGAATAAGAACAGGCCTTTTACACTCCTCATTTTGTCAGTTTAAAAACATCTCCAGAGTAAAACCAGCCCTTCAAACAGAGCTCATTCTGCAGCAGAACTCTGAAGGAAATTCAGAAGCTCATTCAGAGGACAAGAACCTAAAATATGACTTTAGCCTACAAAATGAGGGAAAAAAGCCAACTACGGAGAGGACACAATGTGATGTCACTGCCATCAGTGCTTCCCCCTCCTCTTTGCGGATAATTTCTTGTGTAACGTTCTTTCTTAGGCTGAAATGTGTTAATTTTACAGAAATTATCAGTTGTGGGAGCTGAAAAGACTATTTGGAGTAACGCACACAAAATGAGTTGCAAACTTCATCTCTCTTTATTAAATTGCTTTCAGAGGAAACTCTCCAAGGCTGTGTTTTGTACAGCAAAACCACTTCAGCTCCTAAATTTGTTTAATGACACGTTTCAGCAACCATGACACATGTCCCTAAACAAACCTCTTATGTCACAATTTACAGAGATTCACAAAGAAACACTCAGTGATTGCAACAGGAAAAAATAGTATCACTGGTTGAAAGACTCTCACAGAGCATTCACTGCTTCAATGGGCGAAAATGAATACACAGCAGCACGAAATTATAAGTATCTATTACCAAAGTGAGGGTTTAGATGCACAAAGTAGATAATAAAGATGGTATTTATTCAGAAATAGCAGCTTTGTGCATGACCTGGGTGGACAATGGGAAATACAACTTGTTCTCTAATGCAGCCAAGTGTGGCTGAAATACTGAGCTGTAAAAAAAATTAATCTTCAGTTAAAGAAAGTAAATAGTTCCCCAGGGCCAATAACACACTCGAAAAAGGTCATAATCACTGCTCCAATTTGAGCAGTTGAACATGAACACATTCGGGGGGGGGGGAAGAGAGACAGGGATCTGCACCAGGAATTCCCAGAAATAGAAAGCAGAAAATACTGAAGAAGGGAACATCTGCAGCTTCAGATGATGCTCAGCACTGATCATAAATATATTTGAATTTAAACAGCTATTCCATTAAATAGTCCTTTTAGAGCCACGTGAACGTTGACCATAGCACACAACTCTGTGCCAGGACTAATGTATAGAATTATTTTAACTTGAATCAGGGAAAAAAAACCCCACAAAATATAGTTAGTGAGGGCGTGAAAACCTACCCAGATATTTTAATGCACTCAATTTGCTCCACAGACCTCAGACTTCCAAGAAACTCAGTTCTTCAAAGAGGAAAACCCATCTTTACAACAGCAATCCTGTGGGATTTTCCCTCAAAGCCACAATAAAGGAGAACAATTGTTATCAGAAGAGGAAAATGTGCAAGCCCAGCAAATTAAATGGTGCATTTTGCACAATATATTTGACAATTGATAAAAAGAAACTTAAAAGACTCCAAAGCAACACAGTGTTCTTGGGATTCAACTGTAACTTTCCCAAATAGGTTTTTCTGTTGCTCAGAAATTAAATCAACGTCCTCACACGGGGTTTTTTTTTTAAGTCAATGTCAAAACAGACCTGAAATCAAACACATCCCATGTGAAGAAAAGGCATAGTCTGAGATGTGCATGAGGGAAATGATCTGCCCTCTGACCAGAAACCTCCCACAAACGGGATTCAAATC
This sequence comes from Pseudotriccus pelzelni, assembly GCA_035584735.1. Classification (NCBI taxonomy): domain Eukaryota; kingdom Metazoa; phylum Chordata; class Aves; order Passeriformes; family Tyrannidae; genus Pseudotriccus; species Pseudotriccus pelzelni. Next base: position 1,276,628 of record JAWMRA010000001.1, on the reverse strand, counting down.
AGCAAATGGAATCTCAGAAAATGCTCCAAAGAAAATCAGATGTGCAAGAAAAAGGAAATGCAAGAAGTAAAAGACTTGAATAAGACTGTTCAAGTGACAAGGGAGTTAAATTTCATTTTCATACAATCACAGGATGGTTTGGGTTGGGAGGAACCTTACAGCCCATCCAGTGCCACCCCCTGCCGTGGGCAGGGACACCTTCCACCAGCCCAGCTTGCTCCAACCAGGAATCCAGGGGCAGCCACAGCTTCTCTGGGCAACCTGTGCCAGGGCCTCCCCACCCTCACAGACAGGAATTCCTTCCCAATATCCCACCTAACCTTACCCTCTTTCATCTCAGCGTTTCCACTCCAGTATCAGAGGTAACATTTGCAGCACATTCCCCAGGAATGACATGGGCCACACTAATCCGGCATGATAAAACCCCCAAAGCTCCAACAAATGATGCTGTAACTACGAAAACCCTGCATTTTAGACAGAAATCTGATTTTGAGCCCTTTCCTTCCATCTGCATTCCATGAGGTGACAGCCAGTCCCTTAGCCCAGCCCTGCCCATCCCAAGGAGCCATCCCTGGCTCCCCGACATCCAAGGTGGCGCTTCTGGGCAAAAACTTGTCTCGCCCTAAAGCAAACACAACCGAATACCATCCTGAATGATGGTTCAGATGGAACAGGCAAAGTGTTTCTCCCAGTGACCTGAAGTGTCTGTTCCAGGCAGAGCTTGTGAAAACTCACAAGGAACACGCTGAGTGTTCAAAACGCCCAGCAAACATTTCCAAACCTCTGCCGTGGTGCCAGGCTGGGGTTTATTCCAAATGGCCAAGTTGCAAATTTATGCCATGTTTAACACTCAAGCTGCTTTTGAAACACACAGATGGGTTTTGGTCGAGTTTCTACTCTGGGTTCACCTCTCGCTTTTGAGCTGGTTATTTTAACATGGACCCCTGCTGGAAAGAAAGGATAAGCAAAACCTAGGGAAAAATCCCCCAGTGAACATATTCAGAGAGGCAGGCACAGGTTTTCAGCAGCAACGTAACTCAAGTTTTCCTGCTCTGCATTCCTGAAGCACAAGGAGAGAAACAAATCGGTGCTGAGGAGCCTGTTCAGACCTGCCACTTGTATTTACATTTTTGCTCCTTCTGCAGGCACTGAACTGACTCAGGAAAGCAGGAACACCACTGTTTGCCTCAAACACAGAGTGTGATGTTGTTACTGTGGAAAGTAAGCCAGACCTGCAGGCTCCTGGCCTTGCAAAGCCTGGCTTACACAAGCTCAGCACACCCAAATATCCCAGGAAGGGATTCTTAAGCAAAGGAGCTGTTTGGATGGGATAGTTTAGTTGGCTTGAAGTTCCAACCAGGCAGCACTCCAAGGATTTTTGAACACGAAGGATGTGATCCACAGTAAGAAATTAATTATGAATATGCAGACGTGATATAATATTAAATATTATATTAAATATTAAGCAAATTCTAGATTTAGTTAAAAGATTCCAACTCAGTATTTTAGGGAACACATCTGAACCCTGAATGAGACACCCCAAGGTAAGTTATAGCAAGTCCTTTTATAACAGGAGATAAAATGGTACTTTGATTGTTTTTACAGCTGCTGCCAAGTAAATTCAGAGCCAAGTTTTCACGCCCTCCCTTTCTGTCTAAGAAGGTGTGAGATCACTTGTTTGCAAGTGAGTCAGGAAAGTGTTAAATATGCTTTTACTCCACAGGTCCCTGTGTAGACGAGCTGTTTCTGTGCAAGTAAGGCAATAAATAAATAAAAGAATATTATGACCCTACCAAAGCAGCTCCTCTGAGCTCAATGACAATTATTATTATTTTCTTTTTAGCCCAGCAAATGAATTATTTAAGCATCCAAATTATCCTGTCTGGTGTCTTTTAACTTAACACCACTCAGGAGAAACCAAAACTAATAACCCTTGGCATGATTTTGGAAGCAAATCTTAAGCCTGGCAACTTCCATAAACTGTGAGGGTTTGGGTACAAAGGATCACTGAGTTCAAACTTACCCTGCTGGAAGTCTCCAGTAAAAACTGGAATGTGTTTTGTACAGCTTGGCACATCTCTAGTTCAGTCCTGCTGAAAGCCATTAAATAATCCTTAAGGTGATCATATATATTTCCATCAAGGGCCTGTTGTGAGGGAAAGAATTGAGGAAAATTGAGAAAAGCAGGAAGTACTTAATAGCTGATTTATTAATGTTCATCTTTAGACTTTTCAGATGCTCAGAATAGTTTTTGAAATACATGTACAGGTGTATTTCTCCTGAACTCAGCACTGACAGCAAAGTTCAAACTCTGTTGTAAGCAGAGGTCTAAAGATCACATCACACAGAGTATACTACAGGTTTAAAGTGTCCAAGGCCAGGCGGGACAGGGCTTGGAGCAACCTGGGCTAGTGGAAGGCGTCCCTGCCCATGGCTGGGGGTGGAATGCGAGGAGCTTTAAGGTCCCTCCCAACCCAACCCAGTCCATGATTCTATGGAATCATTCAGAACGTGGGAAGAACAGAAGAGATTTTTCCTTCTGCAGGGAAGTTTCCCCCACTGCCAGCAGAAATTAAAACTCAGCCCAGCCAAACTTTGGCAGCCAAAATCCTCTTTATACTATTTCCCGCATCCTCCAGCACCAAGGAGTTCTCAGGACAGGGGGATTGTTTGCTCAGATGCTAAACCTGCCTCGAATTTCCTCATGCGAAACCCCCCTATGGCCACCAGGAATCCAGGAGAGGGTGTCACCCACACCAGCAGTAAACTGGGAATTCCACTCACCCCCACACTGGAGCTGATTCCCGCAGCCATGTCAAAGGCTGGCCTTGAGGAAATCACCAGCCAAGGCAGCTCCTGGAGGCTCCCAGAAAGCAGAAGAGCCACCAAAAGGCTGGGAGAGAGCTATGGGATAAGAACTTCAGGCTCTCAGGAGGGATGGCAGCTCCATCAAATACTCTGTTAACCAAATTTTTTCCAAAAATTCTTATTAAAGGTATGATGGAATAATAGCCAGGATGTTCAACCGACAGAAAGCTCAGGAAATTCCCAACAGCAGATCCACAGAAAACCAGGAGTGAGTGACGTGCAAAGAAAGGTTCAGTTTCTCTGTCCTGGGTGAGCACAGCCTTCCTGGAATTCATCCTTTAGGAGACACATTCCCAGGACAGCACCGGGATTTTAACAGTCCCTGTGCTTTTATCCTCGAAGGGATGAGACCTCGGTGTCGCTGGAGTTCCCACCCCATTCCAAGGACATCCATTTCCACATCAAACACGGGCAGTGCCAACAGAACTTGTGCTCACAGGGAATACAAATGATGGATAAAATAGCCAAGGCTGGGAGAATCCCAGCCTGAAACTCCCCCAGAATGGAACTGCCGACTTTTATCTGTTCCTAAAGCTTTTCAGCTCAAACTCTGCTAAAAAACGTAAATAAATAATTGAAACTTGGCACAGCAACTCCAAGTGCTCTGTTTGCAGAGCAGCTGTGATTTCCCTCATCCCACTCTGCCGTAAATCAGGATTTCAGAGCTCTTGGAAAAATTCGATATCTCCAGTCTGGGAGATTTCCTTATACTTCACAGAATCACAGGACCATTAGGCTTGGGAAAGACTTCCAAGGTCATCAAGTCCAACCTTCGAGCAAATCCCACCATATCACAAAGTGCCACATCCTCTCATGTTTTGAACAATCCAGGCATGGTGACTCCCCCACTTCCCAATTCAGCCCATTCCAATGCTTTACCAGCCTTTCAGGGAAGAAAATTTCCCTCATGTCCAACCTGAGCCTCCCCTGGGGCAATCTGAGGCCCCTTCCTCTTGCCCTGTCACTGTTCTCCTGGGAGAAAGGGCCGATCCCACCTGGCCACAACCTCCTGTCAGGGACTGACCTGGATCTGAGCACAGCTCAGGAATTGTTTTGTATCACATCTCCACAATTCACCTCACAGATTGAGATTAACATGAACTAAAATTAAGGAAAACCAAAAGAATTTCACTCAGCAAGAACAGACTCTTTCAGGCTGGAAAAGAACTCTCAAATCATCAATTCCAACTAGAAAAACTGTGTATTTAATTCCTATTTTTTTCTTAGCTCATTCTAAGCACACTGGTTTGGGTTTTTTATTTTCCTTTCCTTTTCCACCTTCAGCCTCTTCTGTAAAAGCACTTTCTGATCTCTCCCCTCCCTTTATATCAACCCCCAGATGCTCTTTTTATGTTCAGCCCCCCCCAAGGAGGGGTTCATATCATCGAATTAAAGTCTGGACTTGGACTCTCCTGGTGCTTTATAGAGGCAAAGGAGAGGAGCTGGTGCTTCTGGGGTGGGACTGCTGCCTTTCCAAGATGGGTAGTTAAAACAGGTCAGCTGCAAGGCAGGATGCCAAGGGCCTGTTCCTCTTCACTGACTGTGAATAGCCCCCCAAAAATTAGCTCCGAAAATTGCTCGGGCAGAGCTGGGGGAAATGAATCCCATCCCCACACATGGTTATTCCCAATTATCCCCTACTGAGTAGTAGGAATTCATTCATCTCCAGCTGCACTTTGTGTTCTGAGGAATATAAAAAACAAATAAAGAAATAATAGTTTGATTTACTCCCCCCACTCCTCTCCCAATGACCAAGCTCTGATAGGCCAACCCCCCCCCCCAGTGTGATATGGAGATTTAAAAAAAGATTTACAAGGAAGGACATCGAGGAAAATTATGGCACAACCTTAGGGAGCACCCAAACCTGTCGGTGTGTGAGAACTGAGCTACAGCCCTGCTCCTTCCATTAATTAAAACAGGTTTCACTATGATGAAGTTCTTAAATACTGATGAGAACTCAAGTTATTAAAGTCAGTGCAACATCACACAGGCACAAGCAAAGCCAAGCCTAAACAAGCAGCTCCCAGGCACAAAGAACTCCTCATGGCACAGGGAATGGGATGTCCCAGGGTGTGAAGGCTGGTTGGTTCATAATTTCCAATGATCATGGAGTTAATCCATTCTATAAAACGAATCTGATCCATTCTGTAAAATTATTACATCAAGTTGGAGGTGGGAATATTAAAACAAAAGCTTTGACTTGCTTATATGATCTAAATGACCATTCCTGTGGGATTTTATCCTTTCAATTTCATGTACTTCCAAACTCTCTGACCCAAAGCACTGAACAGCCCAGGTTTTGACAGAAAAAAAAAGTCTTTTCAGAAATCCCTCATCACACAACTTGAAGGGGAAACTGGGGAGGGGGGGAAGGGAATCAATTCCATAAAGCCAACAGCCATTATTCTTCCACAATGGCTTTTGTTCCCTTTCTGCCTCTCAGGAGAGCACTAAATCACTTACTGAACTATTACAATCCCACTGAAAAACCTGTCTTTTTTGTCAACTTCAAAAGGAAATCAAGAGGGTTTTTTTTAAAAAAAACCACAAATCTGGCATCAAAGCCAAGATAATACAAAGTTAAGTGGCACAGAGTGACAATTTGCAAGGAGAAAAAAAAAGAGTCAATGTTTTTTAAGAAATCATTTCTTTACAGTGGAATTGTCATATTAAAGGGGTGAAATTCCTTCCCCCCCCAAATCTGAGCTTGAGAAGGCTGAAATTAGGGCTGAGAAGAAGCTGTTAATAAATAAAACCAAATTAAAGCGTATTTTTTATACACAAAATAACCAAAGAATACAAGGGTATTCTTATACCCAAATTAAAGTATGTTTTTATAAGAAATCCTACACAGTAAAGCTATAAAATTATACATGGAGAGGGTGGGACAAGAACATTCTGATTTCAACATCCAAGTTTCACTCAGAACTTCACAGAGGAAGAAAATTTCGGTCCCAGTTCAGAAAGGATTTTGTTCTTATTTCCAGGGATGATACTGAACATTTTGGGAAGTTGGATGTGTTGGCTTTAATCATTCTACACTGGATAAAAACTCCCTCAAAAGCAAGGATGTAAATGAAACTATCTGAGCTATTTTTAGGACATTTGGTTGCCTTCGGGATGTTGTCACTCAACTAAGATGCAGAAGAGACCCCGTGCTGAATGTTTTATATTCTTAATTTCAGGTCTCTTCACTAAAACATTTACAGGTCTCAGCCACACTCCACTTCAAAATTACAATATCAGTGTCTTGGAGAAGACAGAGAACAAGTTAAACTGTGTATTTTTTATTTTAAAAGCAACCAGGAAGAAAAAAATGGCAAATATTTGCCCCGTGAACAAAGCAGAGCAGATTTGGATGTAGCCACCACAAGGTGAGTTTTCTGTTTTCTCCCATTTATTTCTGAAATATTCCTGGTATTCTATTCATCCTTGTCTTGCACAAAAGCTACCAAAAGCAGCATTGAAGAATAATAATTTCTGATTAATAATTTTCCAGTTTAAACTCATCTGTTCCAACTCAACCTCTCTGTAGCCACCAGGCACCAAAACCAGCACTCAGGTTGAAAAAAACCCAACAATTAAAGCCACACTTGTAAAGCCATGTGGGTTTCACTGAATAATTAATGTCAGTCTCATCTGAATCATCACTGCCCAGGAATACCTGGGTATTTTCAAGCACAGGCAGCTCTATTTTTATGTGTTTTTAAACTGGAATCCCACGTTTGTGATTAAACAACCACCAGACTGGGGCTGCAATGAGATGATCTTTAAGGTCCCTTCCAACCCAACCCATTCTGTGGATCTGTGAAATTATGTCTGCAATTCAAAACGTCCATTTTTGGATCAGCTGGTGCAACCCAACCCTTTGTGTGCCTGTGCTGAGCGTCAAAAACTTGGACAAACGCTCGGGAAGCTGCCACTGCTTTTCAGGAAACCACAGGGTGATGTGGAAGGCCAGGAATTTCCTTAATGGGTGGAGGGAACACAACAAAATTAGGGCTGATCCCTCAGCCTGAAACCCAAAAGATAAGGGAAAGAAATGAAGTGAACAAAAATCATTGTGTTTGCGGAGTGGTAACTTTTCTATGGAGTCAAAGGGATTGAATCCCGGCAAGGGGACACATTGTCCTGTGTGGGAATCAAAGCAAAACTCCCAAATGAAAAGGGAGATCTGTATCAGAGATTCCACCCTCTCTCTATGTTATTACACCCTCTAGTTTATATTTATATTAAAATAATTATAGATATTAACATATTTCTATTATAAATTACAATAACATTTTTGCACCGCCCTGTTTTTATTTGCATTCGAAACCCTGTTTTAGCCATCCCTGATCTGTTTTGCTCTGCAAACCACCTGCAACCCATTAATTCTCATCCCTTATTTTCTGCAACACACTCCAAACTTTTCCTCACTTAACAACCCAACAATAGGAATTCCAGAACAAACCCACTGAGTGAAGCATTCGGAGTGTTTGTGTTTAAAACTCGTGCCTAAAATCCACTAAATAAACTGTGAGATCCCACAAGTCTGAGAATTTTCAGCTGAATGGTTTTGGTCCAGGAGACTCCACCAAGTGCTTTAATTTTTATATGCAGAGAAGATAAAACCAATATAAAAAGGAAAGGTTGGAGAATGGAGAAAAATAGATAAATTATAAGGAATTCTGACTATTTAGGCATCCATTTTCATCCCTCTGGGGCTGGAGAGGTGAAGAACAGAAGCCTCTCTCTGTATTTTAGCCAAGAAGAGCAACAAACCTCCTTTTGTGTGACAGTATTTTAAAGCTGGTGTGAAACTCAGAAGTCCTAAAGCCAACAACTGGAATCAGCTGCATTTGCCAGCTCAGCAGGATCCAGGTCTGTGACACGTAACAGCGCTTCCCAAGGACATGAGGGAAGGAAGGAAGGGCAGGAAGACCCATCCTTTCCAGTCAACAGTTACATTCCACAGCGATTTTCCTTTAAAAATGCTGGTTCCTGGGAGGAATTTCTCCAGGGCATCAATTTCTCCCAATCCAGAAGAAAAGCTTCTTATTTTCCCTTCTCAGCTCTTCCATCTCCGCACGATTTGTTCCCGCTCAAATCCCTCCTTCTCCAGCAGCATAAGAGGAAATCAGGGCTGGATTTGTCTGGATCTAAATTCCCAACAAAGCCAAGATTAAAGCCCCAGCAGTGCCCCTCAACAACCTGCCTGGAGCAACAGCTCCAGAGAGTTTCCCATTCCCTGCAGTCCCGGAGGAACAACTGCAGTGTCCGCTCCCATCAGGGAGTTGAAGGCTGAAGGCTCACTCCAAACTGATGTGGAGATGCTGCCCATCCTGCCTTTTTGCAGGCTCACTCTTTGGGAAAAATCCTGCTTTTTCTGCCAAGCCACGTGTGGCTGGAGGGAAAGCTGCTAAGGAAAGAGGAGGACAAAACCCAAGCAAAAAGTTAGTGCTGGACTTAGCCTAGCAGGAGAAAGGACCATCTCAGTGTTAGCTCAGGATTTGAAGTCAGAGGGAGAACAGCCACAGTTTGCATCCAAAGCAAACCAGGGATAAGCCAAGGCCATAAAATTATCTCTATCCCAGGATAATCTCACACATCCAACGCTGCCTGTATTGCTAACTCTGCTTTAGGGAGAGCCAGATTCAACTCATTCTGGAAATATCACAAGTTCTGTTGGGGAACATCTGAAATCCAGTGGGATCAATCCAAGTTTAGAGTCCCCAGCACAGGAAGGACACGGAGCTGTCACAGCGGATCCAGAGGAGGACACAAAGGTGCCAAGGGGTTCTGAATGAAGAAGGTTTTAAGAGTCCCTACACAGAGATCCTCAGACTAAATACAAGTCAGACTAAAATGTAAGGCCCAAGTCCAGTGAAACTATTTTTAAGAATTTTTGTAATCCACACTCATGAGCAACATGTTCTTAAAAGGAAACCAGCTGAGAGTGACTTCAATAATTAGAGAATCACAAAACAATGACGGAAGTTATCCCAAATAATACAGGGAAAAGCATCACAAGGGCAGTGCCAAAGGTAGACCAGCAGGGAAGAGTAATTCAGGCTTCCCAAATTCCACTTGGGAATTCCATGTGCCAAGGGGTCCATTCTCATTTATTCCCAGGGGAATAACACTCCCAACTGATGCCTCCACTCCTTCTAAGCACCAGTGGCTGAAGACAGAGATAACTGGAGTCTGAAGTCTGGAATGAAAAAATACTGTGAAAGGGTTTTTTCCCTTTTAAACAGATTCCCCCTAACCCCATCCCAAAGCCTGGCACAGAATCCCCATTCCAAGCAGTTTTCCTCACCAGGGATTGATGGGGTGGTGCCATTTTCTCCAGCAGCTGCAAGGATTTTCTAAATCATTTTATTATTTGATAGGAGACAGTGAGGGTTAAAGTTAAGCTTCTTTTCCGACTCATTCAACCCTGTGGGATTAATGTTCAAACCTTTCAAAACCCACTTAATTTCACAACATTAATGGTCAGATGTTGAAATCACACAGGAAGAGGTGTCCCAAGAATCTGGGATTTCTTGGATAAAGGCTGCCTTTAATGCTTAGTCTTCGCTATTAAATTGAGACTTTCAGCAAAGTTAATTCATTGAAGGCCCTTTTAAACTTGAAATGGGGCTTTTAGACCCAAGTAAAGAAGGGTCTGTGCACAATGTGAACGTTGAGACACAGAATTCAGCGATTTGTACCTAAAATAGATCATAAAATGTGTGTCACAACGTTGCATGTTTCCAGCTACAGCTTTTCACCCCACCTGCCTCTCAGACAAAACCAGACCAGGTGCTTCCTGAGCTTGGTTCCTTCTCCTCCCGAGCTCCAGAGCAGCTCCAAGGCTCCTTTCTGGCAGAAGGAATATTTTGGGAACTGTTCTCATTGTGTTACAGCTTTGAAACAAGATGGCAAAGTCTCATTTCCTGTTCAGTTTTATGACGGCTGACAAAAACATCTCCAAGCCCCGAACCCTCAACGGTTTCTACAGAAAATGTTTCACAAAAACAGAAGTTTTAAAGTCTGCTTTTCCCTTCCTCTGTTTGATTTCTCCTGGGTTCCTGTTAAGCACCTCCTCCCCAGTCTTAACCCTTACACTGCCTTCCTGGTACCCTCTTCCTAACAGGGATTTGGAATGGTTTTTTTTGGCTTTCCAGTCATTTCCCTCGTTCTGCTGCCTGGCATTTGGCTCAAATCCTTGATCACTCTCCTCCTCTGCTCTGGCCCGGTGAGACCCCTCTGCAGAGCTGCTCCAGCCCTGGGGAACAATGGCACAAGGATGTGAAGCTGCTGGAGAGAGTCCAGAAGAGGCCCCAGAGCTGCTCCCAGGGCTGGAGCCCCTCTGCTTTGGGACAGGCTGGGAGAGCTGGGGGGGTTCACCTGGAGAAGAGAAGGATCCAGGGAGACCTGAGAGCCCCTTGCAGGGCATAGAGGGGCTCTAGGAGAGCGGGAGAGGACTCTGGACAGGGGCATAGGGCAAAAGGACAAGTGGCAATCACTTCAAAGCGACAAAGGAGAGATTTAGATGGGATATATTGGAAGGAAATTCTTCCTTTTGAGAGCAGCGAGGCCCTGGCACAGCTTGCCTAGAGGAGCTGTGACCGCCTCTGGCTCCCTGGGAAGTGTCCAAGGCCAGGCTAGACGGGGTTCGGAGCAGCGTGGGGTGGTGGGGGATGTCTCCAGAGCCCCGCGATCCCAGGATTTTTGTTCGCGGGAAGGGCAGACGCGGAGCTCCCTCCGCCATTAGAGCCGGCCGCGCCGCGCTCATGGCGCCGCCCGCCGCCGCAGCTCGCGGGCGGCTCGTTGGTCTAGGGGTATGATTCTCGGTTTGGGTCCGAGAGGTCCCGGGTTCAAATCCCGGACGAGCCCTTTTTTTTTTTTTTTTTTTCTGTTTTCTTCTCCTCTCCACACCCCTTTTTCCCCCGCTTTTTCCCTCTGCTTCCCGGATTTCCCTTCCCCGCGGGTGAACTTTCGTTTTCGAGGGCAATGTCGGCGCGTGAGGTGGCCGAGACGCGGCCGCGCTACGGGGTGGGGTGGGGGGAAAAAAAAAAAAAGATTTTAAAAAAAACACCCCTCGAATCTGTTCGTGCGCGGAGGG
>JAWMRA010000001.1:1240646-1259739 GCA_035584735.1 Pseudotriccus pelzelni | reverse complement strand
ACAGGTTGCCCAGAGAAGCTGTGGCTGCCCCATCCCTGGAAGTGTCCAAGGCCAGGTTGGAGCAACCTGGGATAGTGAAAGGTGTCCCTGCCCATGGAATGGGATGATCTTTAAGGTCCTTTCCAGCCCAACGCATTCTATGATCCTATGATTATTTATCTTTATTCCTTCCCAAGTCATTCTCACTCCCTGCACCACCAATACCAGCCTGCCATTAACTTCCTCACATAAATCCATCCAGGACTTCTTCTGTGTCACCTCCTATCCAGGAAATACCTTTCAAGAGCATCTGTCAAAGCCCACGTTTTTTAATAACGAATCCTTTTCTAAAGTTATTTCTGTGAAAACACCGAAGGAGCACTCTCTGCAAAGTCAGCAGCATTAGCAAGAAATACCTTATTTTACCACGAAAAATGATCGTACATTCAAGATAATTAAGTTGCCCTGAGTTACAGATTAGACTTGGTTGTGTTTACACTCCCCACTCCCCAGCCAGGAGGAATAAACACCAAAATAATCAGCCTCTCTGGAGCAAATGCTTTAGCGGGGAATTGATCTGCGGTTAAAGCACGAGGTGAGACGAACTGTCATTGGGACGGCGTGACCATCACTCAGTTCCTCATCTGCACCCCACAGACAGTTTTGACTCAGCCCCACTCCCGTGGCTCTCCAGCTCAGGTGGAAAGGCTGGGCCAAGAGTAATGGGGTTTTTCAGGCCGTGGGTGGTGGGTTTGAAAGTGAAAATACACACTCCACGTATGAAAAACGAGAAAGGGAATTGGAAATAGAAGAACGGCTTCCCACTGCCCGAGGGGAGGGTTAGGGAGGATATGGCGGAGGAATTCCTAGCTGGGAGGGTGGGGAGGCCCTGGCACAGGTTGCCCAGAGAAGCTGTGGCTGTCCCATCCCTGGGAGCATCCAAGGCCAGTCTGGATTAGGAGGAACCTGGAAGCTGTCCCTGCCCATGGCAGGGGGTGGGACTGGATCATGCTCAAGGCCCTTCCCAGCCAAACCCTTCCATGATGCTCTGACATACGCATACCATGGATAGTGGTGGCAATACCACCTATTAAGGCCAATAAACCTCCCCTGCCTGTGATTTTGCCCCCAGAAGTTGTTGTATTTCCAGGGGGAAGCCACTTGTCACTTCCCTACGAATATTTACTCACAGGCACCCAGATAGGAAATGCTTCCAATCGTAATTAGCACATATTCAGTGGACTTTGAAGGAGCTCAAATTCTCCAAAGCAGAGCTCCTGCATCGACTGGGAATGTGACAAATGAGCAAGCCTAAACGAGAGACCATAACTGTGGTCATGATTCACTCATTTATGGGGCTGCACAATCCCAGTCCAACCAGGGCTTTAGTAAAGGAATTCATTTCCCCAAGGTGTGATGTGCAGGGATTCCCCCTGCAAGGGAAAACAATGTGGGATCAGCTGTTGGGAAGCCTTCAACGAGCATCCTCTGGAACACTGGGATCATGAGCTGGGCAAGTGTCTCCCTTCACTCCTCCTCCATTCCCAGGAACAACAGGAGGAAGCCACTCACACTCCTTAACTGCTCCTGTGCCCATGTGATGCTGGAGATAATGCCATCCATGGGTGGCTTAGCTGGAATTACAAAATGCTTGTGGCTTGCAGCTGACAAGAACGGGCAGTGAAACAACAGTTCTTTCACTTGCACAAGTCCCCTCTGCGTTTTCAAGGGAGAATTACAGGATCTGAAAAGAACAGTCAGCACTGGATGAATAAAAGAGATTTATGGAAGCAAATGGAAAGCTCCAGCGACTTCCAGATTGTTTTATCTTGGTGCTATTTTTTTCCGTTTAGGGACAGAATTTCCATTTAAACTTCCATTTCCATAAAAAGGAATTCCCTGGGCGCTTCTACATCATCCCAGAGAGCCTAAAACAATAACGGGGACGTAAACTGATTTATAACAGTGATAATATTGGTTCTGCTTGTTCTGGAGGCTACAGAAATATTCACCCATGGAAATGGTGCCCTGGTATTTACACAGGATACAGCATTCCTGGGATAACATTCCTGAGGCTTTCAGTTCATCAACTCACTTTTCACTTCAAATAGAGCCGCCAGTGGAAAGGGCCTCCCCCACATCCTAATCATTTCAGGGAGTAAACCAAATTATTAACTGAAAGCCACCAGGTCCTCTATTTTGGGTCAATTTTATAATTACTGCCAGTTTTAGCTGGACCTTATCTGTGCAATTCATGTTGGGAGCCTGACTTCACATTTGTTTTAAATGCTCGTTCCAAATGTTCAGGGAAAGCGCTGGATGACTGTGCTGGAACAGAGGTATCAACTGAGCTTCACAAAAACTCCCTAACAAAGGCAAAACAGTGCTCATCAGAATATGAAGGTTCTGGCATTGCTGGGTCATGCAGTTATTCCAGTTAATGGCAGAAAAAAACCCCCCGAAACCAGAAATCAGGGGATTCCAAGGAGAATCTTTCTTACAAAAAATGTTATTTCAAGGAATGATAGAATAATTTAGGTTGGAAGGGAGATACTGGTCCAACCTCTGCTCAGAGCTGGGACAAATAGCTCAAGTTGCTCAAAGCTGTGTCCAGTTAAGCTCTGGCCATCTCCAAGGTATCAGAGAATCCCAGAACATGCTGAGTTGGAAGGGACCCATGCGGACCACCAATCCTACCTGAGACACTCTCTGTGTTTGACCACTTCCATGGCAAAACCTTGGCCTCATTTATCTAACCAGGATTTCTTACATTTAACCAGGATTTCTTATATTTGATCAGGACGGATTTCTTACATTTAACCAGGAGGTTTCAACTTCTCCACCTCCTTTTGCCACCACGTTCCACAAAACCCAAAAGCCTGGCTCAGCCTCCTCCAGCCTGTGAGGGTGGGGAGGCCCTGGCACAGGCTGCCCATTCCCTGGGAGTATCCAAGCCCAGACCTCTTTTTTCCTCCACCAGAATCCTTAAAAACAGGCAAGGACGTGGAAACACCACAATTCACCTGGAATTTTACACGCCAACCTGTGGAACTAAGAAAGCAATGGTGTAACTTGTCCTACCCACGTGTGAGCAAAGAGCTCTGCTGCAGGGAAATGATGTAACACCCAGTTTCTATTTCAACCTGCCTTGTCATCAGTCTTCTGATCAAAAACAAGAGCCAAATTATACAATTGCACTTCCTCGTGTCAAGCAAACTGGAAAGTACAGAAAAAACCAGCAAAGATGACTGAGACAATATAAAAACCTCTCACTGAAACCACACAGACAAAGCACACTGGCTCTTGGCACTGTTATTTCAAGGCAGCCCTCAAAGACCACGTGAGGACAGGAGATGAAAGAACGGGTTTAAAAAAGCAGGAATATTATTTAGAAACACCTGCTGCTGCTGCTTTATCAAAAATTTTTCAGCAGTCAGAAAAAACTAACAGTTCCTCAACTCTGGCACAGGTTATCCCATCCCTGGAAGTGTTCAAGGCCAGGTTGAAGCAACCTGGGACAGTGGAAGGTGTCCCTACCTATGGCAGGGGTTTGGAACTGGATGATCTTTAAGGTCCCTCCAAATCCAAACCATTCTGTGATTCCATAACATTATTGCACATGTTTGCCAACAGTTCGCTGGGGTTTCTTTTTTTGTTTGTTTGTTTGTTTTAAATTTCTTAATTACATGATTATGCCCTACAATACCATTCAGGATGGCTAAGGAGTTTTCAGCTACAAGGCTCCACAAAGTCTTTCTCACACACATCCCAAAGGCAGATTTTCTCTAGAGGTTTCAAATTCTGAAACACGAGTGTTCAGATTTTGAAAACACGAAGATTTTACACCGTGTCAAAGACATTGCCAGAGTCCTGAGGTCCTGACTCGTGTGCACCCACCTGCCACGGGCTGTAGCAGAACAAACTGAGCTGCCCCTCCTGTCACCTACAAAAGGGCACAGCTGGAAACCTCAGTTTTGGTTCCCTCTTTTTTTTTTTCTCTCTTTAAATAGTCTCAGAACTATTTTAAGTGTCCAGGACACCTGGTTTGGGTTGTGTTTTTTTTTTAATCCCCACATCAACGTTTCCTCATTCTAAGCTGCTTTAGAAAGTCATTCCTTAAGGTGGTTCATGAGAGGAATCAGCAGAATGAACAGCAAGAAAGAATGATGAGGTTTCTACAAAGACAGGTATCAAAACAGGCCTGATTTGACTTCAAGCATCACCTTACACTTCCTCCTAACCTCAACTTAAACTTCAGCAGAAGCCTGGGCACCAAGTTACTGTCAGAAGGGGTTGTAGACTGTACCTTCACACTCATGTGATGCCAAGTGTTCCTGACCAGGAAACTGGCCAAGAATAAAACAATGCTAGGCTTTGTATGACCTCTGCTTTTGGGCTTACAGAATTTCACTACAGAGACTTGAAATGCAGAGCTCAGGTCTGCAGCCTAAGCTTGTTATATCCACATGTGAATTCTGGACACAAGGGACAGAGAAGGAGAAAGACAAAAGGATTCAAATCTATCCTGAATGGAGACCTCTGCAGTGGCTTTGCTCTTACCCAGCAGTGCAACTGGAAAAATTAAGATAAAAATGGTAAAATAGTAATTACCAATAGGATAATTGTAATTATAGGTAAAACGGGATAGAAACAATGCTCAGTTCTATTAAAAATGCTTGAAGTATTTTGTGTTTTCTTTCCAGGCATCCCTGTTTGAGCTGGGATGGCTTTCGTGCTTACAAACACAGCAGAGCAAATCACTTATTCTTCTCTGCACAAAAATAAAGCAACATACCCTAAACTCCTGAAAATTAGCAGGAGCTGTGTGTCACCAGGAATCCTGCCAGTGAAAATGGCCACTTGTGCCCGTTAGAGAAAATGAAATGAGGCCGCGACGTGGGCTTGTCATTTATTTGTCCCAAGAGCAGCATTCCAGAGCCAGATCCAAGGAACAAACCCAGCAGCAGCTTCCTCTTGGGAGCAGCCCAAGGTGTCCCCAGCCCAACACCCGTCACACTTTCCCAACAACGCTTCTGCAAATACCTCACGCCACCAAAACCCAACGCTGTCACCGCAAAACACCTCCATCCCCTCCTTTCTTTCAATGCTTGAACCAGCCTTGATTGGATTTTAGTGCTTGTAAACCACGTTGTCCAGCCAAGGGGGCTGTAAAACACTACCTGTGTTAATCCAGCTGGCACAGGATGCCAGAACCGACCTCTGATGTTCAAAAAATGCACAGAAACCTTGGAGACAAGTCCCACAAACTGCCGCCTCTGAACGAGTGTCACCAAGTGCCAGAGGGCAGGGTTGGATGGGATACGCTTTTCACATCAATATATTGATATTTTGCCCCCCTCCCACCCCTCCCCGGGATGCAAAGTGAGGCTGATAATGCAGGGAATTGTTGTAATGCCCTGATAGCTCTGCCACTTCAAATGCAGAGGACGGACTTTTCAGCTGCCAGGTCTGGTTGCACCACTTGGAAATAGGTTTTTAAAGGGCAAATTTTTGAAATTTGAAAATGTCACTGTGTGAAACCCAGCTCCACAAAGTGGGAATGAGCTGATTTTACCAGTTCTCTGTAACCCTCTCATTCTGAGAGACAGGAATAATGTGCATTTAAACAATTCTAGGATGAGATTTAAAAAAAACCACCCAACTGTGAGCAATTAGATCTGAACTTTCTAAGTGTGTCATTTCCTATGACTTCAAGTGGCTGCTCTTGGCATGACTTGGCCAAATGCCACAGGAATGTTCATCTGCTCTTCCCAAAAATCAAGCTGGAAACCAGGATATTTAATAATTCTCATTCATTAATCCCACCCTGAAGTGTTCTCATGAGACAAAAAAACAGCATTATGGGATAAAAAATTCCCCAGTCCAACAGGAAAACACAGGTTTTACTTTACAAAATTCCTTTATCCAAGTGAGTTTTATCCATGTGAGGTTTGTTTGTTTGGTTTTTTATTCCTTTATCCAAGTGAGTTTTTCCGAAAAAAAATGAATCAAATAACGAAGTTGACAGCTTAGTTTTGGGGGCTTAAGTGGTACCAATACTGGACTTGATTTCAGGCTCTACCTTCCCTCTCCTTGGAAAAGTCAACATGGCTGTCGCAAACCAAGCCAGGATTTTTTTGTCCTTTGATTCCCAGATTTTCCCATTCCCGGTGCCCATCCCAGACTTCCCTTCCTTACCTTCATGATGTTCACTAAGTCTGTTTGATAGTAACGATCTTGGTGTGCGTTGGCAGCTGCTAAAGTGAGGAGATAATCATTCCTGGCATGGATGGCCTTGGAATTACACTCGGATCGACGGGCTTTTAACTGCAACGTGGAAGGGAAATGAAAATACAGGTAGAGATGAGAAGTTAAATGTCAATATCAATTAATTAACTGCATATATTAGTAATAATAGAATAAAAACCTGAGGGGATTAACAGCTGCACAGTTTCCTTTATACCATTTATAATAGATCCTATCACATTATGTATTATATATATAATATAGATATATAAAGGGATTTCTGATGTATTTTCCCCTCATGCGACTTCAAGTATGGTCCTCAAAGGACAGTTTTAACTCTAATTAGAAAAAAATTTAATTGCAAATCCAATCATATATAAGCCTATGCTTGCCTAAAATGTGCTCTTAGCTCATCCCTTATTGCCCCCAATTTCCCTTCCAAAATATCCATAATTTAAGACAATCTAGCGCATTTGTCTCATAAAATCAGCTGCAAAACACAAGTTTTTCTTCTCCTCACCTTCACACTTGCCTTCTGCAAGCTTATTCTCGACTGGAAAAGACTAAGTTTGGACCTGGAAGAGGAATTAAAAGAAGGAATTATTGTCTTGGACCATTTCTCCCAAGTACAGGAAAAACAAGTTGCTGCACTGAGCTGCAAAATTTCACGGACATAACATTTGCACCTGACTTTTTATTTGTGTGGGTTTGAAGGAAAACCTAAGGAAATGTGCTGAGCTATTCAGTGCACACTCCGGAATATTTTGCACAGGTTCCCCCTGATCTGGGAACCAAATTTCAATCCACCACAAAAGGGAAATGGGGTGGTGGCTGCAACTGGAGTTACTGTGGGGGATGATGGCTTTGGAGTCAGTTCTCCAGACACAAAGTGCTTAAATTTGAGCTATGAAAAGAATATTAATGCAAAATCAATAGTAATTATATTCCAGGAAGCTGGAAGAGTGTCCATGTCCAAAGATGTATTTTTAAAAGCAAAATTGGACTGATCTTTACGTTTTAATCAATGAAGCATAAATTAGGGAAGGACTTTCTCGGCTGTTTCAAGGAGGGTGGTTCAAAAAGTAAATAAGAAACCAAAACCAAGTAAATAGGTCTTTTAATCTGAATAACACTTAAAATTAATCCATTCCAAAATTCCCAAGTTCAGGTTTTTAGTTGGTTTGTTTGTGTTTCTTTAATTTCTTCCGGTGTTCCAGGGAAATTTATTAAAGTTCTTTTCACCATCCAACTCTCAGAAAGGCATAAAAAAATCTCTGATTTTCATTCCCTAGCTGTGTAACTCGTAAAAATAAAAATTAAAAACAAACTTATAAGAAGGGTGAGGCTAAACTCCAAACAGAACATGTGGGAACTGCTTTCCTGGAAATAAGAAAATCAACCTCTTTAGGATGTCAAGGAGCAGAAAAACCTCAAAAATTGAGCTTCAAAATAAAACTAATGTCCTGTTCTCACCCCTTCCAAATGGGCTGATATCAAATTCGAGATGTTGGAGAGGAAATGAAATCAGGAGGCTTTAACATCACAAAAAGTGTCAGCTGACACAGTGTCCTTCAAAAATGTGGAATTAGAGGACTTAGTTTAACTCCCTTCCCAAAGAAACCAACTCAGAATTCTAATTTCCTATCAGGGTGTGCTTAAATGCCTACAAAAATGTGTATATTTATATATTTTTTCTTTTATATATGTTTATATATATACTTTTTTATACACTATATATTCTTTCACATATTTTATCTATAAATATTATTATAGATAATAAAATACACATCATATGATATATTATACCTATATAATAGGTTAGATATATTTTATATAATCTATTATATATTATATAATAAACATTAATAGATTATACCTAGTACATTATTATAATATTAGATATAATCTATCATATAACAGATTGTAATGACACAGAGATGATTAGATGTAATATTACAGATAAATATATAAAAGAATATATAAAATCTATTAAAATATATAAAATCTAGAAAAGAATATATACAAATTCTATAAAAGAATATATAAATACGTAAAATAATATATATAATATTTTATATCTCTATAAAATTATTATACATAAACGACATATACTGAATATAATAAATTATACATAATTCCAGATAAATATCTATTCGTGAAAAGAAAACAAACCCTATTTTTGCCCAACATTTACTCAGGCAAAAAAAACCCCTGGCATGAAGCTCATCGGAAAGCAAATTTCAAGTGTAAAAACTAATGGAAAGGGGCTTTTTAAACCTGCAATTATTTGTACATATGTTACCAGGAAAACATACTTGGCCTCAATATCAGCTTTGTCCCGCACGGCCTGAGCCATCTGTTCAGTCTCAAAATATTTCTTTTTGCCTTTAGCTAAATCTTTCACTGTCTCCTGGAGTTCAGTTTGGATCCTTGTCAGCTGCTCCACGCACTGAAAAAAAAGCAGCCAGGAGAGAAAAAGTCCATTTTTTTTTTTTGCCATCCAAATAACACCATCGTCGTTATTTTACTACTTTTCAGGATGTTTTCTGCGGATTAAAACAGTTTCCAAGTCAATTATTCCTGTCTTCTCTAGCTGATCAGAACATAAACCCACTTTCATCCTTTCTTTCTGCTGCTGTTTCAAGTGTTCCAAATCAATGATAACCCACGAATGAAACAGAAAAGCTCTGAAAGCTTTGGGTGAGGTAATTACTTGAAATAATTGGGATACAACTGGGAAAAATCCAAAGGAAACCTTCTGGAGGTGATAAAAAAAAAAATTGATGAATCTTTCTCCTATAAAATTTAAAGCATGAAAGAAAAGCTGCCACATAAAACACAATGGCAATGATTATTAACTTTATAGTATTATTAATTTTATAGTATTGTTAATTTTATAGTATTATTAATTTTATAGTATTCTTACATTATTTTTATATTATTATCTATATCATTTGAAGAGCTCTCTTTTAAAAAAAGTATGTTGAGAGCTTTCCAACAAATCAGGTTCTCCCAGGAATCAGTGGATCCACAAAGCAAACTTGGAGGTGAAAGGTATGGCAAGCTGGAGTGGGGCTTTGGACAAGGGCCTGGAGGGACAGGACACAGGGAATGGCTTCCCACTGCCAGAGAGCAGGTTAGGTGGGATAATGGGAAGGAATTCTTCCCAGCCTGTGAAGGTGGGGAGGCCCTGGAATGGATTGCCCAGAGAAGCTGTGGTTGCCCCATCCCTGGAAGTGTCCAAGGCCAGGTTGGAGCAACCTGGGATAGTGGCAGGTGTCTCATGGCAAGGGGTGGAACTGGATGAGCTTCAAGGTCTCTTCCAACCCCACCCATCCTGGGATTCAATCCTCCATCCCAGCAGGGAGTGATGGTTCAGGCTGGAAAAGACCTTTAAGACCATCACGTCCAACTCAGCCCCACCAAGTTCCCCACTGAACCCTGTCCTCAAGTGCCACATCCACATTTTCTGAACACTTCCAGGGGTGGGGACTCCCCCACCACCCCAGGCAGCCCCTTCCAATGCCTGACAACCCTTTCCACGAAGGAATTTCCCCAGTATCCAGCCTGAGCCTCCCCAGGCACAGCTGGAGGCCATTCCCTTTCCTCCTGGTCCCTTGTTCCCTGGGAGCAGAGCCCGAGACCCCCCTCCCCGCCCCGGCTCCCCTCTCCTGTCAGGGAGTTGCAGTAGAGCTGGAGAGACCTTGGGTAACCCCCACCAATCACCACACTCAGGAATTCCCCAAGCTTCAAAATAAACACATCTGGGAGAAGATCCGTGTTAAGCAGGAAGGATCCACTGGGAATTATCCAATGTCTAGAACCAAAACTCACCTCCGGAAGAGATCACTAAAGATTTTCTTTTACCCAAACAGGATTAAGTACAAACAAATAAAAATCCTACCACTGGATGGTTTAATGAGGGGCAGCACAGACTAGATTAGGGACCAATTTGCCTTTTTGTCCTTCAAACCCCACCCCAAAGGTCCCACCTCTTTTCATATCATCATCACACACCTTTCTCCCAGTCCAGGTGCCTCAAGGTTGTCCTCTTAGTGAACACCCCCCTCCAAACAGCTAATCTTCTTAATTACGCTAATTATTAATGCATGTAATTATTAATGCACGTAAAGACCTTTGTGTGCACAATTGAGAAATGAAAGGTAGAAAAATCTGTATATATTGTTTATCTCACAGAGACCTAAGAGCCTGTGAGAAGGGGTTTTGCTACATCAATGGGTATCTGGATCCCTGAAGTCTCCTGGTGGCATCAAAAATTAAAATATCAAATAAGCCCAGTTGTTAAAACCATTTTAGAAGAGGAAAATGATCTTGCTTTTGCATCCCTGGGGAACAAAAACCTGTCAGGAGACTGGATGTCATTTTAGTGTAACCTCACAAATGTTTTACTGACTCAGAATTATTAATTTTGGAAAGCTTTTGTCTGGATCGAGATCAGGATAATTATTAATCTGTCCATTATTTATCTGTTTGGAAATTAAAGCAAAGGGTGAGAGGCTGAACTGTATAAAACAATAAATTGGTTGTGGAGGGAAATTAATGTCACAAAGTAGATGGTTATTCCATGTTGTAGGGAAAGTGTGGAATACTTTGAACCAGATAACGGTAATAACTTGTTCTGCTGATTCAACAGTGCAGGAAAAAAGGAACTTCTACGATTTATATCAATTTATAGGTCCCACTTTTACTGCTGACTCAGAAACACTGAACTAACAGCACCTGCAGAAGAATAAAATATTTACCCAGTAAAGAGCCTATAAGATTACTCCAGCATTGTTTGGAAAGTTTCACAGGAAAATTAAATTCCACAGGACATGGAAACAACATTAATAAAGTTAATTTTTCTTCAAAAAAGCCCTTCCAGGGATGGGGCAGCCACAGTTCTCTGGGCAGCCAGGGCCTCCTCACCCTCAGAAATGGCTTTGAAATGCAACAAGCAATTAAATGAATATTCAGCTTATTTGAACACTGCTTTCTCTGCAGGGATGAACAGTTTAATTGGAGCAGCTTTTAGAACATTTCCTTGGGATAGCCTGACAAGAGGTGGCTGAGCAACCTCCACATCTTTCAGATTGCTCAAGTCATTCCTTTGCTTAAAATCAGGATTTATCCTGACAAAACTCACTTGGGACTGTCACTGCAAACCGAATTTAATACAAGTTCCACAGCACAATGGGAGATTTGCAGAGATATATTTGACCAACTGCCTCACGTTTTTAAAACCCTCATTTCCAAGTAGTTTTAACTCGGGATAATTAAAACTAGCTCGTTTCAATCCCTCTCCAACAAGCTGGATATTTATTTTTACAGGAGACTGGGAAGCACGTACATATTTTAGGTTTTAAAATCCTAGAAGATTTCTAATAAACATTTCTCCAAATAAAAATTAACACTATTTCAAGGATTTACTGAGCACAAATACCTTTTTCAGCTGCTGTTCCTTGAAGCACCGGACGCTCCTGGCTGGCTCTGAAATTAAGTTTTTATAGTTCTCACAGATATTGAGTCGGGACTGGGCCACCTGCATGGTGCCTTCTAAGAGGGATTTCCACACGGAGTACATGCTCCTGGAATAATGGAACACAGACAGGTCGTGGGAAGGAAGAAAGGGAGCTCAGGGAGGAAAATTAGGATTCCCACGGTCTCCTGAGCTGGAAGGACCCACAAGGATCACCAAGTCTTGGGCTGGTTTACACAATACAGCAGCATTTTGCCAAGGACTGCTTTAAAAACGAAATATAAGCACAATCCTTTCTGCTGAGCTCACAAATATCTCCACTTGTCACAAGAAACATAACTGAAATGGCCCCAAAAATTAAAACATCCCCTCTTGGTCCTGTTCTGGGATTCAACGTTTTGCCAAACATTTCTGGCTGAACCTGTTGCTTCCACGGGACAGATCCTACAGAACCCAGATGCTGATGATATTGGTAAGATCATGGAATTTCTGATTTTGGACAAGTGGCAATCAGGGCCCCAATAATCCAACACAAAGGCTCAGGAGGAGGAGGTGGCAGAAGGTGATGGGATCTCCCCTGGAGCTGGCAGAAGGAAGGATTCCTGGAGCCTTCAGAGCTCCCAGATAGGGAGGGAAGGGTTTGGAGAAGATCTCTGGGCACTGTGGGTGGACCTGGAAAGGTGGGTGGGTGTTATGGGAGTGTTTTATGTACTCTTTAAACTGATAATTCAGTTTATTTCTCCTCAGACACACAAGTGGTGTGAGGCTGCTGAAAGGCCCAAAGGCAAATCTCTCAACAACTTCTTCCTGTTTGAAATTAAAAAGTTGCCAGAATACAAAGCAGACATGAAAAGAAAGCATCTGCAAACCTCTCCCACATCTTTAGGAGGTGCCACTCAGAGGCTTTCAGCACCTGAGTCACTGCTGGTTTCCACCTCTCATGGGAACACGATGATGTTTTGTAAACAACCATCTCTTCTTTGCCTCCTGCCTCCTGTTAAATGTGATTTTCACAAACAGCCTCCTAAATTTAAACCTGTTCCTGTCTTTTCCTCTGAAGAAAGTCACGTTTACCCCTCTAACCTTAGAGTTATTTGCTAAAATCTATATTCAGACACAAGCACTAACACCCAAACAGATGCACAATTACAACTTGTCCTTTCATGCTGTTTTGTTTCTCCCATCTTCCTAAACATTCAAGTCATAAACATTTATTTCACACTGATCTCAGGATTTCAATGGAAAGCAAAGCTTCTTTTTCAACTGGCAATTCTCTGCTACAAAGAGAAAAAAAAAAAATCACTTTAACTCCAGAAAAGCGTTGGTTCATTGTTAAGTAAAATAATGTTACAAATTGGGACACCCAACTGGTAAATTACCTATAATCACTTCGTTCATCAGCTTTTATCCCAAGCCAGTCCTTCTTTAAGTACTGACTGGCCAGCTTCTGGATGCTCTGTTAAAAGAAGGAGAAAAAGAAAGGTAAAAATCAGAAGCAATTAAAATACCATTTTTGCTCTTCTGTCAGACAAATGAAAACCTGCCATCTGAGGAAGCCATCAATCCACAGTCCCAATAAAAACAAGGGCAGGATCAGAGGCAGGAATATTGCAAGAAAAAGGGCTTGATTTGTCCCAGCTAAAAGAACCCCAATTTTTATTTCACAAGGGGTTCTCAGAAGCGATGAAATGTCTTTATATTTTATGAGCCCCAGCTGAAATTCCCAGCTTGGATCACCCGAGGCTGCAGGAGCTTCGTTGCTCACGGGATCAGCCCATTCCTCCGAGGATTCCAGGAGACAAGGGCTGACAAATGCACTTCATCTTTAATTATTAACGATAATTGTGCCCTTCAGTCTCTGCCTTTCACTCTGTGCGGCCTCAGAAAACCAATAACAACCTTTCCACGTTCAAGGTCGGGAAGCAGCAAAATTTAACCCGTAACCACACAGGGAGGGGGAACTGCTGTCACAGTGACCCCTCCTCTGGTTCCTAATCCCATTTATTCCTTGGAATTGGGTCCCTTCAGTGGGAAAATACGATGTATATCATGGAACTCCTGGAATTCAGCAGCGGGTTTATGGACATTGAGCAGGGTTTGGGCTCCTGTTGGGTCACCACAGCTCCATGGAACGCTCCAGGCTTGGGGAAGAGCGGCTGGAAAACTGGGAAAGGACATCCTCAAGTTGCGCCAGGGGAGGCGTAGGTTTGGATATTTGGGAAAAGGCCTTCCTCAAAGCTGCTCTGAACTGGGGTTTTACCCTAACAGGCCCAATTGCTGAGAGCTCTTACTTCCCATTCCAAGTTTCCCTGTCTTCCCAAGTTACCTTCCCTGATTTCCATGGCTCTTTTGCCTCAGTTAAGGGTCATTTTCAAGTTCCATTTCCTCATGGAACATGAAATAGCTGAACATATTGTTCACACAGTCAGCAATTTTTTTTTCATGGTTAAATCTAAGCCTGTCACTACAATTTCTTGCATTTCCCTTTTTTTTGGCCACTTTTTCAAAAAGATGCACAAATTGCATTAGGCAGCTGCTAAAAAAAAAAGTAAAACAGATAAAAGGAAAAATAACACTTCCTTTAACTCTGGCAGAGCAATTTGTGCTGAGACTCAGAGCTTTATTAGATACCTCCACCTGCTGCTATTTTCACGTTTCCAGCCCTTCTGCATTTGGCTCCACTGCCTCAAGATGCTGAACAAACATCCACAAACACCAAAAAAAGCTCACTGGCAGCTGAGGACAAGCTGTGCCAAAATTAAAGATGCAAAAGAAAAGAAAAGGCAGAAGAGGGATAAAAAAGAGCTATTTTTGCTCCTTCCTTCCACGAAGGCGCACAATGATCACGTTTAACAGGCTTGAGATAACGGGACTTAAACACAAAAATGAATTTGTGGAGAGGCAAGAGCAGAATGTTCCCCTGGAGTCTCCACAGAGACCTCTGAGCAGCTGAAGGGGCTCCCACAGAGCTGGAGGGGGACTTGGGACAAGGGATGGAGGGACAGGAAAAGGGGGAATGGCTCCCACTGCCAGAGGGCAGGGTTAGGTGGGATACTGGGAAGGAATTCTTCCTCGTAAGGGTGGGGAGGGCCTGCACAGGTTGCCCAGAGAAGCTGTGGCTGCCCCATCCCTGGAAGTGTCCAAGGCTGGGCTGGAGCAGCCTGGGAGAGTGGGAGGTGTCCCTGCCCATGGCAGGGGGTGGGACTGGACGAGTTTTAAGGTCCCTCCCAACCCATGCTGTCAGTATGCTAAAAAATCATTAATTTGACACATTTATGGGCATTTCAACTGTTTGCAAATCTGCTCAACAGATGGGAGTGATGGGACATGAAATCGTGTCCATCCCAAGGAATCAACACTTCCAAATGAAATTCTGCTGAATTCAGACCACGGCAAACCAGCCCCGTTTCACTCAAATTCCAGTTTCCCAGAGCTGCAGCTCCTGCTTGCTGTTCCCTATTGCCAGACCTTCCCTCCAGTCTACTAATTGGTGTTTTCTAATCAAGCCAGTTGGACAGATATTGGGGCAGGAAACTAAAAAATATTTGCTGCAACCCCAACAAAAACAATTACTGCTAGAAAAACAACACATCCCAATCTAAAAGATCATTCAGAACAAACAGGCAGCTTTTCAAAAGACACAGTAATGCTTTTCAAAGCAGCCCTAAGGCTTTTATCTGTAATAATTCAGAGGTGCTGATGACAACCAGGTCCCCCCAAACCTATTATTGATTGCAGAAATCCTGACAGACACTTGCTGATGTAACCCTGAGTTTTGGGACTATCACTCCGACAAATTCAGAGCTCCTTTTCATATTGGTGTTTTCAACACCTTGCAACACTTTGATCCCTTCCCTTTCTCCCAGCATGATTCTGTTCTGCCATCATTTTGTTTTCCAAAGGGGATTACTTTGTTTTCCAAGTCCTGTTCTGGCAGGCAAACACCCGACAAGGGTTTAATATCTCTCTGTTGACTTGATTTCTCTGGGAAGAGCGAGGTTGCTCATGATTAAACTGATGCCACGGAAGTGCAGACACCAGTTGTCCTATTCAACGCTTGCAAATTAAGACTCACAGTGAGCAGCAAAGAAAAGTAATAGTTTTATTATATAATATCAATTCTTATTTCTATTATATATATATATTTATATCTACTATTTACACTGCTTATGTACAGCAGAGTTTTGCTTTGGTTTACTTTTACGTTTTTTTGGTTTTCACTTCCCTGATGGTCTCAGATTCTTCTCTTAAATCAGTCAGATCTGACCTGACCTCAGCAAGCTCAGGGAGCCTGACTCACTCAAACACAGACCCAAAATTCAGCAGACAGCTTTATGGATCCCACAGATGTTTTTTCCTTACAAGAAGAGTAACTTGGAACATATCCGATGCTTTTTTTGCCAATCTCGCCTCAACATTTTGACAAGGAGAAGGCAGCAGAAAACCTGAGCGCTGAGAGGACTCCAGCTCCCGAGTACAATTTAGCCTCAGGATTAAACTCTGAGATAGTTATTACATGACTATTTCAAGTGATCTTTTTTTTATTCACTAGAGCTGGATTGAATAAAATGCCATGATTTAATGGCAATGAGCCCCGCTCAGCACGGGCTCTAGGCAGGGATTCCACAGGATGTGACATGGTCCCATTTCCAGGATAAGCTGTGGACAAAACACAACTATTTTGCTCAGGGGGCTTTGGGCAACAACACTGGGACTAAAGAGCTGCTGCAGCACAAATGGCAAAGCAAACAACTCAAACAACAGCAGCACATGGACTTATCCAGTGGGTCCTGGTGCTTTTCAAAAGGATCAAAACGATTCCAGGGCTGTTTATCTGCACTGCCTTTAATGGGGTTAAATGACAGCTAAACAGGTTTCCCTGTTCCTGCAGCATCAACTGGAAATCTCCTGTAAAGCTGCATCTCTAATCATGCTGCTTCTCCCACCTGGACATGGGATATTCCTTCCTACCATGAGATGACTCCACTTCTAGAAAATTTGGAGCTTCATCCTTGCATTCACTACTTCTTTCCAAGCTGTGTCATGCCCCTTTTCTTCCCCCAGCATTTAAAGTATGACAAGAAAATAAAGCGGAAAGCTGAAAAAACCCCCAACATTTACAGCAGTTAAATATAACCTTAATTGTTGAAATTCAGTAAATGTCAAAGCTCTTCTCATTAATTTAAGTCAGAACTGTTCTTTCACCAGCAGCGTCTTAATTCTCTCCAGAACAACTTGCTCCTGGAGTTCGGTATTTCTTTCTATATTTAGTCCTCAAAAGGGATTTAAAAAACAAAATAAATCCCCAAGATCTGCTTAGTCCACTGGGGGAAATATCTGAGAGATCCTACAGAAAGGAAAGGCCGAAGAAACAGCAGTCCGGGAATGATCCTACCCCAGTGAAGCCATTTGGGAAATGGGATAACACAGAGTGTTATCCCAACGCCCAACTCTTTTTAATGTCCGTGATATCACTTACAACTACATAAATATTATTAACAGGATGTTAGACTGCAGATAAACATAATTTACAACTGGTTTTAGAGCTTAATGCTTTAGTGCAAACATTTGTCTCGGCATTCAAACCAAAATTTCTCTGTTTTAATTTTAACCTGGAACAGCAAAAAAAAAAAAAGAAGCCAAAAAAAGACACCAAACTGGTGTTAAGTGGTTGGTTTTAACACTTTTTTATTTATTGTTGCTCTTCTAGGAATTTAAACTAATCTGAAGGAAGACAGAACTTAACTCTTCCTCCCTCAGCCCTCCTTTAAAGATGACAGATTTTAAATTGCTACACTAAAGATCTGTTGCCATTTGGAAACATTTCAGGTTATTTTTCAGGCCTTTTGCTAAATTACTCCTTCAAAAATGTCTGTGTTGATGCTCTTAGTGAACTGTCCAGGGATTATTTTGATGTGTGTTCTAGGCAGCTTGAAGTTTAGGGTCTCTCTTCTTGTGGACACAGCAATTTTTAGCTCCACAACCTCCTGAATATGCCAAGAAAAAAATACATTTCCCAGCTTTCCAAGGCACCAAGGGAAGAAGTCTGAGCAAAATCACCCTGCCTTTGAGTGGGAAATGTGGAAAACTGCTGAAGATTTCCTTTAGTCTTCAAAATACAAGTAGCTCATGTTTAAACCACAGCTCATGAGGTTCAACTAAATTAAAAGGGGCTCAATTTAGATTAAATAAATTTTTTTAGGATGCAGCTGATAAACCCCTGGTACAGGTTGCCCAGAGAAGCTGTGGCTGCCCCATCCTGGAAGTATCCAAGGCCAGGCTGGAGCACCCTGGGCTAGTGAAAGGTGTCCCTGTCCATGGAAGGGGGTGGCACTGGATGAGTTTTAAGGCCCTTTCCAACCCAAACCATTCCATGACATTCTCTGATAACTGGGAAGCCAGAAGGTACAAAACACCACTTGTAAAGATCCCTTTCCTCTAAGCTTTGAGGCACAGACCATCGGAAACTGGTATTAAAAACAGGGGAGAACAAAGTGATTACTAAACCCATTCTTCTCAATTTCCAGGTCTGATTTCGAGCCCTAATTCCAAGTCAGGCTTTTCAGCACCTTCCCCAGTGCAAACCACTACCCAAATATCACACTGGAAGTGGTGGCAAACAAGAAGCTCTGCCATTCACACTCCAAGGAGGAACTACCAGACCCTCCAGTCGGACCTGCTGTGAAACAAATGCCACATCCTTCCTCTGTCTCAAACCAACTGGCTGCACAAGCCTGATCTGAGCAAACACTGTCAGGGAAGGAGGAGGTGGGAGACACCCACCACCTCCTCACCATCATCTCCTCACCAATTAGGACCAGCACAAAATAAAAAAAGTGTAGCTTTTCAAATTCTCACCTTGCCCACGGTTACCCCCCGAGTTGTGTTTTGCTGAGTGAGCCCATGACCTGGCACTTCCCACCTCTGCAGCACCTGAGGAGCTGGAGCGTTAAATCTCATCTTTCCTGGAATTCAGATCTTGGGTGGCTGATGAAACCAGGGCAAAAATCTCACCTTCCATAGTGTTTGGTGGCTGGAGAACTGTGCAACCAGTGCTGCACAGAACAGGAGGATCAGGACAGGATCTTACGGGCAAAGTGGGAACCACGGATCAAAAACCCCTGTGAACTAATCCACTGGCGTGGGAGAAGAATTTGGAAGAGAAAAACCTTTCTATGAAAGAACTGGAAGAGAAAAGCCTTTATAAACCTTTCAGTGCATCAGGCAAGGCCTTCACATGAAGCACTTTCCACCCCACCACAGGAACATCTTTCTAAGTCAGGACACTTGTTAAACCAAGTCACAAAAAGGTTCAAGTAGCTTTGCACCCTCCCAGATTTGATGATTAATTTGATAACCCATCTACACAGCCCTCTTGCCCTTCACAGC
>JAWMRA010000001.1:1219280-1231485 GCA_035584735.1 Pseudotriccus pelzelni | reverse complement strand
TTCATATTCATTAGGATAATTTCACAAAGGCAGTTATAAAACTATGGCAGAGGCAGCTTGAAAATATAGTTGTGCCGAAAGTGGAAATTCTCTCCCCCCCATGAGCGGGGTGGGGAGCAGGGGGGGGTTTCAACCCAACGCAAACATTTGCTGGACGACGGGGGTTTTATAATATTTTAATCGAGTTATTCGTGACACAAAAATAACCCTGTGGCAAAGCAGATAACGTTATACAAAAGCTAAGTTCATTTGTTCTGGACAGGTGGCCAGTCTGCAGCTCCGTGCTGGCATCCAAAGCCCGCCCACAATAGCCCTAAAGACGATTATGCAAATGCTCCCCATTCCCCGCTATTTTCCCAGGAACGGGAGAAGGGCTCCATGTGGAAGAAGCAATTGTTTCCCACTCATGTGGAAAACAAACCAAGAGAAAGAAGGGAGGGAACGTGAACGGGAGATAGCGACACATTTCCCTCGCCCAGGCTGCGAAATGCCCGAGAGGATCGGAACGGTGCCGCGATTTCCATACGGGAGCGCGGATCCCAAGGGTCAACACCCGCAACTTCAGAGCCCGGGAAAGGCACTCGTCAACCCGCGTCTTCCCTTGTATTTCCCCCAGGGACAAAGCAGCCGAAAGACGCCAACTCTCAGCTGGGATACAGCAGTGGAAAGTGATAGGATGGGATGCTCGGACAAGGGGAATGTTTGGACGAGATGGGCAGGACATCAACCTGGATTTTTTTTCCAAATCCCATATCTTGGCCACAGTTTTTAAAAAAAAAAAACACAACATGAAATCTAAGTCAATGGATTTGCTTCCCTTCAGTCCTCCAGTGATTATTAATTTAAAGAGAGTTTACCAACCACACAATAGTAACAAAATATGCTGATTAAAGGGATTTCAATTTGATTCTTTAAAACTACTGGAATGTTTCTTACGTATCAAGCACAGTTCTTCAAAACCCATCCCATTTCCCCATCAAAAGCTTTTCACCTCTCCCAAATATCAGTTTTCCACCTAAGTACTCATGTACATAATTAATCTCTCCTTCTGCTGTCCCACTGAATCCCAGGATTCAAAAAAGACTGCAGGTGAATGAACAACATGATCCAACTGAAAAATAAAAATCTTCCTTCTTCCCCCCCAAAAAGACATGGCAATCAGAGACAGAGGAAGCCTCAAAGTCTGTGAGGATAACTTAAGAGGAGCAGTGTTAAGGATAACCTGTATTTTACAATACAAAGACCAACACGTCCTCCATTTCCCTGGTTTTCTGCCTTATTCCAGCTCTAGAATCTCAATTAGTAAAGATAAAAATTTCTGTAGGAAGCAGCTTTTAATTCTGTTCAGTTTTCAAAGTATAGCTTTTTCAGAACTTATTTATTTATGCTTCTTTATGCTTTGCCTCAACGCCACCTAATCCATGAGCCAGGTTTCCGAAGCCCACATGCTCTGCTTTCCCAGTTGCTGGAAGTTTGGTTCCAATTCTGATCACCACCTCCTCTGCCCTGAGACCCTGACAACTGAAAGCCTTCATCCTGAACTTCCCTCCCAAAGAATTCCTGGGGCAGTTTCTGCCATTGCTTTCAAGCGACTTAATTAGATCCTCCTTCCATGTTATTAGTATTTTTCCTCCTTCCACAGAACCTACAAATCCAATGTGGAGTGAAGACTCTTGCTCATGTGTTCATCACATGTACACAGCCCTTATCACGCCTCCTGCCTGGCTGTAATTACTCCCTGGTTATTCTGACACCCAGAATTCCTATTCTTCCTTTTCCCCTTGTATTTCCAGCAACTCCACTGTCCTCTCTCCCTCTTTTCTGCAGAAAGCTCCTCTGGGATCAGCCTCTTGGCTTCTGGCCCTGCTGTAGATCCAAAGAGCTTTCAACTCCCTCTTTTGTGTATTTGCTTGTTCTCAGTTACCACTTGTCTTTCAGCACTGATATCTTGGATTCCAGAGCTCCACTTCACGCTTCCCTCACCTTGGAATAGCACTGATTCCGTGTTTCTCCCCACACACTCTCTGACCATTCTTGTCCCACTCAGGCATTTCTGTATTTCCATTTTCAACACCAACTATCTGGGACATCTCTTGAATCTCTAAAATTTCTCCTTCCCCCCCTGCAAGTTCCAGCCCTTTCCAGCTCAGCAGCTCGTCATTCTTCACCCACCTCCACTCCTTTTGCCTTGGCCTGCTAAGCCAAAACCTGATCAAGCCATTCCTATAATCTCATTTTTGATGCTGTTCCACAGCTCCTCACCGTTTGCTTTGGACAAAATTCCACCCCCCCAACTCCTTTGTTTGCTTTCCTGTATCTGGCTCTTTCCATCTGTGCTTGTTGTAGATCTTCATTCTTGACACTTTTTTGGTTGCTCTGGGCCTTCCTGGTGCCAACATTCACTTGAGGGAATTCTGTGGGAGAGGAAGCCTTCGACAGCCTCGGGAACATACCCTGATTTACTGCAAACTCCCTCTGGAGTTCCAGCTCTTGTCCACTGTCAGGTGCAATTCACTGAGTCCTTAGAGGATGGAGATTATTCTACAACTGGACTTTAGACTTGCTCAGGTAAAACGGCTAAAATAACACACACGTTCCCCATTTTAATTAAAGCATGCCTGCAGGTCATGGCATTAATTTTGGCACATAAAAATAAAACCCCTACCAGCTTAATATATGATTGTAAATAATTGGATTTTAGCAAAAGTTCTGCTCTCCCATTAAGGAGATTTTATATACTAATTATTATTAGTCTTTTGTTCCAGGTATACAAAAAATACGTTGACAGAAGGCCAAAAAGCATTTAGAATTTAAATAAGTGGACAGAGACAATGCTGTTTCCTAAAGGGAGAACAAATCCAGGTTTAATAGTCCAAACCTCAGTCTTCTGCCTCTTTTTCCTGCCCAAAATTCCCATAACCATGACCAGAAATCACATGAGTTGCTGTTTCCCTTATTTGGCACAGAAAACCCATATGATTATTTAGCATATAATTAACATATGTTTGTCAACTCCTTGTTTCACTGCAGGCCCAATATTTTCTGTGTAGCTCCAGAGATGGTGCCACCATTCATTATTCAAAGATCTCTGCTGCAAACCAAAGGTGTCCTGGTAAATAAAGCTTTTTGGACTCATTACAAGGTGAGTCATGTTTGAGTTTCCAGCTGTCACAGGTAACTGAGTTATTAATTATTAAAATAGTTTTGCTCTTTGCCTGTTATTCAGGGTCGAGGAGAAAAAAAAAAAAATCTTTGCTACGAGTCACAGGGAGAGGAGGGAAAAGAAATTCATTGTAAATAATCAGCTGCTCCTGGGAGACAGAGACACTGCACTGTGCCAAGCCAAATTAATCCCAGACACAAAGATGTGACCAAAGCTTTAAAACCGAGATCAAGCAGGAAAATTAAATAGATCACTCAGAAAAAAAATAAAATTAACTCCATTCAGGACCGTATTTTAGACACACTTTGTCTAAAATTTTGAGTTTCTGCAGAGGAAAATGCTCTTCACTGGAATTTCGGGAGCCAAAAACAAGCGAGTGCTGACACGGAGCCTGCAGAATGCAGATGCGTTTTCTCAAGCCTTGTTTTAAGCAAATGCACCACAATTCTGCTGAGAAAAGCCAACAAAATCTGGTTTTAAAAGATTTGAAACAGAATCAGAAGCGAAGTGAACTGCATTCATATTGAAATCAGCGGTGGGAAATAAAGGATTTTAAAAGAACAACTTTTCTTTAGCCCGAATTTGCAGTCTGGTCTCATCCCTCCACTCCAACCTTTCTTTATCATGTTTTTCAGTTTGACTCCTTTATATAAAACCTGTGGATTTGAACACGGAATGTCAAGCTCGGCTCTGACGGGACTTAATTAACTTCCACGGGGCCTGGTCATTAGAAAACATTTAGATATTGTTGCAAATTTACAGAGTGCTGGACAAACACAGAAGGAAACAGATTTCCTACCTGGAAGCAACACAAATAAAGCCACCAATAGCCAGGATAATCACAGTATGGTGTGACCTGGCAGCTGCAGAAATTCAGTATCACTGAGGGCAAAACAGGCAAGAGATTGAGAGAACTGAATTAAAAATCGGAGTTTATACAAAAGGGCTCAGTGCTTCAAAGCTTCACAAACAAGGAGTTTAACAAATAGGACAGAAAAACACTCGTGTAGGAGAAAAGCACAGGGGTCTGTATCAAATATTTCACCTAAATATTGAAAGGAAGTTTTTGTTCAACTCATTTCTGTTGCTATATAAGGGATATTAGTACTCTGACAACTGAGAAAGGCACTCTGGCAATAATAAAGAGGTGAAAACCTATGTGAAAAGTGAAAAAATGATCACTGAGAAAGGTGAGATCTC
Source organism: Pseudotriccus pelzelni (assembly GCA_035584735.1). NCBI lineage: Eukaryota > Metazoa > Chordata > Aves > Passeriformes > Tyrannidae > Pseudotriccus > Pseudotriccus pelzelni. The sequence continues at coordinate 1,227,122 of JAWMRA010000001.1, read as the reverse complement.
ACTCTTTTCCAGGTCAGAGTCTAAAATTTGTATGGGCAAGAGAGACAAAAAGACAGATTCAGATATTAAACGCCAATAGAGTGCCGGTTACAGGCAGGGAAGATCTACCCAGAGCAGCACTCAAGTCACAACCCTGTACACTTCAACACAGCAAAAGAGGATTCACTGAAATCATCTGCTCCCTCCCTGAGATATTCAACAGCTGGGCGAGAAAAACCAGGGATGGCCAAAACTGAACCACCCATGGCAAAGCTTTTAGAAAAATCGAGAATCAGAAAAAAAACAAAGACACCACCTATAAACCACCTCAGCAGCATCATATGAGTGATTTAACGAGCCCACACACAAGCAGGGATGATAAAAAATTATTTAAAGGAAGGGCAATTCATGGGACTAAATTGCTTCTCACCTTTCAACACCATCCTGAAACCCTGCAGGATTTTTCTTCATTGAATTTCGCATCCCATTCTTTTGCTTTCTGTGAAATTTGATCACGGCTCATCCTGAGATTATGAAAAACCCAGGCACAAGGTCACCTTGGCACTGTAGCTGCTCTGTGTAGTTTTATTTCTATTAGTATTTGGGAGTTTATCTGCACATGCAAGCAAATACATCTTCCAGACACTCTGAAAGGCAGCAGTGGCAGCTCTTCATTTTGTTTGTCATTCCCTACTCCCACAGCAGTGAAATTTCTGGGCACCTTGCCAAATTATATTTAATTAAAAGCCACCCTGCTTTTGATTCTTTAGTAACTTGGTTACCAGCTCCATCGACCACTTAGGCAGGGAAAGGAATTTAATATAAAACTGCTTTTCTGTTGTGTGTACAGTGTAAGTGCAGTTTGCTCTAAAAACACAGTGAAGTAAAACAGAGGAAAAGTTGAGACAGAAAAATCAATGGAACTTATTAATGCTGTGTAAATGCTATTTATTTTAGTTTATCATCTGGCAAAGCAAACTGCTTTCCTCAGGAAAGAGGCAGTTCTCCCAGAGTACCTCAATAACTATTCAGTATTAGAATGCTAAATAACAGCACCTTGATAATCTGTCAATTCCTGTGCTGAAACTTGATATCAAAAAGAAGGAAAAAGAGGATCTTTGATTTAAAGGGCGTCTCCTGCAGCCCTCAAAGAGGGCTGATTAAACACATCCACTACAGGTACACCAGTGGAAGGTATTTCTTGGGAAATAAAGGCTGGCTGGGAATGCACCAGTTCTTTTTATTTCAAGGTTGGGGCTGCTCTTTTTTTAAATGGTAGAAAAACATCTCAGCAGCTTCTGGTCATAGTTTTAAACCCCTGACATCAGATCAAAACTGGTGATTTGCCTCTCTGATAAACCTGAATGCAGCAGGATTTCTAACCCACAAAACCACCTGCAAAAGACTCGCTCTGGCAGCCAGAGCAATTTGTGATGATTTTCCCCTGAAACTGGTAATGCAAAGTGAATTTTAACAGCCCAAATCTGAGAAAAATAAAGAGAACCAACACAGGTGATACTCCAAGAGGAGCTGGTGCTGCGTTTTCAATCCTAACCCCAAGTAAAGGAAAATATTACGTGACAGGGTTGGTTGGGGACGACACACAACCAGCAGCTCAGATGTTCTCTTGTCTTTACTGCAAAACACTTCTTAAAAGTGCTGAACACTTACAATTTGAGCTTTAAATACTATCAGAAAGATCATAAAACATCCAAAAACCCCACAGAATGCATCAGAAAAACAGAATAAAAGAAGGGCCTGTTCCTGCATCCCACAGCGCTGAACACACGCTGATACCATCAGGCCACACTCGCGCTCGCACCAAGTCTAAATTCCAGCAGTGCTTCCTCAGCATTTCCTAATCCTGCCATGAATCAGCGAACATTTCACGCTCCTGAATCTGGATAAACTGGGAGAATAACCAGGGAGAAACTCTGCCCAACACGACAGCAGAAAGCGGCTGAAAGAGTAAATCTGTTTATTCCTGTGATACACCGCACTGGGAGGCTTGCAGCTGGTGGAATTTTACAGCTTGCTCAGTGTAGATGGTTCTCGTGGAGAAAATATCACTGTTCAGTGAAAAGGCATTTTTGCAAAGCAGAGAGTATTTTATTTTTAACCATAGTCCACGACTCAAATTTAGCTACATTTAATCTCTCAGCTTGGAAGTCGAGCCTCACTTCAGCTCCGTGGCTTATAAAAGGAATGCAGATTTTTAGAGACCGAAAGGGAATTCGGAAGGTTATTTTCAACGTTTCTCCCTTCCAAGCTCTTCGCCTCATTCCTTAATGCAGGAGACACGTGGGGGATAAACCCAAACAGAACACACAGATAAGCCATGTGAACTTCCAAAACTACGTAATAACAGGGGTTTTTTGGGGTTTGTTTTTAGATTCAAGAGCTCAATTTACTCACACGGAGAAACGAACGGGCTCATCAGCCCCAAAATTCATTTTTCCCTGTCAATTTTCAGCAAATATTCTTATGTGCCTATTTACAGTGTGTTTCCAAAACCAAAGGCCTAAAAGCACGTACACTGACCCCAAAGTTCATTTTCCCCATCAATTTACACCAACTATTGTTACGTGTTTATTTACAGCACGTTTTCAAAACCAAGGGCCTAAAAACAAGCACACTGACCCCAAAGTTCGCTTTTCCCCCCTCAGTTTTCACCAAATATCCTTACAAAATTTAAAAAAAAAAAAAATTTAGCGTTGGTACACCTGGTAATGGCTGTCTTTTTGTAAACTTTTCTTAAAAAGGTAGAGGAGAGCTGTTGTGTCCAGAAGGCACTTTTATGAACACGCAGAAAAAATAACCCCACTCACAAATCCCACCCCCACCCGTGTTTACTTGAAATTTTTTGCTCTACCTCAACTGAACATAAATTATCAAGGAAATAAAAGCAGAAACCCAGCACCAGACAGAAAATATCTTGCAAGACGCTGCTATAAATACAAGAAAAGCCGTGTGATCGGAAAAATGCAACTTTTTAGCTGGCCTATTTGGATGGACAATCAAAAAGCAAACACAGATGTACTTGGCATCCTGAACTGAAATAAATTCTGGAGCTCACAAATTTCACATCTCCACAAAATGTGACCAGCCCTTACTATTCTTTTTTTTTTTTTTTAATTACCTCTTTATGACTCGTGAAGGTAAAAAAAAAAAAGCTTTGAGCCACATTTGGACACAACCAGAGCTAAGAAAACCAGTGCCCGGATTTTTTTTCCCCCCCCAAATCTGTAGGCTTCCTCCTACTCAATTAGTTTCTGTTTGCAAGCAGTATGAAGTATGCTTTTATTCTTGTTAAAAAAATAGCTACATTTTAAACTGCAAAAATCAGTGTATTGAGTATCCTGCTCAGGAAACGAGCAGCAGTCTCTCTTAGGAGCAGTTTCTGCCCAGGCAAAAATACAGAATAACACTGAAAATTAAAACAGGGATAAGCAGGAATAACTACAAAATCATCAACATGATTTTGGTGACTGAAAAAGAATGTTTTACATTTCTAAATTAAAACGCAAATCAATGTTAAGAATTGTTCCTTATACTGGATTTTCCATTTCTAATGTCACTAATTTACCCATCAAACCACATTTTCAGATGTTTCCTTGATAGAACAGAAGCTAATTCATTTTTAGATCTCTAGAAATCTCCCGGTATAAAGCTTATGACATGACCTAATTTGATATTTCATGGAAAAACCCCCGAAAAACAATTATCCAGTTCCTCAAGTACACTGGTGTAACTGATACAATCAATAAACACCACTGAAATAAGGTGCAATGCTTTCACAAGGGGGTTTGTTTGATTTTTATTTCAGTGATTGCACCAATCTTGTTAACAAGAGGAGCCCGTCATCTGGATGGATTAGATACCGGCCAATATATCCAAATATTGGCTTATTTTCCAGAATCCAGCTGGACAACATTCTCCCTCATCTAGAGCACGAAGCTGGTCAGACATTGTTAGTTATTCCCTCTAAAACAACGTGTAAGGGGATGACCCAGCTGAGCTGAGGCTTCACCGCCACACAGACCATAAAACATAACAATAAATGTTTGAGGCAACAGCTGTCATGTGGTGGACTACCAGAAATAACCTCCCAGCATCTAAAAGCTGATGCGAAACTGCTTTTTTGTTCACGTTGCGCAACACTTCCTTTAGATAGGGGAAAATCCCTTTGATCTGAAGTGAAATCCTACACATCGCTGCACGCTGGCAGCTCCAGAGCCTGCAGTGAACACCAAGAACGAGCCTCATTTCCCCAAAACGCATGAGAAACATCCTGCCCGTCTCCTCCTCTATTTACCGAAGGAGTTAGCCATACATAGAGCTGCCTGCTTCTCTGGGTCACATCCTTCTTTCCTTTCTCCCTCCCTTTTTTGAGAATGTAGGCAGGACTAGCAGGTAAAAGGCCTTTATCTGTACGAACAAGTCAACTTGTGTGCGTAGGGGCTGACACTGAATAATCATTTGTGGTAGACTCGACTACAACATTCTCTGTAGGGTTTTTTTTTAGCTGTCAACACATCCTGGTTTATCCAGGCCTGAAAGCAAAACTTCCAAGGTTGGAAAGAGGAAGAAGGGAGCACAGTTTTTAAAACTAGTTAAGCAGACATCTACGGGACCTTTAAAATAATCCTCTAAGACAAACATGTTCAGTGGCCAAGAAGCTCTGCCCAGTTTACATTATATCCATCTAGTAAACTCCTGAATGTCAGGCACGAAACCCGGATCCCTGGAGTCAGGGACTAGAATGGAAAGCATGACAGGCTGCTCCTGCAAAACTACACTCAAGCACTTTTACAGTGTTCACACAAATTCTGTGTTTTAATTACTGAACAGTGAATAAAACGAGCTTTACCTTTTTTTTTTTTAATTTAGCGAGTGGAGACCTTTTCGGCAGTTAAAATTAAGGTAACATGATCTGAGAAACACAAAAAGGAAGAATAACTTCTCAAAAATGTCACTACTTAAAACAGAGTCACACATAACCCAAACCACTGCGCAGTTACTGTGCAGAAGGTGCAATCACACTTTTTTCTTTTAAAGTCCTGCAGAGGAAAGGAGTAAAAACTCCCACAAATTCCCTCTGTGTGCCCAATCTTTGAAAACCCGCTGAACTACCTGAGCTGCAGAAAATTCAATCAGCTGAATTAACCAACTGAACTAAGCAAAGGATGAAACTCTACATACCTTTATTTCTGAGTGGATTATTTGTTTAAACTGTCGTTTTCTTTCTAATTACATTCTCAGGCAAAGCAGGGATTGCTGGTTTTCCCTAATTTTGATTGTAACAGAGAAGGTGCTTATTGGGTAAAGAAGCAGAGTTATGCTGGAATACCAAGTTTTTTTGAAGTAATGGCTCCAAAAAAAAAAAAAAAGCAGATCTAGAGAAAGTGCAAATAGAAGGCAAAAGAAAGTTGAGACAAATGGATGTTGAGTTGTTTATGGCCTGCTACAAAAGCTGAGTAAGGAATGATGGGTGATGCTCATCCACCAAATATTTGCCTTCTCACCTAAAAGCTCTGGGGAGTTCAAAATAACCCAAACACCACCCAGCACATAATCCAGAGCCATCTCCAGCAGTGTTTGCAAATCAGGATGCATTTCCTTCACTCCCAAGGAATTTGTGCCATCCCAAAAGCTGGAAGCAAGGGCAGGAGAACAACAAGGCATAGCCATTACCAGGGAACTGGGAAAACAGAGTGGCACAAACAGCCAAGAGTGGGTTCAGGCAGGACCTGGGCTGTCAAACAGTCATGAGAATGAAAACACATTCTTCCCAAGGGATGCAGTTCGGGAATCAACACGCTCCAAGATTTTCCAAGCTTAAAAAGAACCAGGACCTCGCCAACCTCACTGAACTCCAGTTAGCCCAGGAAGAGGTGACCTCCAGGAATCTCTTCCCCCCAAAGAACTCCAGGATGAATAGGAGATGCGTATGAGGCATGAAAAACTAGGCAATAAAAGTCTTCCTCTTGGACCCCCAGAACAAGACTTAAGAAAAGACACACATGAAAAAGGAACCCCAAAAAGCTGTGGAAAAGACTCCGCAGGGTACTGGTGGCTCGGAGTTATGACTCAGCTACTCCAAGTTTCCACTTGGTTTATTTTTAAAGCCTTGAGTTGTGACTTTCCTGCCCCCTTAAATCACAGGGAGGAGAAAAGCAGCTCTTGGGAAGGACAACTGTTCGGATTGCATGTGTTAGAAAAAAGATGAAATGTTGAAATAGTCCACAAAATTTCCAAACACACACAAACTACAGTAGGGATAACTCCTGGATAACTCCATAGGCTGAAAGATCCTGATTTCAGTGGAACTGAAAGGCCAAGCAAAAAGGAGCAGCTCCCAAGAAGAAAAGCTTTTCATCTGAAAGCAGAACCACTTCCAAGGATCCGAATTCCAGGCAGTGGATGCTTGGGAGTGCAGTAATCGGAAAGAAAAATAAGGGCTAAAAGCAGCCTCAGAGAAACTTGCTTGCATCAGTTCAGCAAAACATGGAGTTTCTTCATGAAGGGCTTTCATTGTAGGAGCAGCGTAAATCTAAGCTTAGCAACCCCTTTATAAGGAACTCGATGTTTTCACTGAAAATAGAAGCTGACAGTCCTCCTCTGTTCTTAGGGAAATATTATTTTAACCCAAAGAATTCCATAAAAAGTGAAGCAGATAGCTTGGCATTTTTAAAAGGCTGCCTTTAAAAGTTCTTTTTCAATGGCCTAATACTGCAGTACAGGACATTTTAATTTTTCTTTTAACAGAGCAGCCAGTGAGACAAGACCTAAATCAGATATCTTTTTTCCCCCTTGCTGCCATGTGTTTCTTGGAGATGAAAAAGTACACGAAGGACTGAATACAAAATCTCCATAAAAAGAGAAGGTCAACGATAATATCGTTGGGAATGTCGCTCGTGGATCCCCAGCCTTTGTTCCACGGAAAGTATATTATAGTAAATGCTAAAGGGACATTTAATATCGAGAATTCTGAAGAGCTTCTTGTTTGGGGGGAAAAAGGGGAACGTGCACCACGAGCTTGAAGCGTGACAAGTGCAGAATGGTATCAATAATCCCATTATAACACCTGATTTGTCAAACTTGTCTCTACAAGTTATTGTAAAATCCACAATAGTGTTCCCAACCATTTCTGAGATGGAGCAGATCCGTCTTTGTGGCCTTCACGGCCACTGATTTCCATGCTTTGTTGGGAAGAATGGCCTGAATAGCTACAGAGCCCTCCACTTCATTTTCTCCCCTCCCCCATGGGTATCCTGGTGTTTTGAATGGGGAACAGAATCCAAAGGTAGCACCAGGCAGGTGTTTCCTTTCTGGAGCCAGTAAGTCGTGGTGATTATGCACCATCATGGCTCAAAGGCCCGAGCCAGGATATCAATATGCATGATCCGATGTCAGGCAGGGACCAGGAAAGGGATGGATCCTCTCCCAAAACATGGAAAAATCTGTTGTGCTGAGGTTTAAGGCAAACTAACAGACCAGTCCAGGCTCCAGGTGTGTCTGACATCACAGGCATCCACACATGCCACACCAAAAGAGAAGAGATTTTTCAGGAAGAGGGCAAGGAACAAAAAAATCTTGCAGTGATTACTCATTAACAAACACTTCTTCCTAACTCAGGTTGAAGCCCAGGTTTTCCTCTCTTAATGAATCCGAAACAGTAATTCAGAGAACACCAGCAATTATCCAAATGAAATATCCTAAACTGAGTCATAGAATCATGGAATGGTTTGGGTTGGGAGGGACCGTGAAGCTTATCCAGTGCCAACTCCTGCCATGGGCAGGGACACCTTCCACTAGCCCAGGTTGCTCCAACCTGGCCTTGGACACTTCCAGGGATGGGGC
>JAWMRA010000001.1:1198113-1217908 GCA_035584735.1 Pseudotriccus pelzelni | reverse complement strand
GGACACTTCCAGGGATGGGGCAGCCACAGCTTCTCTGGGCAACCTGTGCCAGGGCCTCCCCATCCTCACAGGGAAGGGTTCCTTCCCAATATCCCATCTATCCTTGTCCTCTGGCAGTAACACATTCCCTGTGTCCTGTCCCTCCAGGCCCTTGTCCCAAGTCCCTCTCCAGCTCTCCTGGAGCCCCTTTAGGCACTGGAAAAAAAATAGGAAACAGTAAGGAAAAATTGGAAAAAAAAATAAAAAGAAATTTTAAAAAAAACCTAATAGAAATAACTACTGAAAAGCTACTTGTTGGGTTTTCAGGGCAGGCACCTCAAGTATTTTTCCTGATGCTCCAGGGGTTCTGTAGCTCCACAGAGGGAAGACCTGGATGCACCCTGACACCTCTTCCCCTCCCAGCCTGCTATCAGGCTGTGTTTGCCAAGCTGCAGCTCTTTGACCACATGGGATTTCTGAACCCACCCAAAGTGACTGGTTTCCATGCTGAGGGTTCCATTCCCAGAGCTCTCCAGCACCATTCCCAAGTTTCCCAGCTGTTCCCGTTCCAAGTGCCCCCATCCTCCTGCTCTCACGGTTAAAGCAGCAATAAATCCATGTATTTTCAAGAGTTTAGTCTCGTTTCTGTTCTATCAGAGACTTATATTTGGCTAAAATTCCCCCAGTTTCGCTAATCCCTAATTAGGGAAATACTATCACCTTTCCAGTCTCCACAAGATAAAAGACAAATCAATTAATGAAAAAGAAAAGAAAAAAGAGCTACAGCACAAGGGAATAAGACACAGGGGGGAAATTTCTTCTTTTAACCCTTACAATTTTAATCCACTGCAAAACGGCTAAAAAGGCCACTATCTGTGAAGTGAAACATCCCCTCAGAGTGTGGGTAAAAGAAACTCTCAGCTTCTATTTTTGATTTTAAACACCAGAAAAACAGTATATTCGGGCACTGCAGCCCAAAAATGTTGGTTAGGTCCATAAAATAAATTATAGGTTATATGTATTTATGAAATAAGTGCTTTATATATGAAGTATATACACACACACGTTATCTAGACAAAAACTGCTGCAGGAATATTGCAATTTTATAGAAAATATCTATGTACAGATTCTAATGTCTGAAAATAAGTAGGTTTTTCAAGGCTAGTGAGACACATAGTGAGGAAAAGGGGTGAAGGTGATCATGTTATATCTGCTTAAATCCACCTTTCCTCTTGTTCCACCTCTGCTCTGACTCCCTGTCATCACTTTAATCATATTTTCAGGCTCTTCCTGATCATTGCCATCGATGCACTTCAGTCCCAGCCTCCACACAGGGAATGTAGGGATGGAAACTCCCCTCCCTTTTCTTTTCTCCCTATTTTAAAACGTTTTAAAAGTATTAAGTTTCTCATTGCCACAGCAATCAACACCCAGGCCACTCTCTCTGATCCCAGATAAGATAATTGCTTTTCCTGAGCAGCCACATCTCCTCAGTGCTAATTTAACCTCCAGGAAACACCGAGAAGAGGAAAAAACCCTAATAATTATTGCCTTTAAAAAAAAAACAAACCTGAACAGAAACCTCTACACGAGCCTCACTTCTAATGCAGCAGCTCATGGAATGGACTTTCTCACCTTTTTTCTACCCCATCGACACCTTAAAGTTGAGGTTCTACAGTCAAAAACTCATTAACATGCCTGGAAATGAGGAAGTTATTTACAAATTCCAAGGGGCTGATTGCCTGGAATCACCATTTACTCCAAAACAATGATAATGAAACATCAAGCAAAGAGGACAAGGAAGGTCATCTGTGTGTTCCTAGCACTCAACACCAACAGAAGACTGGTCTCTCCAATAAAAAATATAAAATAATAATATGTACAGCACAGAGGTAATTACAATCTCAAAAAAAAAAAAAATCCCCTAACCCCAACATTTTACTTATTAACGTGCTGGGTAAAGCAGTTTTTTGGTAGGTAGCAGCAAAAGCACACCTTCAACAAGCTGTTCTTTCACCTAAACAAGGGTCCTTCGCCTTTGATTCCAGCTTGTTAATCACGGAGAGCAGCTCATAATAACAACAGAAAATTGCAATTTAAATGTCATTACCAGGCATGCTGTTAGTGGGAAATAAGAGCTCTCGGTTGTGAATATTAAGGTGAGCCTTTAATTGTGTATTAAATAATGCAGCATTGAAAATACAAGTGGAAGAGCTGACCCCAGAGTCCCAACTGATCTAGAAAAGTGCAGGCCCAGGGATGCACTGGATACTTCTCCCATCTATTCCAGCCTCAAAAAATCCAGGAAAGAACCCACTGGGGACAGACAATAAGCAAAAAAAAACACCCAATAAAAACAAACGTGGACGGCAACAGGTACAACAAGGTGAAAACATTCTGTAAAGGAACTCCTCGACCAAATATGACACAGGGAAATTTAAACACAGGTCCTGTAATTCCTGCCATCCACTCACAGCACTTCCCATGTAATTAGGGGGAAGTTCTTAACACTGACCTGGTGTTTCACTTGCCTTTGGACAGGTTCTCCTGCTCCCAACAAAAGCCCTCTGTGTTTAGGCACTTGGCACCCACGTGCAGGGCAGCAAGATACAATTTTGTTTTAAAAAACAGCAAAGCTTCCAGTTCTGGGAAACTTATTTTCCCTGTCCGCCCTTCCCACCCCTTTTAACCTGCCGAAACCAAGAATATTCTACAGTCCTGAAGGCATTTATTTGGATAGAACCCGTGAAAAGGTTTGACTGAGAATTTCCAGCTCCCTTTATCACCAGTTTTAAAAGAATACCACATGACTGCTGAATGCGACTTCCCATCTCTTTTGAGCGCGACTTGTCTCCCCCGAAAGGCTTCCCGGGCAGTTTTATTACCACCTCCAGAACAGAAATCCTTTTAGAGGCCCTGGAAGAACCATCCCACATTGTCCTGGAGCTCCTCAGCAATCCAAGGAAGCGATCCCACAAGCCTTCATTCATCCCAGCAGCCATTCAGCGGCTCTCAAACGATGCAGCTGCATTGCTGGAAAGCTGGGGGGGTTTAAATCCAAGGAGCTGAAAGCCTCGCTTGTTAAGCCTGAGCCTTCCAAAGCTGAGAAGATAATTATTTTTCCAACTTATCAAGACTATTCCCTAAATGCAGTGACTGTTGTGTCTCTGCATATAAAAGACACTCCCAGTGTCTCACTGAGAAATGAATTAAAACCGAATTTAAATTCCCTGCATCGCTACAAAGATCGCTGAATACCTACTTTTCAGCCCTGTTTCAGGAGGCACATATTGATCCTGCCCTTGAAAAATCCCTGTATTTAATCCAATCAAGCTCACCTGCTGATGGAATTGATATATTCCAATGTAAATCCATGTCCAATGAAAAACTGGAGCGCCAACAACTCACAGAACGTCGTCAGTGAGCGGATTAAATTTAGCACAAATTTCCTTTGATTTACAAAGTGTTCTCAGCTGAGTTTGGGGGCAGAAAAACCACCACTAAAAAGCTGCCCATGGCAGACACAGAAATCCTCTTCACTGCTGGGAAATCTGGCCCCCAGCACACGTTTGCTCTGTTATTTTGGGGGTGAAGCAGCAGCACTAAAAGGATGTTTAACATGAGATCCTAAAACTCCCCTTAGACCCAGCCTAGTGACGGGCTGTGCTCCCACATTTCCCTTCTGTCAGTGCCCCAACACACATTCTAACATCAGGCACATCTCCAGTTGTATTTATTGGATATTGAGCTTCCCGAGCTCAGATTTTATTCCACCTTTAATCTATTCTAAAATAAATTAATGTCTTTTTAATCTTCAGCTCCAAGAGCCTTTCCTGTAAATTAAACAGGCGGCTGCCCCTTATTAGATGCTCTTCAATTTTGGAACCAGGGAGAAAAATCAATCCTGCCTCTTTTCTCCCCAACAAATCAAAATTCATTCCACTCCCTATCACAAGCAGGAGGCCAAATCTGCTTTTATTTCAGCTGAATGAGAAGCTGCTCCCACTGAGGAATGTGAATGTAAATTTATTTTGGAGCCAGTGTGCCAGAACCCATTTCCTCTCCCTCTAACTGACCTGATTTTACTTTTTTACTCGGTTTCACACTGAATTTGGAGGAAACATCACCAAGAGTTGCTTGACTTTGTAACAAAAAATGTTGGAAATGTTTTCTGAGCCCAAGAATTTTGAGTCAAAATGTCCATGGAATCCCAGAATGGGCCCAAGTCCTGCACAGACCAAACTGATTAAGAACTGCAATATTATCACAGTAACTAACTCACGGAAAAGATAAAATTAAAACACTGTGGAAATGTGCTGATGAACAACTTACCCTGACAGAAAGAAAAACACCACAAGTATTAAAATGCTTCCAGAACCTACCTGTGCATATTCCTTCTCAATTGCAGCTCTCTTCTGACTGAAGGCTCTGAAAGCGGGGAAAAAAAAATTCCATTAAAACATAGAGCAACACACCACGAATTCAATTTCCTTCAATTATTTTCTCCAAGCTACACTAGAAACTACCAAGCTTCAGGCTATGCCACCAGCAAAAGGAAAATCTAATTATATTTAAATTAGTCACACAGTAATTCTGGTGGCACATCAATTAAAAAAATAATAATTCTAAGGAACATCTTCTAATAAGGCGTTCTGGACAGGTTCTTTCACTTCCATCTCACCATGTGGAATATCCACATCCCTGAGGTTCCCCCCACCATGCGAACCAAATTTCACTTAAAGTGATGTCATAACAACATCTGGGACAAGCTGCAAGCCTGAGATATCCCTAAAAACCTTCTCCAGTAAAGGTTTTACACCAGGGAACTAAAACAAAAGCATTCAACCGGCCCTAGAACCAAATTTACTCCCAAAACTGCCTGGAATCTTGGACCACAAGCTCCGGCTTGAAGAGAAGGGATTGAACAGCAGCACCTCCTTAAATCAGAAATATTTCATATTGTAAAGTTTTGCATTTTAAAGAGGGGGTTTACAGCAAAAGTGAGAAGACAGCACATAGTTCAGTTTATAGTGTGCCTAAATTTGTGTTGGGTCTGTGTTTTGGTGAATGAACAAAATGGTTAAGTACAGGTACCACAAAGCTGGTTTTATCCTTGGGACAGTTTATCCATGAATCCTTCTACAACAACTATAAATATATTCCAAAACAGGACAAAAATCACAGTCTGGAGTAGCCAGACTTCCCAGGAGGAAACTCTTTTGAGCAGGGGAAAAGGAAAGGCTGACTGATAAATGCATCGGGGAGCAAATTCCATGTGTTGATGTGCAAAGCTGGGATGGTCTTTATTGTCATGCAAGATGGAATTTCAAACCCATTCATATCATGAAACAATTGGGTTTATAAGGTGATAAAATGTTCTCCAACTGTTACTGATAAGTTTTTAAGACACGAATTAGTGAGTCTGCAAGAACCCTTCCAACCCAAACCACCCTGGGATTTTATGGCTTCACGTGATGAAAGGTATCTGGATGGAACAGGATGATCTGTCACATGAAAGAAATCGGATTATGGAAGCTGATTTTCCCTTGGACCCTGTGAGACAGTGGAACAACAGTAGGAAAACTGCACATTCCCACTTTGCTAACCCCAACTTCACGAGTGCTGGACCCTCTCTGCCACTGCGAATTCCCAACCACAAATTTCGGCAACTGCCCTGTATTTCAATCACCCAGATCAATTTAACACAACAGGTGCTCTGAAATATCGAGGGATCTTTTTATGTTTTCCCTGGAAATCAGCATAACAACATGGAAGAGGAGTCAGAGAAACAGGAGAAACTAATGCCTGGATGTCTTGGCTGGCCATCCTTCACGAACAATCAATACATTAACATTAAAATACACATCAGTGATGTATAAAACAATGTTATATTTGTTATATTTGTCTGGTTGTACAAACTTAAGATGAAAGTCACACCTTGCAGAGTAAAACCATTTAAACCCAGTGACACCCTGAAAATCAGCAAGGGAATTACCTGCTATATGAAAATTTAACTCCATGCAGAGCTATGCAAAAATGGAAACATACACCCCACGGTCAGGGCTCTTGAATAAAAGAGGGGGTTAAATTTGCATCAGTGAATGGATTTCCATTTAAAGCTGAGAAATTCAACAAGGCCTGAATCGCATTTGGAACAACATCATGATAAAGGTCCAAAAAAACCAACAGATTAACTGGCAAATTGGTACAACTCACCCAGCACAAGCAGTTTGGGTTAATACATTTCTTTGGTTATGAACTTTCAGGTAAATTGTTTGGAAATCTTAAATGGCATTCGCAAATCCAATTTCCACAACCGCACCAAGCACCAGAAAAAGTACAAAGTAGTGCCTGAAAGATCCAAAAATAAGGTTGGACTAAAGGAACAACACCTTTTTCTAACCTTGACCTGAGAGTCCCCAACCTCTGTCTAACAAAAGCACAGCTAAAACAACGTGCTCAGCTTTACAAAGCCTGGATTTCCCTGCTCAGCACAACACGAAGCAGCAAAGTTGACCCTTTCAGTGCCCGAGAGGGGATGAAAGGAGCAGGGGAAAATTAATATTCACGCTCTGCATGGGGATGGTGCCTCCCCGAAAGGCTTTTTAAAATCCTTTTAATAGAGGCTACTGAATCAAAACATCATTTTCTCTTTGTTTTATAAACTGTCAGCAAGTGAAACCCATGTCAGGTGGGTTTCCAGATCCAGGGAGCAGATCCATAAAGCCCCAATACAATGGGAAAAGAAATGGAAAAAAACCAACTCAAAAAGGTGAAGGAATAAGGCATTTCCCCTTCTTTCACTATCATGAGATATTAAGGCAATTTCAAAATTTGGTTCAAAGTGAATTCAGTCCATCAAAAATTCTTAGTAAAATAGGAAAACACGTTGCTACTGCTTTAAAAGTGACTAAGTCCACCAACACTCAAGGAGGTGAATCAGGGAATTTTGAAACATCCAAAAATTCCTAGCTTCCCAGAAAGCAGCTCAAGGATAATTCCTGACAGTTACAACATATGCCAGTGGAAAATTATGACTTTACAACTTGTACACTCGGAGCACAAATGCTCAGTGTGAATTCATATCCAAACTAATACCGTCCTGATTCATTCAGGTGAAAGTACACGCTCACTCCAAAATTTCCCATTAAGAACATGAAAACTGCTCTCATTAAAAAAAAAAATAAAAAGGGGAGCAACCCCACAAAGCTCCAAAGCCACTACTATGTCTCATGGTGCAATTACACAGCGGGTTTGGTTCCTTTTGTCCCAGGGACAAAAATCACCCCTGGAAAATCTCACCGCCACCTCTGTCCCAGTGAGGACGTGCAGGAACACAAGCTGTGCCCCCAGAAAACCCCCAGCTACCTCTGAAACAAAACCTGCACTCAGGAAATTAAAATCCAGCCTTAAAGAGCAACTCCTGCCTCCCCCAACAGGCAGATCTCAGGTGCCTTTTCTAGTGATGAGATGGAATTTCTTTATTGGAAGCAAGGGAAACAGATCCCAGTGCAAGAGCATTGACCCCGCTGGGGAACAACACACGCTTCAAACATTTCTGCCCACCCTGGCATTGAAATTCCCAGCCTGGCCAGTTGCTCAAGGCTGGAGTGTCCCTGGGCAGGACTTGGCATTTGCCTTTGTTGACCTCCCCGAGGCTGTGCCAGCCCCAAGGTCACTCTGGACACGGCCCTGCCTCCAGCACATCAAGCTGCTCCCCAAATTTAATAGTCCTTACTCTGCCCAGAGCTCCACCCCATCATCCACACCCCTCCTCCAGTCATGGATCCAGTATGGACCTCTGAGGGACACCCAGCTGCCAGCTGGACTTTGCACCGCTCCCCTCCACTTCCAGTAGGGAAGTCCAGCCAATTTTCCACCCCCTTATCAGTCCCTGTGTCCCTGATGTGTCCATAAAGGTGCTCCAGGACACCGTGTCAAAGGTGACACGTACAACGTGTTCTCCCTGCCCACATTCCCAGCCTTCCCAGAAAGTAATCAGGCCATATTCACCTTTGGCTGCTGCAAATCACCTTCTTGCCCCTCCAGTAAATGACTTCTTGGGATAGAAGCCTTGAAAATGGTTTCTGGGAGGTTTTGCTGTGTAACATTCCCAGGAATTAAGGGAAAGCTGAGCAGCCTCCTTCCAGCAGAAATGGGTATGGAATTCACCTTCCTCCAGCCATCAGGAAGCTCCCTGATTACCGTGAGCTTTCAAAGATGGACTGGACCATCTCACTGCACCTCTGGAGTGTGAACAAGCTCAAACTCTGCCGTGCACCCGCATTTCCAGGCCCATTTGATCCCAGCTCAGCGCGGGTTTGGCTGGGACAGAGTTAATGTTCTCCACAGTGGCCGGGGCTGGGATTTGTGCTGAGAACACAAAGTTCAGAGCAGAGATAACTCAGGGCTGTTTTGTTATTGCTGAGCAGGGTTTGCCCAGCTCAAAGGCTTCTCTGCTCCTCACACCACAGAGCCACACGCTTGGGCTGGAAGGGATCTTAAAGATCATTAATTCCACCCCCTGCCATGGGCAGGGATACCTTTCACTAGACCAGGGCGCTCCAGACCCCGTCCAACCCGGCCTTGGACACTTCCAGGGATGGGGCAGCCACAGCTTCTCTGGGCAACCAGTTCCCACCAATGAGTCGCTTGAGAGCGCACAAGAAGTTTGAGAGCGGACACAGCCAGGACAGCTGACCCCAACTAACCCAGGGACATCCCAGACCACGTGGAATCGCGATCAAGCAATAAAAAGGTGGGGGAAGAAGGAAGGGGGAATGTTTGGAGTAATGGCATTTGTCTTCCCAAGTCACCGAATCACAGGGCTACTGAGGTTGGAAAAGCCCTCCCAGCCCATGGATCCACCCTGCGCCCGATGCCCACCTTGTCTCCCAGCCCAGAGCACCGAGTGCCATGGCCAGGCTTTCCTTGGACACCTCCAGGGCTGGGGACTCCAAACCTCCCTGGGCAGCCCCTTCCAGTGCTTGACCATCTTTTCCAGCAAGAAATTCCTCCTGATGTCCAACCTGAGGCTCCCCTGGCACAGCTGGAGGCCGTTCCCTCTCCTCCTGTCCCTTGTTCCCTGGGAGCAGAGCCTGAACCCCCCGGCTCCCTGCTCCTGTCAGGGAGTTGCAGATCCAGAAGGTCCCCCCTGAGTCTCCTTTTTTCCAGATTTAGCCCCCCCCAGCTCCCTCAGCCGCTCCAGACCCTTCCCCAGCTCTGTTCCCTTCTCCGGACACGCTCCAGCCCCTCCATATCCTTCTCCGTCTGATGGAGCCTGATGGAGCCTGGCTTTGCTGGGAATGGCTGAGCCCCTGCCTGCCCATGGGAAGGGAGGAATGAATTCTTTACTTTGCATTACCTATTAAATTGGTTTTATCTCAATCCACGAGTTCTTGCACTCTCACCCATCCGATTCTCCTCCCCATCCCACCGTGAGGGAAGTGAGAGAGTTCCAGTACAAGGCGGAGCTGATGGATTGGGACAAACCAGACACTGAACTAAAACACCCTTTGGAATTCCAGCAGCCACTACAAACTAAAAAGAGAAGCAACCCTGAAACACTTGGGGGGGGGCAAAATATTCCCCCCCCCTTGCAGGAAAACAGGATTTTGTAAGGAATGCCAATGTTCCTTTTTGGTTTAATACAGTACTTTCATCTGGATTCTCCTCCCACTTTCCCCAGTAACATGAAAAATGCACCCCAATGGATCAGTACACAACGGAACAAGCGCTTTGTTTTTAATTTAAGGACAGGTGTGTCACTAACAAAGGCACAACTGAATCCACAAGTACTTGAGGCAACATAAATCATCCTCCTGGCTCCACTCAGGGCAGGGGTTGGCAATAAATGCTGAGATAAGATAACACAGCAGCAGTTTCAGTCGTAATGAGGGACTCCAGGAACACCACCTAAGCAGATTAATATTCCCTCCCCGTGTCCAGCAGAGACCAAGACAACATACCTGGAGCAGTAATTAATCTCCAGAAATTATGCACCATGACAAGGCTCTCAGACACTGCCTGTATCAGGCTCCTCTTCGTGCTTTCCCCCTAACTAAACATAATCACCACAATTGAAACGTTTTCAAAGAACTGAATAAAATTCTGAGGGTCTGAAACGTAAATTATTTTCCAGAAAAACACTGATTTCCCAAGTTATTTATACACAGGCTGCAGAAAGCAGAGCGGCAGCCAGAGTGCAACAAGCCGGGGTATTCAAATTTGGAATGTGATTTACAGAAATCACAGAATGGTTTCGGTGGGAAGGGACATTAACGATCATCCAGTTCCACCCCCCTGCCATGGGAAGAGACGCATCCCACCAGAGCAGCTTGCCTTGGGCACTTCCAGGGATGGGGCAG
The DNA here is from genome assembly GCA_035584735.1 of Pseudotriccus pelzelni. Lineage (NCBI taxonomy): Eukaryota > Metazoa > Chordata > Aves > Passeriformes > Tyrannidae > Pseudotriccus > Pseudotriccus pelzelni. Next base: position 1,207,562 of record JAWMRA010000001.1, on the reverse strand, counting down.
CCGCAGCTTCTCTGGGAAATCCATTTCAGAGCCTCACCACCCTTCCAGGGGAAGAACTTCCTCCTAAAATTGAACCCTAACCCACTCCTTTCAGTGCAAATCCATTCCCCCTTGACCCACAGCTCCAAATTCCAAGGTTTTTGTAGGCTGGGGAGTTCACATCATCACACAAAAGACTGGCTTTCCCTTTTCCAAGCCAAACTCCTCCCAACACAGTAAATGCAGCCCGGGATACAGGAAGAGTACCATTCCCCGCCTGGAGCATCTCAAAAATCCTCGTCAGCTTGGTGATTCCACACTATTATCTGCAGAGAACTGGAAAGCTCTCTATGTTTCTCCAGGTTTCCATGAAGTTCAGACCTGGCATCAGCAGGGAAAAAGGAAAAGCATGAGAAGGAACGACCCCTCTTTCCCTCACACCCACAGCACAGGGCTGGCCCACTTCCAAGTGACATCTACTGCAAAACAGGACAAAAGGACAGTGGGAGTGGGTTAAGTGGCTTTAGAGAGGGAATTCTGGCCTCTTAAACAATTGCAATAATACAAGCACTAATGTCTGGATCACGTCTGTGCTGCCTTGGTAGTGCCATCTTCTTCCCAGGACATTTCTCTGCCCCTTGAGCCACCTGAATCGTTCTGGAGCTGCAAAGGCTGAAGAACTGGAACCTGAATATGCAGCCAGCATGGAGTCCTGACAGCACAAACATCTCAACACAGCACAAATGTGGCCTCAGGGCCAAGACTTTGAACAAGAAGACACCGACACGAGCTCGCAAGATCGCCACAGCTGTGCAAGCACAAACCCCAGTGGAACAAACTCCAAACCAGCCGAAATTTTGCCCACAGTGAAGCTCCTTGACGCAGCATGAGAAGCCAGGGCTGTTTCCTGCCTGAGGATCAGCCTGAGGTTCGGCTGACCTCAGCAAGGACATTTTACAACTCCTGCAGCACAAATATTTGCAACATCAAGGAACCTTTTGCTGACTGAGTCAAGGAATTCAGCTCTCCTTCCTGCAGGGCACTGGCAAGTCACCCTTCACTTTTCCTCCTCACCTCAGTGTACTCCTCTGGGAAATAAAAAAAGAAATAAAAGTGGACCTTTTTTTAAAAACTTGACTTTCAAATACATGCTCTGCACTGTCTCCCCTTCAGTCTTACTCTTAAAATACTCAGCTCTTCCTCATAAATTCCTGCAGAAAGGGAGGAACCGGCAGATCAAACATACTGTAACACACCGGAGCTCTTCTCTCCTCTATAAATTCCTCCCCACGACACATCTCGCTGGTTTCAAACAGTTTTCCCCGAGCAAACACGAGCTCCACTATCCACCCCATCCCTTTTATAGCCAAGGACACACTGATCCCATGTTGATCCTGCTACTGCAGGACATTTTACCACCCTGAGGAGCCCTGCTACCTCCTTTTGCTCCACACAGGATTTACAGGAACTCACCAACCCCGTCCCAAGATTTCAGCCTTCGTGCTGCAACTAAAAGCTTGTTCCTGCCTCAACTAAAACTCCTCATCTCCCACAGCTCTGCTACAATTTGTCCCTTGCAATGTTTGCTCTTTCAATCTCCACTTGCGCTCCACCAAGATAAACTACACTTGAGGAAAATCCCCCCCCCCGAATGTAAATAGAAGTGTTAAGGCTGAAAACGCTTCAGCCCACGTGCAGAACTGAATGATTTAAAGCAGCACGTGGCAAATTATATGGCAGATATGGTCCTTGTCAAGGAATCAAAGTTGTGCTCCCTGTGTCTGGGTCAAAAAACAAACAATCTCCTGCCTTTCCTGGCCGATTCACTACAAGTGTTTTTACTCCAGTTTTCACACACTGGTTTTCAGTCCCTAAATCAGCCTCCTGCCATCCTTTCATGCGATTTTAGGCACTACTGTTCTAACCCTACTCAAAGGTGTAAAATACGACGATTTCCACGCCCACAGCCAGCGGAGAAATGAGATCCTGCTTTGAAACACAAAACCCGCTCTAACCTTCAGAAGTTGACTTCAGAAGTTCTTCACTTCAGAAGTTCTCCCGCACAGCTCGGAAAAGCCCTTGAGGATCGCCACGCCCTGCTCTTCGAAAATTTAAATTTTACAGATGTCCCCTCCTCACAAGCCCATTTCTATCCCGGTTTGCTCGCAGCAGTTTAACTGATGCACTTAAAACGAGCACCTTCCTTGCGCAGTGTGTTATGAAGCCACCCCTTTTAGCAGGACATGAAGAGGTCAGTCACAACTGGGACAGGCCAGGGGTGGAATTTTAGGTGCTCCTTGTAAGGTACGTCTCCGGGACACTCCCAACACAAGATTTTAAAACGTGCGCAGCGAAGTTTATTTGATTTAACTGAAAACGCTATCACATGTGCAAAACGCTTCAGCCTGACAGGACAAACCCACAAACAAACCGGGCTTAGAACAACAGTTGGGATTTTTATCACCACAAGCTCCCAATTCATGAGAAGCTTCTCCTTTGTAAACTATCAAATACGACAAAGCAGTTCTGCCCACCAGCCCCCCCAAGTTTTCTTTTGAGCTCAGATTTTATTCATCATTTTTAACATCCTAATCCAATTTATCGACGATAAACGTTGTGGCAAACCACGAACTATCTTTGCCTGAGAAGTGACCCGGAGGCAGCGCAGCAAGAAAAAAATTCCAGACAACATTCAGGAGCGAGCAATGTAGTCCCCATAAATCACATTACTGTACAGTTTGGGATTAGGATGAGTTGCCACTGGCAACAGAGCCAAAAAAAAAAAAAATCAATTCTGTCACTATATATAGAGAATTCTTGTAACCTCAAACGCAGCCAGTGCTTTCAGCAATTTTTCTCAGAGACGTATTAGCAGGCCAGCATGTGAGCAGAGGAACATGACATCCACACACAAAACAAGGCTAAAACAATGGAGTTTTTCCTTTGGTGGAATAGGAAAAAAAAAAAAAAAAGGAAAACAAAAAAGGGAGAGCCAGGAAGCTACTGGCGAGTGTGAACGTTCATTCCCCCTCTTTCAAATAAAAGCGTGGCCTCTTGATGGAATTAAGGCCAAATATGAAGATTGGGCTCAGAGCTGAAATGTATTTCAAATGATCACTAACGAGGGTTTGTTTTAAATGGGAAACTTAGCAAACATCAGGGAGAGAGACGATTTTGACCAAGACAAAGGTGCTTTTCTACAGCTCACCCACCCCTGATTCATCACATCCAAGGCATTTCCTTTTCAGAAATAAAACCAGGATCTTGTCATCCCGATGGGTCTACCAGGAGCTTTCAGAACACAGGGATATGAGGAGTTTCTTTGATCCCCATTTGCTGAACAGCAAGGAGCCAAGGCACATTTCATCATCCACTCCTTATTTCATACCCAGGAGCTGCCAAATGTTTTGTAGCAGCAACAGCCACCTTGGAGCTCTTCCTTTACTCAGCTGTCACATTTCAGGAATCTTGACAGTGCCACCCAGGTGCATTACAATGACTCTTCTCCTTTCTACTTTTAATACAGGCACTTCATTTTAAAATGATGCCCTTCACAAGGTTTCATTGTCAAATTCTGGATTTTAATGCACCAGGCAGGTAATAATAACTACTCTAATGGGTTTTTTCCTCAAAGCACAATCCTATGAGAATATAGTACATGCACTGTTATTTTTTAAGCTAGTAAAATGTAACAGCTAAAACTATGTGGCTCGATTTCTAAAGTCTACGTGTAGATACATCCGAATCACAGAATAACTGAGGTTGGAAAAGACCCAGATCTGAGATCAGAGTCCAACCTGTGACCCAACACCACCCTGGCAACCAGACCATGGAAGCCCAACGCAGGATGATCTTCCCTGAGGGAAAAAACACAGCTCAGGTCCTTAACTGGAAATTAAGAATCAGTTTGGAATTAAAACTAAATTGAAAATTCATTAGCGAAAACAGAACTTTTGGGGAGCAGGAGGATGAGGTAGTTAGAGTGGTTTTTCTGAATGAAAAGCTCCAGGAAAACCAGAACAGGGTTGTCAGTACAGGTAATCACAGAAGGCTTTGGATCAGAAGGGACCTTAAAGAGCATTAATTACATCCCCTGCCATGGGCAGGGACACCTTTCACTAGCCCAGGTTGCTCCCAGCTGCCTTTGGACACTCCCAGGGATGGGGCAGCCACAGCTTCTCTGGGCAACCTGTGCCAGGGCCTCCCCACCCTCCCAGCCAAGAATTCCTTCCCAATATCCCATCTAACCCTGCCCTCCAGCAGTGGCAAGCCATTCCCCTTTGTCCTGCCACTCCAGGCCCTTGGAAATAGTCTCTCTCCATCTTTCTTGTAGCTCCTTCAGGTCCTGGAAGGCCACAATCAGCCACAATCCAGGCTGAACAATCCCAGTTCTCCCAGCCTTTCCTCCGCCAATCCAGCAGCACAGCTGGGTGCAGGGAAGGCCAAAGGCATTCCAAACATCCAGGGAGCTGTGTCAACAAAAGAGGGCCCAGCCCTTCTCCAGCAGGGTATGAACTAACCTGCTAAATTTAGAAAGGAACAAAAAAAATCCAAATTACAACACATAACATTCCAGCAGAGAGACCCCCTTCGCTCCTCGGAGCATTTGGATGTGTGTGGACTCACTGGAACAAAGGATTTGCTCTTGGATATTAAGTGGCCAGCAGCACTCCATGAGAAGGACTTGGCATTCCAGCAAGCAGAGAACATCAAAGCACCCCCTGCTAAGGAAAACTGAGCTTTTTTTTGGGAAGATCAAAGCTCAACATGCTCCAGAATCTCATCCTGGGGTGCTGAAAACACTCCCCCCGAACTCCAGAACAAAGCCCACGGTCACATTCCTCCGGCAGCAAACCTTGGCTGCAGGATGCACCAGGCCACGGTCAGGAGGCCAAGTCTCCCCAGGAAATCAGGAATAACAACATCCCCACGCTGGATTCCAAGGAAAAGAAACATACCTTCACTCTTACTGCTCCTTGTGAAGATGCAAAGGAAGGGAGCAACCTCTCACGGAAGAAAAGGGAGTGCACAGGCAAAAATTAAAGGACATTTCTATCAGGCTTCAGCAAGACACTAATGGATGCTCAAAACTCCTTATGCAGAAATCCTATGACTTTTTAGTAGTATTTCTTCAGTACCTAACGCCCAAAATGCCACCAAACCCAACAGACAAAGAGAGGGTTCAATTCAATTTTTCATTAGGGATCAACTCCAGCTACTTTTCCCCGGCAACAGGCTGTCGGAACACCAACTCCAACCCATTTTCGCATCCTGGAATCAAAATTCTGCAGCTTTCCAAGCAAAGACTCCTGTGATCACAAAGATTCTATGACATTCTTCACCTCCTCAGCAGAAAAGCTTCAAATGCTCAAAAAACCAGAGGATAGGGCCTGCTTTGTTTTCCACACAATAGCAATTAACCACGATCTGCTTGCACATCAATTAATACAAATACACATGAACAATTTTAAAGTTTGGGGAGGGGGGTGGGGTATTTTAGGCTCTTTGAACATAATGCACATCATTCAAGCTCTGCATACATTTAGGAAGATCAGAAGTTGTTTAGGCAGATGCTGCAAACCTGTGGATCAGGCACAGCATCCCATCAAGGGCTTCCACACCTTTCACGCAGGGGAAAAAACCCCCAGATTCCCAAATCTGCCTCTGTTTACAGTGACTGGAAAGACTCAACAGCTCCCACACCATCACACCCCTGAGCTTTCCATTTCTCTTTCAAACACACAGCGTTTGCCTTCACTGGGGCTCCCGAAGAGGGACTCTCGACAAGGGATGGAGGGACAGGACGAGGGGGAATGGCTTCATACTGGAAAAGGGGAGATTTAGATGGGATTTGGGGAAGAAATTCAGCCCTGTGAGGGTGGTGAGGCCCTGGAATGGATTTCCCAGAGGATTCCCCATCCCTGGAAGTGTTCCCAGGTGAGGTTGGAGCAAGCTGGGATAGTGGAAGGTGTCCCTGCCTCTGGAAGGGCGTTGCAATGAGATAATCCTTCAGATCTTTTCCAACCCAAAAATATTCCAGGATTCTACAATTCATTCTTCCATTCAGACCCCTTTAAAATCACTTTTGATCTGAGAACATCTTAGAATATCATCCCCTCAAGAAAAATCGTGGCTCGTTTGGATTTTTTTTTTTTTTTGTCTCCTCCCTTCCCCCCCCCCCTTCAAAAACACCCAGAGCCAGCCAAAAAATCCCTTATTTCTGCTCAGGATCGGGTGTATTTAAACATGCCAACATTTCCTCCACTAACACTGGCTGGCAACTGGCAGAGATGCAAAAATAACTCTCCTCAGTGGCTCTACCGCCATAAATCTTCGAAAGTCTTCTGCATGGCTGAGCTCCCCTCCTAAAATGAGACACCAACGCGTTTTGTCTGTCTCATTAAAGGGATGTTTGCTGGAAGAAAGCGCAGGAGGAGAGAGAAGTGTGTGAACAACCTTCCCAGAGCCGCTGGGGATTGGACCTCGCTGTGTTCTCACAGAAAGGGACACTTCAAAATAACTCCAAAGCCTCCCTCCCTCCTGACGAACACCTCTGAATGTTATGAATGGTTTGCAGAGGCTGAGAATAAAATTTACACCCAGGAAAAAAAAAAAAAGGCTGGATTTCAATGGGTTATTTTTTTAGTTCCTTTCACTCTCTCTCTCTCTCCCCTCCAGTTTTATTTGGAAATATTGCATTCATTTCACAAATAAACACAACCCACCACTTACAGCCATTAACTCAAAACTTTCACTCTCTAGCCTAAAATTTTATTGGGAAATACTGTGTTTATTTTGCCAATAAACACAACTGACACTTACAAGCAGGAATTCAACACTTTCACTCTCTCTCTACTCAAGTTTCAATTGGAAATATTGTGTTTATTTCAGAAACGAGCATAACCCACCACTCACAACCATTAATTCAACACTTTCACTCTCTCCCCTCAAGTTTTAATTGGAAATATTGCCTTTCTTTCACAAATAAAAACGACCCAACACTCACAACCACCAATTCAACACCAAACACCACCCTCCCCCAACTTAACATATTCCTACTGTGCATTTGGGAAAAATAGTGTTAAAATTTTAAAACCTACTCTAAAAAAAAAAACCAGTCCGAAAAGCACAACACTGAGCTGTTATAAACCAGTTTCATTGACAGCAAATATTTGACTGGAGTCACTTGAGTCTGAGGATGTTTCGCCTTTCCCAACAGCCAATTTTTAGGAGTTTGAACGCAAAACAATTTTTCTCTGTGCTTTCACTCTGCAGTAAGAGGCCAAGAAGATTAAAGGAGCTCGACTTTAAGATAAAATAAAGGTAAAAAATCAGATGTGTCTTCATCAGAAAAATAAAATTAACATGTGCCATGTAAGGTAAGAGGCGGGAAAAGTCCACTGGAAGTGGGAGAGGCTGATCTCCAGGAGCAGCAGCCAAAAGAAACACAGTATATTGGACTTTTTCTGGAGAAAACCCACCAAACCAACCCCTCATTTTACCTCTGTCTCCCCTACAAGTGCACATATGATCTGATAATCCCATTTCCCTCCGTTTCAGCACTGAAAAGCCCCAAGTTTCCAAAATGGAGAGACCAACTTCTCCCTTTTGATTCCAAAGCTGCACTTGATCTAAACACATCAAGGAAATTCCCACAAAGCCTCAACAGGACACCGGTGAAACGTGTCTACAACATAAATTCTGTGTATTCCTTTAGAGAACCTTCAGGATCCATCCCAAGGGCAGGTTCAACCAGCCCTTAGGAGCCCAAAAATACCCACAAATTCCAAATATAACTTAGAGCAAAATAATCAAACCCACTTCAGACATAACTATTACCACACTCTCCAAGTCCCAGAGAGGCACCTTTATTATTATTATTGTGTCTTACAAACACCAGCCTGGGATATTCCCTGTGTTAAGAGACCATGGACAAGGGTTTATTTTCCACTCAACTCCAGTTCTGGGGCACAAACACTGGCACTGCCAGAAATCAGTGTCCCAGCAGGGCTTTCGAGCCTGACAAAAACCGTTCTTGTTCTGAGCCAGCCAAAACCACTTTGCAGAAGCAGGTGTGGTGCTGTACCCCTGTCTCCTGCTCCCCACCACACCCTCCTCCCCCAGGCCAGAGCACGGAATCTGCGCCCTCAGGATGGATCGTGGAACGGGTCCAGGAGCCAGACTGACACATCACCAGCTTCCCCAGCACATCCCCACGTCCAAAACCAATTCCAGAGGGGAGACGAGGCTGGCACGGAGGGGAGGGGAAGGCAAAACAACGTGTCCAGTGTTGGAACGAAAAGGGGGTGTTTCAATGTCCCAGGTCACAGCAGGTCTTGGGCACAAAGGCCTTCTAAAAAGGCTGAAAGATGCTAAAAAGAAGCACTATTGACAAAGGCAGCAAAACCTGCCAAATCAACCTTCCGCCACCCAAAAAACCAGAGCAGAAGGCTGAGGGTGGATACCACGAAAAGGTTTTTCCCCAGAGCACTGGAGCAGTCTCCCAGGGAGGTGGTCACCAAGCCTGAGGGAGTTCAGGAACTGTCCGGACAACGCTCTCCTGGACATAGTGGGATTTTGGGGTGTCCTGGGCAGGAGCAGGGGGTAGACTTGATGATCCTGATGGGCCCCTCCCAGCTCAGCATTTTCTGTGATAACACTGTAGGAAATCTGGCCAGGATGGACTAATTGTGCCTGGAATGACAGGAATGCTTTTCCTCTTTCCACTATTTATCCTGACGTTTGTGGTAAGTCCCAAATCCTTCAATCCCCCTCACACAGAATTTTCCAAGTGAGAAACGGATTAAAAACACTTCTGGCCTCACAGGGAAAACCTTCATCCCAAAAGGGATGGGATGAAGAAGAGAGAAGATCCAAGGTGCAGCTTACGGTCAAACAAGCGGAGCAAAGGAAGAGCTTTCTGTGCCTTTAAAATTACCGTAGGCCATATATCCTAAACCATGTATCTGTACATATCTATAGATAGAGCTATATATAAATATAGGTGGACTGGCAGCTACAGTCACCATAAAAACCTGCCCCAAAAGTAACTTTCCAGCATTTCATGGCTGGTTTTTTAGAGCTCTGCCAAGCAACACTGTGGTGAAAAATGACAGTGAGCTCCAGGAAAAGCCATGCTGGGCTAAAATTCAGGGGGAAAAAAAAAAATCCAGCCCACACGACTTTCTGCAAGCTCAAGAATTCATTCTTAAAAAGGGGGCATTGAGTCCAAACTGAAAATGTAACTTTTTGTACTGAGAACCCAAATTCTCTTGTTACTGTCTTGGAAGGCTAAAAATACAAGTCCTTAAAAAAAAAAAAAAATCAGACTTCCAGAATTGTTGGAATTGCTTTAATAACTAAAAGCTCATTCAAATGCAAATCTCAGAGCTAAACTGGAGAGAAAAAATTTAATTTTCCTTCTGACTGGAAAAGTGGGTTGTTGGGGTTTCTTAAAAAAAACCACCCCC
>JAWMRA010000001.1:1151383-1180778 GCA_035584735.1 Pseudotriccus pelzelni | reverse complement strand
GGCTCCAGAGAGACCGGAGAGCCCCTTGCAGGGCCTAAAGGGGCTCCAGGAGAGCTGGAGAGGAACTGGGGACAAGGGATGGAGAGACAGGACACAGGGAATGATATCAAATGGAAAGAGAGAACATTTAGGTGGGATACTGGGGAGGAATTCTTGGCTGTGAGGGTGGGGAAGCCCTGGCACAGGGTGCCCAGAGAAGCTGTTGCTGTCCCACCCCTGGAAGTGTCCAAGGGCAGGTTGGAGCAACCTGGGGTAGTGGAAGGTGTCCCTGCCCATGTCAGGGGGATCTAATGAGATGATCCTTAATGTCCCCCCCAACCCAACCCATTCCATGATTCCATGATCTGGCCAACATTTGCAGGAGCTGAACTGTGCCATGAAGCCTAAGCTCTCCCAGGTGGGCTCGTGGCATCTCAAACATGCAACACAAGGGTTGCCATCCTTTCTCTCTTCTGCTGCCACCATGGGCACATTTTTCTGCTGCTCTTTGCGCTCCTACATGCCCAGACTCACAAAAATGCCAGGCAGGGCTGGCTGTGGTGTCTGACTCACTGGCTGTGCCATGCTTGGCAGGGCCCAGCTCAGGCTGGGACACGACAGGATCCCTGCAGTGCAGGAACGCCCTGAGCAGCCCCATGCCATGAACACCCAGCTCCTGGCTGTGGGATAGCACCTGGGATGTGTGGTAGTGGTTCCAGGACACCACAGCTCTGTGGTTGCACAAGCTGTGATGAACTCTGCAGGTACAGAGTGTCTCCATGCCCTGGGTGAGATGGACCTGCCAGAAAATGGCAGGAAGGAAACACTGCCTGGATGTGCAGGTTGCCCTGGCCAGGATGTGGGAGCATTTTTTGTCACCTGAGCATTCCTTTTTCAGTTACAAAAGGCATTTCCCAGGGGTAGTCTGTCCCTTGGATCTGACCAAGGCAGTCAGGGCTGGTCAGTCCCTGCCTCTGGTCTCACTGATCCCTAAATGCAGCCCTTTGCCTCGCCCGTGTTTTTGTCAGTCCTCTGTGGTTTCCTCTCATCACACTCCTCCCCAAAGGCCCACTCATTCCTCACTGCCCTCTTGGGGACAGCAGGTGCATGGGGACCCCAGATGAGGGTGATATTGAGCCATGGCCCTGTCCCCTAAGAGCATCTGGCATGCAGATGTTGCCATGTCCTCAGAGATGATTTGAGCTGGGAGGCCCCTGAGTGTTGATAGGAGTGGACAAACCTGGGGAAATCAGGGCAGGGCAACCCCAAAAGGGGTGTGGGTGTGAGGGGCAGTGGCCACCCCCTACCTGAGCAGTGCATCCATGTGGGATCTCCATGAAATTCTGGATAAGGAAGAACTTTCCTGTGAGGGTGATGGAGCACTGGAATAGGTTACCCAGGAAGGCTGTGGAGTTTCTCCCTGGGGATATTCCGAAGCCATCTGGACACAATCCTGAGTAACCTACTCTTGGGGACCCTGCTTGACCTAAGGAGGAATGAGGTAGCAAGTGTTTCCAGGCTGTTGGGACAGGGCTCAGGAACACCATCCTGGGAACCTGGGAAGAGAGCCCTTCGGATAAGGAGTTGGCAGCACTGAGGCAGCCCCAAGTGTTGAAGAGTGCCCACAAGACCTTGGCACACACCCATGAGAAGCATGAAACTCCTCTCAGCTCTAACCACAAACTCCCAATGACTTTTCCTTTCTCTTGCCTGGTGATGAAACACCCTGAACGCTTTGGGAAGTGAGTGGGAAAGCTGGGAGGAGGAGGGATGGGAAGGGTTAACCCAGTTTCTGCCTGTTGATCCCACAGATGTAATGTCTCACTGCAGCTGCCCTCCTGAGCCCCTCTCCTGCATGCTCCAGGGAGGGCTGGAGGACCAGGACAAACTCAAGAGCTCTCTCAGCTCCATCACTCTTGTAAGCACCTGCATGATGGAATGGGAATGCTCAGGGAGTTTGGGAGCAGCACCAGGTTGGGGAGCACCTTGACTTGCTGGAGGCAGGGCTATCCGAGGACCAGAGGAGCAGGAAAATCTCCATCCTTGGAGACAGTCAAGCCTTGACAAGGCCTGAGCTCCTTGAGGGTCAGGCTTGGAGCAGAGAGCTCAGGTTACCCCCCAGCCCCAGGTACTCTGTGCTGAAGTTTGGGCTCACCTGGCAATAGGTCCTCCACAGTGAGGCAGAAAAGCCCCCCAGAACCTGCTAACAGGGGTGGAGGGATAGGGCAACAGGACTCCGAGGACCAGTGGACCCCCTGATCCAACCATCCTTCACCTTCCACTAGCCGAGGTTGCTCCAAGCCCCAGCCAACCCGGCCTTGGACACTTCCAGGGATGGGGCAGCCACAGCCTCAGGATGACCACAGGTCCCTTCTATCATGGGAACTCCAGGTTTTCCTAGAGTCCAGGGCTCTGCTGAGCTGGTCAGCTTGAGCAATGAGCCTTGCCCAGAGTTGCCTATCAGCTTTTCGCAGTGGTCCAAGCTGCTGCCATCGCCCCATAGCTGTGGAGAGATAGGAATCATGGAGCCAGGGTGGTGTGAAAGGATCAGCACAGTCCCAGGGATTCCCCAGCCCACACTGTTGGCCCTGGGGGACACATGAAGAAGCAGAGCATTGTATCCCAAAATAACTGCCTTGTTCCAAAGAAAAGGTTGGGGCAGTGCCAATCTGTAGAGTTCCATGAGAGCAGGAAGGTTTCCTCCTGCCACAGGAAGGTGAGTGACTCACTCCTATGGAAACTGGAGGCAATCCCTCTCCCTGGTGAGTGTCTATCTGGAGAGAAATCTCCATCCATTTCCCTTCCAAATACCCACTCCCGAAATTATCTGTGCTGGGGCTTTCCTTATCAGATGATCTATTTATTCTGACAATCACAAAGCCCTGAGGGCTCTATCTGTGCCTCCAAGCACATCCCAAGGCTTGCCATGGCCACCCCGTGAATGACTCACTGAAGGGGAGCACTTGGACAGTCCCCATGCCTGGAATCACCAGGAAACACCTGGGAGCACTGAGCTAAGGGAAGGGTCTTCCCTACCAGGAAGAGGTAGATCCCAGTGACGATGTGACATCTGTTGTTCCTACGCGAGCCTGTGGTTCAGTTTAACGACAGTTACCAGCCTGAGTGAGTTGGTGGCTTCAGGGTCCACATCATGTCCAGGGTGTCCTTCAAGCTGCTGCTGAATCCTGATTCCCGTTCAGGCTGCATCAAGTAGGTTGGGATAAACCTTGAAAGGGAGCAAAGCCATCGCCTGTTTTCCTTGGGTCCATCTCTCCCTGTAAACCCAGAGCTTTGCCCTCCACTGCAAACCAGCTGGGAACTGCCTGCTGGTGACCACCCATTCACTTTTCAGCCTGGAAAATGCCAGCTCAGCTTTCCTGATCCCAAAAGACCTGCCTGAATGGCTAAAAGGAAGATCAAGACCTGGTTTGCATGGCATGGGACCCCCTGTATTGAAAGGCCCTTTGGTCTCTAGATGCCTAAGTCATTTCTCTTCCCCTTTCCTCTCTCCTTGCCTGCACATCCTCTGCTCCTTGGGCACAGCTTATCCTCTCACTTAGGGCTGGCCTAACCAATACCCACCTCATTAAGCACTCAATTGTCTTCACTTGTATTTAGCTTTGAACCCCCTTCCTTTGATTCCAGGACTTGTTTGGGCAAAAACCACGCATGGGACCAACTGTAAGAGCTGGTCAAACAAACACTGCCACCTCCAGAGCTTGTTTGGCGATCTGGACTTCCCAGGACAGCTTGGCCAAGATCTGGAAGCAGATTTGCAAGGAATTTTGTTTGGCCAGGAGGAATTGGCTTATTTTAGCTCAGAATTGCTGATATCTCACCGAGGACGTTGAACCCACTCCCAGCCAGGGGATGTCCAGCACTGGGAGCACACACAGAGCACCAGGAGGCTTTTGCTCCATGTCAGTCCCATCTGTGATCCCAGTCTGAGAGCCTCTGGATTAATCCCTGGAACGTGACCTTTGAATGCTGGGAGTGGTGGGAGAGATATTTTAACTGCAGTGGCAAGGGTCCAACTAAGAAACACCAGCCAGGCCCTAGATAAGAATACTGGCCTCCTGACAATGATTCCAGCTGGGAATGAGCCTCAGGGCTGGCCTCCCTCCTGGGAGGTGGGTTACATGGGGTGGACATGGGAAAGCAAGTGCTTCTAACCTCACTTGGTTAAAACAAATCCACATTGGTGATGGAGCACACACCATCAGCCTGGAGAAATCCATGGGCATTTCCCACCTTCCTTCCTTGCTCCAGCCCTGGCCAGGAAAACAGGGGCTTGTCACGTGGCTCTTGCACTCCTGAGGGTGGGCATCATGAGCCCAGTTTGGGTTTAATTGATGTTTTAAATGAGAAAATGGGGGGAAACACAAAAAAAAAAATCTTGATGTTAGGAGAGGTTTGAAAATGGAGCAGCTGAATTGCATCCATCCTCTGCAGGGAGGTTTTCCTACCCAGGGCAGTAGAACCCCTATCCCTGGAGCGATTTATAAGCCATGTGGATATGGCACTTGGGGACATGGTTTAGTGGTGGCAGTTCTAGGGAACTCCATGGTCTTAAAGGTCTTTTCCAGCCTCGATGATTCCATTATTTTTAGCAGCCCTAATGTTGGTTTGCTTCCAACAGCATTTATGTCCCTGAGGAAGGTGCTAAAGGATGAGTTGAGTGGAGGAGGAGGCCACCAACCTTCTTCCAAAGGGCAGGAAGCAGGGTGGGTCACCCAGGAGGGTTGCTGGGACATGTGGAGGTGTGATGGCGCCCTCACACATCAAATCAGGGTGTGTCCTGTTTGGGGTCTAAAGAGAGACTTCTTGCACCTTCTTTGGAATGGGAATTTAGATGGAATCTCCAGGGGGGCTCCATGCATGAGGTGGACTCATTTGGGCTGACAAAACCTCTTGTTTCCTGGGCTGAGCTGGACAAGGAGTACCCCCCCACCACATGGCACCCACGGGGAGCAGCCACTTCCTGGGGTCGACACATCCATGTGCTGTCCCAGTGCCATTCCCTGGGCTGTCTGTGTGGGAATCCCCCTGAGGATGCAAATGTTGTTTTTGAGCAGGAGGGGAAGGAAGTGACTTCAAAAGTGAGCACAAGGGATTTTTTTGGAAACAAAGAGATTCCAGGGTGGGACCTGCACTGGTCCCCATCCTCTCAGTGCTGGGAGCTGAGCGCAAGAATAATGACCCACAAAACTCCTGTAAAATGGCTTTTCCCCCAGCATTGCTGGGAGTTTGCTCCTGAACCTCTCTGTGGCTCCTGTCTGCCGTGTCCCTCATTAGGGATAGGTACAAAACCATCCCTTGAACCACTTTGCAGCTGGAAGAATTCCATTGCGGTGCCAGGCTGCGTTTCCACCTTCAACCTGAGCTGCTGAAGGTCAGTCAAGCACTGACCGCCCCAAATCTGGGGGGTAATTGGCCCCCAAGATCCAGCTGCCTGTGCCCACTGTGTCCCACCATGCTGCTCCCAGGGCTCCATGCGTGGTGAGGCCTCTCCTGCACAGCTCTCCAGCAGCTCTGCAAAGAGAGCAATGAGCCTTTGCCAGGAGAGCCTCCCCACCCCAGCGCTATTTTAGGCTCAGACTATGACGTGGATGGGTCGCTGCTGCTGGTATTAGGAAGGCTTGGTCTCGGGACAAGTGTTTACCTGCACACCAGGATCAGTACAGAACCTCTTCCAGCACCTCCTGTTGTTGCAACTCGCTCAAAGCGTCTTGAGTAAGACCTTGGCTGTTGGGGTTTTTTTTCAATCCCTGTCATATTTACTATTTTCTAGGCAGTCCCAGAGGGAGGTGCAGAAGAGGAAATGAAATTTGGCAGAAAACTCAGCATATCTGCTCGAAGAAAGCCATCAGTGGGGTCAGCAGCAGCAGAGCTGGCCCTGCCAGAGCTGACCCTGAGGGGTTTTGTGGCTTTGCTGTGATCCCCCTTCCCTCCCTGCACGGGCTGCAGGGAAGAACCACATCTGGGAACCCACAGCACATGTAGGCTAGGCCAATGGGTTAATTTTAACACACCTGCCCTGCTGTGATGTGTTTATTTACGGTCTTCACAGATGCAACATTGTTGGCCACAACAGGATGCTTTTGTTTCAGGGCCCAGCTGCCTTGCAGCACCCTTACAAGCACTATCCTCAGGGAGGGGGATGCCCCTGGAGGCTGCAAACACCTCTAAAAAAGCTGGGTTGTGTAGGAGCTGGGAGGAAAAGCAAGTGGCACCTCCATCACCCTGGTGCTCTGGAGCCCTGAGGGCTGGGGAGGAGGAGGGTTGGGGAGCTCAGGGAGGAGGAAACGAAAGCTGGGCTGAAAAAAAAAAGCGCAACTGCTGGTGGAGGAGAGAAAACACACACTCAGATGGCCAAAGCCACAGAGCAAAGCCCTGTGTGCACTAAAGCAATGTGGACAATTCTCAGTGTTTGCAGCTGCTTCCAGACAGCACCACGTGCATCAGGTCTCCTCCAAGGGCCCCTTCCCCAAAACGCACAAGCCCCGGGCAGCAAAGGTCCCCTGTGCCCTGTTTGCACCCACTTGGGAGTTCTGCTGGAAGAGGAAAAGGGTGCGAAGTACATCTCTGAGCTCAGCACCCTTCCACCAGCACCTCTGGGGTACTGCAGCCTTGCAGGTGGCAGGAGAGGGTTCATACAGAGCACTGAGGGATGGACAGAGCTACAGCAGGAGGAGAAATGGCTTCAAGTTACACCAGGGGAGGCTTAGACTGGATATTTGAAGACATTTCCTCCCTGAAAGGTTGGCCAGACATTGGAACAGGCTGCTAAGGGAAGCAGTAAAATCACGGCCCCTGGAATCATGCAAAGAATCTGTGGATGTGGCACTTGGGGGTGTGTGATAGTGGTGCTGGGTTTACAGTCAAACTCAATCTTAGAGGGCTTTTCCAACCTTATTCCAGCCCCACCTCCCACTTCCAACTAATCAACCCTATTTTGGAGCTCGTTGGCTTCTGGGAAGGTGCTCCCATGTCTTCAAAGCACCCAGTGGGTACCAGCCCCACCTGACCCCGTTTGCACCACCAGCAGAGGCTTCATTCTCCAGCTGGGTTGGCTTTTGCTGTCCCTCACATACCCTTCAAAGTTGCTGATGGTCCTGAATTAGGGCATCCTGGAGGGAATACACAGCCAGCCTGGGAGGCAGCAAAATCAGAGCTGCTCCCATGGAATGTGCCTCCTGCATCACAGAGGGCACAGTTCTGCCCCCCCAGTTGGGTGGCTGGGCAACTTGCCAGCCCAGAGACCACGAGAAGTGAACAAATCACGTTGGATCAGGGCATCAGTTTGCACTGGCACAGATTTGGGTGAACATTCACCCTCTTTTCTCCCAGCAGCCAATGCCAGGCAGGTCTGCAGGCTCAACCCGACAAATCTGCGAACCTTCCATCCTTTTTTCCACTAAGAATTTAAAAAAAAAAACAAGCAGTGAAAAGAGATTTGGTAGATCCCAATTCATCTCAAGCCCTTCTGATGTCTCCCTGCCTGTGCTGCAGGTTTTAGCTGTACCCATGGGTGCACCACAGCAGGGCTCTGCCGTGGCCACCCAGCTCCTCCCATTCCTGTATCACATTCCTCCCCACTAGTCAACATGGAAATGTTTTGAAAGTGTCTTATAAACCTGCCCTGCTGCCAAAACAGTTGAAAAATGAAGCCGTGGAGGGAACTGTGGGGCCGCTTTCCAGGTCGGCTCGCACGGGTCTCGCCACTCGCTGCCATGTTCTGCTGCTGCAGCTGCACAAATTATTCCCTTTTCAACGGGATTTGAAACATCTGCCTCTTCCTTTGGCTTCTTTGAGCTGCTCTGGGGCCGGGAAATGAAGATTTGGGGGCAGGGAGGCTCTTGGTTGGGGTGCCCTGGGTAATAGGTGAGCATCGCCTGTGTGAAGGACAGCAGTCAGGAAGGTGGGTCAGGGTGGGTGCCCTCCTCCCATGTCCCTCAGGCCCAAATGAGTGGGGAAAAGTGAGATAAAGGCTTTTCCTTGCAGTAGGCAGTGAAGCTGGGAAGCTCCTGCTTGCTGGAAGGTGCTGGGACTTCAACCAGGCTTGGAAAAGATCTGATGGGAAGAGGACTCTCCAGGGGACCACTTCCCCACTCCAAACAGGCTCTTAGAAAAACATCTCCTGTTGCCTGTGGAAGCATCCAGCAACCAAAGCACTCCAGAGGTCGTGGCCATAATTAATCACCCTCAGAGATAGAAAAGGTGCCTTCCTCTTGGTTTTGAGCCATTTGGCTTCGTCTTGTGGTGGAAGAGCTGCGGGTGTTCAGCCCTTGGAGGACCAGGCTAGGGGAGATGGCGCCAGGCAAGGGCTGCTGAGCAGCAGCAACCCCCCCATGGGTCACAGACAAACCTCTGGAAACCATCCACAGCTCCATCCATCGCCCCTGGACATCGTCCCTTCTTTGGAGGGAGCCGGGGTAAAGGATTTGGAGGATGAAGCCAAGGTGCTATGGGCCGGTTAACCCAACCTTTGCCCACAAAATGCTTCCAAATCCAGGAGAGATGGGCTTAACTGGGCACCCAGGGCACCGCACCAGCCTGAGCCTCACTCAACAGCTCTGCCCAGGCATCTCCCTCTGAGCAAGCAACAAGCTTGTCCTTCCTCCTTATCAGCCCCAAATAGCTGCGACGTGATGTATTGTTTTCCCTCCTCAAACAAATTACATCAGAAGAAGGAAATGGGCATATTTTTTTTCCCCTTCTTTTCTGGCATGGATATCCATCAGCAAGATCTCTGCAGCACTGTTTCCGTGCCAGGCCTTCATATTCTCCTCCTCAGCCTGCTGCTGCTTTCTGCTGCTGAATAATAGATGGCACTGGTGCTCTTCCCCTCCTCCATCAGGGGCTTTATGGTCCTCCCCTGGCCATATCCAAGGAGGCCCTCCATGGAATGAGATCCAGCTGGAGCAGGAGGATCTGGCTTCCACCCAGGGCCTCAGAAGGGGAATGCACAGGGGAACTCGTGGCGGTGGAAAACAATGGGGCCACTTGCACATGAGTCAGTGGGGCTTGTTCTGCAGCGCCAGCCTGGCCAGGGACCCTCCAGGACCCCCATATTTGGAGGTTTGTCGCCCAGGTGAGTGACCCCCACCGGTGGGGTAGGGTTGGACCTGGCCGTCGTCCCGGGGCAGCAGCCACCCGCAGGGAGGGGGTGGTGGCCCTCCATAGCTTCCCAAAGCCTCTTGGGTGGCTGTGTTGTGCAAGGGCCTAGCAGGGACAGACTCCAGAGCTGACATGGGGGCCATAACCTCCCAGTTCACACCCACAGAACCAAAACTTGATGTATTTCCTAGAAATTTAAGGCAGGCTACAAAGGTGGGGGTGGTGGCCCTCCACAGCTTCCCAAAGCTTCCTGGGAGGCCTTGTCATGACAGGGATGAATGGACACAGATCCCAGAGCATCTCCATAGGGTGTTGGGGTGATATGGGAGACACAGTCTCCCAGCTGACAGCACTCAAGCTCTATTTCCTAGAAAAGTGGGACTCTTGAAGGACTTCTCTTCTACAGGGTGGTCCAATACCCCTTATGTTTCTGTGGATGTTTTGCATCCCAGCAGAGGGATTTGGACAGGTCTGCCCCCCGTTTGTGGCTGAGCCCAACCCCCCGCAGTTCCCAGGAGAGGAACAATAAAGAACGCCGTTTTTAACACCTACAAATTGCTGTCAAGGAGTTTGTTTCTGCTGCTTTTCGGTATCGCCGTCCCCGATCCCATCCCCGGGGGAGGATTTGGGGGGCGATCACTCATCTCCAGTGTCAGTCCCAACTCTGATGCCATCCATGCTCCATTCCTGGAGGATTGAGGGGGTTCCTGCCTTAGCCTGTACCCCGGTCCCGTTCCCGGGGGGTCAAGGGAGGAGCGATCGGTGTCTGATAAGGCTCCCAGCCCCGATCCCATCCATACTCCCATTCCCGGGGGAGGGAGCGGGGGGCTCCTGCTCTAGCCCTAATCCCGGTCCCATCCACGGTCCCATCCCGGCTCCTGTTCCGATCCCAATCCCTGCAGGAGGTGTCCCGTCCCTGTCCCAGCCCTAACCCCTCCATGTCCCCACCCCGGCAGGAGACCTTCCATCCCGTCCCGGGCTGGGGGCGGTCACAGCGCTGGTAGGGGCGGTCCTAGCCCCGGTCCTGCCCCGTTCCCAATCCCAGGAGGGCGGTGCGGCCCCACCCCCACCCCCGCCCCCGTCCCGGCTCACCCGCGGCACTGGGGAAAGGAGCGGGACAAGGAGCGGACCGGGCATGGCGCTGCCTCTGCAGCCCTCCTGAGCGGGGCCATCGGCTCCGATCCCGTCACCGATCCCCCGTCACCGACTCCAGCTCGGCATAGCCCGGTGAGCGCGGTGGCAGCGGCCGGGGGTCTGTGGGGGGGCCACGGGGGGACAATAGGACGACAGTGGGGGGATAATGGTGGAGTAATAGGGCCATGGGGGGACAATGGAGTGTGTGTCCTGCCCACGCAGGACGGGCTGCGAAAGGGAGGGACGAGGGGGGGCGACCGCCGGGGCCGGGTGGGAGCGGGGACATGGGTGGGGGACACACGCACAGACGGGTGGGGCGCACACGTGAGTAGGGGACACACATACACACACAGGTGGGACACGAACACAGAGACACACGGACACAGAGACACACACGGGGGTGGCACTTGCTGCAGGGTGGGTGCCACGGGTGCCACAGGGTCCCCACGCAGTGCACGGGCAGAGCAGAGCCCCATTTCTCCTCACACCTCACAAACTGCCTGTACTACCACTCAAACTGCCCCCAAAAACCCCAAAATGCCCGCAGGACGGTGTGTGAGAACAGCAGCCGGCATTGAGCCGCTGGCAGGAGCTGCTGCTGCCACAGACGGGTCGAGCCGTGCGCTCGAGGAAGCTCCTGCTCCCTTTGCTCCTCTTGGCCTGATTAATTTGATTTTTTTTATGCATTAATTCACAATTATCTCTTTGCCGCTCGGTTTCTCCCCTCCCGGGGGAATTCACTGGCTGTTTATCCGGGATTTCCCGTACACACCTCTGCTTAAAGCCATGGAGCTCTCTGCCTGCTTGCTCCAACGTGTGTTTTTCCACCTCTTCGCATGCTTAGGTCCCTGTTTAAACTCTTTAGAGGTGTTTTAATTTACACTGGAGTGGGTGGCGCTCTGATTTCAAACCCTTTGACTCCTTTTAGCAGCTCCTAACCCCCAAAACACCCCTCTTTCCCCCCAAACACCCTTCTTTCCCCAAACTGGGCACTGCCTGGCATCACTACAGGAACAACTTTAAGGGCAAAACGTCAAATTTCTTTTTCTGTTCCAGTTTTCTTATCGGGTTCTTGCAAAACCCATTTGGCAGCCCACTGCCTTCCTGTGCACGAGGTGAGGAGCAGCAAACCCTGCCCGTGTGCGGCCACTGACACTGGGGGATGGTGCCCCGGGCTCCAGGTCACTGCTGCCAAAATTGGGCCGTTTTGTACCACCAAATTCCTCTTGTTTCTACTCAAGCAAAGGGAACTTCAGCCTCGGTGCCTGATGGGTTAAGGAGGAGACCCCTGAATCTGCTGAGCTTTGAAGCATGGCCATATTTTGGGGTTTAGTGGTTTCTAAAATCCCCAGAAGTGTTTTTTGACTGTCATGGCACTGAGTGACTTTATCCTGTCTCTGCCCAGTGCGATTTTTATCTCCGGCTCTTGACATGGAGCCAAAGCCATGAATAGTTGGCCGGCACTGGAGCGTGCTGAGGCCACGCCAGGCTCCCTCCTCCCTGCTCAGCACCCACCAGGAAACCAGTCCATGGAGCAAAGGCCCTGCTCCTTCCATGCTGGAGAAAATCACCATCACCCCCCAAAGTCCACTCTGTGGCAGTGCTTTGGCTTCCCAGTAATTCTGGTGCTGTGGTAGAGCCTGATAATTGTGTTATCCGAGATCTCTGGTTATCTCCCAGAAATTTGGGGTTGCCAGAGTGGTTGTGGTTGTTGCTGGGTGGCTCCCTTGGGCTGGTAGGTCCCCGTGGAAATGTAATTTCTCCCAGCTATGGGGCTTGGAGGGGAAAACAGTCACCAAAAAGCAGGTGATTGATGGAAACTCATTTTTGGGTCCCGACTGTTGCTTCTTCCAGTGAGCAGCAGAAAATCATGGAGGGCAAAACTAAAGCCAAATTCCTGGTATAAACACCTCCAGGAAGCCTGAAAGATGCAAAGTGCCCCATTTTTCATGTGCAATAAATAAAAAGCACGGTCTGGGGGCTCAAATAGGATCCTCCCCCGATCCCATGGGATGCTGCAGGGTCTCTTGGGGAGAAGGTGAAATAGGGATGCAGGGGGAAAACAGGCAGGGAGCATTACCTTTGCCAAAGCAGGAAGGAAGTGTTGATGAAGGGATTAAATATTGGCCTGGGTTGATGTTTGCTTCCAGCAGGATCCATCCCCAGAGACCTGCCTTGCTGGGAATCAGTGGGATAGATTTCCCGTGGTGGGGACCAAGGCAGAAGGTTTTGGTACCACCTGGGAAGCAAAGGCTGGAAGGGCGATTGATTCAGGGAGGAATTCAGGGAGTTTCTTGAGGGAAACCAGAAATTCCCCGAAAAAGTCCTTTGTCCCAAAGCAAAACATTTTATTTGACCTACAAACAAGGCCATCCAGTCTTTACCTCTCTTATCCAAGCTTCCTTTCCTCTTTTGAGCTTGGCTCAATGTACTGGAAAACCCTCCAGGAAACCAAAACACCCCCATAAAAATACTTTCCATAGAGAAAACAAATTCAACTCTGCTGTTTCTCAGCCTGGGGATGGGAAGGGAAACTGAGGCGCGTGGCTGCTTCAGGAGGACAGCTCCATTTCTGGAGTGGAGCTGCCCTCCAAAGGTGGGGGAAAGAAGAGAAACATGGATCCTTTGTCAGCTTAATTTGGGAGAAATGAGGGATTCTGGCTATATTTGGGGTGGAGGAAGGGGTAGGTCAGACCCATTTGGGGGTGAAAGAAGGACATGCAGGGAGATGGATAAAGCCCCTGAAGCTGGTTGGGTATCCTGGAAATGGATCCTGGAGGTATCCCTTGGGATGCCTTGGGATCACTGGAGAGAAACTTCAGGAAGAGCTGGGCTTGGTGGCACTGGGACAGCAGGGGGTGGTGGAAGTGGGACAGCTGGGAATGTCCGCAGCCCATGCCGGTGGCTGGAGCCAGCACAGAGGAAAAAGACTCTGAAGGTCAGCATGGCAGAGAGGAGCCAAGGGGAAAGGGCAGATGAAAACCAGGGAGTTTGGGCAGGCTCAGGTTTCAGCCTGCTCCCCTCTCCCAACCTACCGGGCTCAGGGGCGTCTGAACGCGCCTCCGGCTTGTATCAGGTCACAGAGGGTTTGACCACAGTCCCAGAGGAGGGAAAAACCATGAGAGGGTGCATGCCAGGTCCTTTGCTTCCCAGGGTCTGGAGTAGTCCTTTCTTTTTGATGAGTCCACTAAATGCCTATAAATTAGGGCAGGGAAAACACCCCTGCTCTCCTGGTGTCCCTTGGAAAGGAGGTGGTGGAGATGTGGGAAATAGGTCATGGTTTCGACCTCTGGTGGGAAGCGACGGCAGAACAAAGGACTGCATCTGTGAGGTCCTGCTGGTAAATTAATCCACATTAATTATTTGGGAAGGTCAATTAAACCTCATCAACCCCTGCCTGTGAAAACGTATCCATCACAGCCATCATTTGGTCAGGCTTTGTGGTCTTCAGGGACTTTGCTGCTGCTGGCAGGTTACCCAGGAATGGATGGATGGTGACCGCTGGGATGGCACTAGGAATGCTGAAAAATGGGGCAGAAATCAGGATTGAAGCCCTTTACTTTGGAATTCAGTGTCCAACCCATAGTCCCTTTATGCTGGCCCAGGGTGCTGCCTATGACCTTCTCCGGTGACAGCTCCCTCCTTCCGCATATTGACTCATCCCAATATCCTTGGGAGATACTGTTACAGGAACATTTTGGGATGCTGACAACACATGCACATGTCTGTGGGGAGATATACTGGACGGCATGTGGCTGCCAGGACACAGATCTGCCCGGGCTCCTCTCAACTCCAGATTCTTCTCCCATTCACTACCAGTTTTCTGGAGAAAAAAACCCATATCCCATGGGATAAATATTCTGGAGAGAGAAGTGGTCCAGCCATTGCAGCCAGGTCCTTGGAAAGGGCTGGGAGGCAGGGTGGAGTGGATGCAGGGGGTTGTCACTTTTTGGGAATGATGGAAGCATTTATCCTGCTTGGCATCCTCAGGGATTGCTGTTGCTTCCGACGTCCCCTCATCCTTGCTGGGGGCTGGATGTGTCACTGGCAGAGCTGGTGTTCGTGCCATCCGGCCCATGGGCTGCCAGTGCCAGCCTATGTGGCTTCACATGCCTTGGCTGCCTGTGTCCCCTGCGGGTCACTGTGGATGCAGCGGGGCCAGGATTGAGGAGGTGGATGCAGCCACGGGCCCCGCAGACACAGCGGGTTTTGTCCTGGGCATTCTGGGCAAAATGAGGGTGAAAAATGAAAAAGAGAGGCTTTTGCATTTCCAGAAGGAAAAGGAGGGAGAGCACAACAGCAGGGACAAGGCTCCATTCAGCCAGAGAGCCCTGTCTGCTCCTCGTCCTGGAGATGGAGATGAGCAGCGTGGCACATGCCTGGCTCCATGGTGGCAGCCGGAGGAGATTTCCCCCCTTTGGCTTTTGGAGGGGTTTGAAACACCTTGTGAGGTTTTCTAGCTCAGGAGCCTTGTGGGGAGGTGGCTGGAAAGAGCACTGAGCTTGTCCCCATCAGTCTGCAGGGGATAGAGGGGGTGCAGATGGCAAGGCACAGAGAAACCCCTGCAAGGCTGCAGCCTCTGGAACCCTCTGGAACCCTGTCACCCTTCCCTGCACCTTTTAGGGCATCTTGTGTGGCTCCTCTAGGCCACAGTGGCCTTTCTGACCCGTTTGACCTGTTGCCAGATCTGTGGGCAACCTCTCTCTGGCTGGCCACAGATCTGCAAAGCTTAGAGGGAAGGCAGGAGTTGCGGAGAACAGCAGCTGGGAAGTGTTTTCCCATCTGTCTGAGCGCTGTTAACCCTCTCCTTCCACAGCCACAGCCCCTCTGCTGAGGGCTTGAGGGAATAAAGATGGCACCAGAGCTGATTTGAGTGCACGAGAAGCGAAACCCTGAGGCCAGGACAGAGCAAGATCAGTGCTGGCTCCTCGTATTCATCACAGAGTGGCTCCCAAAGTTAGATTTTGGGGTTTACAGATGTTGCATATTACCTGGGACATGAGCATGTGTGTGGTTTCCACCCACATCCCTGGGCAGTGGGAGCCTCAGCCAGTTCTCCTTGTGGTCTGCTGGGAAGGGAAAAGCAGTAAAATGCGGGGAACATCAGCAGGGATCATGTCTGTGCCACTTATGGACAGGTTTGTTCCAGTCCTTGGAGCAAGGACTGGAGTGTCCCCTTGTGATGGGCTGGAGGCATCACTTCACACCTCCTCCCTCAGCTCCAGGTGCTTTTTAAGGAGTGAGAAATCAGCCAGGTCTGCAGCTTCCAGGAAACTGTCATTGCCTCCTTCCCTGCAGGATCTGACCTGGGGTGGGTGCAGGAGAGCTCTAGGTCTAAAAAAAAGCCATAAAGTCATTTCCTCTTTTATCCAAGCTCCCTTTCCTCTTTTGAGCTTGGCTCAGGGTACTGAGAAACTCTCCAGGAAACCAAAACACCCCCAGAAAAATACTTTTCACGGAGAAAATTAATTCAACTCTTCTGTTTCTCAGCCTAGGGATGGGAAGGGAAACTGAGGCACGTGGCTGCTTCAGGGGGACAGCTCCATTTCTGGAGTGGAGCTGCCCTCCAAAGGTGGGGGAAAGAAGATGGATCCTTTGTCAGCTTAATTTGGGAGAAGTGAGGGGTTCTGGCTATTTTTGGGGTGGAGGAAGGGGTAGGTGCTTGTGTGGGAGAAAAGACATAGCCCAGTGGCACCAGGTTAGAGCTGAGATGGCTAGGATTGCCCTTTTCCACCTAAAATCATGGTGACATTTGGGTCAGGGCACCTCCACTGCAATCTTTTCTCCCGGTCCCTGAGCTGCTGCCCTGGATCCATCTCCCTGTAACCCCCCATTTCCACAGCTTCCTGTAACAGGGCACAGCAGTGGGATCACAGCGGCCTCTTTTATGAGTAGGGAGGAAATGCGTTTTCATTTGATTCCCAAGTGATGAGCTCGCTCAGGGATCAGGTGCCAGCCAGATCCGGGGCTGTCCCCACACACAAAAGGGCCCTTGTCCCTCCTCCTCACGCAGACACTGCTAGACTCTGTGTGTCTGCAGAGACTCTTTTAAGTCCACTTTTCTCCTCTCAGCTGATGATTCCCATGCAGAAACCAGCTGGGATGCTGGAGAAGCAGGTCTCAAGGCCAGCAAGCAGGACCTGGGAGCTGGTCACCATCAGCCCAACACTAACCCCATTAAAACCATCCTCACCAATCACAACCAGACAGAGCCCCTGTAGTGAAGAACATGCTCCCTTTGCAAAGGTTTGATTACAGATGTGGGGATGTTTCCTCTCCCAGAAGGGGATGAGGACCTCTGATATCAGGACCAGTTCAAGGGATTGCTCCTGGAAAAGCACAGCTCCACTTTCTTGCCCTCTCTGCCTGGGGTTTAGTAGGACCCAATTTTTGTGGTGCTCAGCTGAGTCACTTCTCGTGGCTGTTTAAACACAGAATGGAGCATCTTTCTTGCTCTGGGATGCAGGAATCCAAACTTCTATGGGAACCTGGTTGGAAAGGTGGCCTGGGACATTGAACTGGGCCTGGGATTTGTTGGTGCACCTTAGTTCCACCTCTGTGCTCCAGATGCAAAATGAGGTTAAATAAAACTCCCTTTTATCTGCTTGACCATAAATCCTTCATGGCAGGGACCACCTCAGCTGTGTCAGCACCCAACACCGTGGTCTCTGTGGGCTGGTGATGATGAGCTGGAGGAGGCACACAGGGCCAGTCTGGAGTCATTGTCACCTGCAGAGATGGCACTGCCAACTCTGCTTGTGGGTAGCTTTGGGACAGCAGCAGCCAAGCATTGATGGCAACCTCAGTGGGAGGAGAAGAGAAGGGTGTAGGAACAGTAATAATGACATCCTGGATGTCCCAGCGTGTCCCAGCACTGTGGCACTGGGGTGTTCACATCTAACCCCTCTCACCCAGGGACAAATCCTCACTCCATGTCCTTACAGCCTCTTTGCTTCCACCCCCAGGGTGATGGCGAACCTCACAGTCCCTCCAGACTGGACCAGAGTCATCAACAGCTCCTTGGACCCAGATGGCACAGACGACAACCCCTACAAGTGCGTATTTGACGAGGACTTCAAGTATGTCCTGCTGCCTGTCTCCTATGGCATCGTGTGCGTAGTGGGGCTCTTCCTCAACCTGCTGGCCCTCTACGCCTTCATCTTCAGGATCAAGACCTGGAACGCCTCCACCACCTACATGTTCAACCTGGCCATCTCGGACACACTCTATGTGGTGTCGCTGCCCCTCCTGGTGTACTACTATGCCATGGGGGACAACTGGCCCTTCAGCGTGGGCCTGTGTAAGATCGTCCGCTTCCTGTTCTACACCAACCTCTACTGCAGCATCCTCTTCCTGCTCTGCATCAGCGTACACCGCTTCTTGGGCATCTGCTTCCCGCTGCACTCGCTGCAGTGGGGGCATGTCCGGCACGCCCGGCGCGTGTCGGTGGCCGTGTGGGCGGTGACCGTTGCCTGCCAGTCGCCCGTGCTCTTCTTCGTCACCACCAGCGCCAAGGGCGACACCATCACCTGCCATGACACCTCCAGCAAGGACCTCTTCAGCCAGTTTGTCATCTACAGCTCGGTGATGCTGGTGCTGCTCTTCTGCATCCCCTTCCTCGCCATCATCGTGTGCTACTGCCTGATGGCGCGGAGGCTGCTCCAGCCCACACGCGGCATCTCCCGCCTCTCCCGCTCCAAGAAGAAGTCGGTCAAGATGATCATCATCGTCCTGGTGGTCTTCATTGTCTGCTTTCTCCCTTTCCACGTCACTCGTACCCTCTACTACTCCTTCCGGAGCTGGGACCTGAGCTGCCAGACCCTCAATGCCATCAATTTGGCCTACAAGGTGACCCGGCCCCTGGCCAGCACCAACAGCTGCCTGGACCCCATCCTGTACTTCTTGGCAGGGCAGCGGTTCATGAAGTTCAGGGGGAACAAAATGCTGGGGAAGCCCCAGAACGAGGTGGCACTGGGCATCGTGCCTAACAGCCACCTGGGAACCAGCAATGACACGGACACATTATCCAAGGATCTGAAATCCTAGAAATCCTGGCTCTGCTCCAGCAGCAGGAGGGTTTATCAGGAGGGGTGGAGGGAGCTCAGGATGCTCTGGGGCCGGAGGCTTTGAGTGTTTGCAGTGCCCGGCCGAGCAGCTGCTCCAGCGTGGACCACGTTCAACATGCTCCTCCGCTTGTTGTTGTTCCAAATGTATGTTTTTCGGGAAGATGAAGCTGTGGTTCCGCACACAAACCCTGGATGTCTGCCCCTTCACCCAAACCTTCCCCTCTGTTGGGGCATCTCCCCAACCGCGGCTGGGTGATGGAATCTGCCTTAAAGCACTTTCTCTAAAGCAAAAACGCCGTGTGGGAAAGGTCCCCCCAGGGAATTCCAGATACCTGTCTCCAGATCTCCTGGCACAGAGGCAGCAGGAGTTTCTCTGTGCCTTGGCATGGGAGAAAAGGCTTTGGGTCCATGAGGAGCTGTGGTTCTGCTAAACAAGTTCATGAAAATGTCAAGTGCAAATATCCCTTGGAGTGGGAAAGGGTCTCCCAGAGCTTTGCATCCCTGAAGAAATGCTCTGCCAGCTTCAAGCCCAGGCACCTGCTGGCAGAGCTGGGAGGGGCCTCCTAGTTCCTGTCCAGGGGCTGGCTTCTCATTAACAAGGGTGCTGACGGACCTTCCACCCCACTGGAGTTCACTGGCACCATCAAGCAGGTCCCCTGTAGGTTTCTCCAGTGGGGCAACGTCTTCCAAAAAACCCATTAGTGCTTCCCAACAGCAATGTGCACACTTTAAAAGCTTTTAGGAACTTTTAGGAGCTTCCTTCCAGCTGCTGACTTGAATAATCATCTCCAGCTCATTAAAATTTAAGGTGGGCTCTTCTTGGCTTGTTTTTGACCCCCTCACTGGTGGCTCGTGTTTCCAGCTAAGGGGCAAAGCCCAGTGTTCATCCCCTTGGTGCTGCCACATCCTTTAGCAGCTTGGCATGACCCAAAATGCTGCCGAGATGCTGCTATCTAGTCTCCCCATCATCCCCGTATTCCCAGAGCTCCACTGGAACCAGTGAGCATATCCCTTACAGACAAGGTAGACCTTCCCTAGGAAATCTGGCAGTGCTAAAGCGGGGCTTGAGGAGCCACACCAGTAAGCACGGTGCTAAGATTAACCCAAATCCTGTCTGGGTTTGGCCTTGCTTCCCTTATCAACCAGTACAGTTCAAAGGAAACATACACAGAACACTTCACCAGGAGGTCCACTTGGTCTTTCCCTGAGTAATTGTTGGTTTGGAGAGCCAAGAGCCCCGGTCCATGGTTTCCTTGCCACACGGGCACTGATTCTTCACCCCAAAAATGAAAATTACTTCGTGCTGAAGCACTGGACGAGTCACATTTTGTAAAAGCTCTATTTTAGGATTAGACAAACACATTTGATGTTGGTTTAGACCAAAACCTCGGACCACTCCTCAGCTTCTCCCACCTCCCCCTTCTTGTGAAGTGGTTTGGTGGAGACAAAGACACATCACGGTTGTGTGGGATTTAAGTGACTGGGACCAGTCAGGGTTAACTGGGAGGTTCCTGTGGTCCCACCTGGCAGAGTCACAGTCCCATGGAGGGGTCTTAGCCCACCCAGCACTGTCACCACCACAGGAAGCAAAGGATGGCGCTGTGACAGCTTTGAGAACTATCAGCAAAAGCAAATGGGACATTTTTAGGGTGGTTCATCCCACCCTCGAGTGTCCTTTAGGCTAAGATTGGGTTAAGGCAGGACTTGCACCGTGGCAGCACCTTTTTTTTCCCTGGGGTCTGTGAAGGGAGCTTGGCTTTGTGGCGAGGTCATGGCGTGGTCACTGGGGTGAGACAAATCACTGGGAGAAATGAGGAGAAACGAATTCAAGGGAAGCGCTGAACTGGGACAAACGTCACCCCAGGCCAGCTCTGGCCTGGGCTCCTGCACTTGCCAAAAAATGACAGAGTTCCGTGCTCAGAATAATTCAACAAAAACGTGCTCCAGCTTCCAAAAATATGCCCAAAAGTTCCTGCAGTCCCTCCTGGAGAACACCTTTCTCCCAGCTGGCATCAAACCACTCCCCTGGGCAACATTGCCAGTCCCATCAGGAATGTCGTCTGCCATCCTGATCCCCAGGTGCCACTGAGCAGTTGGAGAGGTGCCAACTGGAAATCTGTATCCAGAAACATTTTTGTTTGTTTGTTTGTAAAAGCACTAACTTATACTAAAAAAAAAGAGAAAAGGTGAGTTTTATGACAATACGACTGTACATTTTTATTTTTGTAACGTGCACACACCTCAGATTTCTGACAGTAAATGAGTTTATTTCTATGAGCACTCTCCTGATGTCTCCTCTGACGCGTGCAAAGATGTTTAACTCCACGTGCTGAAACCTCTTGTTCTCAAAGGCTCCTCACCCTCCCCTGCAGACACCAGGAGGAGGTTTCCTGACATTGTGTTTCCCATTGCAGTTTATCTTGGTCCCCAGCCCGGGCCTTTCCCTGATGGTGGAACAAGGCTCAGGACGCGCTCAGCTCCATTGATGCATTTATTGCAAACTAGGATTAATCAGCGTGGAATATGCTCAGCAATGATCTGAGCAACTCAAAGAGGAACTTCTATGTGATAGGGATGATCTCTGGAATTGTAATTTCATAGAAACCCACTGCTTTGTGCATCCCTGGAAGTGTCCAAGGCCAGGCTGGAGCAGCCTGGGCTAGTGGAAGGTGTCCCTGCCCATGGCAGGGTATTGGAACGAGATGAGCCTTAAGGTCCCTCCCAATTCAAACTGTTCTGGGATTCCATGACTCTGTCATCCTATGGATTCCTCAATTTTCATCCCAAAGTCGATTTCTCCAGCCTTCAAATCAGTTTACACTTGATGTCCCACTGCCCCTGTGGTGTGGGACAGAAGCATTTCATGGTCCCCTGCCCTGGGGGAGAAAGCTCAGCTCTGCTTTCTCTCTTCAAGAGCTTTCTAGTTGCCAAAACACAAAGCCTCAAGAGCATAAGGACAAAGAAATGGCTGCAGAGCCCAAAATCCCTAAATGAGATGTCCCAGAACGGACCTCCTGAAAAGCCCCTCTTGATTTTCAGCCCGGGTTCAGTCCTGCTCCAGGGTGAATTCCAGGGGCCTGACGTGAACAGGTTTAGCTTGTGGGATTTACAGCATCACATCCAGATCTTTTCTGCACTGACTCGTGTGAGTCACTCACAGCCAAGAATGAGAATTAAGGAAGAAAAATATCCATTGTCAGGGAACATGGAGCCCAAACCACTTTGGAGGATCCCTCAGTACTGGGGGCAGGAAGCAAAAGTTAAGAGCACTGATGGTTCCCTGCCAAGGCAATGAATCTGCCCCATGGGCTGGAGGGATGACGCTCCTCCTAGGCCTTCCCAGCATCGAGGAGGAGAACTTTTCCTTCCTCATCGTGCCTTTTAGGAAGCAGATCCTTAATTGGAGCGAGGCAGGGAGCGGGCCATGTGTTACTGTAAAACACTTGCTACATCCACTTCTTTTTCAAGTCCTGGCTCCATTTTAATTCTAGTTTTCCTTCTTGGAGCTTGATTTTCCAAGGGACAAGTCTGCCTGCCCCTCCAAATCGTTTCTGATCTGCTTGGCCACTTTAATATAGAGGGGCAAAGCCTCCATCCTGTTGAGCTCCTACGAGTTTCATGGAAAAAAACACTTGTGATAGGAAGGAGAAGGAGCCAAAGGAGCCCCCACCCAAGAGCTCAAACTTTGTGTTAGACACCAGAGAAACCTCCCCTACTTCCCTCATTCCTGTGGTGGCTTTGAGAAAGTGTCCATCAGTGCTGAGGGAGGGAAGGGAACAAATGGTGGCCCAAGAGCCATCCAGGACACCAACATTGTGTTCAAACAGAGGGAGGAGATTCCCAAATCCCACAGACTAATATTATTGCAGAAATTCCCTAAAATGGATGGGTCTAGGCAGCAATTTCATAGGAGGAAACCACAGCAGTGGGTGCTTGAAATAACACATCAATCACCCGGCTTTGTGAGGAGTTTATTTTTAAGTCTTTCACAGGTTCAATACCAATATTTGCAGACTCCTTGACAAATAAATGCTCAGGAAAGCCTGGAAGTTTAAAATATCCTTTTTTCTTGTTTATTTTAAATTTCTCCTCAAATACCTGCAGACTTAAGCCCTGGCTAAACACCAACATCTTGGAGTGTGTTTCGGAGAGCAGCTGGACTGTCACACTGAATCCCATCTTGACTGGGTGATCTCACACAGCTTGCAGCCCCATTTGATGGGAGAGTGGGAAATTCCCCCACCAGATCCTGCTCCTCTGCTTTTGTCACTCACTGTGGAAAGGCAACATATGACAACTCTGTTCCCAGCCCCCTCCAAATCCTGGGGGAGCCCTGAGATGCCCTCAAAGCACCGAGCTTGGGAAGAAAGGGATGGGGTGGTTCTCAGCTGAGATCCCACCTGGTGGGATGAGCACTGAGAGACCTTGGAAGGTGGTGGAAGGTGCATGGAAGACCCTGATCCCAGTAGTGCAAACCCCATTCTGTGCTGATTTTTAATTGGGAACCAGTTCTGTTGAAGAGGCTGAGCCTGCTGCAGGAGAGTCCTCTGCTGGTGCTGAGGGGATGTGGCAGCCAGGAGTCAATCCAGAAGGAAAATGGACACCATGGGAGCACTAAAACTCCCTAGGAAGATGCTGAGAGCACCCCAAGGGATGGGAGAACAGTCCCAGGAGAGCAGTGGGAGGACTGGAGTCCTTGTCCCTTCCACTCCTACCCAGGCACGCACAGACACTTAAGGCAGGGTCCCAATTTTCATCCATGGGGCTTTCCAGGGAATTGAGAAATCTTCTCTTTGCTCGGAAGTTTCCCTTTTGTGGCCTCTCCTCCTGTGCCCTGGGGTTTCCATGGCAGGGAACGAGCCTGGTCACCATCAGCTCGTCCCCCACCCTCCCAGCCGCTGCTCCAGCTCCGTCCCTTTCCCTGCGCAAAAGTTTGATGCTCATTTAACATCATTCCAGCCTTTTTCTCGGCTGGGTTGGGCACTGGCTGGACACCATTGGGAAAGGACCCCAAGTGTATGGATGGAGGTGGATTTCATTTGGGAAGGATCTTGGCAAGTGCCC
This sequence comes from Pseudotriccus pelzelni, assembly GCA_035584735.1. Classification (NCBI taxonomy): domain Eukaryota; kingdom Metazoa; phylum Chordata; class Aves; order Passeriformes; family Tyrannidae; genus Pseudotriccus; species Pseudotriccus pelzelni. Next base: position 1,157,415 of record JAWMRA010000001.1, on the reverse strand, counting down.
TTCCCAGTGGGGTTTCCCACCACGTCTGCATTTGGAAACAGGTTTATTGTGGAAGGATGGCCCTGGTCAGTGGGTTCACCAGGGCTGTGACACTCTGCACAACTCCATGCAGGGCAGGAAGGGTGCCAAAAGGGGAAGGTGCTCAGGGAATGCTGTGCTGGGTTGGCAGAGCTGCTGGTCCTCCTCGGGCAAAGAATTGAATGAACTGAGCTTCAGGACCAGAGAAAGGGACACTCCTGTGATTTCGGGGAGCAGTTGGACACCCCAGAGTCTCCTCCTCCTGTGCAGAAGCCATGACCACAAGGAGAAGATGTATTCCTTATGGTCCAGGTCTCCAGGGGTATGTGCTCCACTTGAGTGTACCTGGAAGCATCTGTGGGGGGTACAGGAAACAGGATGTAGGAAAGAGATCCATGGAGCTCTTCGATCCAACCTGTGCTCAGAACAGGCTCCAGGGTCAGATCACCTGGGACGTGACTCAAGGACACACATCTCAAGGAGGTCCTTGGCCACATCTCAAGGCTGGCCCAGAAAGGCCTTTTCCTCTCCTCTGGTCATCAGGAAAGCCCATCCGGCCAGCTGGGAGTTGCCAAGTAACACAAAGTGTCCTCAAAGAGCTCCTACAGCCCCACGCTCAGCAAGATGCTGGTGCTCCGATATCTCCCTCTCCCTCATCCTCCACGGTTGAGCTCACAGGGCTGGCACTTAAAATAACCCAGCGGGGGCAGCAGTGAGTGGGCAGCGCTGGCACTGCACACGTCAGCATTCCCAAATCCATCTGCACGCTACGGCATCCCAGAAACCACAGGGCTTTGCCAGGGAAGCATCCAAAGCCCCAGAGCACCTCCCTACTGGTGCCTCCCCATCTGCTCCTCCTGTGGACTCCTGTCTGGGTGGTCTGGGCTCGGAGACCCCTCTGTGTCCACCCCTGCATTTCAGCTTCTGGCTGGTGAGACAAGGGTCTTATCACAACAGCACAAAGCCTGCAGGAAGAGCAGCACTTCCCAACAACCCTTTCAAGCACCAGCATCCTCCCCATCTCCAAAATATTCCCAGTTCTTGTCCCAGTCATCAAAGAACTCCCGAGTTCTGATTGAAATGGGATGTAAAGTTTGCTTTGTAGCAGCTGTTCTTCCTCCTGGTTGCCCATAGATGGAGGAAGAGAGCTTCACCCCTTCGGGCTCCCTCCTGCAGCCTCTGGCTTCGTGAGGTCACCTGGGGTTTTGGGGGTCTCATCCTCCCTCGTCTGTCCCATCAGACCCTTGGCTTGGGGGATTAATGCCTGTCCTAGGGAAGATGTTGGTCGTGGCCTGCACAAGACCCTGTTACCCTAAGCAAACCCACAGGACAGAGGTGGTCCCTCCAGCACTACATGTACCCCCTGGAGACACTTCAGGGCACATCCAGCCATTTGGGCATCCCCTAAAAAAAGAGCTGCTTTGGGGGAGTCCCAGTCCAAGCCATGCCGGTGATTCCACAGTGATTCACCTGGACAATCCACAGCCCAGGGCTCTGGATCCAACAATGTCCAAAGAGGATGAGTGAGCACCACAGGGTAGATAGGGAGGAAGATATACCCCAGGGAGTTGTTCAGCTGCTCAGAGACTGATATTAGTTGAGGATGGAGATATTTTGGAAGGGAATAAGATGGAGATATTTTGGAAGGGAAGAGATTGGGAATGGTTGGACGGGGCTTGGAGCAACCTGGGCTAGTGGAAGGTGTCCCTGCCAATGTCAGGGGGTGGCACTGGATGAGCCTTAAGGTCCCTCCCAACCCAAACCATCCTGTGATTCCGTGCTTTCTATGAATAACTCAACTCCCAGAGCACATCAAATTATAAAGGAGATATTTATTCTTCTCATACAAAATTAAGTGGAAGAACTTTTATTCCAAAATTCAGAATTATCCCCCTTCCCCCTTTTTCTGATACAAAACGCTTGACTTTTCACTTCAAACCTGCATTTTTTTAACCAAAAAAACCCCTCCACTGATTTTTTTTCTATTACTCTTTTTAATTTTTTTTTAAAGCAAGAAAGCCACAAAAAGGCAAGAGTTAAAAGAAACCAAAAAAAAACCTCTTCGCTTTGACCTCCCTTTGACGGGAATCATGATTTTCTTCCAAATTTTGGGAGGAAAAATGCCTCGTGCCCCGGCCTTGCTGCTCAGACCGGCCTTGTGGCTTTTGTCTGGCTGTGACTTAATGGGATTATTGTGAAACTGGTGGACATCTACCCTGTGGGGGAGGAGGGATCAGCTGCAGGACTGTAAGAAACCCGATTTCCTTGGAAAAGAGAGAGAGAAAGACTCCATGGCTTCATTACTCCCCTAGATAAAGTGTCACAAAAGGGAAGGAGGGAACCAAAAAAATCCTCTTCCAGTCAGAGCAAATGTTTACCCTGCACGGTGCAAACTAACCCCAGGTAATCTCAGGTTTAACCATGTGGTTTAATCCCACCCAAAAGGGCCTCTTTTGTGTTTCTCTCACCTGGAGACGTCCTGCCCACCGGGGAATTTCCTGAAGGTCCTGGTGACAGCAGGGACACTTTTTAAAGGTGTTGTGAAACATTTTTTATATAAGCATATGTTTATATCAGGTTTTTTAAATGTGTTCTGCATTTTTTGTATGTATTTGCATAAGCCCTGGTGTCCCATTGCTGGCAGAGGGCACTGGGAGAGGGACAAGGGTAAGGAACCAGGAATGTGATCCCTGCTGGGAATCACGCCCTGTTTCGGTGGCTGCAGGATTTGGTGAGGCAGAGGTGGGGTTCTAATCCCCAGAAAATTCCCCTGCTTTGGAAACTTTCACACTTTTATAACCTCCACAGGTCACCCTGCACCCTCCAGGTAGAACCCTGGGTAGGTGATGGAGGATCAGTCCCAGCAGCTCCATCCAGGTGGTCTTGGATCTTAATCCAGGGGCTTGGAGAAGTCTTTACAGCAGTGAGGAGCTTGATTACTGGGTGAGATCTTTATTTCTCTTGGGGAACTACAGCTCCAGCCCATATCCCTGTGGAACAGCAGGACTGGGATATCTCACAGGAAGTGCTGGCGCCTCCTCACCACCAATTCAGCAACTCAGCACAACTCATCCACCACCACGGAGCTCTGCAGCTCTTCACTGTGGGCTTTGCTTCCTGTGAGCTCCTTTTTTACCTTTTGGGTAGTTTTTCCCCAAAACTTTCCATAGACATTTGAGTGGGATATGACAGGGACCCTTTGGACGTGACATGGACCTTCTGCGGGAGTTTTCTTTCCTTCCAATGACGGTTTTTAACCTGCTGTTCAGCTCAGGCTGCCCTGGGCTGCCTTTGAATCAATGCTTTGCATTTGCATCCTCAGCCCACTTCCACTCCCTCTGCAAACATTTCATCCTGTTCATCTGCTTAATTCTGAGGAGCTTCCTCATTTCTCTGTCATTTCCTTTTTTTTTTTTTTTTTGGCAATAAAATACTGCAGTAGCAGGAATTTTTATCCCACTAAAAATAATTCACAGGAATCGGACTTTCTCTGCTAGATCCAAACTAACCATGGCCAGGCAGGGGTTCAGCCTGTGCCAAGTCAAACCCCCCCAAGATAATGCCCAAAGGATGGTCAAACCTGTAAGCTGGCCATGCATTTGTCCTCTGCAAGGGTGGAGCACACACTCAGGGATAAATCAGGAGGGATTTATCCTGATAAATCAGGAGCTGGGAGCTTTAAAGGGCGGTTTCAGGGGTCGAACTGCTGTGGATCTCCACAGTGAAAAGTCTTGGAGCAGAATGGATGGTCTACTCATGTACTGACTGTCTCGATAAGAGAAGAAATTGTTTTATTTTCAAATGTTGCAGCAGAAAATGCCTTTTTCTGGTTTATTGTCCTCTAGGCCAGAGTCCAGGGGATCTCACCCCCTTCAGCACCTCCCCAGGGTGAGGCTGGGGGAGATAGTGGGAGCCTGGGCATTCTGGGGATCCCTCCCTGCTACACACAGGCTGCTGGGACAGCCAGAGTTAGTGGGAACCAAAGGGTGTTTTAGTCAGGAACAGGTTTTTATGGACATTTCTGCTCTGGGTTTTGCCCAGCAGAGACAGTTTGTGGTCACCCTTAGGGACAGCAGTGTCTCCTGACCACCCTGCTCCAGGGACAACCCCTCTGGACTGTGCTCCAGCCAGCAGCCTCAGCAACTTCCCAGTCTCAGTCTAATGAGTCTGAGAGGGATATTTGTTCTGGCCACGGGTCAGGACGTTTTAGCTTTCCAGCCTGAGCCCTGCAGAGTCTCTGCTCACGCTGTCCCAGCATAACCAACACCTTGTCCTGGCCCCCCCACCACAGCTTGGGCCCTCAGAGCCCGGTGGCAGCACCCTGAGCTCATCCATGGGTCCTACAGGAGGAGAGGAAAAACTAAGGAGAAGCATCCTCAACTTTTAATGCTGCAAGACCCACAAAATTCCTTGGTTTGCTCGTGCATCTGCCCCCCTAAGGCAAGAAACAGCCTTTTTTTTTTTTTCCCAGGAAAGCTCAAAATCTGTAAATTTGCACCAGGGTATAAAAGTGCTGCCTTGTGTAGCTGCACCAAAGCCCCTCTTTGTGGGCCAAAAATGTTCTAGGAAACAGCAGATGCCCCTGATGTGCTGCCAACCCCCTTTTCCAGGTGGATAATTCCTTGCTTGGTTGGGCACATGCCAGGAGATAAAAATCCCACATGGATATCCTGAGGGTCCCCTTTCCCGACCACTCTGCCTTCCACGGAGAACCTAGGTTGGGGACATCTTCTTTGTCCCCTAAATAGCATTTCCTGCCTTGTTCCTGTTGTCCTGTGTGGCCTGAGGGCTTGAACATAAACCAGAGGAAGCAAAATGGAAATTGCCCAGAGAAGAGAGGTCAGGAGGATGGAGAGGGAACAGTTTCTGATCTCACAGCTCCTTCCCCCTGGCTGTGGAGCGGGTGCCAGCTGGGAAGCCACAGGGACCATTGGGACACAAAGCCCAGGGCAGGCTGACCTGGTGGGTCGCGTCGCACCAGGCTCTGCTCCTCCTCACAAAGGTGGGAAGGGCCTGAAGGGCCCTGTCTGTGGTTGTGGAATGGCAGGGGCAGGATGAAACCCTGGCATCCTGATCCAGAACCACTGCGAGTGCTCGAGGCAGGATTGGAGAACCTGGTCTAGTGGAAGGTGTCCCATGGCAGGGAGTTAGAATGAGATGATCTTGAAGATCCCTTCCAAACCAAAGCATTCCATGACTCTCTGGAACATGCTCCAGGGTGCTGCTCAGAGCCTGTTGTCTTAGAAAAACCACTGTCAGGCCCTTCCAGAATCTCCTTTGAGAGCACAAGAGCCTCTAAGACGTGTTCTAGTATTGCATTCCCTCTATTTATGGTCTCATCACAGGGGGTTTCCAGTATTTTCTAGGCATCCTTTGTCCTCACAGGGGCCAGAAACCTGAAACCTCAGAAAGAGGCACTTCCCAGTGTCTCAACTGGGCCAAGCCCTCCAAAACCAGCAGCTCCTCCCCCACCCAGTAGATGAATACCCATTGTTAGAGACATAGATGAAACATTAGCTCTTCTCTCCAAGCTCCTTGGGATTTCTGCTCCATATTTCATCCCCATTTTTTGCCCTTCTCTGGCACCGTGTCCCAAGTGCAAACACCCTGAAGTGCCATGAGGAACATGGCCACGTTAATGATTTATTCAAGTAATCCAGGAAGAAGACTCGGTGTCCTGGGAAACACCAGGAAGAGGAGCTGAGTTCACTGTCCAGGGTCTGCCTAAAATGATGGTGCTGCTTGATTGCCTCTGGTATTATTTCCCAGCCTCTTTCCCCTCCCTTTCATCCGAGTCTGGAGCCAGGAGAGTTCCACAGAAGAAACCCTTCTTAGAGGAGCGTGGAAGGACAAATATTTGGCTTTGCCTGTGCTGTTTGTGCAGCATTTCCAAGGCACTGGTATTTCCCCAGTGCTCCCACTGTGGCTGCCCGTGGGAGGTGTCCTAGTTAGAACAACTGGGACCAATTCATGGGTGTAACCCAATCTATGTATTCTATAGCCCTCCATGCCAT
>JAWMRA010000001.1:1134904-1151283 GCA_035584735.1 Pseudotriccus pelzelni | reverse complement strand
TTTAGTTCATGCCCCAGGGTGCTGGGTTATACATTTGGGTTTTGTGGGTTAAAAAATCAATTATCTGTCTGTATAATTGTACTTATTGTATTATTTTATTAAATTGTTATTCTGACTTATAATCTCTCTGTTGAGTTGAGGTCATTCCCCTGCTGGTTAACTTTTAAACCAGCACAGAGGTCACTGTAATTCAGAGGTAGGCAGGAAAAAGCTCTGCATAATTCCAAGCCTTGTCCCCAGATATTCAGAGATCGCTCGTTGATGCCCTTTGTGGCATTAAATATTTGCATTGTCCTTCGAAAGCGAGGTTTGGGTGGATGGATAAATGAAAAAGGATCCTTCCTCAGGGAAAGGGAACCAGGCAAATCCTCAGGGATGCTCAGCATCCTGCTCAGCACAGGATGCAAAGGACAGTGTAGAAATATCAGGAGAATATCAGAGGGTGGTGGAACACTTGAACAGCTTGTCGAGGGAGGCTGTGGATGCTCCAATCCTGGAAGTGCTCAAGGCCAGGTTGGATAAGGCCTTGAGTCTCTTGGGAGATGCCCCTGCCCATGGCAGGTTGGGACTGATCCTTAAGGCCCCTCTTCCAACCCCTTAACACCCTATGAATCCATGAAATCCAAAGAGGTGGGGAGGGAGGGAAGGAGAGAGAGGGGGAGGGAGGAGAGAAATACAGAATATAGAAATATCGAATCACAAAATCATTGTGGTTGGAAAAGACCTCAAGGATCATCAAGTCCAACCATTAATGTTGGCCCAAGCAGCAGGACCTGGGGCAGGTGACATCCAAACAGCAAAGGAGAGGCCAAGGAAAGGGAAACACCCAGTGCCAGGGTAATTTCCCAAGGGAAACAACCCTTAGCTTGCAATTGCATCCACAGAGAAGTGGAGAGGGGGTCAAAAGCCTGGATCCCACAGGGCGAAGGGTGGAGCTGTGCTGGTCTCTCCTGCCCGCGTGTGTGTGTTCAAACTCAACTGAACAGCCAGAGAAATGGAGAGACACACTCAGGGAGATGGAGAGATACCCCCAGGGAGATGGACAAACACATCCAGGGAGATGGAGATACACACCCAGGGAGATGGACACATCTATACATCCAGGCTGGTCATGGAGACCTTGTGCACCCACTGCTTGGAGCAGTGACCACTTGCATCCCTCTCCAGATGAGGACAGGGGAGCTGCTCCTGGTGCATGGATGGAATTTTGGCCAGCTGTGCTGCTGAGATGTCCTCACAACTCCCTCTAAGGAGAACCCTTCCCTCCTGCACTGCACTTTGCTCCAAGCACCCCAAAATTAGCAAGAGCCAGGCACAGTCTGGCGCCCAGTCACAGTCCCTGTGTCTGGGTGCTCAGTGCCAACTCAGCAGGTCCCACGTATCCCTCTGACCTGCTTGGAAAACCATCCAGCTCTGCTGAACGGCCGTTTTTACCCTTTCTAACCTCATTACATCCCTTGATCCCAGTTCTCACGAGCTCCTGAGTCCTGCCTCAACCGAGGTGTGAGTTTATAGTTATTTATAGCTGTGATTTTTCACCCTGGGAATGCAAAGGGCAGCAGAGCAAAGAGATTTGGGTTGGATTTTGGACAGAATTCCAGAGGGGCAGGTTGTACCTGTGGCCCCAAGGCTGGCACTGTGTGTCCCTCTCCTAACTCTGCAGCAGTCCAGGGTCTCTTGGCCCTGGATGCAGCTCCATGGAGCTGAAACACTTCCATGCTTTGCAGCCAATGGCTCTTCTTATCTCAGCCCAGCTCCCTGTGTCTGTACCAGCCCTTATCTCCCCCCAAACACTCTCCCTGTGCTTGGAAACTGGGAGCACTTAGAAACTGGAACCATTTAGAAACTGGGAGCACTTTTAAACTGGGAGAACTTTTCAGCTGGGATCATTTTTAAACTGGGAGCACATCCCTGCCTGCTGTATTTGCAGGATGGTAGGAAGGGGCACTTTGGGACAGTAAATGTGGAGTTGTAGTGATTTTCCCTCTATTTTTTCACCTTTCCTCTTTACATTGGAGCTTCCCTGATCAGACTGGGAGGCTGGGTGCACTGGGAGGGGTGTTAAAGGTGCACTGGGGGGGGTGTTAAAGGCATACTGGGAGGTTTTGCTGGAAGAGAGGGACCTCCAGCCCCCTGTGGAGCAAAATGTGGGGCTTGGTGACCCTCTCCCTTTATCCACAGTGGGTGGAATGTTCAGGATGCCTCTGAGGGCACCAAGCTAAGCAGCCCTGAAGGGCAAGCCCAGGCTGGAGCCTGAGGGAATGGGACTGTTTGGGCTGAGGGAGAAGCTGATTAGAGCTTCTGAAGGCCCCCAGAAAGATGACCTTGCTGAAAGAGTCGGGATGAGGAGCTGGAGCAAAGGGCCTGGTTTGGACACCCTGCCACACATTGGACCTGCTGGGATCAAGCAGCCCAGCATCCATTCCAGCTGGGATTTCTGGAGACATAATGATTTCAGGGAATTTGTTTTCACCTGATAGCACCTCCAAGCCATGCTCAGCAATGTTCTTTGGGAATCACGGGACTGACTGGTGGGACTCTGCATGCCCAAAACTGCCTGGGACACCCCCCAAAGCACCAGAGCCCTGTGTCCTTTCCAATCCAAACTATTCTGATTCTATGAAAGTAGATGCCTCTTCATGCCACAAATCCTTCTTCAGGCTTCACTCAACCACCACGTAGTTTCTCACCAGCCCAATATTACTTTTTTTTTTCCCCAAACCAGATGCCACCTGGGCTCTTTGTGCTCAGCCTTTCACTTAAGGCAAATCTTCCAGATGTTCTGAGCAAACATCCTCCAGAGCAGAACTATGGGAACTGGGACCTAATTCTCTCACAGGCTTCAAGGCTGAGGTTTTCCACAGCTCTGAGAACATCTTTAAGAACTCCTGGGTAAGTATGGATCCCTCTCCAGGGGGAAGGAGGGGGCTCACCCAGCCTGGCCTCAGCAGTTTAATGTCCACCATGGGGTTGTTGGAGGAGTCTAGAAGGTATTTCCAAAACACAGCCAATGCCATTTTGGGGGGTTCAAGGGGAATTGTCCTCTCTGGAGGCAGCTGGTTCTCCTCATGATCTACAGAAGCAGCCTCAGGATTCGAGCTTTTTAGAGCACATCTGGACACATCAAACCAAAATGGGTTGGCTGGAGTGGGATGATGACCTGGTAATGCTGCTTAGCCTGTCTGTCAGGAGGGATGTTGGTGCTTCCTGCTTGTTATTCCTCTCCAGCTGAGCCTGGGCTGTCTTTCCAAATCAGACCGATGTTTCTCCAGGACCAGCCTCCCCCGTCTCCCAGGAGCAAGCACATCCCTGCCACTGGTGTGACCATCTGGCCTTTGCTGTCCTGCAGGAGCACCTGCTCCAGGGGGCAAAGGTTCATCTGCCCAGGCAGAGCTTTTATCTGGGCTCTAATGACCGGCACGTGGTGCTCATCCTGCCGCAGCACATCTGGAGGATGTCTGGGATTTCATGGCGAGGGAGGAGGAGGGGGATGAGCTCACAGTGTCCTGACAAGGCCACATGGATCAAAGGCAGGGGTCTGCACTCCTGATGTGCACTGTGGTGGGGGGAGAAAGCTTCATGTGAGAAGGGCTTGGAAAGACCTGGCCAGAGAATGCTGGTCTTCTGCTGGAGATCGTAAGAGCTGTGAGGTTGGGGGTCAAGAAGAGACATTGTCCCTCCTGCTTTGGGCCATGGAATGTTTCCCGGAGGCTTTGGCTCCATTTCTGTCCTCCTGCTGAGATGAGAGTGGATCCATGTGAAGAGGCACCACGGCCCAAGGTGATGGAGGTCTCTTTTTTGTCAAGAATTTTCTCTTGTCTTTGGAGTTTTGCCTTGCAAACAGGACAAATCCCCCTCCTCAGCATGGGGGCAGCACCTCCGGTAAGATTTGTCTCAACCAGGACTTTGAGGACGTCTCCACCAGGACTTTGGGGAGGTCTTAACCTCCCTGGTCCCCAGCCATGACACTGGAGAGGGCTCTGGGCAGGCTCTGAGGGATGAAAGAGGTTTGGCTCCCCATTGTCCTTGTATGGGAATCTGGATGGAAGCAAACGTGTAAGGAGCCAGCCAAAAGGAAACGCGCCTCGTGACATGTCAAAGCAGACTTTAATAAGTGTTTACAAATCTCTCAGCAGCCAAGAGGGGGAATAAAAAGGGAAACAACCATATAAAAGGACAGGTTTATTGTTGAAATCATTCTTGAATCATTCCCACTCAAAAGAACAATCAACTCTTACTCATTTTACTCAAAAATAGAGAGCTCTGGGAGTCTGCAGGACAGGGCTGCATCATCCCTGTGCAGGAGCATGTGTGGGGTGGAAGAGGGACCTCCCAAATCCGGGATGAGGTCTGTGCCACTGTGGTAGCCAGGTGCCTCTCAGGGATAAGGTTTATAATCTTTCCAGAGCAGGGACGTTCTGACTCTGCTCTGCTTGAAGGACAAAGGTCCTGAGCAGCAGATCTGGGGAGAGGAGAAGTTTTTCACCTGCCCCAGCTGCACTTAGGGGGAGACCCACCCAGTGTCTTCTCCAGGACCACGTGGATTTAACAGTGAGCAATTCCCAAAGCCCTGCTGAGGCCTTGTGTGCTTGTCTTGGCATGGGGCCACGGCCTGAGTCACTAAGGGCTTCATGTTTGTTTAATGTCCCCATTCCGGCTCTGCCAACTCTCCGAGGGAAGTTAATTCATAAACCAAATCAATATTAACTGCCTGAGGAGGAGGAGGAGGAGAAGCCAGACCTTTTGGCATTGCCACCACACTGGTGAGTGGTTTCATGTGGCTTGCTGGTGTGAATGCTGGTACTGCCTGGTCCTGGGATGACAATGTGACATTCCTAGGTCAATGGGACAATCCTAAGACATTATAGCAGTCCTAGGACAATGTGAAAATCCCAGGACCTACGTGACAGTCCCAGGACCTACGTGAACATCATTGTTTTCTCCAGGCCCTGCACGATACCTACAAAGACTTTCTGGGAACGTAAGGGAGGGGCACATCCCACTGGACACATCTGCTTGGAAGGTACCCAAAGAAGTCAGCACACAGGTCCCAAGCCCCTGAGGAATGACGTGGTGACATCTCTGACACCTGGGAGCTCTCCCATGTTAACACCTGGCAAGTGATGAGGAGGGAGGAGCGGGGCCCTCCTGCCAAAACACGGAGCAAGGAAGAGGGAGAAGAGCCAACAGAGAAACAAATCCAGGAGCCAGCAGGGTGGGAGCCAAGCCCTTGAGCTGTCCTGGTTGTTTGCAGACAGAAAAGGCTTGTGCACACACGAGCACTACAGAGGTAAGTGCTGGGTTTGGAGTTGTAAGCTGCCAACTTGGGAATGGCCCAAACAGCAAATGCTGTGCTGGCTTGTGGGCCACCTGGTGCCTCTAAAATCCTGGGGATCGGGGCACTCGGACACTCAGCCATCAGGAGATCAAGCACATGGGATGCAACTCAGCCCTTTAGCTGGGCCTGAGCAGAGAGGCACATTCAGGCATATCAGGCTGAGAGGAGAGCGCAAGGTGTGTCCTGCCCCAAGGTCTCGGTTAGCCAAGAGTTGTTTGCACCTGCTCTTGCCCTGGCGGAGAAAACCAGCACTTCCTCTTGAGTCTGTGCTGAAAAACAGATGTCAAACTGTCTGGGAAATAGAGATTTAATGAGGTGCTTCATTGCAGCAGCCTGGTCAAAGTTCATCCTTTGGCCTCTGGAACACAAGGTCCTGTTGAGCTCCAGTAAGTTGTGCTCAGATCCATGGGCTGCAGGTCCAGAGCACTTCACAACACATCCTGGAGAAGATCCCAGGGCTCTTTCTCCAGTCACCCTGCTGAGATGAGCCAGTGTGGACCAAACTCACCCATTGCAGTCAGTCTTGAAGGCACCGCAGCACCTCCTCCTCCCCCTGCAGCAGGGATTCAGATCCTTGCAGTCACATCCTTGCACAGGAGATTTCCTTGGACCTTCCTGGAATCCCAACCAACTTCTCATCCCTTTATTTTCCTGGTTTTATTTTAATTTCCTTCTTGTTATTGTTCAGTTTTCCTTTGAGTGAATTTCTCTGCAAATCCCAGAGTAGAAGATGACATCGGATAACAGCAGGAAGGAAGTGAGAATGCTTAGGATTACTGGATGTAGAAAATCAAACTTATTTCACAACTTTTTTTTTTCTGTTTATGCTGGATTTGTCTGGACATTTATCCCTAAAGTTTATGTCAGAGCTGTTGTCACCTTGGTGGGATCAAGGCTCTCCCTTTGACGTGTACGGAGAGAGAGTAACCCAGGCCCTGGCAACTCCTGGCCTGAATAAATGGATTTAAAAATAATATCTTGAAGTAGAATAGAATAAAATCAAACCATATTTGCAGGAAAATTATAAACCCTCCCCCCACATTAGAGAGGTTAAAACACTGCAAAAGTTGTTGTGATGATATCACCCAGTGTTCCTGCCAGCACACGCCAGCTCGAGGGCAATGAGCTGATCTTGTTTCCCATCACATTCCCCTCCTCCCTTCCCGCAGAACTTCCCCACTGCCTCGGTTTTGCAACAGGGGAATAGACCTGCTTGAACGTTTCTGGCTTGGACAGGTCTCAGGTGTGCTGTAGGACAGGCAGGTTGAGGACAGGGGGGCCCTGCCTGCTCATCCAGGACATGGGGTCCAACCCTCCAACCCTCTGTTTGGGGGCCCTGGAGTGTTGTAGAGCTGTTGCCTCGAGGCCGGGCATTCATTTCCTGCAACTGGGCAAACCAAGGCACAGATTGGGGACATCACAATGACGCAGGAGCTCCCTGGCCCACCCTGTCAGTCCCAGCAGTGATGGTGTTGTGGTTTAACCCCAGATGGGCACAGACCTCCTTGCTCGGGCTGGTCTTACAACTCCCGAGGGTGCACCCGACCTCCGTGTCCTGCCATCCCTATCAGCATCTCCTGACAGTCCAGGAGCATCTGCTGGCACCCAAATATCCCCCTCCCCACCTGTAGCACCCCAAACCCCCAACACATGCAAGCCAGCACACCAAAAAAGGTGCAGCAACTGAGGCTGGCTGTGCCCAAACCCAGACAACTGATAGCCAGGACCCCCCAGGATTGTATTTCCCTTGTTATGGTTTCCCTCCTGTGTTTGTATGAAGTGTCTGGGCACTGGCTCTGCTCTGAGTTTTGTTTAAAAGGTGCTGCCAAGGTAATTCTGCACCAGGTCCCTGTAAAAACTGAGTCCATCCTGGGAAGCTGCTCCTGTTTCCCCCCCTATTCTGGGCACTGAGCTGTCCGTGGACCCCTCATTCTTGCTCTTAATGTTGCCCATAACACAAAGCAAACCCTGCAGAAAGCCCTGAGTGGGCTTTGCTGGAGCTTTGAGCCCTTCCCTGATGGGATTAACAAAAATGGATTAACAGGGTTTCCTGTTGGATGAGTTTGGGAGAAAAAGATGGGAATCATCCCCATTTGAGGATGGAAGATGTAAAATGGTCCCTCTGTGGGGATGCTCCTGGTAAAACCTCCAGCGAGTCGTGGTTCAGTCAGCTCCCAGCAAGCAGCACAGAACAACCTGCTATCCATAAATCAAGGGGTAATAATATCTGGGATATCTCCAAAATCTTCCTATAAAATATTGTCTTCACCTTTGATTTAGCTGAGTAGAAACCTCAAGCACTGGAGGAGTAAACTGTGTCTAAATTCTGTAATTCTGCTCTTTTACAGAAACCCAAACATTTTATTTCTTATAAGAAAAGGACAAATTCTTGGAATTTAAAAAATAAATCCCTGGGGACGTGTACTTCCCTTTCATGCACTTCAAGAGCACGTTATGATCTTCTGAGAAGCAGAATCGAAAGGGAGAAGTGAAGACATGTGAGATGCTTCCACAGAAAACATCACTGGTGGTGCCAGACATGAAACAGATGTTTTTTTCCCCAAAATAAATGTCCGGTTCGGTTGCCTCTGCAGTGGAAGGAACAGGACACTGTGGTTCAAGTATTTCCTGTGGTGGCCACATGTGATGGAACCACCTGCAGGAAAAGGAGAAGCAGCCCAAGAGTTGAGCAGATCCCTGAGTGCTCCTGGGAAGCAAACAGTCCACGCCCCGAGTTTAAATTCCTGGAAGGTTTTGGTCCCTGTGGGAGATGACTCATGGCTGGATGTTATTTTGGCTTCTCAAGAGTCCTCAAGGTCTTTACTGGTCCCTTGGCAAGGGGATGAAGACCCCGAGCCAACAGCACTGCATTTAATGGTATTAATGAGCAAAGAAAGCAGAGAAAGACTCAAAATTCCCATTCCAGAAAGGCCCAGACTCATGGCAGGGACTAAAAATCACACATTCATCCAGCTGAGTGATCTGAGCCACGTGGTTTGGAAGTCACGTGCAGAATTCCTTACTCCTTGCAGAATCCAGCAGGGGGTTCTTGGGAGGCACCAAGGAATCACACCAGGCATTTTTAATGCAAGGCATTCAATTTGTGTTGCACAAAACTGCTGGTTCCTGGTGAAACTTGTTCATCTCTGTCCCACCCATAAGACCCAAGTGTTGGGCATCCACCAGCCAGGATGCACCCATCTGTGCTCCTGCAGCAGCACATGGTGGCAAGTTGGGACACTTGTGTCTGGCACTGGTTTATGGTGAGGGAGCTCCCCAGGCTGACTCATGCCTGAGATGCTGGTTTTCAACCTTAAAATAGCTGTTTTCCCCCTGTGAGTGTGCCCAGCTGTGTGGTCCCACTGAGATGCTGGTACACCAAATGCATCTCCATCAGTGCTTCCACCCTTCATCCCTTGTCGCAACTGGGATCAATCACTTCCCAGAGAAAGCTCTCCAGCTGGAGAACTGCCTCTGGTCCAACAGCCAAGGCAAACAAGCTGTTGAGGAAACAGCAATGAGTTGAGGGAAGTTGTTTTAAATCCTGTGTGGGAAATACCAAAGGTACCTCCAGGCCTGCAAAGATCCCAGATGTGAGTCCCAAAATCTCCCTTCCCAACCTGTTTCACCAGAAGATGGATGAGGTCTCCTGCTCCCAACCACCTCCCAAACACCCACCACTTTTGCTGAAGTCATGGATGAAGCTGGAACCTGGACCACCACCTGTGCCTGGATCCTTGTGCTCCACACTGCTCCTTGAGGATTCCCAGGCAAAGGAAAGCCAGGAGCGGAAAGCAACCCTGAATCCCTGAGGCACATCAGGGTGTGCCAGAGGAGCAGAGGAAAAGGAAAGCCTGTGAAGATCATGGCATTAATCATCTGGGGGAAGAGAGGCTCAGCAGGCCCTTCCTCCCCTGCTGACATCCGTGGAGCTGCAGGAAAGCAGGTTGGAGAGGAAAATGAGCCAAAATGTGACTTCTTGAGAAACTCTGGGTCAGCTCCCACTTGGAGCAAAGCCAAGGCTTCTTCGTCTGAATTCCCAACAAACCCAAGGCTTCCTGGAGCTCCCACTGAGTCCTGGCAGAGCAGGTGCATCGGGCTCACAGGCTGCTGCTGGAAACTTCTCACCCACAGGAGGAAATCTGGACTGGATGGCCAGAAACTTGGGCCTGGGACCCCAAAATTTCACTCCATCTGAAAGCTGTTTATAATGGAAATGGAGTTATGGCAATGGAGCTTGACCAGTTTCTCCAGCTCAGAGGTCCAGCAGTGAGACAACTTGGCATCTCCTGTTGGGGCTTTCCCCAAGCTGGCTGCACTGGTTTGACTGGTGAACAGTGACCGCAGCAAGAAGATGGAGGGCACCATCAGACCAGACCTCAGGAGGTGAGACTTCCCCACCAAACTCCTTCCCTGCCAAAAATTTAGGGACTCAAAGGCTCTGGGGTAGCAGGGTGCGCATATCCTCAGAGATGGTTTGAAAAGGGAAAGCTGCCATCAAGCATGGCCTCCTCATGAGCAAGCCCAAGCAGATCCACCACCCTAGCAGGATGGTGTGGTTAGGACATTAATTCCAGAAATTATCTCCGTTTCCATTATAAACAGCTTTTAGATGGAATGAAGTTTTTTGTGCAAGACATCTCCAGTCTGGAGCCCAAGGCAGGAGGGACCAGCCTGCATCCCTGGAGCATCTGTGCTGGGGGAGAACCTCAAAGCCCTGAGGGACCTCCTCATGGGCACATCCCAGCCCCAAGACTTCCCTGGAGCTTCAGCATTCCAAAAATGCTGTTTTACACTTCCAGGAGTTGTGCATTATTCGGAGGAATGTGGTCCAGCTTCCCAAATGCCTCCTTGATCTTGACCACAGATGCTCCTCTCTGTATCCAAGCATCCTGCTGAAGGCTAGGAACCTGGATCCTGGTGGGAATGTGCAATCCCCCCAGGGAACAGCAGCAGCAAAGGCCACCTGCAATCAGCAGCTAATGCAGTTTCTGGCAACAAGCAGCCGGAGGAGCAGAAACCGGGCGGCCAAAGGCTCCCGTGAAGCCCAGTCCGGCCACCGTGCCAGGCCTTCTTTGCCAGGGATTAATTCAAGCGGAGACTCCAAGAGGAATCCTTTCCTCGATGATTTTTCCAAATGAATATGCTGTATGGATAAAAAGAGGCATCAAAACAATGCTTTGCTTGCATTCTCTTTGTCAGCCCTGGGTGCTGCCCCCGAATTTGGCTCTCCTGTCCCTGACATTCTGGGGGGATTCCCTTTTATTCCAGGTGCTCCAGGGCTGGGTCCAGGTACTGGGCTCTGCAGAGGTGGTTGGGGCTGGCAGGCAGCCAGGAGCCACTGTTTTATTTTCCTTTCTTTAACACTCCCACCAGTATTTACAGTGTCCCCACAGCAGGACAGGCAGCTGCTCACCTTGGGGACCCACAAGGACACCCACGTGCTGGCAGGGAGGAGGCCACCTACTCCTTTTCACCAGCTTGGAGCTCATGGGAGGCGGCCCTGGAGGTGGGATAAGTGCCCTCACTGGTGGCTCATCAGAGGGTTGAGTTGTGTCTGTTCTCAGCTGTGTTCCCTGGATGTTTGTGGAAAGGCCTGGGCTCCCCATCACAGGATGCTGGGCTTTTTTGCACAAGGCATGTTTTCTGGGGAAAGACACTTTTCCCCACTGGTTTCCTTCTCCCAATGGGGGCTGAGGGAGCAGAGAATTTCACCAGGGCACCAAGCCAACCCCACAAGTCCGGGCAGCCCCGGGATGCAGGTGATGGCTCCAGACTGGCTGTGGTTGCAAATATTCCTGGCAGCTCCTGCCAGAGCCCATCTCCCCCTGGCCCCAGTATCCAGCTTGGCCATGGGTTCGTGCCAGCATCAATGAAAGCCCACGTTGTCCATTGCAGCGCAGGCACCAACAGATCTAGACACCTCGTTCCACCTCCCCATCCCATTCCGAAACTCCTCAGCTCATATCTGGGTCCTGCTCTGGTGGTGCAATGAGGTGACACCAGAGAGTCCCCACCCATGGTGCTCCATCATCCAGGAGATGCTGTTGAGCACCTCCTTCCCTTCCACATCTACCAAGACCCATCACAAGGCCGAAGAAGAAGAGCAAGTAATGATTTGGGAGGGTGACACGGCCTTCCAGGGAAAGAAAAGGCCAAACCCATCATCCCGCGTATTCCCGGCATCCCAGGGCTGTTTATGCATCTGTCCTTTCATTCCCAACGCGTCCCCCGGGGGTTCCTTGCCTTATTACTCCTTAATGGCCCCGCTCAGGAAGCGCAGAGGTTTGACCGCCTGGTTAATGAATGCCGATCCCCTCTACTCGGGACCCGGTGCCGCAGGGACACCCTGTTCCCAGGGCTCCAGGAGCTCCAAGCCTACGGCCAAGGACAATCCAGCTGTCGGCCGGAGCACCCCACGCCTGTAAATCCCACTTTTGGGGTTGTTGGAAGCCCCCCCAACACCCTCTTCCATGCAGACGTTTGCCCAGGGTGCCCAGACAGGTGTTTGCCTGGCAGATCCCCCCATGCAGCTGTCGGGCCCCCAGCCCAGCTGCTCTTCCCCCCTCCCCCCCTCCTCAGCCTAGCTGTGCCCCTTCCCCAGCCCTCTGCGGGGCCGTCCCGCAGACGCGGGGCCGGAGCGGGGCGGAGCGGGGCGGCCCCGGGGCGGAGCGGGGCCGGCGGCGGCGGCCGGGCGGCCCCGAGCGAGGAGCGCCGTTGGATCCCCACGCATCCCGCTCCGGTAAGTGCCGGGAACGGGGCAACGGGATCAACAGAACCGGGCAGGATGGGGATGGCAGGCTAGGTCAGGGTGAACCGGGCAGGATGGGGCTGGACCGGACAGGATGGGACTCCTACAGGGTCAGACCCAACCCGACAGGATGGGACCCAACGGAGTCAGAGGGAACTGGGCAGGATGGGGCTGGACAGGGCAGGATGGGACAGGACAGGGCTGGATGGAGCCGAACAGGGCAGGATGGGACCCTGAAGGGTCACGGTGAACCCGCTGCCCCGCGCATCCTGCTGCCGGTAAGTGCCGCATACGGGGGGATCAATAGAACCAGTGCAGGATGGGACCCAGCTGGGTCAGAGTGAACCGCGCAGGATGGGGCTGGACCGGGCAGGATGGGACCCTAAAGGATTAGAGTGAAGCCGCTGCCTCCCAGTGCATCCCGCTGCCGGTAAGTGCCGTGTATGGGGTGGGAAGACAGGATGGGACCGGCGTGGGTCAGAGTGAACCGGGCAGGATGGGGCTGGAAGGACAGGATGGGACTGGACAGGGCAGGATGGGACCCTAAAGAGTGTCAGAGTGAACGCGCTACCGCCCTGCACATCCCGCTGGCACTAAGTGCCGGAAACAGGGGAACGGGATGAACAGAACCGGGGGCAAGAGTAGGACCCAACTGGCTCAGAGTGAACTGGGCAGGATGGGGCTGGACAGGGCAGGATGGGACCCTACCCAGTGTCAGAGTGAACTCGCTGCCAACCGGCACATCCTGCTGATGGTAAATGACACACACCGGGGGGACAGGACAACCCGAATCGGGACAGGATGGGACCCAACTGGTTCAGAGTGAACTGGCCAGGACAGGGCTGAACAGGACAGGATGGGACCCAAAAAGGGGTCATGGTGAACAGGGCAGGATCAGACCCTGAAGTTTCAGACCAGACTGGGCAGGGTGGGTACAAACAGGGCAGGATCAGGCCCAGAAGTGTCAGACAAAACTGGGGCAAGATGAAACCCAAGATTCAGGGCTGGATGTGTTGAGATGAGGTCGGGCTGGGCAGGATCAGCCCCAAGGGAGTGAGACTGAACCAGTGAGGATGAGACCCAAGAGGGCCAAAGCAAACTGGGCAGGATGGGGCCAGCTAGCCTGGCCCCTGCCTTTATATATATATATCTATATATATGTTTGTGCATATATACATCCAGAGGTATAAATATACTGTATACGTAAGCACATCTGCACAGATGTGTGTATAGAAGCATAAATATATTTGTATATATGTGGATGGAGTCCTATATATACCCAAAGGTGAACCCCTGTGCTCAGAGACTTGTATTTGTGTATAGAGAGGTAGAAGTTTGTATATATATATGTGTGTCTGTATGTACAGAGACATGCATGTGTGTGAGGAGCCATATATGTGCTTGTGTGTATGTAGAGAGATAAATGTAGAGATGGAGAGAGATGTGTATTTATGTAGAGGGCTGTACATGTTATTTATATAGAAAGGTGCATGTGCTTGTGTAAGTGTTTATTCACATGTGGGTGCATAAATATATGAGCCTTTATGTATATTATGGATGTGTGGGTTTAGACAAACCCAGCCCTGCCTGCTGAGCCCAGGCCAACTCATTGCACCTTCCCAGTTCCCAGCGGTTCCCATTTCCAGCAGGGAAACACTGCCCATTTGCTCAGAGTTGCTCAGAGCAACTGGGCTGGTGATTTAGGAGATGGAGCACTAAAGCCTGGAGAGGTGGAGGGGGTCACTCAAGGAAAGGGTACATTGGTGGCAGAGGCACCAGTGTGACCATCCTTGCGTCCCATTCCCAACAGTCCATGTTTAGTACCCCCAGATTCCCAATTTGTCCACATCATTATGAGTCAAGGCTTCTCTAATTGAAGATTTCCCTTAAAACAGCCAAGCCTTGGTCTCCACTAAGGCGCCCTGGGGCAGAGGGGATATATCCTCGGCCACTTTGGGATCAGCCAGGCAATGTCTGGGGACAAGGATGTGGTGGCTTTGGCCAAGGGAACACACAGCAGGGGAGCATCCCCCCTTCATCCTCGGAAATCTGCTGAGCCGGAGCTTTCGTTTCCCTCCAGCCCAGCTTTGTCCAGCCCTGCTGGGGAATCTCAAGCACCCCCCCACCCCCACGGTGGGCAGGACAAACCAAGAAGAAGGTTTCCAAGGCAGGAAACCCCCTTTCTTTATCCTATTTGAGGACAACAGCCGCCGGGATATTTTCCCACTGGATCCAACTTGCAGAACCCCCTTCCTATTAATATAGGGTGTTAATTAAAGCTAATTCCATGGGAGAAGGGCTGGCATGAGATGGTAGGAGGGGGCAAAGCCAGGGGAAGCTCGAGGCTGCTGGGGAGCAGGACCAGGGATTATTTTTAATCTCTTCCCCATCTGGCCACAGAACAGACCCACTTCTCTTTCCCAACCTTTGTTCCTCCTCCATAGGCACATTAAATCCCTGGGATAAGGGTGATCCCATCCTCCAGAGCACCCCAACACCACGGGCACCCCTTTTTCCCCCCTAAAAGTCTGATTTCACAATGGATTTCACATTTTGCCCATCACAGTGGCATCAGGGCACACCCTTTCCCCCCTAAAAGTTTCATTTCCCGATGGATTTCGCCGGCACTGTTGCACCAGGACACCAGGACCGTAATCCTGTGGATCTGGGAGGCACCAGCCCCATCTTCCCCAAGGGCTAGCAGGGATTCCTGTGAGGGTTTTTTGGGGTGAGAAAAGGGATTTTTGGGATAATCCGCCTGGCCCAACGATGAGCTGTGCCCACGTGTAGGGGTGTCCCTGTGGGCAAGGGTGGGGGGGTGTTGTAGGGGTCCATGTGATGCCCACAGTGCCACTCCACGCAGCCCAGCACCCACCCTGCCGTGCCATACCATGCCCAGGGTGCCGTGCCATGCCGTGCCATGCCATGCAGTGCCATGTGACACCCCTGGTGCCATGCCATGCCCACGCTGCCACCCCCGGTTCTGTTCCTGTTTCCCCACAGAGCCGCCGTTGGCTGGAAAGGGGAAGCGCTCCTTGCTCAGCGGGGCGAGCGCAGCGCCCCGGGGGCACAGACCTGCCCTGTTCTGGGCAGAGTGGCAGGTCCTAGCACCCCGTGGCGCCCGCTGGCACCCTGTGGCACTCTGGCAGGTAGGATGCTCTCCCAGGCCCCGCAAAGACCCCTTTGCCAGCCACCTTGTTCCCATGTCCTCAGGGGTGGAGCACACAGGATGGCAGAGGCTCTTGTGGGTGCTGGGTGGCTGCTGCCCCAACTTAGGGTCCTGGGAGAGGTTTGGGGGTCCCAGGGATGGTTTATGGGATTCAGGGAATATGGAATTCCACAGCCCTGCGGCACTTACTGGCTTGGAGGTGGCAGAGGTGGGTGCTGGGACTGCCTGGAGCTGGGGTGACAGTGGCATGGCAGAGGGGCTCAGCATGGCTCAGCAGGTCACAGTGGCGTTCTGGGGGCTCAGTGGGGTGCCAGGGTGCTCAGTAAGGTGCGAGGGACTCAATGGGGGTGCAGGGGCACTCAGTGGGGTACCAGGGGACAGGAGATATGTGCAGCATCCATAGGCCCAGAGCACCCCCAGAACTGTGTCCCCAGCACTGTCCCCACTCCTGCCCCCGTGGCTGGGCTGGGCTGGGCTCCTGGCAGGTGGCATGTCCTGGGATTGGCAGGATGGGTGACAGGATGGGTGACGGGCTGTGGGGCTTTGGCACCCCCTGCAAAGGAGCAGGAAGCCATGCCAGCTGGAATGGCACCTCCTCCCGCAATTTCCTCTCCCGGAGTGGGATGAGGGGAGGGCTGGCCTTGTGCAAACCCTCCTAAGGGGTGTAAATGCCATGGGAAGTGGAGTTGAGATGGTGGTGACTGTGGTCACCTCACTGTCCGGTGTGTCACCAGCTCGTACGTCCCGCTCTCTCCACCTTCACCTTCCTGTTAGACCCCTAAATCCACTTTCATGGCTTAGAACCGTGGAATCATAGCATGGTTTGGGTTGGAAGAGACATTAAAGATCTTTTTGTTCCATCCCCTGCCATGGGCAGGGACACCTCTTACCATCTCAGGCTGCTCCAACCTGGCCTTGAACACTTCCAGGGATGGGGCAGACACAGTTTCTCTGGGGCAACGTGTGCCAGGGTCTCCCCACCCTCACAGCCAGGAATTCCTTCCCAGTATCCCAGCTATCCCTGCCCTCTGGTAGTGGGAAGCAATTCCCTGTGTCCTGTCCCTCCATCCCTTGTCCCCAGTCCCTCTCCAGCTCTCCTGGAGCCCCTTTAGGCCCTGCAA
>JAWMRA010000001.1:1091665-1129640 GCA_035584735.1 Pseudotriccus pelzelni | reverse complement strand
CGGGGGGCGGGCGGAGGCGGAGGCGGCGGCGGCGGCGGGGGGGCACCGACAATGGCGGAGGGGGGCAGCGGCCGGGGGGTAGCGGCGGGTCGGTGCCTCCTACCCGCTTCCTCCCCGCCTTCGTCCTCCTCCTCCTCCTCCTCCTCCTTCTCCTTCTTCTTCCCGGGTAGGAAAGTTTCAGCGCCGAGCGCGGAGCAACAGCCGGGCCGGGTTTTTGGCAGCCTGGCCCCGTCGGTACGGCAGCTTTCACTTCGCTTCGCCGAGCCCGAGCCCGAGCCCGCGGGCCCGGCTCATGCCGGGGCTCCGCCGCCGTGTCCGGCCGCCCCGCCGGCCCCGCCGCCGCCGCCGGGCCCGGCGCTGAGCGCGGAGCCGCCGCGCTGGCCCAGCGTCCCGGCGATGCGCAAACTCTTCGGGGAGAGCTGCCGGCAGCCGGCCGGGGGCAGCGGGATGGGGAGCGGCGGCGCGAGCGCCCGCGGGGCTCCCCCGCTGCCCCCGCCCCGCAGCCGCGTCCCGCACCCAGCGCTGCGCTCTCCCCGCGGAGCTCCGCCGGAGCCCGGCCCGCATTCCTGGCATAACTCGGCTCGACCGCAACCACCCTCCTCCTCCCCATCACCCCGCGCCAACGGGGAGGACGAAGCCGCGGCGGCCCGTTCTCACCGCGCCTCGTCGGGCAGCGAGGGCGAGGGGCAGAGCGGTGCCCACTGGCCCCGCGCCGCTCGGAAGAAGAAGAAGGAGAGCGGTGCTTGGGAGAGCCCGGCGGATGGCGGCGATGCCGAGGCCGAAGGCTGCGCCAGGGTGGTCCCCCGACACCCCCTGCCCGTGGTGGCCCGTGTCTCCAAGGTGAACATTCTGCCCTTCGCCAGCCCCGGCGGGTCGCGGAGCAGCAGTCGGTATTCCAGCACGGAGACGCTAAAGGAAGAGGAGCAGTTTGGGATGTCTTGGCCCAGCCAAGGGAGGACTCTCCAGGCGGGGTATGGGATCTATCGGTCGCCCAGTTTCGGGACCAGCGATGGCCTGGCCTGGGCACAGCCGGGGGTCCGTGCCCGCCCCAAGCTGGCCCAGGGCATGGCCAAGGTCAGACCAGATCGTGGGAGCGAGAGCCTACAGCAGCCAGGGCCGGAGGGGGAGCGGGCCAAGCACCGCAAGTCCTTGTCCAACCCTGACATTGCCACCGAGACCCTGACGCTCCTCAGCTTCCTCAAATCGGACCTCTCGGAGCTGAAGGTGAAGAAAAAAGGGGTGAGGATCAGTCTGGACTCAGGCTCCGACAGATGCTCTGACACTGCCACCCCCTCCCCTGGCAGCTGTGGAGCCGCTCACCTCCCCAGCCGCTGGGCACCAGGCGAGCGGCCAACGCTCAAGGACCTCACGGCCACTTTGCGTCGCGCCAAGTCCTTCACCTGCTCCGAAAAATCCGGGACGCAGCGGCTTTTTCTCCAAAGCGCCATGAAGCAGAGCTCCTCTGAGCTCCTCCTGGCCACCACTGACAGCCAGGACAGGGTGGCTCCGGATGGGGGGCAGCGGGGGGACGAGGAGGCTCTCCCCATGATCATCCAGGACCAGTACATCCAGGAGGCAAGAAAGGTCTTTGAGAAGATCAGCAGGATGGGTTCCCAGCAGGATTACAGCTTTGCTGCTGAGCAGAAGGACAGCGGAGGTGTCGAGGGCGCTGAGGGGGTGGCACCGATGGGGACGACAGACACAACCCTTTGGGGACAGATGGAGAGCACAGGGTGTTTGAAGGAGGTGCAGTCAGAGGAGAACCTTGCCCGCAGTAAATCTGTGGAGGAGCTGTCGGGTCACGAGTCCAGCGTGACAGACGAGGGTATCGTCACGGAGCTGGAGCCCATGGCGATGCCCTTCCAGGACCTGCACCAAGCTGTGGAGGCGTGGATGCTGCCCAACACCGGGCCAACAGCCAGTGACTCCGAAATGCCGCTGCCCTCTCACCCGCCAGCAGCAGTTGAAGACCTTCCAGCTGGCAAAGCCGAGATGCCGAGCACCCCCAGCAGCCTGCGGCGCCGACGGAAGTTCCCATCGGCGGGTGCCAATGGGGTGGAGGGCGGCGGTGAGGGCAGCACCGAACCTTACCGCTCCCTGAGCGACCCCATGCCCCACCGGCGGCACTCGGTGGCGGAGGAGCCAAAGAATTTTTCTGTCGACAGCAACCTGCTGGGCTCACTGAGTGCCAAGGCGGGCGTCCCCCAGCCCACTGGCAGCGCGGGCAGCGCGGGCAGTGACCTGTCCCTCAGCAGCGATGGCCCACGGGACTACAGCAGCCTCATCCAGACCATCGTGAGCCAGCCTGGAGCCATGGCCAAGCTCATCGATGAGAAGGGCAATGGCAAGACCATCAAGAAGAAGTCCCTGAGCGACCCCAGCTGCCGTGGGGAGCTGCTGGCCAGCGCCTTCGAGGGGCCCGGTGAGGCCATCAGCGAGCTGGAGCCCAGCATCCCTGCCTCCAGCAGTGAGCCCATCCTCTCACCAGGTGCCAGCCGCAGCTATGGCTTTGACCCCAAGCTGGCCGACGTGCTGTCCCCTCGCGTGTCCCGGCGCAGCTCCAAGAAGCGCTCCAACCGCACGGCCCACCAGGAGAACAAGCCTCCCCCTGTGCCCGCCGTCCTTGCCAAGAGCCGCCCGGCTGCCAAGCATGTGCGGCACACCAGCGAGCCCGCTACCTTCGTCCCCATTGCCGTCCCCGAGCCACTTGTCCCCTCTGGCCACCATGACCACCTCCCCGCGCCGGCTGCTGGCCGTTCCCCCGGGAAAGCCTTCCCGACGCTCCAACCTCCCTCACTGGAGGATGTCACCAAGCGATACATGCTGGACCTCAACTCAGGTGACATGTCCCCCGGCCCTGGGGATGGCCCCTGCTCTCCTTCGGCTGCCCCAGTGCCCCGGCTGCCCTGCTACCCACGGCTGCCCGAGGAACACGGCCCCAGGACCAAGCCACAGGTGGTAAGTGCCCCTCCTTCCTACAAACACCTTTGTTTCCCAGGATTCGTGACCCCTCCAGAGCTTTGCAGAGCCGTCACATGTCCCTTGTGGTGGACAAATTCCCATGTGTGGATGCACTGCTGGATGGCCAAGAGCCTTCACAGCCCTTCCCAGCAGTCCCCAGGGGACAGGCTCTTGTTTGTTGGGGTTACCCTCCCTGACACCCTAACCCTCCCTGATAAACCCCCGATTTTTGGATGGAAAGAAGCAGTTTCTAGGTTAAATAGCATCGTATTTTGGTGGAAGGGGGGTTTATAAATATATCTATTATATTTTATGCTTATATATAGCATCTTATGATCTCTAAGGTCCTGATATACAAGGTTGTGCTCTTGGCTGTTCCTGAAATGGCCTTTTCCTTGGCTGCAAAGGCTGAAATGGTCCTTCTTCTTGGGGTTCCCCGTGTCATACCCCTTATTGAGCAAACCTGCATTTTCCCGCTCAAGAAACCTCCATCCTTCCCTTGGGATCCTGGGCTTTGCTGTGCTGTTGGGTGGGAAAGAGGGGGGAAAATATTCCTGTGCACGCACTGAATATTTGATGGACGGGTAAAGTTTGATCCTGTCTGGGGAAGAACTGATGTAGTTTGGGGAGTGTAAAGGTGCTTTGCTCACTCCAGAGTGCAGCCACGTGTTTTGGGATCTTTCCTGGGGTGGGATTTTGGCACTGCCAGCCCTTTGGCCATGGTTTGAATGCGGGGTTGGGTTCCCATCACTCAGCGTGTTTGTGCCGGGAAGGACTTGGAAGCGTCACATCCTCCTCAGCACAGCAGTGCCAGCACCCACGGGGCTTTTAATAGTGCCGGGAGAATACCAGAAATGCCTGTTCCCGCGGGGGATTTGCCGGGAGCTGGCAAGAAGGGTGCTGGCAGGGCTCTCACCCCCTGCTCCAGTGCCGGTTGGAGGGGATGGACTGGACCATCCCCTTCCAACAGCCAAGCCTGAGGTGCTCAGGGTTGTGTAACCCCTGCTGGCCAGGGCAGAGCCATGTGGAGTAAAGGGTTTTTTTTCCTTTGGATACTCCCAAAAAAATCTGGAGCCCTGCAGCATCTTCCTCCAGGATGCTGTGCTGGGGTCTGGCATCCCCGCAGCATTGTTCCCTCAAGATATTCTCCCAGGGGTTGGCATCCCCACAGCATCCTTAGTCCAAGATGTTCTCCTGGGATCCAACATCCCTGCAGCACCCTCCCTCCAAAATATTCTTGTGGGATCCATCATTCCTGCAACATTATTCCCCCAAGAGATTCTTCTGGGATCCAGCATCTGTGCAGCATCATTCCCCCAGGATATTCTGGGGTCCAGCATCCCTGCAACATCCTCCCCCCAAAACATTCTTGTGGGATCCAACATCTGTGCAGCATCATTCCCCCCAGGATGTTCCTCTGGGACCTGGCGTCCCCACAGCATCATTCCCCCGGGATTTTCTCTTGGGATCCATTATCCCTGCAGCATTATTCCCGCCATGGCATTCTCCAGGGATCTCTGCTCCCCATCCAGCTCCTTCTCCAGCTGTTGTCCCCACTGCCAGACAACAACCATTGGTGGCTCCTGTTTAAATCTTCCTTGGGAATGTTGTGGGTGACTTTGGGGTGAGTTTTGCAGCATTTTGGCCTGATGTGCCAGTTTGTCCTCTCCGATCTTTGGGTGAGAAATGCTGTTGAAGCATCAAGAGCTATAATTAATCAGGGTAACGAGGGGCCTCCTGGGGCTGGGGCTGGTGCCACCTTGGTCGCCAAGGCATGGCAGAGGACCCAGTGACATTCCTAAATTGTTAATGTGTTGGGTTTATACAATATATGGCCTGTTTGAATAATTTATAAAGAAAGATTTCCTACTCAGGCAGCTCCTGGGGACAGTACCCACCCCGCAATGGCCCCAGATCAGGGATGCTCTGCCGACCCCACACTCCCAACCCCGGCTTCATCCCAACTCTGGGGTCATTCCAGGTGGATTTTTACCAACTGGCAGCCCAGTTTGGCCGAGCATCACCTCCTGTCCATGGGCCACCCCGTGGAATCAGAGCCTGCTCCTCACCTTGCTTGAACCCTCTGGCCTCGGGGAAGAGGGTGCGAATTTTCCCTTTTAAGGGCAAAACCACAGCTGTATCTCCAAATCTCCCTCCTGCCTTGGGATTTCTTTGTGCTCCAGCCATAACCCAGCTGAAACCAGGAGTTTTTTATTCCCCTTTTTGATTTATTAGATAGTGGAGCTCAGATGTTTTATTTCAGAAGGCACCAGCTTAGCCTGGGGGGGCAGAGGGGGGACTGAGTTGCCGGAATTATTAGTGAGAGCACCGAGGACCAGATACAACTTGGCACCGGGATGGCTGGCTGGGAATAGGGATTTGTGTTCTCCCTGACCAAAGGAGAAGAAATAAGCTCTATTTTTGACTTTTTTTTGGTTTTCTCCTCCCTAACTCAATGGAAAGGGCCACTTTGGGGAGTGTGGGAGGGGAAATGGTTCATCGCTGCTCGGGAATTTGGGGATGTGGGACCATTCATCCCACATTGTAGTGGTGATCCTTCAATCCTGGTGTCCATCTCTTTGCCGGGAAGGGATTCATAACGGGGTCTGGCACGTGTGTGTGGTGATGCTCCCCCAGAATATTCTCTCCCAAGATCTCACACCCCCCAGGGTACTTCCCTGGGGTCGGATATCCCTGCAGTATCATTCCCTTACAAGGTTCTGCTGGGATCCAACATCCCTGCAGCATCATTCCCTTAGGATATTCCCCCAGGATCCAGCACCCCTGCAGCATGATCCCCCCAGGATATTTTCCCAGTCCCTGTGGTTTGGCAGTGGTTTTGGCAGAGGTGAGGGGGGTTCAGCCTCCCAGCACATCCCGCCTGGAGAGGTAACACACTGTTCTCCCTCAGGGGCAGGACTGTTTGTCCTGAGTGCTTTCCAGCTTTTCCATGGAGCTGGAGCCATCCAAGCCATCCTGGGTGCACAGGAGCTCTTTCACCCTGTGCCTGATGATGGACATGAGGCTTTTAATTTCCAAGGGGCCATTAGAGGTACATCCTGCTCCAGCTGTGAGAGGAAACGGTGCTTTCAAGAAAACAAGGAAAAAAACCCCAAAACTCAAGATAGAGACTTTTTCCTGCCTCCAGCTTCCCATTAAACCACTGAAATGGGCAGCACACGCTTGCATACCCCAGCACTGAGCAAGGATGCATTTAGGGTGGGTTTGGGATGCATTTGCTGCTCGGTGAAGGGATGAGCAGGATGGCAATCCCATGGATATTTCTTTCCCCTCAAGGCTGAATTGGTCTGGGGATGGAAAATCAGGGATGTTCTCCATCATGGCTCTGTTTGTTGACTTAGCAGTGCTTGGATTAAACAGGAAAATATTGATTTAAATATAGCACCTCTTGGGAGCAGGGGAGTCATGGGAACATGGCCCCCGACACCCCATCCGCCACCTCCTGCACCTGCTGCTCCCTGAACAGGGTGACTACACCCCAAAAAACCCAGCCGGGATGGAGGGGCACATTCCCAGGGACGCTTGTGTAACCCACCCCCTCTCCCGCGTCCTCCCTCTGAGCTCTCCCTGTCCTCACTGCAGGGGCAACTCAAGGGATGGATACCTGCATCCATATAATTCCTTGGCAAAATCTGACATCTTTGGACCTATTTATCCCTCAGTTTATCCCAGGATAAGTTAGTCCTGTTTATCCTTGCCCTAAATCTCCACAGAAAGTAGGTTTTGGATCATGGCCAGGAGTTGTCTCCTTTTTTGGTGTTCCGGGAAATGTAGAATTAAAGCTGGGGAGGGGGGAGGATGAGGATGGTAAATCCTGGCTTTCCTGGTAAACCCTGATAAATCCTCTCCCAGTTTACCTGGGATTTGCGCCCCTGGAGCCGCCATGGTCGCTGAAATGCTGGAGTAGGGGGAAACTGAGGCACCCAGGCAGCCCTGGGGAAGGGAGGTGGGATGTGGGATGGAGCACCAAAACGTGGGCTGGAATCAGGAGGATTCCCACATCAGGGAATCCCAGAGGTGGTGCTGCCTGTCAGTGGCATGGACTGACCCTGGCACTGCTGGCACAGGGCCAGGAAACATGGCCAGGGAGTGAAATAGCCCCAAATTCTCTTAATTGTGCCCATTTTTGTCCCTTTCCTCCTCCCACGCCCAAATCCCCTAAACTCTGCCCAATTTCTACTCTCCCCTGGTGCCAAAATCCCATTAACTCTGCCCATTTTTGCCCCTTCCCTTCCCCACTGCCAGGGAGAGATCCTTGATGCTGGGATTTGTGTGCAGGAAGATCCCTGGTGCTGGAATGGACACAGGGATGCACAGGGAGATCTCTGGTGCTGGGATGTATGCACAGGGAGATCCCTGGTGCTGGATAAATCCAAGTGTTCTGAGTTGCAGAGGGGCACAGGGCTCAATAAATCCCACCCCCAGGGTTGTCCAGGGATGGGGCAGGGCTGGACCATCCCCGTGTCTGTATTCCTGGGCAGCCTCCCTGCACCCTGCCTGCATCCATACACAGATGCCTGGGCTTTTCTATGGAAAATCACATGCCTCCAAAGCTCCTGCTGGGAGGAGCTGGCCTTGCTCTCCCATCTGCTCTTGCCAGGGAAGCAGCAGGTCGGCATCTCTGAGATATGCTTTGTCAAGATCCTCCTGCCAAGCTCATCTGGGATGGGGGCTCGGAGCTTCCCGGGTGTTGCTGCAGCATTGCTCCATCACTGCCAGGGTTGTGGGATCCCTGGAAGTGTCCAAGGCCAGGCTGGATGGGCCTTGGAGAAACCTGGTCTGGTGGAAGGTGTCCCTGCCCATGGCAGGGGATGGAACAGGCTGAACTTTAGATCCCTTCCAGTCCAGACTGTTCTGTGATTCCCTGATTCAGAACCTTTCCTGGGCATATTCCTGAAGTGGGAGATTGCCCATGGATGTTGATTCCTGTGTGGTGGGAGGTGCTGTGACTTTGTTGCTGAGCTCCACCCCCTGTGCTGACCAGGCAGGTCCTGATGGGGCAGTTCCCAGAGCTCCAGAGCTGCAGCAGGGACTCCTAAATCCAGGATGGAGAAGGTGGTGCCATCACACAAAGGGAAGGAGCAGAGAGGCAGCAGTGGGGTTTGGCTGGTAGTGTTTCCTCTTCTCTCAAGGCATTCCCTGGAAAGCAGGGGCGGAGAATCCCTGCCTTCCTCCCTCCCTCCGTGCCATCCATCCATCCATCCATCCATCCATCCATCCATTCATCCATTCATCCATCCATCTCCATTCACCCATCTCCACCCATCTCCTTCCATCTCTATCCATCTCCATCCATGTCCATGCTCCCTTCCAGCCATCCCGCTCCACCCGTTCCCACCACCCATCCAAGACAGCAACCCCCACCTGCCATACCTGATTTTTGGAGTGGCCATGATCCATCTTCCAGGATGTCCCCTCCTGAAGGCATCAAGCCTGGCTTGCACAGACAGAACCCACCAAAACAAGTCAGTTGCCACTCCCACCATGGTGCCTCCAGGCCAGGATGTGTTCAGAGGAGAAAAATCAGCTACTTCCACCCCCTCTCCCTCAAAGTGGCTCTTTTTTAAAACCTCTGAAGGTTGGTCCCAGTGGGGCTGTTTCTCCAGGCTCCCTTGGTTTCCATGGAGAGAATGAGTGAGGAATTTTCAAATGGCTCCAGTAAATGAACTCTCCTCTAAAAATAGTGTGTTTGCTTTTGGGTCTTTGGGAACTGTGGCCTGGCCAGTGGGAGGGAGGAGGAAAATCAGCATCTGGGTAAAACTATTCCAGTAACTCCCTGTCCGTGCAAAGTCCCGTCGGAGCTGCTCGGCTTCCGGGAGGCAGGGGGCTGCTCCCAGTCTGCCCAGTTCCTGCCCACCAGGTCAGTGGCTTGTGAGCACCAGTCCTGGTTGCACGGGGGGGTCGTCCCTGAGCTGTGTGTTCCTGTGTGCCTCGTGTGGGGTATTTGAGTTGGATCTCTTTCATTTTCGGGGGCCTGATGGAAATTGGGTCTGTGTGACTCCCGTGCCCCATGTTGGCTCAGAGACCTTGGGCACGTCCCTTTTTGGAAGCCATGGTGTGGCCACCACCACCTTCCACCCCACCAGTGACATCCAGGACACCAGTGAACCCCATCAGGACATGGATGTGCTGGGCAAAGGACATCTGTGGTAGTATTTACCACCAGGCTTCCCCTGGAGAATTCACCATCCTGATGAAGGGACAGCCACCACCAAGTCCCCTCTGGAAGAGTCACCATCCCAAGGTTGGGACAACCACCACCAGGCACCCCATGGAAGAGTCACCATCCCAAAAGAGGGCAACAGACACCACCAGGTCCCCCTTGGAGAAGCCACCATCGTGGTGTGAGGATGCCAGCATCCCTGCATGATTCCTGGGGCTGGAGAAGGTTTCCTTGGTGGTGCCCTGGAGTTGCTATTCGTAACTGACTGTTCCCGAGCCCTCCAATACTCTCCAAAAAAAACAAGAAGGGAGTTGTTTGCATGGGAAGATTGGCATCTGGGATATGGTTTCCTGCTTTTTTTAGCTGGAGTAGCAGCAGACTCGTCGGCCTGCCCTGATTTGGCATCTTTCTCTGTGCGTTTGTTTTTTTTTGGAAGAGTTTCATCCTGACCCCTCGGCAGAAACACCGTCAGGAGTGGTAGGGGATCGGCTCTGGTCCTTTGGTCTCTTTTTGGGTTGCCCCAGTGCCCAGTGAGATGGGATGTAGATGGCTCAGAGCCTCAGGGAGTGGAGAGGTTGGAACTCATCCCTTGATCATCCAAACCTGGCTCAGGTCAGTAGATGCTGAACCCCCCTCCTTTCCTCACCCCTCACCCCAGGGTGTCACTGTGACAATGACAGGGCAGGGGAAGTGTCACCACGTGGTGTGACGTGGGATGTGGGCCTTCCTGGCAAGGGCTGGGCTTCCCCCCTATCCCTAGGTCCCTTCTGCCCTGGTTACAGCCGTGCTGGATGAGGGGACCCACCAAGGGGGTGCTGTGGCACTGGGTGTCTATGGGGCACAGGTGGTGCTGGTGGTGAAGGCTGGTGGTTGCTGCTGCCAAGGACATGGATCCAGGCAGGAGGGACAGGAGAAGTGGGCACAGAATGGGCTGTTTGGGGCTCCTACCTCCTGAGTGCTCATCAGCTCCTGTATGCCCCTCAGCTCCTGTGTGCTTGTGTATCCATGGGTGCCCACAGACTCCTAGTACCTGTATCTTAAGCATCCATCTATCAACTCCTGGGTGCCCTTCAGCTCCTGGCTGCTTGTGGATTTGTGGATGCTCATGGACTTCTGGTCCTTGTTGGCTCCTGGGGGCCCATCAGCCCATGGGGGCCTGACATCTTGTGGTTGCCTGTGGATTTGTGAGTGTCCATGGGCTCCTGATGCCTGCTGGATCCTGGGAAGCCATCAGCTCCTGCCTCCACTCTGGGTGTCCATGGGCTTCTGGGTGTCCGTGGACTCCTGGGCACCTCTTGGATGCTGGGAATCCATCAGTTCTTGGGTGCCCATGGACTCCAGATGTGAGTGTCTGTTGGCTCCTGGGTGTCCATCAACTCCTTTGTGCCTGTTGATTCATGAATGGCCAGAGTCTCTGTTGGATCCATCCACCAGCTCCTGGATCCCCATGGCATGCCTGTTGGCTTCTGGGTGTCCTGGATGTCTGTGGACTCTCAGGTGCCCAGAAGGTCCTTGATGTTGCCAGATGCTGGTGTCCATCAGCTCCTGGATGCCCATGGACTCCAGAGAGCTCCTGGGCAACCATCAGCTTCTGAGCATCCCTCCTGAGTGCCCTTTGGCTCCTGGATACCCCTTGGCTTCTGGTGGGCTTGTAATTCTGGGTCCACCTGGAGACCTGGGTGCCCAGTGCCTGCTGGTACCTGTTGGCTCCTGGTGCCCATTCATGCCAAGCTGGCACCCTCCTGGTATCCCAAGTCTGCCTGCATACCCTCACCAGGATCCATGCCCCATTCCACCAGGCACCCAGGGCATGTCCTGTAGAGATGCCAAGGTGTGCCAGCATTGGACACCTTTCTCCTTGGTTTCCTTTTCTCCCCAAACTCCCATCACTGTTGCTTCTGGGGTGCTGTGGGATGCAGGGTGTGGCTTGTGGGGGATCCAGGGGTGCCGATGAGTGTGTGGGGGGTGGCATCACTCCTCTCCCGATGGATACGAGACCAATCCCACTGGGAGGCCGTGGAGAAGGAGCAGGGGGAGGGAAGGAGGGCTGGGCTGACCTCAGCATCTGGAAAGCTGCACTCTTGGCCGTGGCCCTGCTGCCGAAATCCAGAGGCAAAAAAAACCTTCCATATTTGGTGAAAGTTGCTCCGGGACTCGGCAAAGGTTGGATGGGAACGGGGGGCTGGCAAAGCCCCTGCTGTGTCCTGGACCACGGGGACACTGGGTGTCCAGAGGCTCTGCCAGTGTGCCAGGGCATAGATGGCACTCCGGGATGGTTAATTTGGGGTGAGCATGGGGAGGGGGGATCCACGGGATGCTGCCAGCAGCGCAGGGAGGATGTCTGGAGATGCGCCAGCATGACCCCAATCCTCATGTTTTGGCAGGGTCTCCCCCCAGCACTGGTAAGGTAAACCCCGATTTCAAGTGCAAATCCCGTGGGAAAAGCCCCAGGGCATAGTTAGAGGATGAGTTTGTGGTGCTTAGGGAAAGGAGCCTCCTGCCATGTCCCCTCTCCCCATCCCGCTGGCACCGCTTCCTGGGCAGCTCTGGGATGCCCGGCACCCTTCCACCCTGCCCCAGAAAAACTTGCTTCCAACTCCTTTAGTTTTTGTATTCCTGCTTTTTTCTCACACTTAACAAGCAGAGTTGCAGCCAGGCCTTGTTCTCCTGGGATGAATCACCATGGCTGGGAAGTCAGAGAAGGGAAAACAATGGGATTCTCGTGCAGTCGTTTGGGGCTGAAGCTGCTTTCCCCCTCCTCCTCCTCCTGTTCCTCCCCATCCCAGAGGTGGCTGTGCTGCTGGGTTTCTCCATGGGAGCATCCCTGAACAAATCAATGCTCCTCCTTGAGCTGGAAGCCTGGGAAAAACCACGAGCGAGGGAAAAGCAAACATGTCCAGCCCCAAGACTGTGGATAAACACGGGAATATTATTAGTAACCGTAGCAGGGCTGGATCAGAGCTGCTGATGTATGCCCTTATTTCCTTTCAAGAAGTTACTCTTCAGAGAGCTTGGACTTTTCTTACCCGTGGGAGAGCAGCCAGAGGCTGCAAAGGGAGGGAATGCAGCCCAAGATGTGATGCTTGGATGGTCCTTGTGTTCCCATGGGAATGGTTTCCCCTGGACACAGGGCCTGGTGGTCCCGGTGGTCCCAGAGGTGCAGTGTGGTGGTCCCCAGGGATGGGATAAGTGGTACTGAGGGATGAGGAGACTTAGGAGCAGGAAGGGAGGTGGTTGGTGGCCAGGAAGGAGGTGGCATGTCCTGGGAAGGAGGTGACTTGTGCTCAGTGGTCACCTGAGTGGTGGCTGGTGCCCACGGATGGAGGTGATTTATGCCCAGGGATGAGGTGACTGGTGCCCAGGGATGAGATAATTGGCACCCAGGGATGGAGGTGATTTATGCCCAGGGATGAGGTGACTGGTGCCTAGGGATAGAGGTGATTGATTGGTGCCCAGAGATGGGATAACTGGTATTCAGGGATGAGATAGTTGAATGCCCAGGGATGGGATGACAGGTATTCAGTAATGGAGGTGTCTCATACCCAGGGATGGAGGTGACTGGCTGGTACCAGGGATGGAGGTGGCTGGTGCCCAGGAATGAAGGTAACTGGTACCCAGGGATGGAGGTGGATGGTACCCAGGGATGGCAGTGCCTGGTACCAGTGACGAAGGTGACGGGTATCCAGGGATGGGCTGACATGCCCCAAAAACGGGGTGACAGGAACCAGGGACTGGGGGGACTGATACCCAGGGATAGAGCTGATTGATTGATACCCAAGGATGCCAGAGATGGCAGTGGCTGGTCCCCAGCAAAACCAGGTCTTTTCCCTGGTGGCTGCCATCCCGCTATCCATGTGGGGTGCGGAGTGTTGTGGGATATACGGGATAATTTATCCCAAGGCAAAGGCTGCTTGGGTTTGCCTCGAAAGCCCTACAAAACTCAATCCAACCTCCTGCTTAAAAACATCCCAGGAGGACAAAATGGGATTTTTCCCAAGTGATTCCCTGGCAGAAACTGAGGGACTGAGGAAATATGGGATGGGATGTAACAGCATGGTCCTGTTTTGGATGGTGGTGCCAGCCAGGGATTTTTCCAGGTTCACCAGCAAGTTTTACGTGCTGGGATGATGCCATTTTTTGTGGAGGTTGAGATGGAGGGAAGCAGATCCTGTTTTGTTTCCAAACCTTTTTTTTCCAGGGTTTTGGTAGAAATAGAGCCAAGAGTGTGTTAAAATTGTTAAAGTTCGGCATTCACTGTGCCCTGGAGCTGGGGAATGTCCCCAGGGACCAGTGTTTCCCACTATGACCCAGCTCCCTCTAGTGGGATCCACCCTGGGAACAAGCGCACAGGGAAAGAAAATCTGCAGAAATCCCAGAATCTTCAGAAATCCCAGAATCTGAAGAAATCCCAGTTTCTTTCAAGCTGGGAATGGGGATTTCAAAGAGGTGCCAAGGTTCAGGCCACTCCCAGCACATCCACCACTACGTGATCACAGGCAATCTCCCCCCAGCACTGCAGAGAATCAGGACCTGGCAGCAGGAACAGGCTGTAATGAGGGAAAAACAACTTGTATTTATTTACTCTTAAAGTTCTGGCATGTTTTGAAGGGGTGGGAATAATTTTGCTGGAGGCAGGATTAGCTCCTCCTTCAGCACCTGTGGGAAAGTTGAGCTGGGAAGGCCCAGATCTGCAAATCCCACTCCCAAAGTGGTCTGAAATACTCCAGATCTTTCCTAAATCCAGGTATTTTTGCCCCAGAACACAATATGCCAGGTCCTTTTTCAAAATACTTTAAGAAGTTTGAAAATTCCTGGGGATGCTCCAGCTCCTCCTGGATCACTGTTCCAGGCTGGGGAAAGCAAGCTGTTGGACTTACACCCTGAGCCCGATTAAAAAGAAAATAAGGTGTGAGAGCTCCCATCCTCCTTCAGGAGGCCAAGTGGGATTGTATTTCCAATGCCAGAGGGAAAATGCTGAGGGAAAAACCTTCTGGAAGCCCCCCATCCCAGTTTTGGGGTGCCCCCCAAATGCCTAGGACTGGATCCTCTCCGTCTTTGTGCTTTCAGGAACATCCTGGCCATGCTGGCACAAGCCTTTGGAGCAAAGGATGAGCCCTTTGGCTCCATTCCAAGGGATTGGCAGCCTTTTCCCAGGAGGGTTTGGGGTTTTGGGGGAAAAGGAAACACCCAGATTGCAAGGGGGGGGGGGGGAAGAAAGGAAATCTAAAGGTGTTTACAAAAAGCCGCAGGGCTAAAAATAACCGGCTCATATTTTAGATAGCCCTAAAAATAGGCAGCGCTGCTGGAGTGGCCAAACACTCCCAGGAATTTCCTGTGGGCTGCGGGCCGCTGGCAGGGGGGTCTGGGCTCGGGAATGGCCGGCACCGCTCCAGCCTTTTCCAGGGGGAAGGCGGGGTGGTCTCCATCGGGTCCCCCGGGGCACGGCGGGATTCAGGATTCCCTGGGATTCACCCCTCTCCACACATCCTTCTCCCTTGTAGCATCCAAAGGGTGGGATTGGAAGAGGATTCCAAATCCGTCGGCAGAAAGCTCGGCCGAGCGAGTAGACAGCGGAGAATCCACTGGGAATGCTGGTGTGGATGAAGGGATTGATCCGAGGGTGATGTCCGGGGAGTGGGAAGGAGCCTCCCGGGATGGATGGCTCCCCCTGCTCGCCACAGGGATCAGGGATCCCGTGGGAGGGCTGGAGGAGGCGGAGCAGCCGGGACACTGTGGCAGCGGCGCGACATCGTGGCGTCACCGACACGGAGGGGACCAGGGGAAGGATCCAGTGGAGAAGCGATTGGAATGGGAATAGGGTTGAGATTGCGGCAGGGATGGGGTTGAGATTGGATTAGGAAATGGGGTTGAGATTGCTAGAGGAATGGAGTTGGGAATGCAACAGGAATAGGGTTGGGATTGAAGCAGGAAGGGGATTGGGATTACAACAGGAAGAGGACTGGGACTGCAGCAGGAATGGGGTCGGGATTGCAGCAGGAATGGGGTCGGGATCGCAACTCAGATGCATCAGGGATTGCAATGCAGTTGGACCCAGGTCTGTTGGTGGGTCCAGGAATGGGACTGGGATTGCAGGAGGAATAATGTTGGGATTACAACCCATATGGATCAGGGATTGCAATGAAAATGAGCCCAGGATTGCAATGTGGATGGACCCACGTTTGCACCTCTGGTGGGTCCGGGATTGCAACCCAGGAATGGGGTTGGGATTGCAACCCAGGTGGGGATTACAGCACCAACAGGTCCAAAGGTTCGACCCAGATGGGTCCAGTTAGTTCTGAGATTGCAGTAGAAATTAGTCTGTGATTGGAACCCAAATAAAACAGGGATTACAACAGGAATGGATCTGGGATTGCATCCCAGAAGAGCCCAGGACTGCATTCCTGGGTTGCAGCACAGATATACTAGGAATTGCAGCTGAGATGGGGTTGGGATTGCAGCCCAAACAAGTCTGGGATTGGAACTCAGAACAGCCTGGGATTGCAATCCAGTGGGTCTGGGATTGCAATGCACATGGATCCAAGAAATTGGATCCCAGAAGAGCTCAGGATTGTAACCCAAAGAAGCCAGATGGAGCCAGGATTCCAACAGCCATGGGGCTGGGATGACCAGGGCATTGCAGCTGCAGGAGCTGCTACCTTGCAAGCAGCCTCATTACCCAGCTGTAATTAGCTGTCCTGGCTCCCATCATTCCCACTCCAGGTGCTGCTGCAGATCCCTCCTCCCTGATCCCAAGTGCCAGGGAAGCATTAAAGGTTGCTGGAGCTGCCTTGACATGCACTGAGTTGTCCGTTCTCTGCTCTCTCCCTGGGGTGGGATGCTGATGATCCTCATTACCAGGAGGAAATCTCCTGGCTGCATTGGAATGGTTGCTGTGGAAACGGGGTGAGCAGCTAATTAGATTTAATTAACAAAGCAGGAGAGGGGTGTTGCAAGCACATCTGGGCAGGAGGCATCACTGTGGGGTGCTGAGGTGATGGTGGGGTGGAAAGATGGGAACATGCCTCAGTTTCCCTGTCTGCAAAGTCCAGGAAGGGGGATAGGGACAGGGATGGAGACCCCAAAGATGCTGAGTGCCCCATCCCAGCAGGATGTCCATTCCTGCTCTCCCTTTTGCCTTTTTTGTTTTAAAAATGAAAGGGTTAGGACTTCCCCTGTGTCAGTGCCTCCTTGTTGGCAGGGCTGGGGGCAGGACACAATGTCCCGAGGCCTATTTTAAGCATTTTAAGGTATTTTCAAATCCCTGGGAATGCTCAAGCGCCTTTTGGGT
This sequence comes from Pseudotriccus pelzelni, assembly GCA_035584735.1. NCBI lineage: Eukaryota > Metazoa > Chordata > Aves > Passeriformes > Tyrannidae > Pseudotriccus > Pseudotriccus pelzelni. The sequence continues at coordinate 1,113,207 of JAWMRA010000001.1, read as the reverse complement.
GGGGAAGAGCGAACTGGTGGATTTGCACCCTAATCCTAACTGAAAAAAATAAAATAAGGTGGGAGAGTTTCCATCCTTCTTCAGAAGGCCAAGTGGGTTGCATTTTTAGTGCCAGAGGGAAAAACTGGGGAGAAACCCCTTCTCTGAGACCCCCATCCCAGTTTTGAGGTTCTGCAAGGCCAGGGAGGGGGATATTGATGGGCTGGAGATCCCAAGGATGCTGAGTACTCCACTCCAATAAGGTCAGGGAGTGGGATATTGGTGGGGACAAAGACCCCATGGATGCTGAGCCCCGTATCCTGGTTTTGGGGTGCAGCAAGGTCAGGGAGTGGGATGTTGATGGGGATGCAAATGCTAAGGATGCTGCATCCTAGCTCTGGGCTGCTGAAAAGGCCAGGGAGCGAGATACTGATGGGAATGGAGATCCCATGGATGCTGAGCCCCTGTGCCAGTAAGGTGGGGGAGGGAGATATTGATGGAGACCCCAAGGATGCTGAGCCCTCCATCCCAGCATCATCCCTGCATCCCCCCTTCCCAAGGAAGCATCATCTCCCCGCTCCACCCCAGCATCCTCCTTGGGCACAGCTTTTGCAGGAGCATCCCCGGCAGGATCCGGCCCTGGCCGCATCCGCGCGTGTCTGTGTGGGCACGGCTCTGCCTCTCTCTCTTGATTGCTCCCTCCTGCCCGTGCCTCGGTAGTTCCCGGGGCCGGGAACCCGGAGCCGCCACGGACGCAGGCGCACACCCCCCCTCCCTCTGCAGGAGGGCTTGTCTACATCCATATCTTTATATATTCCCATCGATATAAATAGCTCCTCTCTCTCCCCTTTTCCCTCCGCGCCGCATCGCTCCGAGCGGACATCTGGGGAGATACATAGGGAGGAACAGGGATCATTTCTGTGGATTGCCTGGGCCGCGTGGGCCGGAGCGACCCCCGGGACCCGCATGCTGCAGATGGTGAGGACTCTGGCGCAGTTCACCATCGCGCTGGAGGACATGCGAGACATCGGCAACGGCGTGGACGCCGCCTTCGCCTCCGCCGGCATTGGCGGTGCGGCCGAGGAGCCGCCGGACAAGGGCTGCGCCCCCCGCGGGGGCACCGAGGTGATGGGAGAGGGGGAGTGGGCAGGGAAGAGTGGGATGGGGGGATTGGGTGCGGGTGCGTCATGTTTGACCACGTGTGCACCCCGGCGGAACGCGGCACCCGTGGGGTCCGCGCTGCCATTGCCGTGGCAACGCTGCCTCCATCCTCATCCCTTCAATCCTCATCCCCCCTTCCCCATCCCCGGCGAGCCGCCTTCGGATCGTGGGAGAGGGGGATAATGCCATGCAGAAGGAGGGATGGAGGCACCGCAGCCACCGCTCCCCAGGTGCTGATGGTGGTGGGAAATGCCCAGCGGGGGCCCATCCCGAGGGTGGAGCATCCCGAGGGAGGCAGGCTGAGGGTGGGACACGGCGGGGGCATCCCGAGGGAGAGCAGATGGAGGGTGAAGCATCAGCGGCGCCATAGGGGACAGGTTTTGCTGGGGGAAGGGGTGCAGTGGGGCAAATCTTGCCAGCTCTGCCCTGCTGGCATGGTGTGTTACCCTTCCAGCTCCTGTCTCATCCCAGCGGGAATTTCTCCCCCTTCTGCCAGAATAATGCTGATGCTGTAACGATGGATAAATCCCCATGCCAACAGTTGGGCCTCATCCTGCTTCTTCCCTCTGCTGCGAACCCCCATGTGTGATGCTGAGCCTGTTCAGCTCATGGATCTGACTCTGCCTCAGTCCTGAGCTGGGATGGCTCTGGAAAAAGCCAGAGGCTGGAAATTACAGGGAGTGTTGTTGGGGAAAATGAGGCAGAGTGGTGGGTCAGGTGCTGTGTCCCCCTAAACCTCATCCTCCAGTGGGGCCCTTCAGCCCATTATTACAGCAGTAATAATGCAGCCCATTATTACAGCAGTGAAAGTGTTGATGGACCTTCAGGCTGTGCCAAAGTGGGCAGGTCTCAGCTGGAGTCCCATGGTTTGGGGGGACACATTCCCTGGGGGGGGCTTGGACCCGTCACCATAATATTTGGGACAGCAGTTCCCTCTCTGATTGGCTGGAAAGACCATTGTCAGCTTGGTGGGGAAATAGGCCCAGCTCTGTCCTTGAGCCACGTGCAGGATCTGGATCCCTCCTCAGTGCTGCCTGGGGAGTGCCAAAGAGTTGGGGCCTCCATCCACGGTGAGGATGGTTGGGATAAGTCTTCCTCCCATGGCTGCAGAACAGCTCCACAGCTCAAGGGTCCCTGCACCCAAAAAATTTGGAGCCTCTCAGACCCAGGCTCCCTGGAGATTCTACACATGCAAAATTTGTGGGTTATCTGTGCACCCAGGCACCTGGAACATCTCTGCACCCAAATCTTTGGGGTTATCTCTGCACTCAATGTCTCTTGGAGCACCTCTACATGCAAAACTTCTGGGGTGTCTCAGCACCCAGATCTCTTGGGCCTTCTCTGCAGTCAAAACTTTTGGGGTGTCTCTGCACTCAGAATCTCCAGAGTGTATCCAAACACAAAAATTTTGGGGTATCTCTGCGCCTCTGGAGCATCTCTGCATCCGAAGCTTTTGGGGTATCACTGCACCCAGCACCACTGTAGTACTTCCACACCCAAAACTTCTGGGGTATCACTGCATCTCGTACCCAAGTCTTTTGGGGTATCTCTGCACTCAGAGCCTTTGGAGCATCTTGTACCCAAACCTTTTGGGGTTTCTCACACCCAGCACCCTCGGGGCATCTCACACCCAAAGCTTTTGGGGTGTCTCTGCACTCAGAGCCTTTGGGGCTTCTCTCACACAAAGCTTTTGGGGGGTGTCCCACCCTGGGCTCCGGAGCATTGCACCCCCAGGCTGAGCTGCCGGAGGACCATCCCACGCACCGCCTCCCCGTGCCCCCCCCCCCAGCCCCTGAACCCCCGTGCTGTGGGGCCCGGCCCAGCCCCAGGGTGCCTGGGGTGCCAGGCTGGAGGCGAATTCCTGCAGGTCGGCTCCGAGCGGAGCCCTAGAGAGACAGAGGGCTCCAGGACCGACCCATGTAGGGCTGTGAGCTCCAGGGCGGGTTCCTGACGCGGCCTGGAGGAAAGCAGGCGTCTGTGCGCTCCGTGTCATGTACTTCCTAATCCTCCCGGATTCCTCCATCGGGCTGGAGAGGGAGTGGAGTGGAGCTGGATCCAGCCAGGCTCCTCCGGAGTTCAGCTTCCCTGCCGGCACCGACACTCAGCACATCCCTGCCCTTGGCTGTGTCACCCCAAAACCCGTCTGTCTGTCTTTCCCCCCTGGGCAGGACATGAGGAAACACGTCATCATGACGCTGCTGGACACGGAGCAGTCCTATGTGGAGTCCCTGCGCACCTTGATGCAGGTAACAGGGTGGGACACCCCAAACCATGGCACCCCCAGGGTGGGACACCCCAAACTATGGCTTGGTGGCACTCGGGGACCCCAAGTTGGACCCCTCCCTGGCTGTGGGTGCTCTACCAGCACCGCGGCACAGGGGTGGGTTGGGAAGTGGGGACAGCAGGGCCAAAAGTGGGAGACGTGTCGAGAACGCGGTGTGGGAATTCCCTCCATCCCCCAAATTAAGCCCATGTTGTCACCTGGCAGGTCTCGTGTCCCCAAGTCTCTTCCTGCGCTTGCCCCCCAAAAGCTCTCCCTCATGTTGCCCCTCACCTCCTGTTGCTGATGGCCCTCCCGTGATGGGGGACCCCTCAGACCCCTATTCCCATGTGTCCCCACTTCTCGCTGGTGTGGTCACCTGCACATATGGGCCAAGGGCCACAGGCTGAGCTGGTTCCAACCCCCCTGGAGCAGCCTGGCCCGAAGGTCCAACCCACGTTTGAGATGTTAATGAAGGTGTTTCAGCAGGTTAATGGTGGTCAACGCCCTGGAGACAAGTGACCTGGCAGAGGTGTGGGCTGTCCAAGCACATCCCTGAGGGTGGGAACACCAAAAAGTCAAAGCGCTGCTCTGCTCCAGACAAGGCAGTGCCTGTAGGACATCTGTCCGCAGGGGAATGGGGCACATCATCCCAACATTTTTCCCATAAATCCCTTGCAGTGGTGGACCCAGATGTGCTGCCTCAGGACCCCCTGAGGCTGCTGCTTGGACAGACGAGAGGCCCCTGGCTCAGGGGTTTATTTTGGGGAGAGCCGTGCAGGGTTTGGGGTTGAGTGGTGTCCCTGCTGGCCTTGGCATGGACAGAGTCTGTCCCACACTCTATGCCACCCTCTGAGGTGGGACAGGAGGCTGGTTGGAGGGGACAGCTGTGCCGGGACTTTCCAGTCTCCAGAGCCCCGGCGTGTCAATGCCTGAGCTCCTGCCCAGGGTATACGCCTGGATACGGTGCAGCTAGGGGGTCCTGGCTTTCTGGGAGAGGTCACAGGGCTCCAGATGTCCCCAGCTCCCTATCTCAGCTTGGATCCTTGGCATGGCTTGGTGACACATTGCATGGTGGCAACCAGGGACAAGAGCCTGGATGGGAGCTTCTGGATGGAGCACCATCTTCCAGCAATGCCAGGTGGTGCACGGACAAGCCCTGCCTGCTGTCCCTCTGTGCTGAGGTGGGGGCTGTCTCCATGCCTTTCTTCCCCATCTGGGAAGCATGGAATGCATGGCACAGCCCATCCCAAATTCTGCTGGAGGTATTGGCCACAGTAGGGCAGTTGAGGGGGATTAGGAGCCTCAGGAAGGATTTGGCCCTTCTGACTTGGGTCTCCATGAGATATCCAGCATTAGCTTAAGGAATCTGATCCTTGAGGGATGACTCCTCCTTCACCAGCTTGGATGGACATGCTGAGGCTGCTTGAGAAAGGTCCTGTCCTCACTGCTCAGCTACATGGTCCTCTCAGCATCCTGAAGGACACCAGCACTGAACAGGCTGAGGAGGTGGCAAGACTTGAGGAGACCTTCCACATCCCCCTGCATTCCTTGCAAATCCACCTTTCGCATTCCAGAGGCTCTGCTCCATGGAGGGAGGAAAGGGGTTTCAGAGCAGAGCCACCCACCCAGCCTTGCTGAGGACCTCCTTCCCTGCTGGCTCATTGGCATTGTGTGGTGGTCCAGGGCATGATCCTGTGGATCCACCCTGCTGGCTCTAACCCCTCCTGGTCCCAAACACATTGGCATTTGGATCCCAGTGCTCCCATGACTCCCCAGCTGGGTCAGGCTCTATAGCAGCTGGAGGTGATCAAGGCTTGTGACAGCAAAGATTTGGAGCCTCTCAAGGCCATGGCACAGCAGCTGCTGCACTGTGGGGCTTCCCTGTGCAGCCGTGTCCCCCTCCCCCCGCTGCCATGAGGATCCATGGGGTGGGATGGGATCCAGGGAGCCTGGGGTGCAAACCCTGCTGGCACCAGGTGCTGTCTGATCCTTCTGATGGGTGCCACAGCCCAGCATTCTCTGGGAAGGTTGCCAACTATCCCCCTATTTACAGGGCTTGAAAAATCCACACTGGGTGGGATGGGAGGAGAAACCTGCAAGGCCCCCCGATGCCTTTGCTCCCCCTCAGGGTTACATGAAGCCGCTGAAGCAGCCGGAGAACTCCCTGCTGTGTGACCCCTCGCTGGTGGATGAGATCTTTGACCAGATCCCTGAGCTGCTGGAGCACCATGAGCAGTTCCTGGAGCAGATCCACGACTGTGTGCAGAACTGGCATGAGAAGCAGAAAGTGGGCGACCTCCTGGTGCAGTCGGTGGGTCCTGGTGGGGTGGATTCCTCCTGGGTGCAGCGCCATGGAGACCGTTCGGAGCAGGAGGCTGGGGAGTGGTTAAAGGACGGGCCTGGCATGGAGCACAGGAGATGATCTCCAGGCCTGTTGTCTGCTTAGCGTAACACTGGGGAGCTGCAGCTCCTGGCTGGATCTTCAGCTCCCGGCTGGATCTGCAACTCCGTGTCTCTGCCTGACAAGCAGAAACGTCAGGGCTGAAACATCGAGGTGGGCGGACAGCGGGAGAGCCCTTCCTGCGCCAGCCCAGAGCCAGGATTAACCCTTGGGACAGCTTCCTCCGGGCTCTCCCGGCATGTCCATGCAGGATCTATCCCCTTTTTTCCCTTCCCAGTTCTCCAAGGACGTGCTGGTGAACATCTACTCTGCCTACATTGATAACTTCCTCAATGCCAAGGATGCCGTCAGGATCGCCAAGGAAGCCCGGCCGGCGTTCATGAAGTTCCTAGAGGTGGGTCCTGGTTCCTCTCTCCGTAGGTGCTCACCAACACCCAGAGCCAGGCTGCTGATGGGGAGGATGGGGGTTAATGGGAGTAACCTGGTAACCCATGGTCAGACTGGGATTTTTCCCCTCACCTCCTGGGTTTTGTTGTGAAGAGGATGGGTTGGGATGAACCAGAATCACTCCAGATGGTTGTGAAGACGAGTAGCTGGGAGGCAGAGCAGGTGTTGCTGCAGGTCCTGGGCTGGTGGGATGTTGAATCCCAGCTGTGTCCCACCCATCCATGTCCCTCATGGGTGTTTTGCAGCAAAGCATGAGGGAGAACAAGGAGAAGCAGGCCCTGTCCGACCTGATGATCAAGCCGGTGCAGAGGATCCCGCGGTACGAGCTGCTGGTCAAGGTGGGTGCAGGCAGGGGGCTGACTGCACTGGGGCTTCTGGGGATGTGCTTCTGTGGAATCCCAGCATGCTTTGGGTTGAAGGGACCCCAAAGTTCATCTCATTCCATGGGCAGGGATACCTTCCACTAGCCCAGCTTGCTCCAAGCCCCATCCAACCTGGCCTCGAACACTTCCAGGGATGAATTTTGGGTGTCCGTGCAAGGTGGTGGTGGAGCCGGTGGCCTCTTTAGAGATGACAGGCAGCAGGCTGGTGGTGGCCAAAGCCCAAAGCTTCGTTCCTTGGGGCCAGTTTGCACCCCCAACAGCCAGAGCAGCGCAGGCGGGCTCAGGGGTGTCAGTAACCCTTGCCCAGGGTGACACCCTGGCCGTGTCCCCGTGCAGGACCTGCTGAAGCACACACCAGAGGACCACCCTGACCACCCCTTCCTCATCGATGCCCAGCGCAACATCAAGCAGGTGGCCGAGAGGATCAACAAGGGCATGAAGAGTGCAGAGGAGGTGGAGAGGAATGCCCGGATCGTGCAGGAGATCGAGTCCCACATTGAAGGGATGGAGGACGTACGTGTGGGTGTTGGGCTGCCCTTCTCCCCAAAAATGCCACTGTTTCTGCTCCTTCGGGGCTGCTTTTGTCCTCCATGTCCTGCCTTCCCCATCACGGCCTTGGTGGGCTCCTGGAGTTTGGGGAGTGGGGGGTGCAGGGGTGAAGCCCTCAAGGCTCCCCACCCATGAGCCTCCTTTGTCCCCACAGCTCCAGGCTCCGCTTCGCAGGTTCCTGCGCCAGGAGATGGTCGTGGAAGTGGTAAGAGAGGGGTGGGGGGTCCACCCCGGCAACCAGGGCTGTAGGACCACACACTGGGTGGGCCAGTGCGATGCTGGGAGTGGGGGTCATGGAGTGCTTGTGTGGATGGATGGATGGATGGATGGATGGATGGATGGATGGATGGATGGATGGATGGATGGATGGATGGATGGATGGGAGATCAGTGGTGACACTATACATTCCCTAAGTACGGGAGGAGATAAAATGGATTTTGGAGCAGGCAGGAGGCAGGGAGAGCCCACAGCAGCCCTGGCTGATAGGGAGGTTGGAGGTGAAGACCATGCCTGGTGTTCCTATAGCCCTGGATCCCTTTGCACCTGATTCCATTTCCCCATCCCAAAGACACAGCTGGTCCCCACATGATGGTGGTGTGGGACCAGTCCCACTCTGCAGCCTCCCCATGTCCCAGTGTGGGCAAGCTGGTGCAGGGACCTGTCCCAGCACTGGCAGCAGAGGGGGGTGTGAACACTGACCCCTTGGTGTCTCCCACCACTCCACAGAAGGCGGTGGGAGGGAAGAAGGACCGCTCCTTCTTCCTCTTCACGGACCTGCTGGTGTGCACCACATTGAAGCGCAAGTCGGGCTCCCTCCGCCGCAGCTCCATGAGCCTGTGAGTACTACCAGGCTTGGGGGCACCTGGAATTGTACCCCCACAGCTGGCCTGGCTTTAGGGTGCTGGAGGTGTGGGCGCAGCTCAGCCATCCCTCCCCAACCCCACAGGTACACAGCAGCCAGCGTGATTGACACCGCCAGCAAGTACAAACTGCTCTGGAAACTGCCCCTGGAGGACGTCGACATTGTCAAAGGTGTGGCACTGCTGGAGTGTCCCATCCCACCCCAAAACCCATCTGTCACCCCTACATGATGGGGAGGGAGGAGGAGGGGTTGATGCCATGCACGTGTCTCCACACAGGTGCCTCGCAAGCCACCAACAGGGAGAGCATCCAGAAAAGCATCAGCCGCCTGGATGAAGACCTCAGCACGCTGGGGCAAGTCAGCAAGCTGTCAGAGACCCTCAGCTTCCCCCACCAGGTATGGGCATGTGGTGCTGTCCCCTGGTTGGACACAATCCCAGTGGGACCAACCAGGGTGTCCTCAGCCAGAGGGGAGAACCTGCAGAAGTGCTGGTGGCCATGGGTGTTCTCAAAGCACCCAGATGCCACCAGCCCCAAAGCCACTGTGGGGTTGAGGCAGCTTCTGAAGGATGGCAGGGGATGTCCAGGGTCAGCATCACATGGTGGCCCTGGTGCTGTCCCCTTCCCCAGGGGACCAACTGGGATGCCCTTGGTGGAAAGGACAGCCTGTGGGAGGGCTGGTGGCCATGAATGCTCTCTAAAGGCACAGGTGCTACCAGTGCCAAAGCCACCATGGGGTTGGGTCAGCCTCTGAAGGGTGGCAGGGGGTGGACAGGGTGCTGGTGGCCCATGTCTGGGAGCTGAACCGTTGTCCCCATCCCCAGAGCCTGGATGACGTGATCAAGGACCTGATGGCCGCCATCCACCGGGAGCTGTCGGAGAAGCAATCCCTGTCCTTCAGCATGGCCTTTCCCCCCAACAAGGTGGAGCTCAGCACCACCAAGGCCGACGGCACCGAGTCCTTCATCTTCGAGTTCCCCAACCCCGACGCCCGGCTCAGCTTCGAACAGGCCTTCGAGGATGCCAAGAAAAAGCTGGGTAACACTGGGGACAGGGGAGGAGGCCATGGCAGTGGCCCTTTCCTCCACCCCTTCCTCAGCCTGCAACTTGGTTTTCCCCAGCTTCCAGCAAAAACTGCCTGGACCCGGAGTTTCTCAAAGCCATCCCCATCATGAAGACACGGAGTGGGATGCAGGTACTCGGAGCCTGGGTCCCAGCATCTCTCAGGAGCCATGGGGGCTGGGGCGAGGTGGCTCCTTCAGGAGGTCTCATCTTCTGCTCCTTCGCAGTTTTCCTGTGCCTCCCCCAGCCACGGCAGCCCGGAGAGCTCCCATGAGGTGTGGGTTTGCAACAGCGATGGCTACGTGGGGCAGGTGTGCTTGCTCAGCATCCGCAAGGAGCCCACGGTGGAGGCCTGCATCGCTGTGTGCTCTGCCAGGATCCTCTGCATCGCCTCCGTGCCCGGCCTCCAGAGGCCCTTCAGGTAGGCAGGACAGTGCCAGCAGGGCCATGGGGCTGGGGGCGCGGGGGCGGTGCTGAGCTGCCTGTCGCCTCTCCCCCGGTTGCACAGGGAGCGCTCGGAGCCCCTGGGCAGCCCCTCCTCCGAGGACACGGCACCGCAGCCCTGCCTGCACATCTCTATCTCGGGCTCGTCGCTGGAGCTCTCAGAGCCAGTGGACGGCGGCAACAGGGAGCTGGTGCCCTTTGACAGCGATGACACGGACGACGAGTCCTCGCCCAGCCCCTCCGGGACACTACAGAGCCAGGCCAGCCACTCCACCATCTCCTCCAGCTTCGGCAGTGAGTCCTCCCCAGCCCCTGCTTAGTGCAAAATCTTGTTTCCTGCCCCAAAATTATAGGCTTCACTGCCTGCATTCCTTGAGGAAATCTGCAGGTGGAGGCTTTTGAGCCAAGGAAATCCTGGGAAAAGAGATGTGGTCTTGGGATGGGTGGCTTTGGGTAAAACCTGCTGGGTCTTGGGGCTCAGCATCACTGTGTCCTCCCCTGGGCTAGACATCCTGAGGGGACCAGTGATCTCTTCTCCATGGAAGGTGTAGGGTGCTCCTGGTCTGATCCATTCCCTCCTCCCGCTGCTCCTGCACAGATGAAGAGATCCCAAGCTGCAAGGAGGCTGTGGTGGAGACGACGAGCTCGGAGGAGGAGCAGGAGCCTGGTTTCATGCCCATCACTGGGACTTATGGGCAGGCCCAGCACGGGGAGAGCCCCACGGACGGGCGGGCCCTGCGCCGCTCCAGCCGCGGCTCCTTCACCCACGGCAGCCTGGAGGACCTGCTCAGCCTGGACCCCGAAGCCCACCAGAGCTCCATGTGGCTGGGCACTGAGGATGGGTGGTAAGTCCCCAGGATGGAGGGGATGCGTAAGTTGGGTGGCCCCCAACCCCTGGTGAGCCTCAGGCTTTGCTCTCCTGCAGCATCCACGTGTACCAGTCCTCGGACAACATCCGGAACAGGAAGAACAGCATGAAGATGCAACACTCGGCTGCCATCATGTGCATCTTGTGAGTGGGGAAAAGAGGGGTTTTCAGCTCCCGTGGGTGGCCCTAGCAGGGTGGTTTGGGATGGCTGAGCAGTGTTTGCTCTCCGCAGGTACCTGGATAACCAGGTGTTTGTGTCATTGGCCAACGGGGAGCTCGTCGTGTACCAGCGGGAGGCAGGTGAGGATGGATTGGAAACATCAAAAGATGCTGCTGGGCTTAAATGCAGCCCCAAAGTGGTGGCTGGCAGGTGGGTGTCTTGGGCAGCCCCCTGGGGAGGGATGCTCAGGGACTTGAGCTACCAAAATTGGAGGTGTGCATCCTCCTCCTCATCCCTGCTTGCCACTGGCATCCCCTGGGGACACTGGTTTATGTCCCCTATAAGGGAAGACTTGGAGACAGACACCTCTAGCCTCTGCATCCCCAAACGTCAAGCTGGACTTCTCTTGGGGACGTTTTAAACATCCACACCCTTCTTCCCCTGTCCTCACAGGCCGGTTCTGGGACCCTCAGAACTCCAAGTCCCTGTCACTGGGCTCTCCAGGGAGCCCCATCGCCAAGATGGTGACAGTGGCGGGGAAGCTGTGGTGCGTCTGCCAGAACCGCGTCATCATCCTCAACCCCACCACACTGGCACAGGAGGTACCATGGGTGGTGCTGGGGGGTGGTGAGGGCCACAGGGGGCAGCGGCAGCGTCACAGCCGTGCCGCTGTCCCCCCTAGCACACGCTACAGGTGGGTCAGGACAGTGGGCGCAGTGTCACCTGCATGGTGAGTGCCGGCAGCGGCGTGTGGGTGGCACTCCAGGGCAGCGCCCAGGTCCGGCTGTACCACAGCACCAGCTACGAGCAGCTGGCGGAGGCCGACATCAGCCCCCCCGTGCACAAGATGCTCGCAGGTGAGTCCCGCCTGGTGGGTGGGTAACCCCGGGCTGGGAAAGGGGGATAATCCCACAGACATGGGGTCTTGGAATTGCAGAGCGGTTTGGGTTGGAAGGGACCGTGAAGGTCATCCAGTTCCACCCCACTGCCATGAGCAGGGACATCTTCTGTCAGAAGCCCCACTGGTGAATGGGTAATCCCATGCTGAAACAGGGTGGTAATCCCATAGTCATGGAATCGTGGAATTCCACAGTGGTTTGGGTTGGAAGGGACCATGAAGCTCATCCAGTTCCACTCCCTGCCATGGGCAGGGACACACTTCCACTATCCCAAGTTGCTCCAATCCCCATCCAACCTTAGACACTTCCAGGGATAGGGCAGCCACAGCTTCTCTGGGCAACCGGTGCCAGGGCTCCACCACCCTCACAGCCAGGAATTCCTTCCCAATATCCTATCTTACCCAGCCCTCTGCCAGTGGGAAGCCATTCCCCCTTGTCCTATCAGCCCAATCTGACAGCACCCCGGGGTGCTTTATACCAGCCAGGGGAGTTATGAGGTCTCTCCCCACATCCTATATGCCACAGATCCCTCTGGCACTGGCAGTGGTGGGGATCACACCCTGTGCTGGGCGGGATGAGATGCTGATTCCTGGGATGCTCCGCAGGCTCGGACGCCATCATCCGGCAGCACAAGGCCGCCTGTCTGCGAATCACAGCGCTGCTGGTGTGCAAGGACCTGCTGTGGATCGGGACGAGCGCCGGTGTGGTGCTCACCCTCTCCGTGTCTCCCAAGGCCGTCCCCACGCTGGTGGGGCTCTCCCAGGGCCACACGGGCCACGTCCGCTTCCTCACAGCCATCGAGCTGCCCGACGGCTTCGATGTCCTCTTCCCACTGCCCAGGGACACGGGTAGGTGGCGTGGTGACACACTTCCCAGGGCTGTTCCACCAATGGATAACCAAGAGGAGCCTTGCAGTGTTGTTGTCGGAGTCGCATTACACCACTGCCTTGTTAAAATGCAGGGGAGAAAACTAGGGGTGGGAGTTGGGTGCTAAACTTCCCCCCACCAGCACAAGTGACCCTGAATTTCCCAGGGAGACCTAAATTCCCACGGGGAAAAGCCACGGGAAAGCTGTGTCACCTAGCCCAGCTCTGATGCTGGGATGGGAAGGGGAGAAGGAGATGGGATGTCAGAGAGTGATTTTGAAGGGAGAAGCAAACATGGACTAGGGGAGCTAATTTGGGGTGGGAGGGGCTATTGCAGATGTGAGGAGTTTTTTGGGACCGAGATGTGGTGCCTGGGAAAGTGCTGGTGGGAGGATGGTTGGTGGAATGATGCTGGTGGGATGATGCTGATGGGATGATGGTGGGATGACACTGGTGGGATGATGCTGGTGGGAGGGTGTGGGGATGACGATGGGAGGATGCTGATGGGATGCTGGAGGGAGGATGCCGGAATCACTGAGCAGTAGAATGGGTTGGGTTGGAAGGGGACCTTGAAGGTCACCTAGCTGTTGGAGCGATGATGCTGGTGAAATGATGCTGGGATGATGACTCTGTGATGATGTTGGTGGGATGATGTTGGTGGGATGATACTGAGATGATGCTGGTGGAATGATAGTGGAATGATAGTGGTGGAATGCTGCTGGGCTACTGCTGGGCTGCTGCTGCTGGGCTGATGTTGGGATGCTGCTGGGATGATGTTGGGATGTTGTTGGGATGCTGCTGGGATGCTGTTGGGACGCTGTTGCTGAGATGCTGCTGCTGAGATGGTGTTGCTGGGATGGTGTTGCTGGGATGCAGCTGCCGAGAGGCTGCCGCCGTGACATTGCTGGGGACCGGGGGAGCCACGTGGGGACACCTGACAGGACCCGGGGGTTCTACACTTGGCAGGGGCCGAGAAGCCGAGCGAGGCGCAGAAACGAGAGCCGGGCCGGCCCCGCGGCCCCGCCCTGGGCCTGGCCAAGCCCAAGATGTTGGTGATCAGCGGCGGCGACGGCTACGAGGATTTCCGCCTGACCAGCAGCAGCGAGACCGTGGGGCGGGACGACAGCACCAACCACCTCCTCCTGTGGAGAGCGTGAACAGCCACGACCCCCCTCGGGCCGCCTCGCCCAGGGAGGGGGGGCGCTGTTCCCCCTGCGTGCAGAGAGGCGGGTCCCGGCCCCCCTCCCCAGCGCCCCCCACCCCAGCAACTCTCATCTCCAACCCGGCTGCTCTCTGTGTGCTCGGGGTTGGGGGGGATGAGCCCCGGTCCTCCCGTCGTGCCCCCGGCCACCGCACTGGACTCGGGGTGTGGGGGGACACTCACTGCTTGGGGGGCATCCAGGACATTGTAGGGGGGAGGGTGGGCGTGTCCTTGGGATCACGGAGCGTTCCCGGGGCCCGGCCGGAGGATGCCAACAGCCCGGAACATGCCTTGCTCTCCGGTTTTGTGTGTGCCTGCTTCACGGAGAGGGGGGGCCTGGCACTGTCACACCACCCCCGGCCCCCGGGACCCCCGGTCACGCCGTGGGACCACCCCAGGGACAATGTGGGCGCAGTGTCCCCCCGGGCCCCGGCCTCCCACTCCCCCGCCTGCTCCATCGCCAGCACCCAGATAGCTCTGTTTGTTTGTTTGTTTTAAATATATATATTATATATATAAAAACAACCTTATTTATTTTGGGGCGGTTTGGGGGGGCTGGTGCATCCTGACATCACTGGGGGTCCCTCTACTCTGGAGCTGGGGGATTCAAACTTCCCGGGGAGCTGGACCCCACTGGTGGATCTGGATCTTGGGTGCTGCTGGGGAGGAGGAAGGAAATTGGGGGTTTCCCCCCCTGTTCTCTGTGATTCCCAGTGGGATTTCGCAGCCTGGGCAGTGGGATGAAGGCACTGCTGCATCTCCTGGATGAGGACAAGCATCTTCACATTCCCCACCAGGGTTGGCCCCAAACTGGTTGTGGGGACCCTAAAAATTAGGCTTTCTGGACCAACCCTCCCCCATTTGCCCTTTTTTCCTCCCCATTTTCCTGCTTTCACCTCAGGGTCCAGGTGAGACCGGTGCTCCCAGACCGGGACACCCTGTTGTCCCCATGGGAGAGGTGACAGTGGCGGTAGCAGGGATGAACCAGGTGGGTGAGTAATGGGAATGCTGCTGTCCCACGTGGAGCCATCGGGGAGGGTGGAGATATGGGTGTGCTATAAATTGGGATGATAAGGATATTTTGGGAAGGTTGGGGTAGGATTTCAGTTACGTGGAGGCTCTTTGTCATTAAAGGTCACCCGTGTCAGAGTGAACCCGGCTGGTCTCATCCTTCCCTGGGGGTGGAGTGACAGGAACAGGGTGAGGAGCTCCCACCACCCGCTGGCATCACTGGGAATGCCACCCACCGGTGCCACGTGGGATGAAGAAACCCTTCCCACTACTGGGGTGCAGCTGTTCCGTCCTGGATAACCACAAGGGGGATGTCGGAGTTGGGAGGGGGAGGGGATCCCTCCTTTGTGCCACAAACACTGGGATGTGTCTCACTCCCTGGCTGGACAAACGGGACGGCAGGTCCTGGGGAGTGCTGGGAGCTGGAGGGATCACCAGCCCCAACCGCAGCCAGGGTGTCCACAGTGGGGGAAAACCGTTCCCTAGGGAAGAGGGTGAGATTCCATGTGCTATAGGACATGTAGGAAAGCTGGGTACAGCATCTATGGATTGCTTTTACCCACTCTATTTCCCTGCTTCCCCTCTCCCCATCCCTCCCCCCCCGGTTTCCCTGCTTTTCCCCCTCTGATTTTCCTCCTTTCACCTCATGATCCAGGCAAGACCAGCGCTCCTAGAGCGGGGCACCCTGTTGTCCTCATGGGAGAGGTGACAACCACGGGGATGAACCAGAGTGTCCCCAATCCCATAGGGGGACGAAAAAGAAATCCTTATTTTTTTATTTTTTTTTTAATTCCTTCTGGGAAGGCAAAAATCGCCCCGGTCTGATTCCTCGCGTTTCCCCCCCAGAACCCCAACGAGGGCGGGATAAAGCCCGACATTCCCAAATTCCCGCAGTTCCCAGGAAGCGGCGCTGCTGCGGCGCTGGGATAGGGGGCGTGGCGAAGCGGAAAAAGGGCGGGGTGATGCGTATGACGTCACGGAAAGGGCGTGACCTGTTGTAATTAGCGCGCCCTCGGTTCATTCATAAGGAGGAGGAGCGACCGACAGGGCGGCCCCGGGGGGAGCCTGGGGGGCTCCGTGGTGGGGCAGGTAAGGGGCTCCCCCGACCCAGGGACCCTTCCTCTGCCCGGGGGAGCTCGTCCCGACCCGGGGCGGCTCGGGGTCCTTCGCCTTAGCAGGCTTAATTACCCCGTGGAGCGCTCTGGGATTGCAGTTGCTGCATCTTTGCGTAGTGCGACGGAGCGAGGGGTGATATTTTTAGGGGTGCTGGACCCCCCGATTTGCGGTAAAAAAGGGTTGGGGGGGTGTTGCCTTGGGTTTGTCGCTAAGCAGGGCATGGGGAGAGCTGGGAATGGGGCCGGTGGGGACCCCCCCGGCGGAGCCGGGAGGCTCCGGTTGCGGCAGCGCCGAAGTAGGTTAAAATAAAGGGTGGAGAGGGGGAAAAGTAGGTTAAGGAAAACTTCGCAGTGACTGCCTGGGAAAAGGGATAAGGATCGGGAATCATGACGGGTCTTTTTTGCTGCCGGGAGCTGGAAAATCCCAGGGCTCGGAGCCAAAATGCCCTGCGGGAGCCGGGATGCTGCAGTGAGGGGCTGCCCCCCAAAACTGCCCTGGGATGAGGGGCTACACCCCAAAATTGGGGTGGAACGTGCCGCTCCCCGGGTTTGGCGGGATCCCAGCGCTGCGGCTGGGATCGCTGGGTTTTAATGCTGGATATTTGTGGCCGTTCTGCTGTTCCCACAGCTCCGAGGGAGCCCCGGGGGAGGTGGGAGCGCCGAGTTTCGCTCCATCTGCCGGACAATCCCCTCCTTGTCCCGCGCTGCCTCCGAGAGCTGCTCCCCGAAGTTTTCCCGAACAGGTGCTCCTTTTTAGCTCCGTTTATCTGCAGGAGCCATCGGCCGAAACCCTGTTCCCCCACAGGGAGGGAAACCCAGGAATCCCAGTGGGCAGCCTTGGATTACAGGCTCTGTTAAAGCAGGAATGGGAATAAAAGGCTTCTGTGATCCAGAGGGATTTTTGGGGGCGGATTCCAAAACCAATTCACCTTTGCTGCTGCGTTTGCATCGGTGCACCAGCCAGGTGGGGTGTGGAGATGCTGGAGGTCCCCAGAAAGCAGCTCTGGCCCCGATGGGGTTATTTTTTTGGTCTCCTGTGGTTCCTGGAGGGACAAATCATGTTGGTTTTAGGAGTTTCAGGGCTTCTCTCTGCTGTGCCAGGGCAGCTGGACATCCCATGATCCTGCACCCCACATCCCCATCTGGGGTGGTCCCTGGGAGCCCCCAAAACCGGGTGATGAGTCCTGGGGTGGCCGTGACTCGGCAAAGCTCCAGTGCCAACCAGGAGCTGGCACCCTTTGATCCCCATGCCTCCTGCATCCCTATTGGTCACCTAAGGGATATCCTTAATCCTTGGATTAAGCCTGACCTCAGATCTCCTTTACCTGGGGCCAGCCCTCTTCCTGGGGGTGGGGGGGTTAAATCCGTTTGTGGGGATCTGGAATTCTCTGGGGAGCTGAGATGCTCTGGCAGCCTGGAATGTGCCAGCCTCTGACACCGTTCCCAAGGTGCTTGAATCCCACAGCCCCAAAGGATTAAAATGCTTCACATTAGGCTTGAACTCAAGTTTTACTAGTGCTGGCTTACAGTTTTCCTCCCTCTGTGCCCAAGGGGCACATCCCAAATCCTGGGGGGATTCCAGAGGTGGGCTGGTTGGCTCCATGCTGGCACCTGATGGGATGCTCCTTTACTGGGAAGAACTGGAGCACAGAGGATGCTCATTTTGGGTTGTCCCAACCCACATCCTGTAAATACCTGGCTCAACCCCCCCAGTGCCCCCTCTCATGTTTAATGAGCTGCATCTCAGGCCACTAATTAGTACAAACTCGTCAGGCAGAGGCTGTTCTGAGGCTCCCACAGGACCATGACGACCGAAGGAGTTGCCATGCGGGCGGCAGGATTTCCATGTGGAGCCTGGATCCGGCTTTGGGTTATTGGTTGTTTCTTTCCTTCCTTCCCCCCATCCCCTGTGCTCTCAGCTTAGGTTTTAATTTTATATTTTCCTGTGGGAAACACCTTTCATTTCACTCCAGTTTGTGTCTCAATATGTATTTATTTCCTTTTTAGTGACTTCATTTCCTTGTGACAGGTGCACAAGGATTTCCTCTGGAGCAGGGAGAACCTTCCTTTAACTTTGTTTAGCATCATCTGCTCCTTACATGGGTGGTGTGACTCCACTGCAGGGGTTGGTACCTCTCCAGTTTGGGATGGAGTTGGGATCTGACGATGTCAGGCATCCTATAAATCCTCTAATAAAGCTTTTTGGGGGATGGTGCAGGGATATTTAGGCATATGCCTTGGAGCATCCCAGTGGGGGGAAATGGGGCCCCCAAATTGCTTCTCCGCTGGGATTTTCCCTGGATTATGACCCCGGTGCTCCCCCTTGGGCAGGTGTCCCATGATGATGAAGAGGAGCGGGATGCGCTGGTGGCTCGTCACTGTCCTGGGGGTGAGTATGACCTGGTCCATCCATTCCCAACCCATCTATTCCCATCCCACCCCTCTGCTTCTCTGCCTCTGGCATCTTTGATGCTCAAACACCACCCCACAGCCATAGCAGGGCATCCCAAAACACTTTTCACCTGGAAACTTGCAGCACTTGGGGAGATGCTCAGTTTGGATTTAGGGTTTTTTCCCCCTTCTCCCCCCTCCCTCATTCTTCCCCCTCCTTTTCTCTCCTTCATCAAATCTTCTTCCAGAGCAGGGGCTGATAAGAAATGTGGCATCTCTGGGGCCACATTTGCATCCGTCATGTGATGGGTTGGCATCGGGGATGGGTTTGTGACCATCATATCATTGATGATGGTTTGCCCCCATCGTGTCACCAGTGAAAGGTTTGCATCTGCCATGGTCCAGGTGACAGTTTTGCCTCCTCCATGTGGCTTGTGATGGGTTCATCTCCACTCCATCACCCCCACCCCAACCCCCCGGAGCCACATTTCCACTGGCACAGGCCTTGGAGCAGCGGCAGAGCCGGAACAGCCGGCGCTGAGCCCTTTGATTCTCCCGCAGGTGCTGAGCAGACTCGTGGGGGCCGAGAGCTGGAATTCCCGGGAGCACCGAACACCGGGATGCCCTCCCGGGGAGGAGCCCGACGGGGTAAGCCGAGCCCAGAGGGATCCGCGCCCCCTGCGGCACATCCACATGGATCATGATCCAGCCACGGCTCACCCCCTTCTCCCTCACCGCAGGATCCAGGGAGGACGTGCCGAGCCTGTCCCCCCGGCACCTTCTCCCTAGGGGAAACTCCCTGTGCCGCCCACACCCAGTGCCGGGCCGGGAACAGGATCCTGGTGGCCCCGGGGACAGCGGGAAGTGACAGCCTGTGCGGAGCCTGCCTGCCGGGGTGAGCACGGGGGGAACACCGGGAACCCCCGACCCCGCTCCCGGCCGGATCCTGACCCTCCTGCCCTCCCGTCCCGCAGGTTTTACAGCCCTGAAGGGGAGAGGGACTCCCGGGGCCGGTGCTTGCCCTGCGCCGCTGCCCCCCGCAGCACCCCGGGGTGCCCAGGTGGGTGTTGGAGCTGCAGGTGCCACCCCGGTTTCGGGGGGGACGGCAGAGCTTGTGCTTGCCCCTGGGACGCCGCAGGATGTGCCCCCCCTTGGGATGAGCAGCGGTGTCCTGCCGGGATGTGGCAGCTGGGAACGGCTCCGCTCGTCACGCGAGCGGCTTCTGCTTCCCTGGGGTCCAGCTGCAGCGGGGCTCCTGGGAAAACGGGATTGAATCCCGGGAAAGCCCCTCTCCCCGAGGCTGATCCGGTGCCTCCCCCCAACCAGGCCGGTGGCGGGTCCACAGCCCCGAAACGCCGGGACGAGCACTGGGAACCAACGGGACACGGATGGCCCCGAGGGGGGAGGAAGAGGAGGAGGCTGCGGCGGCGCAGGCGGCCGTGCTGACCGTCGTCCCGGTCTTCTGTGCCATGGGACTGCTGGGAATCCTGGTGTGCAACCTGCTGAAAAAGAAGGGGTACCACTGCACCGCCAGCAAGGAGCCCCAGCCCGGCGGCACCGGTGAGCCCTGGCTGTGCCATGACACCTACCGGTGATCCCACATCCATCTCACCTCAGCCTCCCTACGCGTCCCGAACCTCCTTGTCCCAGGGCATCCTGCTTGTTTCATCCAGCTGCTTTTGGGGTGGTTTATCCCCCATCACTGAGTTGTCCCCCCCTCCCCCCCAAATTCTGCCCTCAGGTCCCAGCTCCGTCTACCAGCTGGAGGATGCCAACGAGGACACCATCGGGGTGTTGGTGCGGCTCATCACTGAGAAGAAAGGTCGGGGGGGGCCCTGGAGGGGGCAAAAGGGGGTGACATGGGCCAGACCCCCGTGACCCCCAACTCCCTGGTGTCTCCACCCCCAGAAAACGCAGCGGCGCTGGAGGAGCTGCTGAAGGAGCATCGCAGGCAGCAGCTGATGCCACCGAGTTGGGTGCATAAGTAAGACCCCTCCTCAGGGCTGCACTGAGGACCCCCCGTGGTGGGACCAACCCCATGGTGATGGTGGCATCTCCCCCCTGTCCGCAGGCTGCACCTCCTGCCGCAGTTTCCCCCCTCCTGCCACCACCAGCAGCACCCGCACACGGTGCAGGGCCCGGCCCCCTGCGCCCGCTGCACCCAGAAGTGGCCGGCGGTGCTGCCACTCCCCGCTGCCGCCAAGGTCCCTAAGCCCAGCGAGGTGACCATCCTCTCCATCGGCAGGTGAGCAGGAACTTCCCCCCCCCCAGCAGGACTGTGTCCTCTCCCCAGCGTGGGACAAGCTGATGTGATGCTCCACCCCCTCCCCGACAGGTTCCGCGTGTCCCGGATCCCGGAGCTCAGGAGCGAGGGGTGGCCCGAGCCCCTCCGGGGGCCCCTCCCCGGCAGCGGGATGAGACCCCCGTGGCTGAAAAGCACCGATGGCCCCCCCGAGGTGAGGGAAGCGTGTGGAGGGAGGGTCGGGGGGAGCTCTTGGAGGGAAAAACTGGGACTTCTGGAGGCTGGAGAGGGGTGCATATACTCTGAAGCTTACTGGGGGCATCTGGTGAGGGGTGAGGCTGAAGCAGCCCCATCACCCCCAGACCTCTTCCAGCAGCCGGGAGGCTTAAGAAAAACACTTTACAAATTGAACACTCCTTTATTTTCACCCCCCCTGTGTTTCAGGCTGTGAGGTGGGTGCTGATGCCCAGGGGAGTGTTGCAGGGACACAGTGCTGGTGGCCCCTGGCGTGTCCTGCAGCAGCCAGGGACTTCAATACACCCCCATGCCCCTCTTAATACACCCCTGTCCCCCCTTCCTGATCTGTACGCCCCTAAAAGCAGGTGTACAACAGCACATTAGCATATATTTGCATGAGTAGTCGTGCCCTGGATGCGGGCAGAAGGCTGTGCAGGGGCGTATGGCCACTTCTATATGTGCAGGGACCTCTACACCCCCCTCAGCTCTGGGCACACCAAGGCAGGAGCGAGGGGGTGTCCCACACCAGGGGTGACATGGGGTGGCATGGCCAGGGGGCTGCTGGTGACTCATGGGCAGCTATTTGGGCTCACCTGTCCCTGAACATGTCCCCCCCCACATCCTGTTCTCCCTCCCTTGCTGCCCGTGCTGGTGGCCACGTGTGCCTGGCGTGGAGAGGGGGTGGGACACAGTCCCCTGGACACATGCCAGAACTGGGACAGAGCCGCTGGAAAGTTGGGAAAGGCCCTGGGGGTGCTGGTGGCAGCGGCTGGACACAAGCCCAGGTGGCCAAGAGACAAATGGCACCTGTGTGACAGCAGAGCCAGGGCAGTGCCTGTCCCTGTGCTGGCACTGCTGAGGCACCTCCAGCCCTGGGGACAGTTCTGGGACCCTCATGACAAGGGCTGGAGTGTGCTCAGAGAGAGGAACGGAGCTGGGAAGGGGCTGGAGCAGCAGGAGGGGCTGAGGGAGCTGGGGGGGCTCAGCCTGGAGAAAAGGAGG
>JAWMRA010000001.1:1066722-1091565 GCA_035584735.1 Pseudotriccus pelzelni | reverse complement strand
AGGAGGGGCTGAGGGAGCTGGGGGGGCTCAGCCTGGAGAAAAGGAGGCTCAGGGGGGACCTTCTGGCTCTGCAACTCTCTGACAAGAGGGGGAAGCTGGGGGAGGGGGTCAGGCTCTGCTCCAGGGAACAAGGGACAGGAGGAGAGGGAACGGCCTCCAGCTGTGCCAGGGGAGATTCAGGTTGGACATTAGGAGGAATTTCTTCCTAGAAAGGATTGTCAGGCATTGGAAGTGGCTGCCAAGGGAGGTGGTGGAGTCCCCACCCCTGGAGGTGTTCAAGGAAGGCCTGGCTGAGGCACTCAGTGCTCTGGGCTGGGGGATGAGGTGGGCATCGGGCACAGGGGGGACTCGGCGATCCCAGAGGGCTTTTCCAGCCCTGGTGAACCTGGGATTCCAAGTGCTCACACACACGCGTGCACGTGGAGCTCTGTACATGTGCATCCCTCACCTGTGGTCCATCCCTTGTCCTCCACAGGTCGCACCTGGCCTGGCGGTGGCCTCGGGGGGACAGTGACACCCACACGGACCCCCTGGAGGACGTGGGGGCGTTGTGTGAAGCTAGTCCCACTCAGAGCCATGTGGAGCTGGAGGTGCAGCTCGGCTTCTGCTCCTGCTACCGAGGTGTCCAGTGGCAGCACAGCAAATCCAAGGTCCTGCCTTGGTGGTGGGAAGGATT
Organism: Pseudotriccus pelzelni; assembly: GCA_035584735.1. Lineage (NCBI taxonomy): Eukaryota > Metazoa > Chordata > Aves > Passeriformes > Tyrannidae > Pseudotriccus > Pseudotriccus pelzelni. The sequence continues at coordinate 1,090,889 of JAWMRA010000001.1, read as the reverse complement.
CCCTGTGCCGAGGTCCGGCGTGGTGGCCTCATGGACATGATCTCTGGGAACCACACCATGGCACAGCTCCCTTGGGAGCCACTGGATGTCATCCACGGTCACCTCCTGGGTCTGTTGAACTGAAGCCCCTCCAGGACCACGATGAGCTCCTAATCTCCCTCCATTACCAGCTGCCAGGATAATGGCAGTGACTGGATCACAGAACTCCCACCTCACCAACAACCCCACTGGGCATGGATTGCTCCAGGCAAAGCTGGTCTCCTGAATCCATCCACCCTCTGTCCACAGCCTCCATCAGCCCAGGAGAACACAGTGGGGACGCTCTCCATGAAGGCCACACACTTTACTTCCCACAGGAGCTGTTTCTGTAGGATCATGTTGGGATCATCGGGACAACCCACCCAAGGTTGGGCTGGAGACCATCAGGCTGCACCACGGACCCAGCAATGGGTTCATGGCCCATCCCATTCACCCCACCCCCCTCCACATCCTTGTGCCAAAAAAAACCACCCCGACCACCAAACCCCACCGGGCTTCTTTTATTTATTTATTTAATTTTTTTTAAAATTATTATTATTGACTGGTTTTTGGTTTTTTTTTGGAAACATTTTCATAAGTTCTTGAACGTTCTACATCTGACAGGAAAGATCGGACAGTTATAAACTCTTGGCTGGGATCTGTCAGGGAGATCACGAAACCTGATCTTCAGAACCAAAACCAGAACAGAAAACAAACGGGAAAACAACCCCAAATTCCAGATGGACAAACTGAGGCTTGGGGGGTGGGGGGACTCTCCAGGGCAGCAGCTCCAGGCCATGGTTCTCTCCACACCTTGGAGGCTTGGAAGACGTGTTTAGTCTTGGGTTTAAATTCTTATCTCTTTTGGTATTTGGGGGGGGATTTTTTCTTTGTATTTATTTTTGTTTAAAAGGTCCAATAATATTTCCAACCGAGCTGGTCTGGAGGTCAACAGGAATTCAAATTAATTACAAAATTAATGACATAAAAAGAGAAGTAGGAGCCCGCGTGGGTTTGCTCCGTGCTCTGGGAATGGGAGGGTTTGGATGTGATTCTGGATCGCACTGCCTCATTATCCCTTCCTCACCATACTTCCCGATGGATCCCAACCCTACAAATCCCTTCCCTTATCCTAACCCCCCAGGAAAACTCCCCAGCTCCATCCCTTGCAGGAGGACACAGGGAGGCTGCAGGTGGCTTTGTTGCATCAAGATTATTCCCTCCAAACAGCCCAACCCAGCGTTTCCAAATGGGAATTGCTGCCCTTAAACCACAGATTTTCCTATTCCTGCTTTGCCAACATTCCCACAAATTACTGGAGACTCTACAAGTGCAACACGCCACAAAAACGCCTTTTCCAAGCCTTTTCCAAGCTCCATAAAAGGCTTTATTTTCCAATTTTATTCCCCTATGGGAACGCCAGCACACGGCAGAGAATATTTGGAAGCCGCTCCTGCCTCAGGAGCTCCTGGCAAAGCCAAGGGAAGGTGGGCAGAGGGTCACCATGTTTTGGGAATGACAGTTGGAGGGCCTGAAAATATTGGCAATTAAAAAATAAGCCCAAACTCCCCCCCCAAAAAAAACCCCTGGATTTATGGATATCCAGCGGCTCTTATTGCTCTTGTTGGCTGGTTGGATTTTCCTATCAAAAATAAAGCCCCAAACGTGGGTTTTCCACTCCCCCTAAAAAAGCAAGATCCGATTTCACGCCCTCCGGCTGGGAACCACGTCATCCCAAATTCCCAGGGGGAACGCAGGGCATGGCAAACGGGGTGGGAGGGGGCTCTGGAAAGGGCCATATTCCGGTAGCTGTGGAAAAACCTGATCCTCTGAACATCCAGCATTAAAACAAACTCCTTCCATTTTAACACTGCAAAGTAATTCCATCCTGGAACTGCAAAACCCGGGTTATTTATTATCCATAAATATATGGATATGTATGGGCTGGAGGGCTCAGCCACTTGGAGGTCTGAAGGGTCCAGGCTCCAAGGGAGTGGGGGGGGGGGGTCACCACCAGGACTAATTTTCCTATTTTTCCCCCCAAATCTCACACTGGAGCTGGTGTTTTAAAGCCAAGAGAAGGGCAGGGATGGGTTAATGGTGGGCATAGTGGGTTGGGAGTTCTTTTCCCTCCTCTTTAGCTGGAATTTTAATCTCAGACACTTCCCTGGATGGTTTAACCCCTCCTGCTCTTCCCTGCTAATCTTGGGGTGAAGGAAAACCCTCTTCCATAACCAACACCAGCAAAGCTGTAATATTTGGGAAGCTGGTGGCCCCCAGCATTGTCCCTGCACAAGGGAGGCTGTGACCTCCCCAGGACCTTCCCTCAAGCCATGACTTGACCAAGGAGAGGGCTTGGGATCAAGGGAAGGAAGGGCAGGAGCATCTCCCCACCAGCACAGCCCCACGGGGCCACCTTGGGAAGGAGCTTCCCAAACCTGGCATTATGTGGAGGCCCCAGAGCCACATGGTGGCCCAAGCCTAACCCAGCACTGGGTACCACAGGTCCTCAGTGAAGCCTCTGGCCCAACAGGTGCCAAATATTTCCCCTCTCCACACTTGCTGAGGTAATCGGGATTTCTGCCTGGGAATAACAGGGTGAGGAGCACTGGAGCTGCTCTTGATCTGCTCAGAGGGATTCAAACTCAACTGCCTACCTGAGTGAAACACTGGGTGATCCTCCATGTTCAACTCTTGGAGCTTTCTCCCCATTTCTAGTGTTCTTCCCTTTCAGGAGAAAGCCCAACAACTCCTTCCCAGCCATGGGCCAAAATTTTAGGGGTTGTCCCCGAAGTCCTGAAGGGTGTCTGGGATAGTGTGAGGCTGGGAAAGGTTTCTGCACAGCCTGGGCTCTGATCACAAAGCTCGTTGGACCCTTTGTTCCTTCTCCTTTCCTTCCCGAACTGCAGCCCAAGGGTGCACCTTCCCCATCCCACAGGGCTGTCCAGGCTTCCCCCAGTCTGTTTCCTCGAGCTTGGTGAGGACAACCAGTGCTTTGCTCTGGATTTCCATTAAAAATCCAGCAGCAATTCCATTAAAAAACAGCCAAACCAAACAAACATACCCCCCCCCTCAAGAAGTGCTGCTGCCAACATCCAACCTGACAGAGCAAACAGTGGCTGGAAAAATCCTCCTGCCCCATCTAGTACATGCACAAGTTACTCCAGGAGCTCCTCCCAGTGGCAGCAGAAGCCAAGCTGAGTGCCACCACCAACAGCAACAACAACAGGTCACCTTCTCTTCCATAAAACCCTCCAGCCTGACCTCTACACCACCATGGAGGGTCCAGGTGACCCTCCAGAGCCCTCAGGTCCATCAGCAGGACAGGATCCAGGCACGACCAAAGCGAAGCACCCAACACTGACTCAACACCACACATGGGTCGGACACCCAAGACAGGCAGTGCCCTGAGGGATTCCCATCCCCAGCTCCAAACCTGACCTCTCGAAAGGCTCTGGATTTGACAGCCCAGAGAACACTTTTGGCACGTTGAGGGAAAAACCAAAACCCAACCAAGTGTTCCCCTTGGAAAAGAGAAATAAATAAGCAAACCCTCGTTTCTAAGCTGGGAGTAGTGAGAAGGGTTTAAAAATAAACTGGCCACAAGTTGTCTGCAAACACAAACTACCCTCTTGCCCTCGAGACAACTTATTGCTCTACTGGGACACCTCAAGGTGGGACACCTTCGTGTCCCCATGTCCCTGGCTGAGCCAAACCTCCCCGAAATCCCCCTGGTGCCCACAGCCTGTGTGCGACCACTGTTGCCCACCCTGCCCTGTGTCACCTGGGGATGCCTTCCCTGGTCCCACCTGTGCTTCCTGGGAGGAAGGCGATGTGTTTATTGCTATTGCTTCCTCTCCTCCCACATCGCCCCTGGCAGAGCAGCCAGGATTCCCAACCCTTCTGGCCCTTCTCCACGGTGCTGCCTGGATGGACATTTCTCCTGGAAGTTTCAGAGCCTAAGGAATGGGAGGGGGCACCTCAATCCTCAAGTTTGGTCTCAGCCCTGCCAGTGACACAGGTGAAGGGTGAAGCCACACACCTTCCCCTCGCCCTGCCTTGAAGACTCGTCTCCATCAACCATATGCCCTCTTTTCCTACATCACCATGCCCTGGAGAAGATCTTCAGACCAATCCTTGGATCTGGAGCTCTTCAGACTAAACCCTAAAGTCAGAGAAGCTTTTCAGAGCAACCCCTGAACTCAGAGCTCTCCATCTCAACCTGGGATTTGGAAAAGCTCTTCAGACCATATCCTGAGCTCTTCAGACCAATCCTGGATCTGCAGAAGCTCTTCAGACCAACCCTTGGCCATCTCCTTGCCTCCTTCCCCACCTTTCCCCTTCTGCGTCCCAGGACGTGGCTGACGGGGAGCACCTCTTTTTCCCAAGCTGCTCCCAGGGCACATGTCCCTTCCCATCAGCCACCATCCATACTCCCAGTTGGAAGAACAACCCAAGGCCCCCGAGGGTGACCAGTCCTTGCCCTCCCTATGACAAGTGCTCCCCACATTTACAACCTCTTACTCCTACAAAAAAGAAGGGATGGGTTCAGAACACCATTGCAGATTTTGAACCTACCACGACAGCTATTCTGGAAGACACCAATTTGCTTGGAATACGTGATGAAAGATTGAATCACTGATCATACCCAACTAAAAAAAAAAAAAAAACCAAAAAAAAACATGGGAACAAACCTGCCTGTTTAGGAAAACCAGCGCTGTGCTTTTCACAGTCCCCTGAACATCAACCACACTGCAAATCTAGGCTTGGGTGACGATGACAGAAGAAGAACCCAAAAGAACAAGAAGTGTGGGGGGGGAATCTCTGCAGCACTCAGCTGGCAAGTGAAGATTCTGAGCTTTCCAAGGACCAAAGAGAAGAACTTTTACTATTGCTTGGTGTCAGTCATGTGTGTTACACGATTTTATGTGGGAGGGGGGGGGATGGCGGTGGGGTGGGAGAAAATAAAAGAGAGGCAGAAGATTAGAAAAAGCAGCTTTTACAAAAACCACTAAAGGATGCATAAAGTGACCCTTGCACTTGGTTTGTTGAGTTTTGTTCTTGCAAACAGACGAGGTGCTGTGGCCCAGGGGCCGTGGCACCGATGTAAGACTTGTGGAGTTGCATACAATGTTTGATTCTGGATCTGGGAAAGAGAAAAATACCCAAAAATGAGGAGTTAGAAGCAAGGTGTGGAAGGTCAGGGCTGTTCTCTGCCCTCCTGCACCACACAGAGCTGATCCATATGGAATTTAACCGTCCCTGAGGACAATTCCTTGCGCTCAGTGGTGGGATCCAATACCAAGGATATGAAGATAGGATGCTCCCTGCTAATTGCCCACCAATTTGTCCTGGGCAGGATTAGCCCAGTGGAATGTGTCCAACAAAGAGAGATTTGGGATAAGCCCAGGGCTGGGTGGGATCTCCACTGCCTCCCAGTGTTCCCGTCAACTGTGTTAAGTGGACACCATGGACCAAGAACAAGCAGCTGGGATTTCTGAGATCCTGGGCATGACAGGAACGTGCAACAACCCCGGTGCTCATGGACAGGACAATCTCCCAGATCATCAAGGGAGATCAGACCCTCTTTTAGCAGGGAAAAAACCCATATCCCAGTGATGGGAGGGACTCTTGACGAGGGAAGTTTGGGATAGGACAAGGAGGAATGGGTTTAAACTGCCAGAGGGCAGGGATAGATGGGATAAAGGGAAGGAACTTCTCCCTGTGAAGGTGGGGAGGCCCTGGCACAGATTGCCCAGAGAAGCTGTGGCTGCCCCATCCCTGGAAGTGTTCAAGGGCAGGTTGGCTGAGGTTTGGAGGTCACTTAATGCCCAGGGGCAGAGCAGAGGGGTCACTCACATGGTTTGGCCAGTGGATTACCAGTGTGGAGGTACGTAGCTGTAGGTGGGGGTTCCTTGAGCCCTGTACGTTGGCACGGACACGGGATGTGCTCCGATGGCGGTGTGTTGGGGGGTGGTCAACAAGGTTCCTGCAAGAGAAACACGGATCAAGGGGAGCTCCCTCAGGGAAGTGGTGTCCGTCCCAGGGGCAGGAACCGCACCAGCTGCCTCCTTTTAGCTTTTTCATCATCCCAAATATTCTTCTGCCTGTGAGACCTCACTGGAAGGTGTTGGACTTGTGGTTGGGATCAACCAGCACTACGAGTGGAATAAACACACCTGAAGCTCCAGGGTGTTTTCCATGGTACTTCTGGTCACCACCTCACCTTGTTAAGGGTTTTCCTTGGGGTTTTTTTCCAATTTTCCTTGTCCCTAAAGACCAGCCCAGCTGACCTGCTGACATCTTTAACCTGCTGAAGGCACTGGGCTAAACTGCAACAGGAGATTTGAACCATCCAAGGACCAAACTGGAATGGATGAGGGATGCAAAGGGAGGTGAGAAAAAAAAACCAAGAGCTCTTCCAGGGAAAATTAGGATGAGCTTTGCCACTCATCTCCCAGGAGTTCTTCTGCTTCCTTTAAACCCACAGAGCCTTGGAATGCAGCAGGATTGAATCTCTCCCAGCCATGAAGGCACTGCCTGGTGCAAACTTTTTTTCAGACAGAGGGATTTTAAGCTGGAATTTGCACAGTGCCTTCACGGGAAGGGAGAACAGCCCTGGACTGCTCTGTTCTGGGAGCAACTGGGTGCTTAACCCAAATTCCCGGTTTCTGGGAGTCTCTCTACAGTGATGGAATTCTAACACATCCCACATACATTAATTAAGTCACATCTCAGAGTAAGCAACAGTAAGTATCCCCAAATGATTCTTGTCACACCCACTCCTGCTTGGAACAGGGATAGCATCCTATAATAGAGCCCTATTTCCCAGCCAGTGCAGATGCAAAAGGATGAATGATGCATTTCTTGGCATAATTCAATGTACAATAAGAATTGTTAATGAGAGAAATACAGGCTTTGGAAACAAATAAACCCATTCCATCACATGCCAGTAATCCCAGGAATCCTGTGCATAAAATGAGGAGGAATTGGGAGAGAGAAACCAAGTATAATGTCGAACAAAAAACAAGGCCATAAGAGCCCTAAAAAAAGGGAACTTGAGGAGACAAATCCAACTATTTGGAGTGGACAAACCTGGGGATTCCTGTACTTACGGGACAGTCAGAGGAAAGAATTTAAGGCTGGGAATTTTTCATCCTGTGCAGGGTAAGTGTCTCGCACAGGCTGTTTGGATACATCCAACCAAGAGGTGGGAGTCCAGAGCATGGAAAGACTTCCCTGCTTACCTGCTGACATGGCCATGGTGGTCCCAGCGACCATTCCCATGGCCACTCCGTTGGTCCTGGGAGCGGCCACTGGAGCGGGATAGATGGCTGATGGGATGCTGTTGGGCTGGACCACGGTGGTGTGATGGATGACGTGGGGCTGCGCCGCGTACACCGGCTGGGTGTAATAAGCTCCCTGGCGGAGAAGGAGGGGAAAAACCCACTGTCATTCCATGTTTTTACAGAGCTTTCCCAACCTAAATGAGCCCAGGATTCAAGCACTGCCGAAGGGCCAGTGTTTCCCATGGTGTCTCTCCTGTGACTGGAGAGCTGGGCAAGGAATGGTGAAAGCTTGACCTGTGGATGTGTGGGATGGATGGAGGCAACAGGACTGAGGGGAGGACCAGTATCATGGATAAAGGAGTCAATCCACCCGGGACAAATCTCCATTTCGTGGGATGAAACAAGGCCTGGACATAAAGACTTTGGCTGCTGGTGTAGAAAAGGAACAAGAGATGGAAGAAAAGGACAAGTGGCTCCTGGATGATCCCAAGGTGATTGTTTGGGAAGTGTATCATCTTCTTCGGTTTCCAACAGGGCTCCAAAATCCAGCACTGCTGGAGAAGCTGGCTGTTGGACATTAAAGAAGAGAGGAAAAGCCAGGAAAGCTGAAGGGCTAGATGGCTCTGGGGAGCTTGTGATCTTCAGTGGGAGAGAGAATTAAGGTGGTTTTTGGAGGACACCTGGCCTGAGCTGCATCCCTGCAGAGGCTCTCGGCCCCAGCACAAGGCTGGAGGTGGTGGCCACACAGAAGCAGGGAAGGGGAGCCTGGAAATCCATCCAGGTGCTGAGGGAGGAGCTGCTCTGTGAGGACATGAATCCAGGTCATGCCTGATGTGGCTGCTGCTGGTGAAGGGGCCACAGGGGAGGTGACAGGAGGGTGATGCCAATGACCAGCAGCAAAGGGACCTCAGGGTGACCCGGACTCACCGGGGGCCTTGGGGAAGACCAGTGTTTGAGAGCTGGGGTGGGTGTGGAGAGCCAGGATCATCCAGGGATCATGCAGGACTGTCCCTGGCAGTCAGTGTGATCTGAGAGGAAAGGCCCCAGTTCCCAATGGGGAATGCATCCACAGGGATGCACCCTGACCACCACTCCTACCCAGAGCATCCAACAGAGGAGGCAGCAGAGACACCCCACCATCCCGAGGCCCCACCACGAGCTTCTCCACTCCACATGGGTGTGGCTGTCCAGCCCTGGGAGCCCAGGAGATTCCTGCAGGGAGCTTGGACAGGCCCCACCCCCTGGCAGGCCCCACCTACCTGTGTGTACAGGTTCTGCTGGGGGTAGGCACTTCGGATGGGGTACATGGCGGTCTGGTACGGGTTGGGAGACGGTGAGTAGGGAGGAGGAGCGTTGTTACTCTGGGTCGGTGGCACCTTGTAGGGAGTCCCTGCGGTGTATCCTGGGAAAGATAGGAGTAATCCCGGCTTTAGGGTTGGATTTGTAGTGGCAGAGCTGGGCCGCACACACGTCAGGAGCTCAGGGAGCTGGTCATGGAGGGACGCACCAGCACCTACTGATGTCCCATGGAGAGGGATATGCCCAGAGAAGAGGCTGCCCCAACCCTGGAAGTGGCCAAGACCAGGTTGGACAGGGCTTGGAGCAACCTGCGATAGAGGAAGGTGTCCCTGCCCATCACAAGGGTTTGGAACAAATCCCTTCAAGATCCTACACCATTCCAGGATTCCAGGATGTGACACCCACCAGGGGAAAATGAGAGGTGCCTTTAAATATTTCATCCCTTGAAGGATCTGTGATCCTCACACGGCAGATTGGAATTGTTCTTTTTCTTTTGCTTGGATTTAAGGAAAAGGAAACGCATCCCCTGGTCTTGGCCATTATCTGGAGCATCCAAGTCCCACACTGAGACTTTATCAAAGGTCTAAGGAAACTTAAACTCATTGTCCAGCATTTAGGAGAGGATGAATATATGGGGAACAAACTAAAATGAAGGATCCTGGCAAGAAAGTGCCATAAAACCTCCTGGAAGGTGCAACATCTAAAGCAGGTGTGACCTGCCCTGAGGCTGGGATGTCACAGAACCTGAATTCCCAGCCTTTAGAGGCTCCATTAATTAAACATTATTGCTTAACTGCTAAATGGGGAGAAAACCTCGAGAATACTTCAAGCTGTGCTTTTTTTAGGATAAATTAAAAAAAAATTAAGCCTTCAGCCTCTTGTTTTTCCATCTAGTGGATTTTTTTTTTTTAAATTCTGGATTTGTTTTATTCCAAAAAAGACCTTGGGAGCTGCCCAGTCCTCAGCACCTGAGGGGTGTCTGGAGATGGAGACAACAACGAGCCTTTAAGCTCCAGCTTGTGTTAAAATTGCTGATTTCACCCAACAATATCTAATTTTTTACTGATCACAAGCTGGGATTTTTCCAAACAATCACGACTTGGCCTGGTGTGAATTTAGGCACCACGTCCCAGGACCCCAAAGCATTGTAGGCACATCCCTTCCCCAAGAGAAAGCCTCCCAAAGGTTTGTAAAAGGTTCTGCCTTATCAGAGAGCTTATCAGCCCTCCTGGAGGAGGCACCATTTGTCCTCCACAGGGATAAGATTCCAAGGCTCCACCTGGACAAGCCTGTTTGACCATGACCCCTGAACAGCATCTCCTCCCCCTGGCTTCTGCTCAGCCAGAATTTCATCTGGTGTCCCTTGAAAATCAGACTTTAGTTTGGAATTCTTTCCATTTTAAGGGAATAGGAAATAATGTCCTTTTGGAGATAAACACCAGGTTGCTCCTGGTGTTTCACCTTCTCCACTTCCAGGAGAATTCCTCCTCTGGGAGAGCAGCAGGAGGGTCAGTGCTCTCCTTTCTCATGGCTTTAACACATCCATCAAGTGCAGGTTGGACTAGGCTCGGAGCAAACCCCTGGTCTTGTGGAAGCTGCCCAAGACAGGAGGGTTGGAACAAGATGGTCTTTAAGATCCCTCCCAAGCCAAATATGATCCCAAATAACCCCATTCCTAAATAAACACCCAAATTGGGTCCGGATCAGGAAATCAACCCCCAGGAGGAAAGGTGTTTTTTACTGAAAGCTGCAGAAGAGGCCTGGTAGGTTCTGTTCTCGGTGCCGGTGTCCACCGGGAGGTGGAAGGTGCCCTCGGTGGCACAGGACGAGGAGGTCTGAGGCCAGGCTTGCTTCATCAGGAGGGTGGCTTGGGCGGAGACAGAGAAGAGGAGTCACACACAGCAGCGGAGAGACAATTCCCATGCTTATGGAATCATTTTGCTGCTCCTTCCCTTCCACTCCCACTTTTTAGGGACAATGACTGAGCTGAGGGACCTGCAGGAAGATCTGTGTCCACCATCCCTCCCCAGACACCGCCGGTCACCTCTGTCCCCTCAAACCAGCAAGGGCTGCCCTTGGCCTTGTGATTCCCAGTAGGGAAACGGGCTGAGCCTGAGGTGTGAGGCATTTTATTCCCAGAAAAACCATTGGAGGTACCACCACTCGTCACTGTGATTGTCCCATCCCAGCGTCAGGTGGTCCTGAGGAACACCGGGAAGGCCAGCAGTGGCTTTGGGCAGGTCTCCCTGTGTCCCAGTTTGTGGAAGAGTATTTATGGTGCCAAGGAAAAGAATCCAGAAGAATTTCAAGAGCCAAACCTTGTGGGATTTGAGGAGGGACCAACAGAATTCAGGTAGAACAAGGCTTGGAGCAACCTGGGCTCGTGGAAGGTGTCCCTGCCCATGGCAGCACGTGGAAAGAAGTGATTTTGAAGGTCCTTTCCAACCCAAACCAGTCTGGGATTCTGTGAAACCAGGAGGTTTGTGGGAATGAGAGATCCAAGCCTAGTTTCTCCTCCACTCAGGCACTGCCCACTTCCTGCCCCAGCCTCAGCCCTCTCCCAAAGCTCTGGGAGCTCTGAAGGATTTCCAAGCTGCCTGGTTTATTTTCCATGGCACACTGCACTCGGGAACATCCCCCTGGAGACCCAACTCCAGCTCTGAGACAGAAACACTCCTTCCCTTCTGCTTTTCTTCAGGATCAGATTCTTTTTTACCTCTGGATTTCCCAGAGGTTTTAATCTCCAAGACTGACACAATTTACTTCCACTCAGTCCTTCCTCTGAGGTTTTCCCTCTCCACATCAAAGCCACCACAAAATCCAGGTAATTTGAGGTGGAAATTCCCATGGGGTCTGGACATTAAATCATGGATTCTTGGAGAATCCATCACTTAAAACTACACAGAAAGTGAACCAAGGAGGTTTCCAGAACATTAGTATCTCCCAGTCCTTTGAAGAGCTGCAACTCTCAGGGGTCACAAGCCAGCCATGGTTATTTAATGTCATTTAAGGGCCACCTCCAACCAGTGTCTTCTGGATTGGGTTTTGCCTCCCACCTTAAAATAAATAAAACCAAGAGCTTTTATTCATTATCTGCTAAATCCAGGTGGGAAGTGAGCAAATAATATGAGCTCTGGGTCCCTGCAGAGGACCCTTACTCATACTGAAATGGGAAAAAACCAATATATCAACCCTTCCAACCCAACCCATTCCAGGATTTCAGAGCCTCCATCCTGTCCTACAACACCCCACCCCCCCCAGGTTCCTGACTTTGGAATTCTCTTGTTCTGCTCTGCAAGGACATTGCTGCAAACCATCCTCCTCCCCTGCATTATTAATAAGTGCAGGTAAAGCCTAAATCAGGCTCCAGGAGGAAAAGTGTGCGTGTCCTACTTTAGCGAAAATAAAAAGGGAAGCCTTGATGAAGGGAGTTAAACCACAACCACCACTGCAGGAAGGCAGAAAGCCTGGGAGGGAATGGGAAGCTTAATGAAGACATATATTATTTAACTTCCATTGTGTCTCTGCAGCAGTCATTTGAGATGCTCGTTTTTACCAACTTAAAAGGCCTTTTTTTTTTTTTTTTTTTTTTGGAAGAACAGTATCCAGAAAATCCTAAATAAATGCTGGTTTATTGCAACCAGCAGATTTTGCTGGGCTGGGGGTTTACCTTTTGTTTCTCCCTCTAAAAACTGTGGAAAAAAAAAGCAACAGGAAAATCACACAAGGCAGGAACTTGAATTGGAATTCAGAGAATCCCCAAATATCCAGGCCAATATTCCAGAATACTGCAGGATTTATATCCCTGGCTGAGCAGGAAGGATGTTGCCAGGCTCTGGCAGGACAAGCTACTAATAAATATATGGGCTTTTTCTTAGTCTGTGGAGCTGTTTTCCCTTTATTCTTCCAGTGGTTTATCCTCCAGGGGAATTTCAGGGTGCCCAGCACAGGGACAAAACTCCTTTCCTAAGGTTTTTAGTGGGAAGAAATGCAGCTTAAAGACCTTCTCAGAAGCACATCAACCCAAATAAAACCCAACAGATCCCTGGGAATACCAGGGGAAAATGAGATTTTCTGGAGAAGAAAGCAGCTGGTGCCGTCCAAGAGGCAGGAGAATTCCCAGGTTTGGTCCAGGTTTGTGAAAGACAGGAGGAGACACAGGGACAGACTCCGGCAGTGCCATGGGAAAGACACGGCATGGGAGATCTAGACCCCAAACTGGACACAGCTCCTGACATTCCTGCAGCTGTGGCATGGAAGGAGAGAAGGACACACGTAAGGAAGCGGATCAATGCCATCAATTTGCTGATATCACAGCGCTGAGGACCGCAAAATTGCTGGGATTCGTATCGAGATATAACTCGTGGCTCTCCAAAGCCCTTTGCAACATAGACAAATATTCCCAAAAGACGGTGTGAGGTTAATGGCAGAGTTAGGAACGGAAGAGCCCAGCAAAAGCTCCTTCCTAGGAAGGGATTTGCTGGCAAGCACATGGAAACTGCTGGAATTTCCTCCCCCACAGAGGGGTTTTACCTGGGGCGTAGCCGGGGCTGCTGGTCGGGTACATGTTGGGGTTGTAGGCTGGGGCAGCCGTGGGATATCCTGTGGGATAACCTGGAATGGGATCAAACAAGAAAAATCAGCATTTTTATCAACAGGCAGCAAGGATAACACCCCTAGAAAGCAACAAACGTGTGAGCAGAGAGGAAATGGGCAGAGCTGGGAGGGAAAACACAGCTGTACTTCCAGGGTATAGGAAGAACTGGGAATGTGCTCCACGTGACATCATCAATATTTCATCCTTATTCCTGTCGAAAACAGGGGCAATGACCAGAATGCAGAAAACAGGGATGTTCACTGGGCTTGGAAGGAAAGCACTGAGGAAACACATGCTCTGGATGTTGAATTCAGCCATGCAAAACCACCAGCACAGCCGGATCAGAAAGCTTTTCCTTGGCTGCACGGCAGCATTGGCAGAGCTCAGCCCCCAGCCCAGTGCTCAGCGCTCCCATTATCCAGAGTTTCCTGCTGAAGGGATGCTGCAGGAAAACATGCCAGGCTTGTTTTCACTCCTGGCTGCACAAGTGCCATCCCAGGAGGGCCCTGATTCCCTGCCAGGCCACCTGGAAGGAACATGCACGGCAGCTCCAACCCCTCGGAGCCACGGGAGGGGATTTAATGGGCTCTTTGGGAAAGGCTTCAGTTTTCATTAGCTTCACTTGGATGGGTCATGGAGAGTTCAGGGAGAATCACCTGAGCAGGGCTGGACAGACCCTGAGTGCCCCTACACTCGGTGCAGATGTCTGATCCAACTCTCACTCCATGGAAGTTCTTGTCCTCTATGGATTCCATGGACAAAAAACCTCCCCACCTTGGGCTGCTCCATTTTCAGAGAATCGTGGAATGCCCTGAGCGGGGAGGGACCCACAAAGATCATCCACTCCAGCTCCAGGACACCTCAACAATCCCACCCTGTCCCTGAGGGTGTTGTCCAAGCGCTCCTTGAGCTCTGGCAGGGTTGGAATTGCCCACCCTGGGCAGCCTGGTCAGTACCCAACCACCATCTGGGGGAAGAACTGAGATCCAACCTGACCCTCCTCTGGCACAGCTCCAGGCCATTCCCTCAGATCCCATCCCTTGTCACCAGTTTGCTTTGGTTTCCTTCCATTTTTCAGAATCCTTCCCTACTGAAAACAGCAACACCTGGATAACTCCATTCCTTCTCATGTGCTGCTGCAAAACCCGTTGGACAGATCGAGCAGGACACGTTAATCCTCCTTTTCTGGTGGAGAATTTGTCTTTGCTGAGCTTTCCACCACAGTCTGTCCCCTTGGACACCATCCCAGAGCAGAATCAACCCAAGGGTGACAAAGTGACCCTTGGAGAGTCTTCCTTCCACCAGATGCTGCCAAAAAAGGCTGGAGAGATTTAATTAGCAGTCAATTCATACTTTCCCTTTTAAAATATTTTAGAATATTAGAATATGAAAAATATAACAGGTCTGGCCTTCCCCTTTCTGAGCATCCACACAATGCCACTGGAATCTCTTCCTCCACATCCCAAATCTCTTCCACCACATGCCAATTCCTAAGCCCCCATGGCCAGGTTCTGAGGATTCACTGGAATAAATCTCAATCACCACTTGTGGCCACTGTAGTGGAATAAATGACTGTGCGTTCTACCCTCTCATTTTCATCAGAGATATGTTTGGCTTCTAAATCAGGTTAATTAAAAATTGCTGGAGTTAATGTTGGCTAAGCAGCAGTTTAACAGGGTGGGTTTTTTTAGGCATGAAACTCTGTTGTTGTCGTACTCAGGAATATCTGAAGCTTTTTAGCAATCAAGGAGCTCCTCAGAAGGTTATTTGCAGCCCCAGTGATTGCAGGTGGAACATTAATGATGATCCTCAATCACAAATATCCTGCTCACCCTGCACTTCATTAGAAGAGAATAATTTCTTCTCCAGAACATTCATCATTCCACAGTCTTCCCATTTCTGCCATGATCTCGCTTTCCACCCTGACCTGCCAGGCCAGGGGTGTTAAACCACCTCCAGTTCGCTCCAAGACTATTTTCCCTGAAATTCTCCCAACCTGACACACAGTTCAGTAGAATGCCAGGATGGTTTGGGTGGGAAGGGACCTTAAAGACCCTCCAATTCCATGGTCACAGGTGGTGATGGCTGTCCGTGGTGATGGCTGTCCATGGTGCTGGGAAGTACCAGGGATGGGACCCAGATGACAAACTCGTGGAGCACCAAGAGGTTCTTCTGATCTTTGCAACTGGTTAATCCCTCCCAGACAAGTCCTGAGTCCCCTAATCTTTAATAACAGTCCTTAATTAACAGTCTGAACCATGACAAACATAGTCTTGGGTGGCCACGAGTTCCACCTAAGGCACGACCAGCACTTGCTGCCAAATTCAGCAAAAAAAACCACCTCTAAAAGTCACCTCTAAAAAACCACCCCCAGAATTCCCAATATTGGGGAGACTTAGAAAAAACAGCCTGAAATAAATCAGACCACAGGAAAGCTGTGGCTTTGGGAAAGGTTTTCCAGCCAGACACTTATTGAGACTCCAGGGTTATTTCAGGCAGATGGAGACAAATATGTATTCATGGAATTATGGAATCATGGAGGCTGGAAAAGACCTTTAAAGCCATCCAGTCCAACCCAGCACTGCCAAAACCATCATGTCCCCAAGTGTCACATCCACACCTGTTTTAAAACCCTCCAGGGTTGGGGACTCAACCATCGGTCCTTCCCCTTTTTGGGGGGGTTTAAGCAGAAAGAGAGATGGAATTTGTTTCTTGGCTTTTCTTCACTCCCCAAAATAACCCCAAACAAGCCAAAGCTGCAGTCCCTCATGATGATCCACATCACGTCTGGATCCAAGAATCAGGAATGGGCTCAGGAGTGTCTGATTTTCCCCCTGGAAATTCCTAGTCCTCAGACAGACCCTGCTCCCTTCCTGCCACATCTTGTCACCTTGAATCAAAAAAAAAAAAAAACCAAAACCAAAAAAAAACCCCAGCAAGAGGATCAAACCTCCCTTGACATGGAAATACCAAGGACAAAAGGAAAATATCTTTTCCTTTCTCCTTGTATGGATTTGCCCCTGAAGGGCCCCTGGCTCTGCTGGGCCTGGAGATGATGCAGAAACAGAAAATGAGGTGAAAACACATTGAACAAAATTGATGAGACTCCTCGCCCAAGAAATCAAAACTTGTTCTCTGCCTTTATTTTAATTTAATATCATCTCCACAATCAGTAGAAGCAAGGAAGCCAGTGTTCATTTGATGTTCTCCCCAGGGGAAAGCACACAGCTCTCGGAAGAACTGATGGAAAAACTCCGGCACAACAAGCGGGAGCACGTGGGGCTGCAGCAGGGAGGTGTTTTGAAGCTGCCTTTAATTTTTCATGTATATTTTTCAGATTTCTGGTCTGTTCTCTCCAGCTCTGCTCACCCCTTTCCTTTTTGGTGGGATGCTGCTTTGGATTAATGGCTTTTAGGCCCCTTCTTTTTAGGAGATGAATCATAAAGGGGTTCAGGAAATTAATTTTAAAAGAAGGGTTTAAGTGCCTTTGGGGTGAGATTAGGGGTGCAATCCCCAGCCCCGGAAGGGTTCAAAATCCCCGTGGATGTGGCACTTGGGGACATGGGTTAGTGGTGGCTTGGCAGTGCAAGGGAAATGGCTGGACTCAGTGATCCTGAAGGACTTTTGCAACCTAAATAATTCCCTTCTTCTGTTTTACTAATTCTTCCCTAAACCTCTCTAAACTACTTTGGCTTCATCTGGCTGAGGCAAAATCTTCCTGGGGCTGTTGCAGTTCCAAAGCTCAGCACAAACAAAGTAGTGTCCCCTGCAAAACACCCTCATGTTCTATTTAAACTCATCCACCTCATCCTTTATTGCCCACACCTCAGGAACCTTTCAAAAATAGGATTTATGAGCAGCTTCTCAGGGTAAAAACACAAGAAACCTCACGTCTTCAGCTCTGTGCTGCTGGAAATCCGCTCCCTTCAGCCTGAGTGGGAATTCATTCCTGCCGAAAAGTCACATGTTGTGACATGAGAAGTGCAAATTTGGCACTTGAGGAGTTACCCCAGAAGTGAGAAATTGGAGAGCAGACGCCACGTGGGGCTTCCTGGCACAGCTCCAGCAGAGCCAGACTGGCAGCAACGCTCCCGAGCGTTGATTGCTGGGAGAGGTGACTCCGGAAAAATACGTGATGGATGGGGGAGACAGGGAAAACAGCTGGGAGCTGATCCTGCACGGGAAACCAGCCTCCAGGGATGAAGAGCTGCAGCATTTTTGGCATGACTTGCAGCAGAGGTGTCAACAAAACCTTCTTTTCCCATGGCACAAGCCTTTCTCCATCCAGAAGGATCTGCCCAGCCCAACTTGCTCTTCACGCTCTGAGCTCTGGAATAAGGCCATGCATCTCCTCCTTCCTTTTGGGGAGTTGTCCCCCTCGAGGAATATCCATTGATATCTCTGAACAGCTTCTTACCCAGGGCACTTCATGGACCTTTCCTGCTCTGTGGGAACTATGGGAAAACATCTCCTGCTGAACCCCAAATTAATTGCTCTGGATTTATCCCCCCTCAATCAGAGTGTGGCTGCTCTGTTGTCCATCTGACACACATCAGGAGTTCCTGCCCCATCATCTGTCCAACCCCTCACACAAACAAGACCCACCACCATCAGGCTGCTGTTTTTAGGGGTCCACCTGCCCTGCTGGACATGGGACTGCCCCAAAGGGCAACTTTTCCACCACCCAGCTCTTAATTCACCAGCCAGAGCCCTTTGTCACCAGTGGCTTCCACACCAAGGGCTCTGGGGATGTTACAGGTGTGATAAAGTGACCTCACAACTCACTGTCAGGGTGTTTTGATATGTTCCTGTCCTGCCAGAACTCAGATTCAACTCAGTGCCAAACCATCCCAACACATCTCACCCAACATGATTTTAGCCTTGGGAATTTCAAATCCGTTGCACTGAAACCCCTTTTGCAGCTCAGAATGTACATTCCCCAAGTCACTGAGTTTTCCAAACCAAATTTAAGCCTAGAATGAGTCTCCAGCTCAGGAGGGTAGAGCTGAAACCCTCCTGGACTGATCCCTGATTTGTTTTATGCTTAACATTCCAAGTTATATGAACCTGAGTTTTGCCAGCTCCCAAAAGCACCTACAGCAGGAAGGATGGCTGGACCTTTTCCTTCTTCCCTAATCCCACAGATCCATCTAACAGTGGCACATTTTTGGATGCATTTCCACGTCAATTCTACTCAAACCTCTCCAGGACGAGCTCCAGACGCGCCAGTGCCCCATGATGCTGGAGGGAGCCTGGGATTTGTTTTCCACCCATCATCCCACGTTAACCACAGACATCCTCCAACCCACTGTTGCTAAATGGAGGTAAAAATAGAGGCAAGGCTGAGAGCAAGGGTGGGACTGTTCTGCAGAGCAGCTTAATGGACGGTTGAGAATCCAGCATTTCTGAAGTCTCTGGGTAATAAATACATTCGTTCCCATGAAAAAGTGCCACCCCCTCATTACTGTTCCAAGCCTCAGCAGCCCAGGAGCAAAGCAGGCAAATGTGCTCCCAGACACAGCAGCTGCTTCCAAAAGGGATTTGCTCTCACATTTAACAGCCTCTTTCCAGGAGACCTTTAAACTTGGCTCTTTTTTCACCTGAAAGGTCCTTTATATAAGTAGGAACTTCTCTTGCTCGATCCCCAGGGCCATGCAAAGCTCATCTTCGTGTGAACTGGGATGGCTGGTCCTGCTGTTTCCCAATTTTAAACACTCCTGGTGACACAGAGCAGCAATTCTGAGCCTGTGGTCAGGCTGTGACTGTCCTGGACAAGTGTTGTGCCATCTCTATTCCCACAGGACTCGTGGAAATCAGGATGGTTTGAGTGGGAAGGGACCTTAAAGCCCGTCCAGTCCCACACCCTGCCATGGGCAAGGACACCTTCCACTGTCCCAGGTTGTTCTAACCTGGCCTTGGACACTCCCAGGGATGGGGCAGCCACAGCTTCTCTGGGCAACCTGTGCCAGGGCCTCCCAACCAGGAATTCCTTCCCAGTATCTCATCTAACCCTGCCCTCTGGCAGTGGGAAGCCATCACTCCATGACCTTGTCAAATTTTCTCTCCATCTCTATTCCACACCTCTTTCCATCTCCTTCCTCTCCCTCCCTGGGATCACAGCTCAATCCAGAGGGTGGGGAATTCCACTGGTGTGAAATCACAGATCCCCAGAAGGAGTTTTCCTTATGGATCATCCACGTCTTACATGACAAGCACAACAAAACCAGGGGCAGGATCTCCACAGGCCTCACAGGTAACACAACCTTCCCTCTGAAACTCTCAGTTAAAAAAAAACCAAAATCTGACAAAACCCACAGGAATGTGGCAAAAAAAATCCTCCTTTTATGTCATTTTCCTTTATATTGCACAGACTCATCTGAAAGAACTGCTGGATGTCCTGGGAATGGCAGAGGTGCCTTTGGCAGGGAAGGGGATGGAGAGGCACCCTCGGGTGCTGGCTCGGACATGTGCCAGGGTCTGTTTGTGTCCATTCCAGAGGGTCCCAGTGTTGACACAATGAGGCCCTGCCTGCCTGGAAGAGATTCTCCCAGCTGGAGGTCAAAGACAAGGGGACGGATGGTGGGCCCTCCCTGCCCAGAGTTGCTGGAGACTCCTGGTTTCTTGGGAATTAGGCAGGGAGAGCAAGGAATTTGCAGAGAGCTCGGAGCTCTTAATGGGACCTCGTGGTTGCAGGATGCCACAAATCAGCTTGGAGCTGTTGCCTTCGCCATGTCAGGGAATTCGGAGACTTTACCAGCCCAAAAAGGTCTTAAGGAAATACCAGGAGCAGTTTTGGACAATCACTGCCCTCATTTTCCCTTGCTCAGGGAAAACCTCCTTCCAGCCCTTTTTGCTTTAGCTGTGAACAAGAGAGATGATTCCCATTTCCATCCTTATCCCCAGTTCCACCTCAGTTTTACTTCCCACAAAGCTCCTAGGCCCTCCAGCAGCTGCCTGGGTACAGGAGAAGCAAAACTGGGAGCAACTGTCCAAAGGCATTAGAGAGACACTCGATTACTTGGTAATAAATAAACCACAATGACAGGACTGGTCAGACTGTCAATCAATGTCACTTCTGAGCCTGTCACATCCTCTGCTGTGCTGCCACAGGTCTTTGTGGGGGAGAAGTTCCGGAAAACGGTTTAATTAATTCCCTATTGATGCTCCCTGCAATTATTGAATTAATTCTGTGTTTGGTAAAATAAACACGGTTGTTTGTCCTCAGAAAGTGCCATAAAGAAGCCATTACAGTTTTCCTTAAACACTGAACTTGTGGCTCAACCTTATCCAGCAATGTTTCCCACTCCAGAAAAATGAAGGGAAATCCCTTTTATTTTAAATGTTTTCTGGGACAAGTGGCTGTTTCCTGCACAGGGGAGTTTGATCCTACAGAACTTGTGGGACTGAAGGAGCTAAACTCATCCTCAGTGGTGAGTTTTGGGCTGTCAGAGATGCCTCCTCAGACAGGAGTTTTCCAGGAAGGGACTTGCTTGGAAAAATGATGGCAAAAAGCTCCTTATTGGTCACAGACTGCTTTTATTTTTATTTATTCAGTCCAACTCAGCTGCTGGAATTTAGTATCCTAAAACTGGTGGTATTCCAGGTGTGGTGCCAAAGCCAAGACCCTGGTTCCTTGTGCCCTGAGCATGATCAAGGATGAATGCAAAAAAAAACCTGCCCAGGAATCAATCAATTAATCAGTAATCAATGGGCTAATTAAACACAAACATTGTCCTGCTTCCTGTCTCTGTTTTTTACACTCCTCTGGCATTGGAAGATTGATTCCAGTCCTGATTCCACCAGAGATAGCCCTGATTCACACCCTTAAACAAGGTCTCTGGGGACACCAAATTCCCTATTTCAGCTCATTTTAAAAACAGACAATGCCAGAAGGGCCACAATGGTGTGACAAATGAAATTACTGCCCCAAAAGGGCCAATTTTAAAGTGTGAACCTCGGGATTTTCATCTGCAGAGCTAAAAATTCCAAATGATAAAATATTTCGTGTTGCTGGAAGAGGCCAAACTGAGGGAGACTGAGGGTTTAGGGATCACAACATCCTTAGGTATTGAATTCTAAAATCCTAATTAACTTCCAGTTGTCCATATGGTATTTTGGCCATTTTGGCCTTGAACCAGGGCAGTGAATTGTTCCCAAATCCATTGGCTCCAGACAAGCAAAGCAGCAGATGGAGCACAGGCAGAATATTAATAAAACCAGGTTTTGGGTGTTAAAAGGCTTTAATGGGCCTCTCACTCATATTTGGGCCAGATTAGGTCCAAGTTGTCCTTGGGGGAAGCTGAGAATCCATAATATTTGAACTGGCAAAACTCCATGGCCCGTTCGAAAATCAAATCTAATTCCACCAGGTTGGAAGTGCAAAGGTTCTGTCAGGAGAGATCCCACAAAGATCCCTCATCCCAAGCTTTTGGTTGTTCAAATCCCAGCCAAGAGCTGGGATGAGATTCCCTGATTCCCAGACCCTTGGGAAAGCTACCAGCTCCTGCTCAGCTTCAATTCCATTCTATTATTCTATTCAAATCCATTCCATTCCATCCTATTCTACTCTGTTCATTTGTTTTGTTCCATCTTATCCCATCCCATCCCTTCTCTCCTCCACATCCAACCCCTCATTTCCTCCCACCTCATCCAGCACAGCCAAGGCAGACCCTGCTCTGTGCACATCCCACCCCCCTTCCCACCCCTGGATCCATCCACAGAATCCCTGGATACACCCAAACCCAGTTCCACCAAAGCCATTCCCACCACATTTTTCCCAGATCCTGTGTCACCTATGGCAGATTTTGCTTTTCCAGCCCCAAACCTCCCAAATTTCTGCAGTCCAACACCTCCAAACAGATCCCTTACTACCCACAGGTGCCTCCCCTGCTCCCTGACTCCTGCCCTCCCTTTTCTATAGGCTGAGAGCTGTATCCTGCCCTCAGGAAGATCCTGGAATATCCATCTATTAATAGTCCCTCACCTTTCCAAGTGCAAATCCAAGGCCCTCCACAGCCAATCCTCCCCCTTCTGAAATGTCTCTTCCCATAACATTCAAACCCTCCCATTCTACTGGAACAGCAGCATTTTAATCTTGGAATACTAAAGGCTCTTCCAGCAGGCACTTCAAAGCGAAAGGAGCCAATAAGGAACAAACAATTCCAGGTCAGGGGCTTTTCCCTGCTCAGCTCACGAAATAAAAGGTGATTTTTCCTCCCCCCTCAATTCCTGTGTGTGAATTTAATTGCTTTTTGACATGTGCAGAGTGTAATCTCCTCCCTGTGTTGGTCCAAGGATTAGGGCAGGACCAAGGTAAAGCCAGTTTTGATTAATATGGAAATCAGAAATTACTTCCCAGAGAAACTGGGGACTGTTCCTAATGCCCCTTTATCTGTGGGGAATTACAAACAAGGAGGAACGAGAGGCAGCTCCCTGAGCCTCCCACCAGCCAGAGATGCTGAAAGATCTCTACAAATACATTCTAAAAGAAATATGGGAATAATATAGTCAGGAAAGGGGTCAAGCTGGAGACAAAGAGAGTTAAATCCTCACAGAATGGGGAAAATCAGTTTATCTGGGAAGAAAAAAAAAGGTGCTGAAACCACGTCATTCTTGAGTTTTAAAACAATTTCATGGTTAAATTCGTTCCCAATTCAAAGCTGTTCTTGCTGAATTTCCAAGGCTGAGGGTGGTTTAGAAGGGGTAAAAAAAGGTACATCCCGGCAAGCAAAAGCCTGGGAGATTCCACTGGAGTTCCCTCTGGAATCAAACACTCTGAGGAAAGGAAGAAGGTTTGAGGGGTAAAATCCATAGAGAGAAGGTTTGAGGGGTAAAAAATCCACACAGGGAAGGTTTGAGGGGTAAAAAAATCCATAAAGAGAAGGTTTGGAAAGGTAAAATCCAGACAGGAAAGGTTTGGAGGGGTAAAAAAATCCATTAAGGGAAGGTTTGAGGGGTAAAATCCATAAAGTGAAGGTTTGGAAGGGTAAAATCCATACAAGGAAAGTTTGGAGGGATAAAATCTATTAAGGAAAGGTTTGGAGGGGTAAAATCCATAAAGGAAAGGTTTGGAAGGGTAAAATCCACACAGGGAAGGTTTGAGGGGATAAAATCCCCCCTAGCTGCCACAAAAACCCTCCTTTTATCAGTCAGGCCTTTAACATACAAGCTAAATATTGATTCTAAAACATTCCTTTCCTTTTCTCAGCCTCAAATTGCTGCAATAAAACCCGTAAAAGCACCTTGGAGGAAACACTCCTGAGACTCATGTGCTTGTACATGAACTGAGTGTTCACTGCTGCCCAGGAGGGGTCACGGATCCCCCCCCCAAAAAAAAAAGGAAAAAAGGAAAGAAAAATAGGTCAAACAATTCCCATTCGCTGCAAAGGACAAAGAGCTCTCCAGGTTTCTTTATTACCTTATGCAATTGCTCCCAAATATGTGAGGCTTCCTTTTTATCTGATTCAAATCCCATGGTAGTAATCCCTGATTAAATTTCGGGGGTGTGAGATTTCATTAGATGCCCAATTTGGAGCAGATTTGATAACAAAGTTCTGTCGCCCTTTGGAATTACAGGGAAAAAATTAAAGCTGTGGTTTATTTTTTTTAATCTCACTTCCCCCATCCTGGAGATTATTGCGATCCACGGGAGGCATCCCTGTCTTACAGCTCCAGCTCTGCACATGACTGCGAGATTTCATTGAATGTTTTCTAAAAGATGGTGATTTCTTCCCCCTCCAAAAAAATCTCTTCGATTAATTCAGTGTTATCGTTTTTCTGTTGGAATAGGAAAACTGTTAATAGGCAGCTAGACAATTCCAGGAGAAGCCACCAGCTTCCTCCATGGGAAAGGATCTATGTTAAGACAAAACAGGAAGTTTGGACATTTTAGATGGGATATTGGGAAGGAATTCCTGGCTGTGAGGGTGGGGAGGCCCTGGCACAGGTTGCCCAGAGAAGCTGTG
>JAWMRA010000001.1:1028738-1054283 GCA_035584735.1 Pseudotriccus pelzelni | reverse complement strand
AAATAAAATAAAATAAAATAAAATAAAATAAAATAAAATAAAATAAAATAAAATAAAATAAAATAAAATAAAATAATGAAGCTGGCACCCAAAACCCAAGAAGTTCCTGAAGTTATTCTCGTTACCTTTTCGAAATAAGGGAATAAAATATGTACAAACAGAGTGTTAATGAGGAATAAATCCATTTTCCAGGGGGTTTAAAGCAGTGACAAGGACAGGTGAGCCCTTGTGTCAAGGTGACTTTCCCTTTCCCTTCACGTTGCATTGTGAAAATGGGATGGAAATGCTTTTGGGAGCCCCTTCAGGAAAAGGGCAGGATTTTTCTCCATGTGCCAAAAAAATCCCTCCTTTCCCACCAGGCAGCAGAGAACCAACATGAAGAGTGGGAACAGAGAGAAGGCAAAGCAAAAAGCAACATTTCCTCCCTGACCTGTTAGCCCTCAAAATTCATTTTATGCAAATCACATCCAGCCAAAGTCTCCTTGAACATGAAAAAGCCTCCTGACCTTGCACTGCATCCAAATCCCACTAATTTCTCAACAACTTTCCAGGGAAGTCCTTTGAAGCCTGACCCTCACTTGGGATCCACGAACAGTAATTAAATTAACTCCCATTTCAGCTGCTAAAGGTTCACTCAGGAGGTTTCTATCCCACCTTTTCCCCCAAAAAAAAGGCTGCTGTGAGCTCAGGAATTTGGAACACATGGGGGTTTCCCCCAGTTAACAGCTCCTGTTTTAATTACTCTTTCATTTTGGCTACACCAGAACCAAACATTGATTGGACACGTCTCACAAGGAGCAAAACAACAAATTCCATTTGTTGTAGAAGTAGAACAGGAATTCTAATGCAAAACAAGAATCATGGAACTTTTTGCGTTGTGATGGACCTGAAAGCTCATCCAATTCCAGGGGCAGGGACACCTTCTACTATCCCAGAACCTGCCCTGGAAGCAGTTCACCTGCCAGAAATTCCAGACTGAGAGAAACCAAAGGATGTTGGCAGAGCTGGTCTTACCTGACCTGTTTTCTCTTCGCACAGATGGATCCCGTGCTGTGAATTCCCAGCTTTCCCTCGGCAGGGTGATGGGTTTGATCAGCAGGTGACCCACAAACACAGGGATTTTTTCAAAGCTCCCTGTGTGTCCAACTCTGCTCTCAGCAGTTCCCAAACAGCTTCCTTGATATATTCCCTATTGATTTCCTTTAACTGGAGGCCTTGCTGATGTTCCCTTTGGAAGTGATCCCTGCTGGAATCTTGTACTCCTGACTGAGCCGCATCCTCCTCCAGCTGATCCATCTCCTTTCCTTCACCTCCACAACCCTAATTCCTTGTGTTTTGCTGGAAAGGCCTCCAGGAACATAAGACACTTCTCTCTGCTCCTTTCTTTCCCCAGATGATGGACTGGGAGTCTCTGCTTGGCCACCGGGGAAAGCCCTTTGGAGGAGTGGGCACTGTGTTTCTGGGCCAGGCTCACCAGGGATTTGCTGGATGGAACTGTTTTCCAAGATTTGGGATATTCCCAATGTCCTCCAGCCAGGTAGTTTCCTTCTGGTGGGATACAAAAAACCTTGGAAGGGTGGGAGGGCAGCGCTCCCACTTTTCCATTCATGGGATGTCTCACAGTCAGTCAGAGAGATGAGGCTGTGATGCCTCATCACCCTCATAGCCAGGAATTCCTTCCCAGTTTCCCATCTAACCCTGCCCTCTGGCACTGGGAAGCCATTCCCCCTTGTCCTGCCCCTCCAGCCCCTTGGGAAAAACTCCTTTATAGGATTTAATGAGCATCTACAAGGACTTAAAAGTATAAATGTAATAAATTCACAAGTTTGGTTTTAGTTGGAAAATAAACCTGACATTCCCAGATGATGTTTTGGGAAATACTGGGTGGCACTTTTTTTTTTCTCCTTTGAAAAACAACCGAGTTCCTGGTTTAATTCAGTTTTAGGAGCTGATTCCAACAGCAGAGAACAACTAAGAAGGAATCAAATCCATAATAAGCAGCCCAAGGTGTAAGACAGGACCTAGGCTGGACGTTTGTCCTCTGGAAAACCAGTCCTAAGATGTTCCACAACCGTTCAGGGAACAGAGGGAAAGCACAGGGCAGGACCTGGGTAATCCCACAGGAATCGCCAGGCAATAGGAGGGGGAAAAAATGTCCTTGATGACATGAAAAGGAGAGGAATTGTGAGAGGAGCCATGACGTCTCCGATCCGGAGAGCCTGGAAATACACATCCAGAAAGAACAAGGAAAATGCTTCCCAAGGCCCCTCTTTATTTCTTTAGATTTTTTTTCCCCAAAAAAACTTTTTAAAATCAATATAAAATATTCTGGTTATTCCTTTTCAATTAATAATATGTTTAATCATATTTAAATTGATTATTCCCTATTTTGATTCCTGCAATTACAGAAATGCATTTGAACGGAATGGGGCGGGAATTTGGAAGTGAGAGTTCAGAGAATGCCATCCCATAAATATAATATGAATTTCTACATAGAAATATCCCAGGGCACAACTTCCCCTGCATTACTGGGATCATGCTTTCCCAGTATCCCTCACTGGCATTACGGGAACATGTTATCCCACTAGTATCCTTCACTGGCATTCCTGGGAATGTGCCTGGAGCTCTCCTTTTTTATTTGATGCCAAGTACCTGTTACTGGCCGGAAAGAGAAGGAAAAGTCTGATGCTGAAGGACAGGAATGACATTCTGGAATCCTTTCCTGCATTTCCACAAAACACAAGAGGAATGTTATTTTTAGGAAAAGGCTTTTTCTCCCAGAGGGAACACTGGAACAGGCTCCCTAAGGAAGTGGCCACTTCCAAAACTGCCAGAGCTCAAGGAGCACACAGTGGGATTGTTGGGGTGTCCTGGTGCTGGACTTTGATCCTTGTGGGTCCCTCCCAAGCTTGGATATCCCTGGATTCTATGATCTGCTGAGGCAGCCACATAGGAGCAGAGCAGAATTCCCATCCCTTCCCTAGTTACATTCCCAAGCTCCTGAGTGACCCAGGACTTGTAATCCCCTTCTGCTGGAGCATGTTGGACACAAATGCTAATCCCATCTGATCCCGAAAATCTTCTGCACACACTGGATGGGGGAATAAAACAGGGAGCAGAGACAGGAGCTGCTCGGGCTGTTCCCAGCAATGATGAGGCCAAGCCAAAAAACCTCCTCAGCCCCTGATAGCTGGAAAACATCATGGGATCAAAAATCCTGGGATCAACAGCCATGAAAGCCATGAAAACTGAAGAATGCTTCTTGAGGAACTGGATTACGAAGAAAGAGGGAGAAATTCCAGAGGCAGAGGGAATGTAAAAGCAGCAAGTGCATCTCCAAGCCCAAAGCCAGGAACAGAGGCTGAGTCACAGCAGCTATATTTGGAATAAATCCAGAAGAATAATTCCTAAAATAGGCGAACTAAATCCTAAGAAGGAGAAAAAGGAAATTCCATCCTGAATATAAAGTGAAAAACTTCCCCTTGCAGAGTTCAACGTGGTAAGGAAAGCTCTGGGCTCACCAGCATCCCAAGGGAATGAAACACCCAGGGAGCTGAAGGGGACCTTTGTTAAACACAATCCTGGAATTACAAAAGAGCCACATGAAAACACGGCTCTGTTTCCAGCCTTGTAATCCTGCACTTAACACCTGCTTTCCCTCGGAAAGAAAAAAAACACCCCTGTTTTTGTTGGGGCTTTAAGGCTGCTCGGTGTTTACTCACAAAACAAAGCCGGGCTCCAAATGAACGGCGGGAACTGCAGGAATTCCGGGGGCTGATGAGGCTGGGAAAGGATGTGCAGCTCTGGAAAGGTTTGGGAACTCGCAGTATTCCCAAAAAGAGGGAGCTCATACCTTCAGCAGCTCCGCCTTGCAGGGGTGGCTTTTTTTAGCAGAGCCAGCCCACAGATCATCTCCTGCCAAGCTCCTTCCCTGATGTTCTCCGGGTACATCCTGCTTCGAATCCTGAGACAGTCACTCCATTATGTGGTTGTTAATTAGGGCTCCATGTCACCCCCTGAGCAAAACATCTTCTCCTTCTCTGGCTTTGTTAAATTGATGTCTACACCCACATCCTGCTTCCCAAGAAAGACCTGTAAGTTGTGCTGCAGCTGGGCTGGGTTTAGCTCCCCCGACCAGGGATTTGGGGGGATCTGCTGGTCCATATCCAATATATCCTACACACATTCCTGACACAGGCTGGTGACTCCACACGGGGCTGTGTAATCTCCTGCCAGATTCACCCCCCAGCAATCCAAAGAAACCAACTTCCAGAGGTTTTCAGGTGCATCCAAAGCTGCTCCATACAATTAAACCACTCCAGATTCCTGAACTTTGCCATGGATTCTTTACTGAGAAAAACCAGGAATACAGATCCCTGCATCTGGTCAGAACTACCCCAGAGGCAGAGCCCCTGTGGAGCTCCAGGCGCATTCCTAATGATTTGCTGTGGCATCTTTCCAAGTGCTCTTAATAACCCCAGAAAACAGCTTCTCTATCATGGAGTCAGAGGGACCTCTGGGAATCAACTCGGATTTCTCAGGAGACAATTCCGTATTTTAACCACAGAAACAAAGTCCTTTGTTGTCCTCTGACCAAATCATGGATCTTTTTCCATTCCCAGGCAGCAAATGTGGTTTAACAGCTCCCTTTTCAAAGGTTACCTGGAACACAGAGCTGGGAATTATTCTGGGAGAGGGATTTAATTCTGGTCCAACTTCCCCCAAGTTTCCTTCATTATTCCCTCTCCAGCCAAGGGCAGCAAATTGGAATCTGCTCCACATCCCTGTGGGATAATGGTCTCACAGAAGTGGGAATTATTTCCTTACATTAGGAGAAAACAGCCCTCAACTAGACAAAGAGGTGGAATTGCTCATTTCCAAATGTTTCTGGATGAGTAGGAAAAAGGGGGAAAAAAGATGTTCTGGCTCTTCCTGAAACGCCTCTAAAATCCATCTCCTCCATCCCAGAATCAAACCAACTGCCATCAAAAGCCACAGGCGTTGTTCCTACCTCGGGAATACTGTACATTCCCTGGTTTACCTGGGCTTTTTCAGTAGCAAAAGCTACTTCCTTTACCAGAAGGACTCCAAGGAGCGACTCAGCCATGCAGGAATTCTGCAAACAAACAGCACTTCAGGTCTTCCCTGCCAAGAAAAGAAAGCTGATTTGGGACAGGGAAAAATGTGCCACTGAAGATGTTTCCAAGGACTTGGCTTGGAATGACATGCTTCTGTTTCTCTGACCAAACTTGTCTTGTCAGAACAATTTCTCTCAGCAATATTTTATAACCTCCTGGGCCCCAGAAATCCGGAATTTTTTGTTTAAAATCAACATCAGCAGGCGATTCCCACCTGGCATTCCACTGGAATCCTGCAGACAAAAAAACCTTCCTGAAACAAATGCCAGTTTTGCCCCCTCCCAACCAATTTTAAGGAATTTTTTTGGCTCTTCAAGTTGTTTTTCTGTTGGGAGGGCAAAGAAGAGACACATTTCTTCTTGTGGGTAATTTCAGAGCCTTGTTCGTTAGCTCTTACTGCCAGACAAAAATGAAATTCCTTGTGCTACAAATGGAACCATCCGCAGCTGGGATGACTGGGGAAGGGAATTCAAGGATGATCACACCTTTTCTACTTACAGGAACCTCCATGGGAGGCTCTGGCTGGAGTGAGACCACGATTTCAACACTTTAATATAAAAAATGGGAAATAAATGCACATAAGGAACACAACTCCAGAACAAGGGAGAACTTCGGGCACAAAGAACTGGTGATTTTGCTCCACTACCAATTTCTCTTCAGTTTTCCCAATGTTTTTGTGCCCAACCTCCTCTTCACTACACCACCACACCGCATCCAAGGCTGAACAGGATCCTAAGGATTCCCTCATTAGCTGAACTTCCCAGCAGAACACTTCCCAAGAAAGAAAAGGTCAAAACCTGCTGTGAGCAGAGGGAAAATTTTCAAAGGAGCAGGAAATTCAATTTTTAGCTTTCCCTACTCCCAAAGTCCAGCTTGTAAGGATCCACTCCCCCATGGAAAAGCTGCCCAATGCGGGCTCAAGGAAAGGCTATCCAGTGACAATAAATAAAGTAGAAAAGTTTAAGGCCACCCATTTCCAAACTGCCTGTGGGATTTCAACCCATTCCCAAATTGTCTGTAGGACTCCACCCACGGACCAAAGGCTTTGAGGAGGACCCTGGGGGATGACAAGGAGAAAGAGAGAACCCTCAGCCTTGAGTGAGCACGTGGGAAAGCAGGAATAAACTCTCTGGAATGCCCATGTCTAGACAGTGCCGATGTCTTGGTG
This sequence comes from Pseudotriccus pelzelni, assembly GCA_035584735.1. Classification (NCBI taxonomy): domain Eukaryota; kingdom Metazoa; phylum Chordata; class Aves; order Passeriformes; family Tyrannidae; genus Pseudotriccus; species Pseudotriccus pelzelni. The sequence goes on along the minus strand of JAWMRA010000001.1, from coordinate 1,047,977 downwards.
TTTGGGAAGAGGGATTAGGATGGAAGTCCGGCTGTGCTGCCCCTGGGGTGATAGGAAACCAGGAGACATTTTGGGCCCTGCTCCAGGAACCACCTGATTAGGAAAGAGCTGAAGAAAAGGAGGCTTGGGAGAGGGAGAGAGAGGGTCATGCTGAGGGGGAGGGAAAAACCACCAGAATAAAACCCAGGAGAAAGGAATTCCGAGAGCAGGTCAAGGCTCCCGAGGGGATCACCCTTCCAGCTGGAGACTTAACACCACAGACAGGCTTGCAAAAGCTGAGCAGGGAGATTGTGCTGATCCCACGGTGACCCCGGAGCGTCGGGATGCTCAGGCACAAGCCAAGGATTAAAAGGGAATGTTAAATGGGATCAACACCAGCTGAACTAAGAGGAGCCTTCTCCTTCTTCCGTTCCTTTTGGGGGCTTTAAACTCTTTCCAAGAAGCAAATTTTGCAGAGGTGACAAATTCCCATTAATTTCCAACTGATCCCCCAAAAAGAAATCAGGGTTATTATGGAAGTCAGGAATTTTATATTAAGATGTATTTGAATGCTATAAATGTATTAAAATATAGTTATATTAAGTATAGAACTATAAACCTATTGAAATAATATCAGTCTGTTGGATATAAATAGATTAAAATAGTATCAAGAATTAAAATAGTATAAATACATTAAAATAGCATAAATATAGTAAGTATAAATACTTAAAAGCAAGGAATTTTCCATAGGGTTGGAAAAAAGCAGCACCTTAAGAGCAAATACCTTTGGAAAGACAAATCCCCATGGAAGACGTTGGTGCACCATCACACACATCCTAAATATTCAGGCTGGTTGTTAAGCCAAGGAACTTCCATGTTTTCCACCATTCCCTGTCGCCAAAGGACCCCAAATCTGATGTCCAGCTGGAGATTGGAAGGTTGGGAAAACACTTCCACATGGGTCAAGTGTTCCAACCCCCACTGACAACTGCTGGCTCCTTCATGGCAAGTAGGGATGGAAACCCAATCCAACATCCTTTTTCTGGAGCAGTTAAAGTGATGATATCCAAGAGAAAAGGAGGCTTTACAGAGACAGAAGGAAATCCTAATTCCCAAACAAACCAAATTCTCCAAATGATACCAGTGGAATTCTTTTTTTCCAGTCAGGCATCATTCTGGAAGGTCCAATTAAAAAAAAAAAAAAAACCACCTTAGAGTAGGATTTGCATTTCAATTAATTTCCATTCTTTTGTGTGGAGAATCCATGGCCAGAACTGGGGACTACAGGAGCCACACACCGAAATACACCAAAAACTGTGGGGATTCCAAGGATAACACACAGTATTCCCAGATGTGGGGGGTTTTTTTCCTATTGGCCTGTGGAGGACAAATCCAAACCTCAGTGGCACCACCAGGTTCTTGGTGCTGCCAAACATCAGGACAACGGGAAGAAACTGGAACACGGGAAGTTCCACCTGAACATGAGGGAGACAGAGCATTTGGAAGGGGCTGCCCAGAGAACTTCTGGAGTCTCCTTCCCTGGGAATATTCCCCACCCATGTGGACACAACCCTGAAGCAGCTGCTCTCGGGGATCCTGCTCGAGCAGGGAGGTTGGGCTGGATGATCTCTGGTGGCCCGAATTTTGGGATGGTGGGATTGACACGCCGCTGAAATGGTGGCAAATCCAGGGCAAATCCAAGGCTCTGGGAATATTACCCTTTGTGAGGTTCACAACAAAACCTCTGGACATCATTCCCATGAAACCCACCCCATCAAGTTATCGCTTCCACATGTTCAGACAAGGACATTATTAAAGCCTCTTGAAGAGTTTGGCCAGAGATTGTTTCACAATTTGATTGCTTGTAATTGGCCCTTGCTCTTCGAAATTGCAATTATCCAATCCAGCCTGAGAAAGGCAGGGATACAGAGCCTCTAACGAGCTTAGGGAAAAATCAAAGGGTGGAATTTAAAGCTGGCTCACACCAACCCTGTTCCCTGTGCACTCAAACGAGACTAATTAATGCTTTTCATGGCACTTTCCCCCTTTTGGCCCTGTAAATCAGAACACGGAGCTTTTCCGAGGGAACAAAGGAATGTGGGGAAGGTGCAGCTCATTACGCAAATTCCCAAATTCAAAATGCACTTAATCACAACCAGGTATTTCCAGCAGCCTCGTGCTCCAGGAGCCGGGGAATCCACTGGGAATACTGGTTTCTCCACACAAACAAGGCTGGCACAGCGGAAAGAGGAGGGAAATTATCCCTCTGGGGTTTGTGGGAGAAGGGATGCGGAGCAAACATTGCAGGGAGGAGCCATGGAAAGTGTAGGGAACAGGGGGGTGTTTCCCCAAAATGCCATGTCCCATCCCTGGAAGTGTTCCAGGCCATGCTGGTAAAAAAGCTTCACTTCAGCCCTGGATTTGGGGCGTTCCCAGCCCAGGGAAGATCCCGCCAAACTGGCACAAATGATCCCGCGATTACAGATCAGAAATTTTCCATCTGAGTTTGGAATCATGGAGGAGCAAAAGTGTAGAACTCCAGGCCCAGTTCCAAACTCCATAGTGGATAAAACCCAGCCTAAGGTAAAAGAGCATCACAAAATATTTACATCAAAGCAAACCGTTAGAGAGATGAGAGAGGTATTTTTGGATACAGGTGGATTTTACACACAAACACACCAAGATTAACTGTTGAACTAGCTGAATTTCTCAGGGGATGTGGGTGAGTGGGACACTTCCTGAGAGTTTAACCCAATTCCTTCCACTTTTTGATTTCTGAATGAAATCGCCATCCTGAGGGTAAAAAGGGGAGGTTCAACCCCAGCTAAAGACCCCCAAAAACTAAAAATCTGAAGAGGCCAGTGGAGACTCCAAGCGGGGCAATCCCAGCCTGGAGAGCAATCCTGATCTCCTCAGAGATGCCAACCAGGAGCTGGTCAGCCAGGTCTCCCAGGCTCCAACAATTCCACTCTTGAGGCCTCCAGGGATCAGACTGGGAGCTCAGACACCCAAAGTTTAAACCCAGATTTCTTAATCTGGAACTGAACTGGACCAGGAGCCCCTGGACCAGGAGCTTTCTCCTGCAAAACCACCACTTCTCATGTTCTCACTTGGAAAAATGTGTTGTCCCAGAGATCTCCCACCAGTTCCAGTCCCAATCCCACTTCCTGGGCCTTCTCCCACCTTACCTCCTGTCAATCCCACCCTTGGCTTCGCCTCTCCCCTTCCACAGCCCTGGATTTCTGGTTCTCAGACCCCAAAAAAGCAGCACAACGAGGGTCTCCTATTGCTGCCTCAGCTTGCAGATCCAGGGGAAACCAGGCAGGAAAAGCATCAGGAGCAGTATCAAATGCCTTTTTTTTTAAATCTTTATCCTTTTTTCTAGCATGAAAAGGAGAAAAAGGGGAAGAGGGAGACGGGCAGAGGATCTTTGTTGCTTCTTCTAGGCTGGTACAGGCAAGGACAAGGCTTTCCTGAAATCCTGGGCACTTTCTGTCCCATCTGGGCTGAGATGGGGTGGCAGAGGAAGCAACTGCGGGATTTTGCCTGTGTCCAAAGAGCAGCCATGGATTTAGGGCAGGTTTTCCCCAAAGCAGGGCTGAAAAATGATGAAATCCCCTCAGGATAAGGGTCACAGCGTGTGCAAATGTTTGATCCCAACACAGCCCAGCGGATCCAGGAGCTGCTGACATTTAAAGTTCATGTTCCTGAGCAGCCAAACACATAAAAGGGGGGAAACAATCCAGTCAACCCTTGGTTTTCCATATTCCTGCACAAGAACAGCTGGATCAGGTCACTTCAGCCATCCCAGTGTCTTTTGTAGCCAGAGGGAAGCGAATCCCTAAGGGAAAATTGAAGGGCAGGCACACAGGGATGTTTTCCTGACTATTTCACAGCTCTTGTTGATAACTTATTTAATTCTTACGTATATTTTTATATAAAATACATGTTCAGAGGCTTGACATCATAATCTGGGCACATAAATCCCAAAATGCAGAGTTTACTCACTTTATAAATCACCACAATAAAATTAAGGCACAGAGTGTTGGTGCAGCTTCAACTCCTGCATTTCCCGAGCCAGAAATTCCTTCTTTTCAAATTCCACCAAATTCCTTTCATAGAAAAAAGGGCCCAAACCAGCTCAAACAGCAACCCTCTATAATCCATGGAATCCAAAGCTTTCCTCCGTGGAGGGAGGAGGGAAAAAGGGGTTGGGAGGAGAATCTAAACCTGATGGAAGGGGACACATCAAACATGGAATGGTACCTCTGGGAGACGAGCTTCCTTCGGATGGAGCTAATCCGGAGGGGAATGTGCCTGAGCAGTGAGTCTTCACAGCATTCCAGAGCTCTGGAGCAACAACGGGACAGAGAGAAAGAGAAAGAGCCATGAGGGCTCCATGGGAAAACCTGTCGGACACAAAACACGGCTCCTTCCAGCACAGGGAGGTCGTGGTTTCACTGGAGCACAAGGAATGGGGACATGGGAGACAGGCTGGGAGAAAGGGAGGAGTGGGAAGGGATGACAGAGCTGGAAACAAGCTCCAAGGTCTTCACAGTTTAAGCTTCCATGCAAATCCTTGTTAATCAGCTGTTTGTGAGGATTTGGGAATACGCAGCTTTTAGCCCCAGTTTTATAGGTTACTTTTCCTCCACACCCGCCCTTCCCAGCTGGAACAAAAGCTCTGGAAATGGAAATGAAATGCCTCTAAAAAACTGGGTTCATGCTGTAAGCAACTGGAAGGAACTGGTAGTACCGGGGATCATAGTGGGAGTGGCTAGGATCACGCTGGGATCACACTGGGAGCAACTGGGATTACAGTGGGTGAGAATGGAGCTACTGGGCCCATGCTGGGAGCCAAGTAGAGACACACTGGGAGCAACTGGGAACAACTTGAAGATACTGGAATCATGCTGGGGGGACTGGGACCACAACTGGGGCAACTGGGACCACACTTTGGGCTACTGGGAGCACATGAGAGAAGATGGGATCATGCTGGAAGCAACTGGGACTGAGCATGCTGAGGGCAACTGGGATATACTGGGAATGCCTGTACCCATACTGGGGAGTGACTGGGCTCTGGGAAGCACAGGATGCAGGAGGGGGAGGGCATCCCTTTCCCAAGCCACTCCACATGTTTTAGGCATTAGAGAGGAGCAGAAAAGCTCCTGTTCCCAAACCAGGAGCAGCTCCTTGGAATAACCGTTTATTTTAATCAACCCAGGCCCAAAAGGTTCATATGAAATATTTTTCCTGGCTTCTACCCACTGATCCCAAATTAGTTCACATTCACCAAAAAAAGGGGGAGTTCACATTCACTGGGGGAAAAACCAGGATGCAGAAGATGCTGGATCCAGCCCAACAAGCAAGGCTTTCTTTGGGAGTGCTGATCCATCCCACTCTTCCCTTCAGAATTCCACCACAAGACCTTTGAAATGAAACCAATGAATTCCGATGGAATCCTTGGAGAGAAGTCCAAACCCACCCTGGTGATGCTCCAATGTCCAGCTAATCCCAACACTGTTGTTACCCCCAAGGGAAAGGGGGCAGGAATATTTCCACCTGTTTTCCTACATTCTAATAAGAACATTCATTGCTTGGAATTTAATCCTGGTTTCAGGCTTTCTGACCCTTCAAAATTCAAAGGCACAACCCTAAAATCTCCTCAGGAGAGAGAGCAAATTCCAGCAGAAACAAGGACTTGACAAATCTCATCCCATCAAGCTCCTCAGCGGCAAATGAGTCTCTCTCTGAGCACATTCTGTACGCAAAGGAGCCTCAGTGCTCCAGGAGGTACCAAATATAACAGCTCCAGTTTTAATTCCTTCCAGGAATACACACAACTCCTGCAGCAAGAAGACGTGGGCTGAGGCTTCGCTTCCAACAGCTTTGGAAAACGCACATAAATCCCTCCTTTTGTGGCAAGAACGGAGCAGAAAATAAATTCAACCTCCCCCAGATCTTCCTCCAGCCCTGGATTTGGGGAAAGCACATCCTGCCCACGGGACCAACCGTTCCTTTTGCTGCTTTCCCACCTCCAATCCCTCTGCCATTATTGTTTTGTTTCCCAGAGTGGGTTTGATTCCAAAATTTCCTTCAAATCTGTATTTTGGGCTATTTTTACAAGATGGCCAAGGAAGTCAATGAGCTCTTGCTCATCAAATACTAAAGGTTTGTGTCCAGTGGTGCTGAATTCCTGGAGGGTTTCCAGGATTCAGCAGGAGGACAGGACTCATACAGCCTTTAGTGCTGAGGGCCAGGAATTAGGAGAAATCCTTTAAATTAGGACTGAACCGAAGAAATGTGAGTGTGAGAAGGTCTGGAAGTGCAAAGACATCCATTAAAGAATGAGAAAAATGAACTGGTGAGGAGGAATTAACTTGGGAAATTTAGGGGGAGGGCACAAATTTCATGGGAAGTTCTGCTGGCAGGACAATGTTCATCCAGAGGGAAAACATCGGTGTAAATACCTGGCAGGGAATGGAGGCATGGAAAGAAAGGATCTGGGAAGAAAGGAAAGCACAGGGTCATTCCTGGCTGGAAGAGCTTCCCAATCTTTCCTCTAAAAGTGCCTTTGTGTCACCAAGACTGTGCTGGAGCTGTGCAGGGAACGGGATTAGGAAGTGATCTGGGATAAAAATAACCTGGTTTGCTGCTCCCTGATCTGGTTCACCAGATGGCCCTCGGAGAGCCCAGCAACAGGAACAGGGAACACAGCAGGAGGGGAGATCCCAGGAAAAGGCTTCACACTGAGGAAAGGAAGGACAAGGGGCAGGCGGGAATTCAGCCCTGGATCCCCAAATAATGGGATGCTCAGCACAGCAACGCTCCCAGGGCTGCTCCGTCTCCTGAACTTCCTCCTGCCAAAGACCCACTCCCAGCACTTTTCCTGGCCAAGGGCTGGGAGCAGGTTGGGAATCACGAGCAATGGCTTTGGTCAGTCTGGAGGGGAGGGAGTTTTTAAGGAAGAAGGTGAAAAGGGCCACATGTTCCACCAGCACCTTCACATACCCCCATCCCGGGAAAATATTCATCCAGGAGAACATCAGCCAAGAGAACACCTATCACAGGAAAACATCCATCCAGGGAAACTCAATGTCACCACACACAATGACTCAACGTGTCAAAGTTCCTAAAATCAAAGGGTTCTTTAAGCTCCAGAGAATTAAACATCCCACAGGACACAAGTGGGAACTCCAGATGAAAAAAAAACCCAGTGTGGAATTCCTTAAACTGGCAAAGTTTGGCATCGTCCTTCCCCCAGGAACATCCTGGACACACGCTAGGATTCAACTGCTGGATGTCACCCTGACCACACCTCCCCTTTCCAGCAGTCCTCCTGCATCCCTAAAATAACCTTCCCACTCGCAGGGTGCCACAGCAGAAGGGCAGAGCAAGATTAGGAAAAGCAGCAAATCCCATCCACGTTTTCACTTCCTGATTAAAAATAAACCCAAGTCTAATGCCCTGGAAAACGGGAGGGGATGGGTTTGGAGCCAGAGAGTGGGAAAAGGACAACTTGAAGTGAAATGCCAACAGCTCAGCTCCCTGCTGCTGGATTTTGGTGCTGGAGAGGATGCAGGACACAGCAGCAGGATGGATGGATTCCAGATAATTAAGTCACCCACTCTAATCTGAACTTGTAAGAGAGACTTAGGGTGAGATCTGGTTCATTTTTCTCTTCAGCTCTAACTAAAAATGAATCATTTTTATAAGGCCAAGGTTTTCCACCCACCACTGCACCATTCCCACCTCAGCTCCCACCGTTATATCCCTGGAATCTGCCCATTCCCTCCGAAGTTCCCAATTTGCCTACAAGGTCCATAGAAAACTCCTGTGCTGATCCCAAATTAATTAATTAATTGAGCAATTCACATGGATTAAGCAGCAATAAAAATCATTTCAGGTGGGCAACTGCTTTTCCATAAAGGGGTTCCCAAAATTCCCCATAATCTTTCAAGGCCTTTAATTAATTTTCAGTAACAAAGTCACTTGGAAGCAATTAAAAATTAGCTCAATCAACATTTCTTTCACTGGGGTGCATTAAGCACTTGTTTGAAGAATTCCCAACCCCACCTTCTTTTTGGAGTCACTGGCAATTTCCAGTTCTATTCCCTGGATTCTCTTTGCCACACAGATGTCACAGAACAGTTCCAGTAAAAAACTCCCCAAAATGTAGAGTGATACCACCCAAATTTTAAAGAGCCACACACACTCTACTCCTTCCCTTTCCTGAGCACTGCACATGGATTATCAAAATTCCTGATAATATTAGAGAAAATTAACAAGCTTTTTCCCAGCTTTTGCCAAGGATTTTAATGACTTCCTGTTCCACACAGCCCCTCCCCCCCAATCCCAGCACAGGCCATTCCTAAAGCTAATCCTTATCCCCAGGTTTTGTTCCTCACCATCAGCTCAGGTCACTGAGCAGAGATGGGCCATTATTAATTATTCAGGAACTCCAGAGTGGGGATTTCCTCATTTCCCAAGTTTCTGGGTTCTCCTAGTCCTCCTGAACTTTCCCGCTGCCTCTAACAAATCCATGTGCTTATTCCAAACTCCTGCAGGTTGTCCCAGAGCTCTGCCAACACCCCTTCCCAACGCTGTCCCACCCCAGACCTCCACATTCCACAAGCTCCTCCATTTTACTTCCAGTGCTGATTCCTACTTGGAGAACAACTTCTCGTTGCACAAAAAACATGCCGGACTTTCCTCCAAACAATTCCTAAAAGTGGATTTTGTTTTTTTATTTTAACCCATCCTCCTTCCCACAACAGGCAGGGCTTCCACTCTCACGTTATACAAGGGGGGACAGTTTGAAACTAAAAAAGGAGGGATTTAGGTGGGATATTGGGAAGGAGTTCTTGGCTGTGAGGGTGGGGAGGCCCTGGCACAGGTTGCCCAGAGAAGCTGTGGCTGCCCCATCCCTGGGAGTGTCCTACAATTCATCTTCCCAGTACTGACCACAAGTGCCCCCCTTTTAGAGACAAGAAATAATCCTTATTCCACAAACCAAGTCTAACCTCTCAGGAATATTCAGGAGCTTCCCACTGATTCCTGAATTCCCTGCAGATCCAGGCAATGGAGGAGCACAATTCCTTGAGTTGGATATTTCCAATTTCAGTTGTTATTGGATGTCCTGCAGCTTTTCACACCCTGCAATGACAATTAACTCCCTTTGGCATCATTTACAGGAATTTATATGATTTTCCAGTTGAACCCAAGGCTTGTGTGCCCAACAAACTTGGGATACCCTGGTGCCCACCTCTTGGGAAGAGATGGATGCACTGCAAGAGGATTTCCAGCTCCACAAATTACTGCACAAATAACAAAGACACACAACGTATTTTCAGGATGGGTCTTGGTGGGTTTTTGGGTTTGGGGGTTTTTTATCTTTATAAGAAAATGAGGTGGGACTTCCCTCACAGAATTCCCAAAGGCAAGGCAAGAATAATCCTGGAGTTACTCCTGGCAGATGTGCTTTCCAACCTGAATCTTTCTGCTGGGGATTCCCATGTTTCCTCAGGGTTTGGGTTTGGGTTTGCTCCCCTGTAGGATGCACCTTGTAAAAATCCATGGAAAACCGGGAGTTTACTCCTGGTTTTCCATGGATTTTTACAAGGTGCATCCTACCCCACCTTCCAAGTGGCTGAGAAAGATGTTTAATTGGTCTCACTATGACATTTCTGGGGTGGGATTCTTGAGGTGTCCTGTGCAGGCCCAGGATTTGGACGTTGGGATCCTTGTGGGTTCTAACTCAGGATATTCCATGATTCTATTATTACATCCAACAGTAACCAGCCCTCTGGTCACATCAAACCACTGACCTTTACAACCAGTTTTCCACCTCAAAATCCACCACTCCCAAGGCTGTAGAATGTCCTGGAATTTCCTAAACCTAAGGAAGTGACACCCTCTGTGCTCCCATCACCCTCAAGGCTGGACTTTTCCCTGCCAGGGGAGCAATCAGGGAACACCAGGAGTGGTGTTTGCAATCAAGCCCCCCTGCACTAATGCAAATTAAATCCTGCTGGCACAGCTCAGACCTGGAGGGGGGGGTGGGGAGTGGAAAAATTTGGGGAAGAAGTGATAAAACAAAGGTAAGGAAAATCATATCCATGGCCTCCCCTCCATGACCTGCTAAAAGCCTCCTGCAATAACCAACCAAGCACACAGATGGCCCCTCCTGGGGAGGCCACTCACACTCCAAATTGTCCATAAAGAGGGGAAAATAAGGACTGGTGCTTTTGATGGAATTAAAAAAGGACTTGCAAGAATTCCAAGTCCTAGATGTCACTGTACAGTTCAAAACACAAGCAGACGTGGTGTTCCTGCACATAAAGGGTTCTGAGGGCAGAGCAGCAGTTTTGTAGGACGACCATGGGAAGGGCACAAAGACCAAAAACCAGGAAAGTGGTTAAAAGGAAGTGGTTTGTCAGGACAACAGCAGAAACCAAGGGAAAAATCGGGAAAATCCTGTCAGGAACAATGCGAAAGAAGGATCACTTTGGTGAGGATTAGGATCACTGAGTGACTGTCAGTGAGTTATTTGGGATAAATCACCACAGAGCAACATCATCACCGCCTGTCTCTGTTCACAGAACAGTCCCTGGGCCACCCTGGCCACCTACAAATTCCAACTAATCCCAGATTAATATGGAGAATCCCAGAACACGCAGAGCAGGCCATAAGAAATTGGACAATGGGAAGAAAATATGCCCCCCCCCCAACCTGCTTGCAAGGCCAGAACAGGGTGAACAAAGAGAGGAGTGTCCCTGAACATCAGTGATTCTTGCTTACCTCTCTATCAGGATCAGAAGTGTTTCCCATGGACATCCAACAGGATTATCCAACCATGGACAGACATCTCATCCTCGGCCTCCTCAGTGTCACCCCCACCAGCCTGACATGTCTTGGACATCAAATTCTGCCCCGTGGCATCAAATTCCTTCAATCTGAGATTAATAGGATTCTCACTACGGGTTTGTCTGGTTTGTCCCAAATTAAACAAGTTCCCGTTGTTCTCCTGAGGATAAATCATTGTCCTTGTCATGCTCCCTGTCAGGATGTACAAGAATGAGCTCTAGAAAGTATAAATTTTAACACTCACATCCCCAAAAACCTCTTGGCTCAGCTCGAGCAAGGAAGGAGACAGAGAGAACAATCTTGTCTGATGTTCAGTGCTCCAGATAACGCTGGGAAAAATTCCTCCTCCTGCCTCTTCCACAGCCCAAAAATGAGTAATTTTGTGCCAGGAGTTCTCAGCTACTCCACAAATCAACTCACTGAAACCGCAGCCGAAAAGCTGGGTTTCAAAAAGCCAATTTATTACGATTACCGTGCCCACACAGGAGAGCCCTTGTGTTCCCGCTGCAGCAACAACCTCTCCAAAGCCACAGGAAAAGGAAAATCAATACTGGGCAGTTTTTCTCACATCAGTTTATCTCCTGCTGGAATACAAAAAACACACACTCCCCCTCGTTTCTGAGCATGCCACATGGGACACGTCCCAGGTTTCCTCAGAGCAAAGGGGAATAAAACCGGCTTTGGGCTGGTTTTAACCATACAAGCCCTGCCTTGCTGGACTCGGAGTTTGCTTTGGATAACATCTGAGGGAAAAACTTGAACGAACTTAGGAAACTTGGCACTGGGATATAGAGCCTTTTGTTGCTGCTCCTGCAGCGCTGGAGCCCATTAGCAGGGAATGGGCCACTAAATATTCCATGAATCTGGATTTCAGACATTTCCCAGGCCAGGTTCTATCACCACAGATCCTACAAACTGGGATGATAGTTGCTAAATTAAGTATATCCTGCAGAGCAGCCTCTGCAAAGCACTCCCAGAGCCCTCATCCAGGAAAAAAATCCTTGTATTTGTATATTTAGCACATTATTTTTATACATTTTATATGTTTTATAGATTTGTCTTTATCTTCATATAGTTTATATATTTTAAATCTTTATCTTCATGTATTTTATATATTTTATCTATTAATTTTATATTGTATATATTTATTTTATGTAGTTATATTCATATATTTATATATTGTATATACATTATATATTTTACATATTTATACATTATATATTTTATATATAAAATACATTTTATAGCTATATTCAACACATTTAGTAAATTTATTTATGTATTTATTTTATATATTCTACATATTTATCTTCATATATTTGATATATTTTCTATATAAAATATATTTTACACATTCATCTTTATATTTTATATATTTATTTTTGATGTTTTATGTATTTATACTCATATATCTATATATTTATATATTCGAATATATTTTATATTTTTATCTTCCTATATTTAATATATTTTTATATTTATACATTTAATGTATTTTAGTTATATATTCAATATGGTTATAGATTTATTTTTATATAGATATTATCTATTTATTTAAAATCTATTTTTATGTATATCTATATACATCCCCAAAAAAGATTTTCCCCTCCAACTACAACCCCCAAACTTCCACTGCACAAACCCTTCCAGACTGGTGCTTCCAGAGGAATCAAACCAAATCCCAGCACAGCATTCTCTGTTGAGTAGACTAATCTTGTCTCCATAATTTTCTTTTTCCAGGCCATCAGTTTAACTTTCCTCCCTGGGAGCTCTGGGAGAGCATCTTAAAGAACAGGGAGCCTTTCACCACCAAAGCCTTCAAACACAGACCCCAAACAGGAGCAAAGCCTCTCCCAAACTGGTGCCACAGCTCTTATCCCCCAGGTGGGGATGATTTCCAAGGATTTCCTGGGATGCATCCAAAGCAGGACCACAAAGCTGGTGAAAGGGCTGTTGGGAATGTCCTGCCAGGAGCAGCCGAGGCCTTTGGGCTTGTCTAGTGAAGAATTCCTTCCCAATTTCCCACCTATCCCTGCCCTCTGGTAGTGGGAAACCATTCCCTGTGTCCTGTCCCTCCATCCCTTGTCCCCAGTCCCTCTCCAGCTCTCCTGGAGCCCCTTCAGGCCCTGCAAGGGGCTCTCAGGTCTCCCTGGAGCCTTCTCTTCTCCAGGGGAACCCCCCCAGCTCTCTCAGCCTGTCCCCAGAGCAGAGGGGCTCCAGCCCTGGCAGCATCTCCGTGGCCTCCTCTGGACTCTCTCCAGCAGCTCCAGGTCCTTGTGCTGTTGTTCCCAGGGCTGGAGGCAGCTCTGCAGGGGGGTCTCACCTGAGGGGGCAGAGGGGTAGAATCCTCCTCTGCCCTGCGGGATCAGCCCAGGGCACGGGGGGTTCTGGAATCCCACACTGCCAGGGCATGTCCAGCTTTCCATCCCCCAGCACCCCCAAATCCTGCTCCACAAGGCTGCTCTCTGTGGCTTCTTCTCCCAGTCTGTTCTCAGGTCTGGGATTGTCCCAACCCAGGTGCAGCACCAGCACTCGGCCTTGTTGAACCTCAGGAGGTTCCCATGGGGAATGTCTTAGGCTTGCCCAGGTGTCTCTCGATACCTGTCCTTTAGTTGTGTCCTTGGACTGCTCAGCTTTCAGGAATCACTGAGGTTTGCTGAAGGAAAGCTGTTTGGCAGGATTTTGGAGCGTACACCATGAAGGATCGTATGGATCCCATTCCATCAGGTCCAGGAACCACACACATGGGTCTTCATCTCTTGAGCACCTCAGTGGTGAATTGCCAGGGGTGGAATTTTGGAGGTAAAATAAGGAAAAGGAACATTGACCAGCTCAGTGTGGGGGGAATGAGCTGCCTTAGTCTGTTCTCATCCTAAGAGAGTCTCAGCATCCTGGGTTTGGAGCTGCCCAGCATGAATTCCTGGGGGCTCTTGGGCAACGGTAAGGAAATCAGGCAAGTCCATAATTTACGAACGGGAGATGTATTGAACATGACAGGGAAAACAATGGGAAATTAGGGTCCAGAGGATGAACATTTGGGACAGCAGCAGAGCATTCTTGGAAGGTGGTTGAGCATCTTAATGGTGCACAATAAAGGGGAATAAACTTTTAATGGGTAACAGAGTGGCTGGTGTTTGAGAATTGATTGTTATGATCCAATTTGTTTGGTTATTATTTTAGTCTAAAAAACAGGGGCTCCTGGTCAGACTTGGAAGAAAACAAGGGTTTATGCTTTATATATATAAATTATATATATATATATATATATGTAATATCTATGATTAGCCCTTCCTCTGTCTCTCTGTCCACATATGATGTGGTGAAGCCACTTGGAGCATCCTGATCCCAGTGTGGGAACACAGATCTGAGGGATCTTGTCCCTGCTTTCCTGTGTTGGGGAGTTTTTGCCTGCCTTTAAAATCGGAGAAGGGACTACAACCCATGGAATACACACGGATTTTATTTGAAAATCCTCCTTTTTTGGGAGAATGGTTTAACCATGGAATGGGACAAAACTATGGCATCCTTTCATTCCATTTTCCATAAAATTCAGGTATGGAAGGGTGGCCGTGCCCAGACTTGCTGTACATTGATTTTGTTTGCAAAAGCACTGTAATTATACAGTTCTCCTGCCAGTTTGGCACGGGACGACAAGTGAAATCCCGTGGACAAGTGGAATGTCTTCCCCATGGAAAGTCGTTCTCCGCATTCGGTTTTTTTTTTCCTTCCTTAGCTCCAACACGATAATCTGATTGGCAAGCCATCTAAAAACTGGATTGCAGGGCTTGTGACGTGAGGTGATTGGCTCCAGAGGAAGGGCAGAGGTGGGGGAAACATCCAAGATCCCGGACTGTCCCCTTGGAGAGCCTGCCAGGCTGCAGTGACCTGGAATGTGTCCAGCTGTGCTGCCACCAGCAGCTCTTCGTCTTTTAACTCCACTCCTGCTTTCGGTGGTAGCTGTTTCATTCTCCTGCCAAAGACAGTTCCAGGAGGGGGGGAAAAAAACCCTAAAAGAACCACAAAAGAAGGAGTTGTTTGGAATACTGGGTCCAAATGTAGCTGCTGCTGGTGGCTGGGTCCATTTTTAGCCCGGTTTCCCGAAGAAATGAGGCTTATCCAGCAGGAACATCTGGCTGCTTCCTGGCAGGTTGTAAGAGCACAGCTCGACTGCAGCCAAATTTTGGCTGAACCCGGGGTTTGCTCCAGGCTGTGGTGTTTGGGGAGGGGCGGGGATATTCGAGTTTTGGTCTCTTTTTGGCCACAGGGAAGAATGAGCTTTAAGGTCCCTTCCTTCTCTCACCATTCTGCGATTCCATGACGCGATTCCTTGATTCCCTCTATTTCCCAGCGACACGAGGCCCATCCCCATTTGCTTCAGAGTCCCAACCCAGATTTTTTTGTTGTTGTTGTTTGGAAGCAAGACAAGATCTGTCATTTCAGCAGCACCTCCCCAACACTGGGATCATTGAAGAATTTACTCAGTGACCTTTCAGCTGCAGATAAACAGATCCACTCCTCAAACATTAACTCCTTCACACCCATATTAATGTAGGATTGGGGGGGGGGGGGGAGTTAAATTATTTTATGTTTACCTCCCTAGCAGCTCTTGGGGTGGGGGGGGAACTCCATCTTTTTAAGAGGATTTTAAATTATTTTAATCTGAAGAGCATTAAAAACATTTCCCACTGTCCAGGAAGGACAATCTGGTGCTGTTGGGACATTAATCCTGGCAGGAACACAATGGGGTGAAATTGTTACACAGGGCCTGGGGGTTAATTCCAATATTGGAACAACTGGAATAATGGGGTGGAATTAAAAACTATAAGATCCTGATACAACATTAAAAAAAAAAAAAAAAAAACAGAAATTAAAAATGAGCCTTGTAGAAGCATAAAAAAATATTTTCTAAAGCCCATCCATCCTACTCCACTCAACAAAACCAATAATCAGCAGGAAAATTCTCTTACTTCCATTTGTGCAAGCAAAATTTACTGCAGAGAAGAACCCAGGAGTGGCAAGATGGAAGAGAGGAGAGATAATCTAATAGGCCCTCTTCTCTCTAATTTTTATGATTTTGCTGAAAAATGACCTGAATAAGTGAAGTTATTTGCCCTTGTCCTCTTTGTTCATATTGGATTTGGTCATGAGGGAAATCCTGTCAAGGAGAGGATGTCTGACTCAATTTACTGCCCTCTGTGATTGCTCTATAAAATATTGGATGTGGGATGGCAAAGGTTGTGGGGGTTTGGAGTGGGGGGGTTGCCCTGGAAAAAGAAGGAAGGATTAAAGTAAAAAGTAAAACTGAAGACAAGGAGGAGCGATGGAATTTTCTGTGGAGGATATTTATCTCTCAGAGAATTATATTTAACCTGGAGGGGGGATAATTTTAAAAACCAGCAGGTGAGTATTGACCAAACAGCAGCATTTCAGTTCCAAGTAGGTCACAAATAACACTGAAGTCAGAAGCTCCATCCCTCTGTTGCCCAGACTCCAGGAGCTGAGGTTTCCTTTGAGTTCCTGGGATTTATTATCCCGCTACTTTTGGACTCTGGCTGTTAACCCTCCACTGCTCCTGGTTTTACAGGCAAAGGCAGGAAATCCCAACCTGCTCTGCCTGATCTCACACCGTGCTCCAGGGCTCATTTTTCCGTGGAATACACCCCCAGTCCAGACATCTGTGGTGACAAAACCTGGATCACAGACCGCAATCCAGAAATAACAGGGAATTACGGTCCCGAGCACCACCAATCCATTCCCTTGGACTCCAGCACCCCCATCATTATGCAGGATCTGTTAAAACCTGGGAACACATTCCCTGCACACCTCACTCAAGATTCCAGTCAGAGCTTTTGGCATCTCTCTCTTCCCATCCAATCCTGTCCCAAAAACAAGAGTCTGGGAAAACTCAGCTGCACTGTGTTGGAATAAGCAGCGTCAAAAATTCCAGGCAAATGAGTACCACATGTCTGGGAAGCAGCTCCTTTTCCTGGGATGACCTTGGAGGCTGAGGGGCTGCCCCTTTCCTGAAAAAAGGACTGCAAAAAGGAAAATATCCTGGCTGCTGCTCAGTAACCACAGGGATAAATCCTGCATCCATAAAGAACACGCAGTGTGTATTTGGGATAGGATGGGATTTAACAGCTCAGCTTAGATATTCCCATTTCCCAAGAGTTTCCCTAAAAGCTGAATGGGCTTCCAGAGAGTGGGAGTTACTCCCAGAGTGGGAGTTACAGCCTGGCATTTGGATTTCAGGTTTTTATTTGGGCTTCCCTAAAGCACTGCTGCTCCAGAATCCCCCATGGACGAAGGGGGGCAATCCCCCCTTGGAATGAAAACTGGGAGACAAAGTCAGAGCACAAGCCCTGCCTCACCTCCAGCTTCCTGGAGGTTGGATTTTTTGGGGTCACTGCAAAGCTGTGTCAGACAGGAGCAGCAGAAGGCCTGGAAATGACACATGTTACTCCTTAACCTCTTTCCCAGCAAGTTCCTCCTGACCCTTTCCTTCGGATTAAATTACACACACTTACAAAAACTAATTGCCTCACACACATTCCAATTACAAGTCTAATTAGACTTCTCTAACTCTTGCCTGACCGACCTGGTGTGGAATCAAACCAGGCTCTTTTGCTTTTATTCCACATTGCATTGGCCTTTTTGAAAGGCTTTTTTGCAGCCCTGGAAGTTCAGAAGATAAAACAGAAGTGTCTGAGCAGATAAAAGCCTGAGCCAACAAAGAGCTTTCCAAGCTCATATCTGAAACATTCATCAGGATTTAATGAATCTTGGACTCTTCCCTGCCCAGGAGGGAGAAAGGTCTGTGTTTTCACCATTCTCCCCTCTCCTCCTCATCCTCCTTCCTCTCTTCGGGCATCAAACTGGCCTTGGTGGGAACTGCTGTCTTTACTTGGCTATTAAGTGTTTCCAGAAGACCTAACCAATGCTCCATTCCAAGCTTTGGGATGGTTTCTCATCCAAACAGAGGACTCTGTCGGTCCCTCCTACTCTCGGAACCTGTCAGGCCATTTTACGTCACTTTAGTTTTTGGAGACTCTGAGCAGTCTAGAAAAGTCTTGCAGCCACATATTAAGGCAATAATGGCAACCAAACACACAATTCCATTCTGAATGGAATTCAAACAATCTGGACCACTGTGCTCAAAGGAGAGCAATCCATGATTCCACATTACAGCTGGCACCAGAAACAAGGAAAACAGGGCTGGTAGTTGGGTCAGTCTCATCCAAAAACAGCAATTCCTTGAGTAACATCACAGGCTCAGGTCAGGAGGAATCACGGCATGGTTTGCCTGGGAAGGCACCCTAAAGATTGTTCCACCCCCTGCCATGAGCAGGGACACATCCCACTGTCCCAGGCTGCTCCAACCTGCCCTTGGACACTTCCAGGGATGGGGCTGCCACAGCTTCTCTGGGCACCCTGTGCCAGGGCCTCCCCCGCCCTCACAGCCAGGAATTCCTTCCCAATATCCCATCTAACCCTGCCCTCTGGCAGTGGGAAGCCATTCCCCTTTGTCCTGTCCCTCCAGGTCCTTGTCCCAGGTCCCTCTCCAGTTCTCCTGGAGCACCATCTCAGGCACCCCAGGGCATCGTGCCCAACATGCTCAGGATCAGCCCAAGGATCAGATTATGTCTAGGAAAGTGGGAATCCTGTTCTTTCTCCCTCTGCTGCTGAACTATGCCCGAGTGAAAATCAGCAATAGCCTCATCAAAGCAGACTGAGCAATTCCCACCCTCTTCTCTCCCATCTTTTCCCTGTGGCAGAGTCCATCCCATAAGGAATCTCAGTGTGCACTCAGTTCACTGCTCACAATTCCCACCAACTAATTCTCTCCTAATTAGCACAGATGATCTAACATTCCTTTCTGATCTTAATTGCCACCAAACCCATTAGTCCAACCTTGTTTTGGATGGGCACACACACTACAAAAGCTGGAGTCATTACAATTCCTGCCCAGTTCCAAAGGAGAGAATCGGCCCCTTGAATTCCCGAAGAACTCGAAGGCAGCGCTGCATTAATGACCCTCCTGGAACAACCTTGAATGTCAAGTGCTCCTAGGGCAGCTTCTGAAGCCTCTCCATGGAGGAAACGAGCCCTCAGCTGGGACAAATCCAGGCTGGGAACTACTGGGGTGATGGCTCTGCATTTCAAATGTTTAGTTCCCTAAAACACTCCAAAAGCATGGATGATGAGGGAGAACAGGCTAATTCCACAGCACCTAAGGATCCTGAACAGCCCAGTCCGGGGTTCTGCTTCCTACAGGATGTGTCCCACCACCCCCAGGATAGCATTCCTCGTGGGAAGCACATTGTCCTAGTTAGAACAACTGGGACCAATTCATGGGTGTAACCCAATCTATGTATTCTATAGCCCTCCATGCCA
>JAWMRA010000001.1:1011616-1022889 GCA_035584735.1 Pseudotriccus pelzelni | reverse complement strand
GAACTGGGGGGGGGAGGGGGGGGGGGGAAGGGGGGGACACAGACATCGGGCTCTGCTCCCAGGGAACAAGGGACAGGAGGAAATGGCCTCAGGTTGTGCCAGGGGAGGGTCAGGTTGGACAGTGGGAAAATCTCTTCATGGAAAGGGCATGTGGTGGAGTGGCCATCCCTTTTACCAGCCCTGTGGATGCGGCACTCGGGCACATGGGCCAGCGGTGCCCTCTGCAGTGCTGGGAGAACAGCTGGACTCCATGATCCTGGAGGTCTTTCCCAACCAAAATGATTCCCAACTAAAGTGATTCAATCTCAGGGAAAAGATTTCTTCCACAAATAAGACTTTCCCCCTTAACTCCCAGCAATACAATTCCATCCCTCTACAAGACAATTTCACGCCTGTCTCCAGGTCCACTTAATTTGAGCTCTCTCCCAAATAGCCCTTCCAACAGTGCCATCCTCCACGGGAATTTTTTCCTAGAACCAGGTGGTTATTTTAAGGTGAAGGTTGACCCATTTAGTAAAAGACATTAATATTTCAATTCCTCACACAACCTCTGTGTCACAACCATGGGTTAACTGTGCCCGGTGACTTCCTACCACAATCCTTCCTCCCTGGGAAGAAAACACCGCTCAGGATTCCATCAATCTGAAGGCCAAGAGGGATCAGAGCTTCCCTAAAACTCCTCTCCTGCCTACACTCCCTGTGATAAGCCAGACTCAGGCATGGCTTTTCTCGTCCTCGGCCTATTTTTGTGGTTCTTCCATTCCCTTCCAGCTGATCCGGGAGCTATTTCGTGATGCTGAGATGGAATGCACGAAAGTCACAGGCACCAAACACAGAAATGAAATCTGTTCTCTTCTAAATATTGTCTTGCTCATAAACCTTAAATACAAAAAAAAAAAAAAAGAAAGAAAGAAAAAATTGCCTTTTTTTTTGGCTACAGCACCAAATCCTGGTGTTTACACCAACCCTCTGAGCATCACTCCTGACACAAGGCCCTCTCCAGCTCCCTTGGAGTCCTTTTAGGCCCTGGAATGTGCTCTAAGGTCTCCCTTCTCTACTCCAGGCTCCTAAAATCCTGTTGGATCCACTGCTAGTTCATTGCAACCTTTCTAAAACCCATCCTGGTTTCGATAACCTGTTTATAATAATAATATAGCCTGTTTATATTAATAACATAGCTTGTTTATAACATGATTATTATCATATTTATTTGATAACATGCTGCCAGTTCTCCTAATGACAACATCACTTGGTCCTCAAATGCCTCAGCAGTCCAGTTTGCTGAGACACACGTTAAAGAACAGCTTCTGTGGATACATCCCTGGAGGTTTTATCACAGATACTTCTCGGTGCTGCTGCTTAATTTGACAACAGTAATTTAGGCACAGTCAACCGGATTTAATTTCCCAGTGAAGACAAAAAACTGGCAATTTATTTAGGCATTATTAACTGAATATTAAGTTGATATGCACTTGACTGGGACTTGCAAAGAGATGTGCTCTAATAAGGCTGAGCTCAAGTCTTTAAACACCCCTTCAGTCACTGAGGTTTGGCTCTCTCAGTTCTCACACAAAACCACTTTTAAGAGATGTTTCCTTGAATTTGCTTCCTGGTATTAATTGGGTTTGGTTTTCTTTTTTTCTGTTCCCTACAAATCCAAAAGGAACCAAATCAGAAAGAACGCACCAGGGTTAACTATAATCAGGAACAAAATCTCCAGTGCTATTTGGGGATTTTTAGCCCCTCTCTACTCAATAAAACAAACACAGAGGGGAACTCTGGAACTGCATCCCCATGGATTCAGGTATTTTGGGAAGGCTTAGGATGTGATGTTTGAATCCTTCGTGCAGAGTCTCTGTTTGGCCAACTTCTGTGGTTTCTTGCTGTATCCAGCTCCTCGAAATGGAGGTAAAATGCTTGGGAGTTTTATAACCTCTCCTGCTACTGCTCATTCCTCCTGTTCCCACTCTGGCAGGAAACATGACCCCCAGAAAACTGCTCCAGCTCAAACAGATTTCCACTCTGGGAACCACGAATAGACGCTGGATACTCCTCAATAACCTTAAAATGGATACACCCATTACATTATTTCAATAGAAAAAGATTTGCAGAGAGTGCTGGTCTCCATCAGAGCACCCTCAGGAGAACAAATCTTAAATAAATTTAACATCCAGCATTTTTTCTGCTCCCCCTTTATTCAATGGCAACATCCCTAAAAGTACCACAGCAACTAGCTCCTGGAGTCTACCTTGAGGCAGGGAAAGAAACACTGCCCTGTTTTCTCCTCCCTTGGCCCAGTCCATATTTCTGGATCCCTCCCAGCATCTCAGGATGAGAAGGAACCAAAATGGGATTGTTTTCCCCAATGTTCTTCCCCACTACCTTTGGGTAAATACAAAAAAACCAAAGAAAGCAAGAAATGTGAAATAAAAATAAAAAGGTAAAAATAAAATCACAGGATTTTTAAGGTGAAGTAAAAACTAAAAGCACTGAAGACACAACTTTCTCCAGCTGGCACAGCAGGAAGCAAACTCCAGGATCTATAAGCCCCTGGGCTTATCTCCATAGCCAGAAAATCCTGATAACACCAAGAAAAACATATTCCCGACTCAATGCCCTCCCTGTCCCAGGAGAAAGCTCTGCTGAGGTCCTTTCAGATTGAAAAACAAGATTGGCAAGCAAAGCCCAGCTAGTCCTGGCTGCCAGCACATCCCAGGGAATGGTGTCTCACATGGAGATAAGATCCAAATCGGGACTTTGGCGGCTCAAAGGCACCAGCCTGGATTGGGAACCAGAATGAGGAAAACTCTGCAGCCCTGATGTCACAGAGACACATTTGCACATGGCAGGAATAATTTGATGCTTAAAAATGAGAAATTCCACACAGGGATCGTGAAGGAACCCAACCAGGTGACCACTAACAGAGGGACAACCTTCCCGTTCCCTCATTCCAAAGACGGGGGGACCCGTCATCACTGTGGCCTCTTCCCATGCTTCATTCATCTACCTTGGGAAGCACAGGCATTACCACCCCTCTCTGCCATATTCCAAATGGGAAACTGAGGCACTGCTTATGCAGTTTGGGAATTAGAGGAGAATTGTGGGCGTAGAATGAAGCGGATGCCATGATGGGATCACAGGAATGTCACTCATCACTGGCAAAATACAACTCACAACATAAAAGGCTGGAGAATTGGGAGACCTCCCCTGAATGAAGAAGTTCAGCACAATCCCGACCCAGATGATGAATTCATCCCCCCCAAAAAATCTCCATGGAAGACAATGGAATTTGGGATGAAATGGTTAAAGTCAGCCACAAACGGTCTAAAAAGATGCGAGGGGAAAAACCCTTCCAAGGGCTGAGCACAGAGAGCCTCAGGAAAATACATGGACCACAGGGAATGGGAGAGGATCCACACAGGCAGGGAAGAGCATGGGGAAAGCAGGAGAAAGTGAAGGACATCCAGAGGAAAACCTGTGGTGGCAGTGACAGAAAAGCTCTGCGTACACGTGAGCATGTCCTTGGTGCTGGCAGGGAAAAATGACCTTGGAATACAGAGCAAAATGGGCTCCTGCTGCTTTCTCCAGCCTCTGCCAACATGCCTCATGCATCAGCATGGATTGCCTCCCAGGAATACCTGCCTGCCACGGATTTCCTTTTCCCCCAGGTCAAAAGGAACCACGCATACCGGGAGCAGCGACGGCATCAGCTGGAACTAAGCAGGTGAGGAAAGATCCCAGGGATCCTGCAAAACAGCTCAGAAGGAAAGTCTAAGGAAAGGCTTGGCAATCTTCACATGGTGTCATGCCAGGCTTTTTCTTCCCACTGGATTGAGGGTGCCAAGAGAAACCTAGAGGAGCTGCCTGTCAAACAGGCAGGAATCTGCTTCCAAGCAAGGCAGCAGCTTTTCCAGGCTCGGGGAGAGTCAGGAATTGCTGCCTCAAAAAGCCAACACTGCTCACTCCACACTCCATCCACAGGTCATTGATCCCTGAGCTACAACAGGAACCCAGCATTAAAAGCAAGAGAAGCCCCCCAAAAAAGGTTGTGGAACTGAACAAGGCTGATGGGAGAATATGTGGATTTGAGTGATGGAATGATATTGCAGGGAAGGGAGAGGTCGGGAACTGCAGAGCCAGCATCTTTCCCACTAATAAGGGACCTTCCCAGATGAAACTGCTGATGCATCCAGGAAAGGGATGATCTAAACACTGGAGAAGGACACTTAGAAGGGGAAATGAGGGTCAAAGTCAGGCAAGAGTGCCCATAAAGAAAATGAAGTTTCTGTTCTATATGTGGAGTCAGGATACCGAGCAGGAACAAATGGAATCCTGACCAGCAGCAGGAAAAAAGGGAGCACGTGACTGGACTGGAAAATCAGTTTAGACAGGAGAGGGAAGCCATGGCTGCAGCCTATACTTTAAAAAAAAAAAAAGAGGGGAAAAAAACCCACAAAGAAGGCAGAAAGGATACACAAATCCTCATGCCACAAGGAATTACGGGAGACTGATTAGCCTCCCAAAATCCCAGGTGACAATTTCTCCCACCAAGTCACTGATTTGGGCCTCATCACAAGCAAGGAAGCTGCAGAAATCACTGGCCTCTGGTGAGCCTTGACAGCAAAGAAAAAGAGCAGACATTTAAATCTATCTCAGTAATTGAATCACGATTGTGAAATGGCTGATTTAAATAATTGATTCCTGTGTGACGTTTGTGCTTTCGAGTGCTCATCTCAACGAAATGCCAACGTAATCACAGAGTCACTTAGGCTGGAAAAGACCTTTGAGATGTTGAGTCCAACTGGGATGGAAATAGGCATCACTTAAGATGCTAATTTTCCACAGATACAGAGGGAAAAATTAAAGAATTTGCATAAAGATGATCCACTTATACTCACTCCCAAAGTTTCAAAGTGCTTTTGGGATCAAAAATGAAACAGCTACAGAGCTTGGAAGAGCTTCTGAAGCCAATCAGAGATTTAACTCCCCTCACAATCAATGGGAAGACACGGGGAAAATTATTTAACAATTTCCATAAAAACAATTACAGGATCAAGCGAAAAATGGGTGAGTGGAGATCAAATTGTGTTAAACCAAAACAGGCTGATGGCACTCAATAAAGAGCAGAATCACCAGCAAATCCCAGGATGGGCTGGGTGGAAAAAGACCTTAAGGATCATCCAGTTCCACCCCCTGTGGAAGTGACAACCTTCCACTAGCCCAGGTTGCTCCAACCTGTCCTTGGACACTTCCAGGGATGGGGCAGCCACAGCTTCTCTGGCCACCCTGTGCCAGGGCCTCACACTCCCCACAGGGAAGAATTCCTTCCTAAAAGATCCAAGACATTGGAAAAGCTTTTAGCTGAACTGGTTAAGCACCCACTGGCAGCTCACTCAGGAGGCTGAGCATCTCCAAAATGGGAAGATTTTAAGGAAAAATTAGAAACCTATTTGTCAGGGATGCTCTGGACAAAATGAGGGAAAACTGAGTCAGATTTGATCTGGATTTATAAAGAACAGGAACCAAATCAATGAGAGTTAACTCCATGTCATGGAAAATAGGCCTTGGCAAACAAATTGATGTCATCCTTCCAGGAGATCCCAAACCACAGCAAGGAAGGGAAGTGCTGAAATGTAACAGACAAACTGTTGTTAAGCCTGATTTAAAAAATCCCACTGGAAATGTCACCAAAACACACAGAACAGATTTGGGCTTGGCCGACTCACAGGTGACAAAAAGAGCTACCCATGGAAAATCACTGGCACTAAAGGGAGCTGTGCTAGAGCCCAATACCATTCCGGAGATGAGGAAAGCCCTGAAAACCCAGGGAACACAATCTGAAAAGCCAGAAACCTGAGGCACTGCCAGGCAAGAAACTGCCTAAGGCTTCCAGCACCATGCCACAAGTTTAACCTGCCCACAATAAACACCATTCCATTATGGAATCAAGGTTCCCTCCTAAGGGAAAAGTCGTTGAGTATCAAAGCTCAAGACAAGAAAAGGCTTTTTGGAGCAGTAGTTGGAAATTAATTCAAATTACACCTTGAACACTTCCAGGTTCGGGGCACCCACCCCTTCCCTGGGCAACCTGTGCCAGTTTTCACCACTCACATTTGTTCCTGCTCTCCAAGGTCCTCCCCCACCGGCTGGGGACGTCCCCCATTCCCTGGGATCCCACAGGAACCCACCCTGTCCCTGCTATCTGCTCCAGCAGCCCTGCAAAGCAGAGCCATGTGGGGAAGATGCTCCTGCTGTGTTTGCTTTTCCAAGGGCTTAAACAGACCAACAGTAATAAAAAGCTAAAACCAAAATATACAAACAAATAATTCTCATAGAAGTATTTCTTGTCTTGAATTTGCTTCCACCTCTCCCTGGAAGCACAACAAGAGGTCAGGGTGACTTTTAGGAGAGTTGTTTAGGTGGCCAAATGGCTACCTCAGTCAGAACCCAGCACTGGCCACTCTTATTCCATACCAGCTCCTCCTCCAACAAGCCCAAATCCAAGTGGAAACCTTATTCCAGCTGCCTATTGCCCAAAACCTCAAAAAAAAGTGGAATGCTGTTGGTAAAAGTCTCATTAAGTGACAATATACACACAAAAAAAGATTATTTGCGGAATAAAATCTTCACGTGGGGACTCCACCTGCCCTGGGCAGCCTGGGGGTTAAACAACCACATGAATCATTGTTTTAAACAACCACTGAAATCCCCTTGTCCTTTAAAGAAGTGAGTTGTCACTGCCTGCAAATCCAAGTGCAAAAAAACTGATTGGAGAAAAAAAAAAAAGAGGGAACTCAGAACGTCCCCCCCAGCCCGCAGGATGTATTTCCTGCAGCAAATGAGGGTATCGAAATCAGGGAGTTGCTGTCTGATGGCACGGAAAGCCCCAAAGCCTGGGCTTTAATTTGGGGCAGATAAAGAACCTGATGCCATAAAAAAATAAAAAAGCACATCTTTTTTTATTAAGTTCCACAGCAAATTAGAAGGAAAAACACTGTTCTGGTCTATTTTAACTTGTGCTGCAGTCTTTATCCATTTTACCCAAGAATTAGACATGCCTAGCAGGCACGATGGCATCTATTATTACTTTCTTTTTGGCTGGTTTAGTACTTTTCCTCTCATAAAATACTCTAAGCTTGTCTCCAATAATCCTCCCAAATCTATAACCCTCGCTGAGACAAGGGAGGCAAAAATGCTCAGCCTCCAACTACACTCCAGCATTAATCTACCTATTGAGAAGGTAGGAAAGCCACAATAAAGCCCCTTTTTCTGCTCTCACTTCTCATTTCCCCACCTTCCAGGTTTCCACGTGACTGTTTCAGTCAAGGAGAAGAAGGAAAGACAGGGAAAAGGACGGGAATGTAGGGGTTTTTTCAGTTCTTACAAATCCCATGAGGGTAATTTCCTAAATGTTTTGCAGGGGAGCTTTAACAGGCCCAAAGTTTCCCCTCCACAAAAAGGCACAGAGCCACTTGAAATTCCTGTGCAGTGCTCAGGGTTTCCAGCATATCCACAGGAAACAAAACTCAGAGGAGCTTTGGGAACATTATCCCAAGTCCCACTCACACCCTAAAAAATCCAATTCGGCTCAATCATCCTCAGCAGCAGCACATTCCCTGCTCCGGGAATGAAAAATAAAGAGCTTCCACGAATTCCAGAAGATCTGCAAATGCTGGATATACCTTAAAAGCCATATCGTCCTTACTTCCTCCAAAAATCAGGTCTGAATAAATTTTATTGGGAAGGAATCCATCCCTGTGAGGGTGGGGAGGCCCTGGCACAGGTTGCCCAGAGAAGCTGTGGCTGCCCCACCCCTGGAAGTGTTCCGAGGCCAGGTTGGAGCAACCTGGGATAGTGAGAGGTGCCCCTGCCCACGGAAGGAGATGGAACTTTTAAGAGTCAGTAGTTTTTAACTCAGGGATTTAACGAGAAAAAAAAAAAAACAAAACACCCCAGCCAGGTGGATTTGGAAACATAAACCTTCCCCTGGGCCCTGAGCGACAGGAGAATCCAGGAACATCCCACAGGACCAATCCACTGGCACTTGGAATTAGGAAAAAATGCTGTTTAGTAGTTCAGAAAAATACTATAAAGTAAGGCAAGAAGGCTTTTTCCATTCAGTCATTTCAGGATTTCTCTGGACTGAACATGAGAACTTGTGGATTTTAAGGAGTAAAACCAAGCCCGGCTGATACGAAAGATCCCGGTACAGGCACGTCGGGGAGTTAATCCAGGACTAAAACACAGGAATGCTGCAGCACATGGAGAGACTTTATGGATTGCAGAGGAAACAGAAAGTACAGGGAGCTCTTGTGCTGCGGAAAGGGAAACCAGGGGCCTCTGCAGATACAATCAGGCCCCAAAGGCAGGGCTGGAGATAAATGAGGATCCTGATCCGGACCAAAGGAAAGAGGGAGCAGGGAAAGGAAGATATAAAAGTGGTGTTTCCCTGTTGGCAGCTCATCCACTGCTCCCAGCCTGGGAGCTGGGAATGCGCTCAGAGCTCAGGGGTGGAAACCTTTTTCTCTTCCAGCAAGGTCTGAAAGGCCTGTGGCAAAACCACCTGGATTTCAGCAAGGTGGAATTATGTTTACCCACAGCTCTCGTGGCAGGTGGGACTTAGTGACATTCCATCAGGGAATGGCCCACTTCCCCAGAAAGGAGATCCAATCCCACAGTGGCTGCCTTCAAGAATGTCCCAAAACCTGGATTACACCTTCCCAAAATCTGGATCAAATACCCCCTGCAGTGGCTGCGTTTGCACCTCCATGTCCAAGCCGAGGTTCCTGAGCTCTTCCAGCAGATTGGATAATTCAATTTAGGCTCAGTTTAATTATGGCTTTAATTATGCTTTCAGTGGAGGTACTGAAGGCCTTTCTCAGAGCTGCTGCTCCAAAGTGGTTTTATTTGCCCAAGGAATGTTTGCAGGAGCACCAAGAGCAGCAGCATCTCTTTTCCCTGGTTTTCCCGGTTATCCCTGTCATGAGCCATGGATCTGGGGGACCAGGAAAACTCAGCTGCAGAGCGGGGTTTTAAAAATCCCTGGATAGTTCACCTGCTGCAATGCAGACTTCACATGGAATTTGACAGATGATCAGGGAGGATCTCCACATGTTCCCCCTAAATGTCCGTATCCCGGAGTTATTCCACATTAGTTTTGATACAATAAGTACGACTTAAGTTTCTCATTCCAAGGAATATTTCCCGCTACTGAACAAATCCCAAACACCTTCATGGCACACAGTCATTCTGCTTCCCACCCCTTTGTTCCAGAGGAGAATGGATGTG
Source organism: Pseudotriccus pelzelni (assembly GCA_035584735.1). Taxonomy (NCBI): domain Eukaryota; kingdom Metazoa; phylum Chordata; class Aves; order Passeriformes; family Tyrannidae; genus Pseudotriccus; species Pseudotriccus pelzelni. Next base: position 1,013,601 of record JAWMRA010000001.1, on the reverse strand, counting down.
ATTCCACCTCTCCAAAAAAAGTGTGTCTTCGCTACCAACCAGGAATTTTAATCAGCTGAAGGATACACCAATCAACCCCCCCTCCAGATCTGAGCAATAGCATCTGTAACACTTGGCCCACATTCCCTAAAATAAAGGCCACGTGATTTGAGAAAGACTCCTCCTGAAAACCATCACCATTTCCCTGGGCAAATAAAAAGTTGGGATGCGGAACCAGGTGACTTGATATTTGCAACTTCCAGAACAAAAGTTAATCAGATTTAATAGATACTTCCTGCAAAATGCCCATTGCTGACTGACATCAGTCCTTTAACAACTACACACATCTCACGAGGATAAATCTGCAGACCAGTTGTGCATTGGGGGGAGGTTTTTTTTGTACTCCATAAAGGTCAAGAAAATACAGGAAACAGTTAAAAGTCAAAAGCAGAAAGAACTGAGAAAAAAAAAAAAAAGAAAATAAGCATTTGGCCTCTTAGTACTAATTTCCTTTTTCTTTACATCGCTCAACATCCCTCCTCAATTTAAGCCCTAATCAACAACCACTTCACAGCTCACATTTTATGAAATAATGCAGTTGATGCAATCAAGTCCAGCAAAATGTTTCCCTAAAGACGTTTCCATCATTCCCGTTCCTTAAAAAAAAACAAAACACACATACACAATAATAACAATAAATAAAAAAGCTCTTCCTCCTGTCGCTATTTTACAGCAAGAATAAACACACCACCGCATCTTAAATCATATTTTGATTACAGCATAAATAGAATCACTTGGGGTTTCTTTCTGGTTGGCACAACATGTCTTTGTCCAGGAGAGAGGGGGAAAAAAACCCCACCTCAACCTGCTCGTTTTTCCACAATTGCCAACATTCAGCACTAAATATATGAAATTCAGCCTATGCAAACACAAACCATAACCCTGAAAGCTCATCAGCATGTGCAGGAGAGGGGGGAAAAAAAGGCCGACAAACCCCCAGTCTGGCCCCAAGCCCCTTTTTGCTAATGAAAATTTATTCCATTTCCATACTTCCAGGCTCCTCTGCTCTCCATAAAGCCCTGAAACCAAGCACCTTTTTGGCATTATTCCCCCACGGCATCCATGGACTTCGCTGCCCTGGAAAAGCCACAACGCCAACAAGCAGGAGGATTCGAGCCATAAATACCCCTAACCCCCCTCCCCTTCAAAAAAATAACGGGAATAACCCACATTTCCCTGAAAACGAGAGGTATTTTATACGGATATATACGGAGAAATAACGCCGCCTTACACTGCCCGACCTGGTTCTCCCCGCTCTCATTCCTATGGATGCTGCGCCGACATCCCCCCCCGCCTTCCCCGCTCCCTCTCACCGAACCTTTTAACCGTTTTCAAACCGGTCCAACCATTTTAAAACCCATTTTGACCATTTCAAAAACCCATTTCGACCGCTCACAACCCACTGTGACCACCCCACCCCCCAAAAAAAAGGGCAGCGGTTTGGGGGGTGGGGGCACCGCAACTCCCATCCCGCGGAGTTGCTGGCAGGCTCGCCGATATTCCTGGATATTCCCTGATATCCCTGCCGCCGTCTCCACGTGCCCCTCCCTGGAGGGGCGGTGAGGGGGGGTAAGCACTCACAGCCCGGGCATCCCACCCCTGGCACGGGAGGGGGGCTTCCCCCGCCCAAAATCGGGGACGCCAGCCCGCTGAGCCTCCGTGGGGCAAATCCTGACATCAAGAATGGGGGAACAGACCCGGGGTGGGGGGGGCAACAGGGTTTATGGGGTGGAAATAGGGTTGGGGGGACAACAGGGTTTATGGGGAGGCAATAGGATTTGAGGGGACAACAGGGTTTGTGGAGCGGCAATAGGATTTGAGGGGACAACAGGGTTTGTGGAGCGGCAATAGGGTTGGGGGGACAACAGGGTTTATGGGGGGCAATAGGATGGGGGGGCAACGGAGTTTATGGGCAGGGGATACACACAACAGGCTCTAGGAGGGAC
>JAWMRA010000001.1:993260-1011516 GCA_035584735.1 Pseudotriccus pelzelni | reverse complement strand
CGAACTAAACAGACTCGCAACACTGAAAATAAAAAAAAAAAAAAAAAAAAAAAGCTAAAAAATAAAGGCATAAATCTGCATAATCAGAAATTGGTTTCCATCCTACTCAAGTCCCTCCCTTTCCATCTAAGTTGTCTCAGCTAGATTTCTGTAGGATTTAAGTAAACACCCCTTTCCCCCACTGACCTACGCTGTGGAAAAGCAGCAGCAACTGCCTCTCTGCTGGGGCAGCCACCTGCTCTTCCCTCTCTCTCTCTCCCAAATTTCCAAGGTTTCGATCAGCTTTGGCAGGTTTTAGTGCCAATCCTGATTTCACTATTTCCCCTAAAAAGCCAAAAAAAACACAAAAAAAAAGAGAAGCAAAATGCTTCCTCCTCCAAACACCTGGAACGTTCCGTTCCCATTTCTTGGACAGGAATAATTCACTTCATCCATGTTTTCTACTTTACAAAGGAAAAAAACCCCTGCACTTAAAACTCATCTTGCACTTGAAACATTATTTCCCTGTTTCCTGCAAGTGTTTTGCTAATGCACATCCACCCTTTCCTTCCCCCCCCCCCCCCCCAATCCTCCAGAAGCCACTCATCCCACTCAGAGAGCCCCTCTCCGGATTTCCCAGCACGCTTCCTTGGAAACGGGGCATTCCCAACTCCAGCAGCCTGTGGTGGTGTCAAAGCCCTGCTGGGGTGGGGTTTGGACACCGGGCAGACTTGCTCTGCTCAAGGGAATTAAGAGCTGGGGTTTAATTTGCTGTTGGATTATCAAGGAGAAGCATCTAGCCCTTGGCATGCGCCGCCTCCGCCCGCGATTCCCGCTGTCTACACATTCCCAGATCCTCAGAGAACTCCAATGGGTCAGATTTGTAAGCCTCCTTCTGCACATACATCCCATCTAAGTCCAATTCCAAACTTACTTGGTCGCCCTCATTCCAAAGTGCGGTATCATAACATATTAAAAAAGGAACAAATATTAAGAAATTGTACCTATTTTTGTCTTTTTTTTCCCCCTTTTTAAGTTATAACTAGGATATGCTGGGATATTTTGGCTTTTTTTTCTTATAAATAATGAAGACACTGACATTTTTCCGTGTGTGTGTGTGTGTGTGTGTGTGTGTGTGTGTGTGCTTGTGAAGCCAATAATCATCTCCACGAGACAGGCAGCGATGAGGAACTGGGATACGTTATCACGGGAAGGGGAAGGTTCAAGCCAATATTCACACTGCAGTCAATGGAGAGGATAGGGAGGGGGAGCAGTGATGTTCTGGAGAAAGGTGGGAGCCATATGGGATTAGCAGGAGCAGCCTCCTTCACTGACAGGCTGCTCTTGAGGCTTTTCCAGTTTTATGTCAATCACTGGAAGGAGGAAGTTAAGGCAAAATGGGTCTCCAGCTCTGTTTCCCTCACTGGTGTTTTCAGTGTTTCCCTGGCATTTTCAGTATTTCCCTGGCATTTTCAGTATTGCCCTGGAATTTCAGTGTTTCCCTGGCAGACTTGAAAAGTCCAGCTCCAAAGCAACGTTGAGATCAAGGTTTCTCACCACACCCTCGTGCCCACGATAAACAAGCAGGAGAAACAATGTCAGCCCCCAAATTTGTCTCTGACCAGAGTCTGCTCTTCCCAGCGATCCCAGGGATCTCCTGCTGCAGGAATTAAAGATGTGTGGATACACTGAAGGGTCTAATCACTGTTTCCACAGAAGCACAGAAGCATTTAGGTTGCAAAAGACCTCCAAGACCATCATGTCCAATCATTCCCCAGCACTGCCAAGGCCACCACTGAGCCCTGTCCCCAAGTGCCACATCCACATGGCTGTTAAATCCCTCCAGGAATGGGGACTCCATCCCTGCCCTGGGCAGCTGTGCCAGTGCCTGACCACCCTTTCAGGGAAGAAATTTTCCCTAATATCCAACTTAAATCTCCTCTGGCACAACCTGAGGTTGTTTCCTCTTGTCCTGTCGCTTGCTCAGAGGGAACCAGTCCCAGCCTGGAAACCCCCAGTGCGGAATCAACGCTGGATTCAGTATTCCAGCCCAGAGAGCAGCGGGCACCCAGGAGAACATGGAAGCTCTGGAGGTGGCAGGAGTCTGGAGGAACCCAGGAAGGGACAGCTCACTTCCTTCCCAAACTCCTGCTCCACTGCTCCACAGGCAGCAGGCAAGTACTTTCCTCTGCGTCCCCTGTCTACACTCAGCTCAGGGACAGGCAGGAGAAGGCTGGAATAGTGGGTATCCCATCCCTGCAAGTGTCCAAGGCCAGGTTGGACACCCTGGTCTAGTGGAAGGTGTCCCTGCCCATGGCAGGGGTGGGACTGCATGGGCTTTAAGGTCCCTTCCAAGCCAAACCATCCTGGGATTCCACGATTCCAGAGAGATGCCGTGCTCTGTCAGAAGCCCCAGCAGCACATTCCAGCAAGGCCATTCCTCCTCAGGCTGTGCACATCCCTAATCCCCATGTGCCATCCTGAACATTCCCATCCATCCCTGCTCCAGTCAAACCTCTCTGCTCACCCCACCACCAGCCAGCAAAGCCTGAATTCCTCCTCCCAGTGCCAGCTGATATCCCACAAGGACACTGCAGAGCTGGCTGCTCTGAACCTGTGACAAGCTGCTCCCTCTGCAGCACTCGGATTCCCAACGGATGCCCTCCAGTTCCAACCTCAAGGAGCCTTTCCCAGGAGGAGCTTTGAATGCTAATCCCCAACCTCAGTGTTTCCTTTATCAGAGAACACAGAGATCACACTGCTGGGACTTCCAGCTCATCCCTTCAGGGGGGTGAAGGTGATTTGGAGAAAATAAACGTGGGAAGAGAAACAAGAGACCAATAATTCAAATATTCGGTCCATCTGGCTGCTCTGAACTCGCTGAGTATTTAAGTCAGAGACTTCTTGCCAGCTCCATCTCTGAGCACAACTGGTTTGAGATACCTGAACTCTCCATGTCCTGCAAAAAAGCTGATGGAAAATCCACCCCCACTAACCGCACTCCATTGTTGCTATCTGCAGGCTGCAGGAAGCCAAGTGCCCTCATTGCACTGCCACTTAGAGCCTGGTGATCAAACTCCCTGATAGAGCCTGTGCACTCTACCCCCACCTCATTAATAAAGACTGTTGCTCATTAACCTTCTGGGAAGCTGCATAACGAGGTTTTGATCAAAGCACAAAGCTGTGCCTCAGCTGCGCAATCCACAGCTTCCCAAATCCTCTGCACCCCCAAATCCTCCCCCTGCACTCTGATGGAATCTCAGCACCGAGCTCGTCTCTCTCCTACCGTTCCTTCCATGTCCCTCCTCCAAGGCACCATTTCTCCTCCATTTCCCAGCTCCAAATAAAGCCAACAGCCCTGGAAACTTCCTGTTCCAAACACACCCACCTAGCCAGGTAAGGGGTTCCAGTTCAGCCATGTCTGCTTGTCATGTAAAGACCTTTATCCCTTTTCTAGCCCTCATCCCATCAGTTGAGTCCTGTCCTCCCTCACACCACACAGATGCTGCCTGGGCTCCAGCACTGCCACAGGCTACCCTGGGAGGTTATGGGATCTCCATCCCTGGAGATTTCCGGAGTTTCCCTGGATATGGCCCTGAGAAACTGGCCTAGATTTTGGAATGAGCCTTGCCGTGAGCAGATCCCAGAACGATCCTACAGAGGATCGTTCTGGGATCCTGTCAGATCTGCAAGAGCCACACAGGTTTCCTTCAGGCCTCTTTGCAGCTGTTTTCTCCCACCCCACATCCAACCCGTTCAAACACCAAGCAAAGAATTCCTCTGGCTCTGTTTGCACCTTCCCATCCTTCCATCCATGCCCTTATCCTTCCCCTGCTGTCTCCACCTTCAACACCCCTAATCCTAACCTCCCACCCCACCAATCCTTCTCCTTCAGTGCTCCAAGCTCGGAGGTTACTTGCCCCTATTCCCCCTGTTTTTGGGATGTTCACAAGCTGGCTGCAGTGGGTTTTCCTCCAGGGAATGCTTGGCACAGCTGCATAAAGGATACTGTCTTCTCTACTTTTGTCTTGTGTGCTTTCCATCCCAGGCAAGGCAGCTGCCACACGTCGGAAAAGCTGCAAGAAACCACAGAGGGAACAAGATGAAAACAATCCCAAACCCCCGGGAAGATCCAGTTCAAACAATGACTCCACACATCCCCCAGCACTATTTGCACTGCTCAGCCCAAAAAAGCCTGACACCAAATATAACCTTTCTTCCTTGGAAATGGCACAGTCTCTGCTGTTATTGAGGCTCCCTGTGATCCACACAAAGGAATGTGCTGAATCTTAAGCCTTACCTTTTGGTGCCATCGTTATCCCGTGTTCACACTCAGGGTCTAAAGCACAAAACAATTTGGCATTTGCCAGCCCAAAGCAGTTCTGCCCCTCACCAGGCTCCAGTTTCCCAGCAGGGTTTGGGCTCAAACTCTCTTCCCAGTTTTATTGCACTTGAAGGAGGGTGAGAGTCCAGATGGAATGGGACTGATTCCCTCTCCTGCATTTCCTATTTGTCCCCGAGGCTCAGCCTTGTAGCTCCCACCACATGGCTTTTCTTCAGCCTACAGATTAATGCACAAGAATTCACTGCAATTCCCTGATCCCAGAACAACCCCTGCCTGGGAACAGCCCAGCTGTCCTTCAGCTAAGGGTGATCCCTGCCGCGATCAGTTTGTTGGAAACACACAAGGACAGCAACGGTCTCTTTTCCAAGTGCCTCAGGCAAGGCCAGCACAGATCAGACGGATGGAAGAACAGATAACACCTTTACTATCCATCAGGGTTATCAAATGACCACCTAATCGGTTCTTCCCCTAGGAGAACAGCCCTGGCAGAGTCTTGATCCCATCGGGATGTACCCAGCACACACCTAGACATAAATACTTTAATATTCCTTCATATTTTTCCCCTATTACAGACAATGTTACTACTCTGTACTTCTGGCTTATCAAGCTCCGGGACAGCACGTGCTTCCAAGCCCTGCAGATCCCCATCCCTCCGTGTGTTCCCACCCCGACAGCAGCACGGCATCCCAGAATGCCCGGGGTTGGCTCTGACATCAGCCTTGCTGTGTGCCATTATTCCATGTTTTCCTGCCTTTCCTCAAATGACACAAAACTAAACCACTTATTCCCGGTGACCCACTTTCCACGGAAAAGTGAGCCAAGCCTCTGCCAGCCTGTTCCCATCAGGAATGTGGAGACGTGAGCAGCTTTTGTCTCCCAAATGCTACTGGGGAGACATTAAGACGACTGGACAAGTCACCTCCAAGTGCACTGTGACCAAATCCCCAGGTCTGGCTGGGATCTTTGCAGGGAAGTCTGACACACACTGGAATGTGGTCCAGGACAAGGACAGGACTCTGAGAAGCCTCTCCTTGATGTAACTCACTGATTTCAGGCCTCAATTTCACAGTAACAAAGCTCAGCACCCCCGTCTCTTTCCATGAACCTCTGCCATGATCCAGAACCGTCCAGGCTCCCTGAAAACCTCAGGGAAATTCTCACTGGCCAACAAGATGGATTCCTCACTGATGGAATCTTAAAGAGCATTTTTGACCCAGTTCTTGGCACCGAAGGTTTGGGAGCGTCCAAGGCCAGGCTGGAGCAACCTCGGCTACTGGAAGGTGTCCCTGCCCATGGGACTGGATGAACTTTAACATCCCTTCCACCCAAACCATTCTGGGATTCCATTTATTCCCTGTACAATACATAGAAAGCCATGAGGGAAATTTATAGAGAGAAAAAGTTGGGGAGTCTTAAAAAAATCCTCAGCTGATGGAACCAACTGGAATTGCTGCATTTAAACCAAGCTGCTGACAGGAAGGCTGTTTAAAATACCCTAATCCTCGCTTCACATAAAGACCAGGAATAAAACGACGCTTTTAGCTGCGTTTCTCCCCTGAATTATCTGCCTAAAAATAGGAATTTGGCAACTAAGAAAATCAACTTTCACTCTTATTAACCTTCTGCTTATCAGCCACAGCATATGTGGAGAGAAATCCAATTAGGGGAACTTCCTGATGATTAGGAAGCTGCCTTCACACAGGGCCTGACACAGACACAGGGACTATATACACACAGATATGTTTAAATGTTTGTCACAGGGACTATATACACACAGATATGTTTAAATGTTTCTGTGGGTATAAAAATGTACACGTTGAGGAGCATTCAGGACTTTTTTTCCCCAAATGCAGCAGCTGAAAGACTAAAAGAGCCACACAAAGTCTCTCTGCAACCTCCTTCCTGACAAAACCCTGGGGGAACAACCCTCATCTCTCGCCGTTATTATCGAGATTTGCCAAACTATGCCTTTCCTCCCACTCCAGACAGTAAATCCCCAGGGATCTGGGTCACAAAGGATAAAGCAGTTTTCCCTGTCATCCTCCTGCAGCATTATGGGAAGGACAGGAAGATCCCTGCCTGGGTGGAAAATCCAGGCAAGAAACCAATGCAAAGGAAACAGAAATCTTTCCTTAATTCTCCTTCTCTGTGACTCTGGGAATAATTCTTGGCCATCCCACGGACAGAAATCAAAGGAGAGGAGGAGAAAGAGCCTGGGCTGAGTGAGGGGCCATGTCCCTTCAGCTACTGCCCTGAGAAAGTTCCTCTGCCAAGGGCCACATCCAGCCTGGGGCTCCTGGAGAGCCAATATGAAATGTGGCAGGTACTGCTGGAAGCAGGAATTCAAGGGCTTTCCCTCCGCCTCCTTCACCAAGGCAGCAAAAGGAACCCTGACACATTCTGGGCATGAAATGCAGGGGCTAACAATGAGATTCCCTGAAATACACACTGTGGAGACAGAGCAGGAATCCCAAAGTCTTTTAAAGCTTTGTCAGGGCTGCCAGAAGGAATTAAAGGCATTACATGAAGCAAGTTATCCACTGCTCCAGCTAAAGGCTCCTGGGAAGTTTCAACACTGGCAGGCAGGAATTTTGCATGGAAGGTAAAAAAGACACACCCTCCAAAACAAACAGTTCATATTCCCTAATCCACACATTCCACTCACAGTATCCAAGCTGTTAATTAATTCCTAAATCTGAGCCTGCACCCAAGTGACAAACCAGTGAATCACCAACTACTCCAAAACTCACCTTTACATTACTGTTTAATATCTAATATCTTAATTTTGGCATAAACTCCATTTCATGTAGTCAAAAATAAAAGTTTATTTCATGTAGTCAAAAACCAAAATTCCACTTTATGTAGTCAAAATGCGACTGTATTTGTATCTAAAATAATTTTTAGAGACTAGAATTAAAAATCCTGGATGAAAATTAACTTGGACTGGGATTGTTCTCCAGAATTAAAATATATTCTTAGTTATCAGTTAGGGGAAGGTCAGATTTGCACTCGGCTTATTAAAGGACTTATGGGGAGTGAGGCCATTCAGCAGATGTAGCCATGGGGGATAATTTATTGGTAAATAAATTAGATACATAAGTTACTAAGTTAAATTCATAAAATTCAACAGAGAAGCTGCAAGAAAACAGGAAACTCTGTATGTAGTGGTATTAAAAGTCTTATCCTCTGAGAACTGTGTTAACCACCACTTATTAAACTAATAAAAAATGAGTTACAAATATTCTGCAGCACAAGAGCAGCTTTGAAATCCTTGAGAATTCCAATCCATGCCTGCAACAAGGATCAAAACTGAGAGGAAAAATCCATTTTTAGCTCTTTTTGAATAACCACTCGTGTCTTTGCTCCCCAGGGCACACCCCCAGGTCTAAGCATTCATTAAGGACTGCAGCAAAGATCCAAACCTTAATTACCAGCCTCTGTTGTGGCAGGATAATTGTGGAGCCTGAAATGCAGCACTTCCATGGCTGGTAATGCACTGGAACCCAACACTGAGATAACACATCTAATTATTCCATTAGAGAGGGAATAATTTTACTGCTTCTATACAAAGTCAAGGGACATTTTAATAACAGACCCTTCAGTCCTGTCTGTCACAGACAAAGAAATCCTATTTTAGCAGCCACTGGGACCATTCTGCACACCAACTGTGCAACTACATCTATAAAACATAATATAGGGATACACATGCACATGGAATCCCAGGGTGGTTGGGGCTGGAAGGGATCTTAAAGCTCATCCAGTTCCATCCCCTGCCATGGGCAGGGACACCTTCCACTATCCCAGGTTGCTCCAATCTGGCCTTGGACACTTCCAGGGATGGGGCAGCCACAGCTTCTCTAGGCAGCCTATGCCAGGGCCTCCCCCTCCTCACAGGGATGGATTCCTTCCCAATATCCCATCATTTCACTGCTTTCCTCATCAAAAGCAGCTCATCACCTACCAGAAACAAACAGCTTTGGCTGCCCAGGATCATTTGCTTCCACTTCCAGTGCCTCCCAGCAGAGTGGGAATCCCAGTTCCCACTCCGTTGTGCACTGGCAGCATTTCAAGCCATAAGGCTCCTCCTGGAGTGGTTCATTCCCTGCAAGGGTATCAGGAACAGCCCTCAGACCCGTGTTTCCCCAGCTTTTTGGCTCCCTTTCAGTGTAAACACCAAATCTGGATTACCAGAAATCCAGGAATGGATGATCCTCCACTCACAAAGCTTCTTCCATCACATGGAAAGAAGTCCCAAGGTCAGGGATCCTCCTGAACCTCAGCCAACAACTCAACTCCGAGATGCTCCTTGCTGTGCATGGACTACAAACATCTCCCTTTCCAAGTTTTCCCAGTGTTCAGGGAAGTCCTGATCCCTCAGGGGGGTTTTGGCAGGAGCCACTCACCTGTTTTACATTGTATCCTGCTTTTGCACTAGTTTCAATGAACATTACATTCAACTCTTTGGCTTTTCTCTCTCCTTCCTCGATGGACACTTGTCTGGGGGAGACAACACAGAGTCAGGAAAAAAAGTCCTACTGAAAATGAAGATTTATTACAGTTCTGAAAGCATCGAATGGGATTTTTTTCCCCTGCACAACAGGTGTCACCACTTCAGCTATCAGACATGCTCCCATGGCACATCTGGTTCCCAGCATTCCAGCGGAAAAGCCAACCAGACTCCCCCCAGATCCCTGTCTGAACAATTATCCCTCAGTGCCCTTTAACATTCAAAAATGATTATCAAGAACAAACTGTTTCAACCAAGGTCCAATTTTGGTTCAAGAGCTGCCAAACCAAAATCATGAGGTATCTGAGTAGTAATACATATTTATATATATATATAAAATATATATTATATATATATATATATAAAATTCTTAATAGGAGATCATAAATCTGAAGGAAGTGATCTCAAGGAAACAAGGATTTTGATCAAATCTGGAATCCACAGGTTTGGCTCTGTGACCTTTCAGCATTTGTGTTAATACCATAACCCCAAAATAAGCAGCAAATGCGGCAAAAGCTGAAGATGTACAGCATCTAACAAAACTAATTCAGCTTGCACACTTTTGAGAAGCCTTGAGGAGTCTCAAAAGGGAGCAACCATAATTTAGATCAGATTTATATTTGCACCTATCATTTCTTTCTGAGCAGATTTATTCAGACTAAATCCTTGTCAACAGAGTTAACACTGTTTTCTCCTGAACAAGTTGGTGGTGGTTTCTCAACTTGGGTTTAAACACAAGAAAAGGGAGTTAAAATAGAGATTTCTCGAGTCAGAACTAAAAGAAGCTCAAGCATTTGGGGAGCAAAAACACATTTAAAACCCCTTTCTAAACCAGCAACAGAGTAAGAAGAGCATTGAAAAGAGAAATTAATGATTCCTCCATACCTTTTATCTGCTAGATCTGTTTTGTTCCCCACCAGCATGATGATGACATCGCTGCCCCGTTCTGTTCTGACGTCATCAATCCATTTTGTCGTTTGCTGGAACGAGTTTACATCTATCAGGGAACAGTGGAGAGGATTATCACTGCAGGAACCTCTCACAGCCCTAGGAAACACAGCTGGCATCTGAAACCAAAGCTCCATTTCTGTGGAATTGGGATGAAGACCCAGCAAGTGAATCCCTCAATCTCCCCCACTACAGGATGTGAAAACTGTGGCATTAATTCCAGGTGCTTCATTACAGGGGATTCAAAGCCAGAGAGGGAATGGGGTCCCGCTACGATTGGCCTCTGACAGCATCTAAAATGAGTCTTCTCCCTGTGCTTCAGCTCCTTTATTTATCAAATAAAATAGAAACTATTTTCACTAGAGAACAGGGGTTGATTTTTGCCTTCTGCTCATGGCTTGTGCTCCTACAGTTCCACTGCTCCTCCAAAGTCCTCAATCCCAATTACGAATCCTGTACACTTTAATCACCTTTTATTTCCCTAGGGAATCCCAGGGTTGTACAACACACCAGCAGCTCCTGGGGCACTGAACACTTGCCTTCAAGACAACTTCCAAATCACTTGCACAGAACCAAACAAGAGAAATCTAACCTTTTCACAGGCTTTTGAATTTAATGCTGCATCCTTAAGAGCTGCAAGGGAAGAATTTCAGACTGTGTGGGGCTTGAAAAGTTGAATCCCATGAGGAAAAAGGAGTTTGAGGGAAGCTGCCACAGAGCTCAGTGTTACACAAAGAGCATCTGAGCTGCCAAAGTAGTTTTAGTACTTAAAAAGGGGTGGGGTGGGGGTGTGTCTGTAGCAGTTCTTGCAAAATATTGATTTCTTTAATGGCTTTTACTGCAAAGTTATATTTTGTGTTAGACAGCCAAGACTTGATCATCTGCCAGTGCCTTAATTCTTCTCTTTACCACTTGGTAATGTTGAATTTGCCAGGTCAGTAAAAAATTTCACCTGTAATTTTAGCTCAAATGGAAGTGGTATTTTTAACAATTAAGGCTTTTCTGGGTAAAGCCCTGACTCCTTCTGTAATCTTCTAGTATTTATAAATCAAAGCACTCCTGCCCTTGTGTAGAATTAGGCCACTGCTCTCAGCCTGGAATTTAGCTCTCCTAAAACACAATTCCTGCTCTTTGTCAGTAAGTTAAGGGGTGTCTGGACTGAGGGGAGGGACAGAGGGAGGAGGGTTGAGAAAAAGCACTAACATTTTTAGTTGACAAAAATGTACATACCTTAGTAAGAAATGAGAGAGCAGTTGTTAAAGGGGAAGGGCTTGGTGGCAAGTTTTACACATCGCAGAGTGCAAGAGTGACAAATTCCAGGGAAAACGGGATGTTAAATGCATGTTCCCCACCAGCCCATTCCCAGAGTTTTTCGGTGGGAGAGGGTAAATGAAGTGAAGCAAGCTATAAAAAGTCTCCAGTTGAGGAAATTCAGATATCTATGAAGACCCAAAGTCACAGTGAGGTTATGACTGAGAAGCAGATGAAAGAAAGCAGGCAGGCTTGAGGTGACCGGAGCAGGGTTAAAATGATGTTACTGTGAGATATTTATACGTTACACAAGCAGCAAAACAAGAAAAAAACCCACATTTATTTCCATGCCAGGACGAAGACCAAGCAGATGACGTGAGAGGACATGCAAAGCTAAGCTAGAGGATGGAAGGGGCAGAGGATTAGAAATGCAGAATTCCCCCCACTCACTTGTGATATCATAAACAACAACTGCAACAGTGGAGTCACGAATGTAGCTAGGGATCAAGCTCCTGAACCGCTCTTGACCTGCTGTGTCCCACAATTGCAACCGTACCTAACAAAATCAGTCAAACAAGCAAGAAAAATAAGCACAAGGAAGGTCAAACCCCGGTGCAGAAATACCTACTTGTGATATCGTAAACTACTACGGCAGCGGCCGAGTCGCGGATGTAACTGGGAATGAGGCTACGGAAACGCTCCTGCCCCGCGGTATCCCACAGCTGCAACCTGATCTGTGGGCGGGAGAAAGTTAAAAGAGCCAAACTGCCACAAAAAGGAGAGAGGAAGGAGGGTTTAGCGTGGGGAACAGGCTGAATTAAGTGAGGGTAAACTCATGCAGGGGCGCTGGCTCCTCGCGGTAACATCTCCCGAGGGATTGACTGCAGGAAAATTCAGGGGGTGCAAGGAGCTCAGCTTCCCAAAAAATGCTTCCCTGGCCAGCAAAATCACTTGGCTTTCAAGGACTAACAAGAAAACTATGGCTAAGTGGTGGGATCACCATCCCTAGAACAGCTCCAAAGGCCTACGGATCCGCCACCGTCCATGGAAGGCCTCAAAAGACCTGTGGATCCACCACCATCCATGGAAAGGCTCACAGGCTCTGCGGATGTGGCACTTGGGGACAGGGGTTAGTGGTGGGCTTGGAAGTGCTGCACTCAAAGGAATTAGAGGGCTTTTCCAACGTAAATGACTCTATAACTCCGTGAACTGTTCCCATGCAGTTCTGCCCACACAGGAGTTTCATGCTCTGCTCTAGTCCTCCCTCAGGACTCACACAGGCAACCTCCAGCAGCTTGAAGGATGGTTGCTGGTGGAAAAGCTGGAAAATCTTCTCCTGTCAGTTTTCCAAGGAGGATAAAATGCCAGCTATAACCTTAAACTGCAGAGTAAAGAGCACACAGATGGGGCTGAATGTCTCTTACCATCAAGGTGCTGGAAGAAAAGGCAGGATACACTAAAAGCAACGTGTGCATGGGCCAGTTTGGGTTCAGAAAGCACATCCCACGCAATGCCAATCCCATTCCTCAGGCACCTCCCATGCAATGCCATTTCCTGGGGGTTCATAACCACCAGGAGCTCCTGCGGCACTGCACAGCTCTGCTTCTGCAAACAGCTCAGCAGCTGAATTTCTTAATTAAGGATCTGAGCTCATTTTAAACGCTGTGTTTGCTTCCACAGAGGAGTGATCTCATTTCAGGAGCTAGGGCTACACCAAGCTAGGAGTCAGGGATCATCTGTGGGTTACCACCAGAGCCATCCTCCTTTTAATCAAGGAATATTAACTGGCCACATTTGGCAATTTAGATTTTATCCTTTTTGTGGCATCAAAACCTGAAGGGGTCTGAATTCCCACTGCCTGCACCCCTCCAATTCTCTGCCCCATCTCTCTCCTCACACAGGGTGACACTAAAGAGCTGCTGTCAAATGGCTCTCGAGGGCCCTCCCGGGAGGAACCAAATGGTGATTCCTGTCTCCCACTGCTGTGCCTCTACTTGTCAGTCTGGAAGCAGTTGGGAGATGAAGGCTCAGGCTGTGCTTCCAAGTGGTCTCAGAACTGGGGACTGCCCAAAGTAGATGCTGCTCCTCATCCCCATTGTGCAAGGACAACAAAAGCTCACTCACTGTTCGATCCTCCAAGTACATGGTTTTCGATAGGAAGTCGATACCAATTGTTGCCTGGGAAGAGATGAGAAAACCAAGAGCTCTTAAATCAAATGTCAGGACACCTGCAGGGATTTCCAGGGGAAAATCAGCACCTTGCAGGAAAAATAGACTGCTTTTCTCACTTACAGCTCCATTTAACAAGCCGTTTCTTTAATATCTCCACAACCAGACCAATTTCTTAAAGCACAAAAGGTTATTAACGTCAATTTATGCGTATTGACAGTTTAATCCATACAGTTCTTAGGAATGACCCAAATTAGTGTCCCCCAGCTCGACCAGGGTATGTAGGCACATTGCCAGTTGCCAAATATCTTCATGGATCTTTCCTTTTTCCCCTCAGATTAGGGCAGAAATCTTCAACAACACATGGGCATGGGCACACATGGCCCCTAAAAACTAAAGCTTGGCTTGTCTTCTTCTGGAAGCCCAAACTTCCAGACACCACTGGGAGCTTCCTGTAGGGCATCCTGAACAAGTGTTTTAAGGGAAGTCAAGTGCTATCAAGAGCTGCTTCTTAAATACATGAGCTTCATCCCATTTTTCAAGGCTGCAGGGAGGGTGAATCCCTCTTTCCTGCTCTCCTGGAGCCCCTTTAGGCACTGGAAGGGGCTCTGAGGTTTCCTTGGAACTTTTCTTCTCCAGGCTGGACAACATCAGTTCTCCCAGCCTGTCCCCCCACCACCCCGATTCAAGCCAGGGAAAGGAGTCCAGCACTCCCCATATCCCAGATTTTTATTCAAACAGCAATTCCACGGCATGTCATATATGGTGCCAGAGAATAAGCGACACCATTCCCAGCATGTCCATGAAGGAGAATCACTCCTGGTAAAACACACCTCCAGTGGCACAGCTTTATTCCAGTTGTGTGGGCTTCTGACAGTCCAGCAAGTTCTTACCAATAAACACAGAATTCCTTTATCCAGCAGGGAGCAAAAGGCACCCAAAGCCCAGCGGGGATTTGATCAAACACAGCTTTCTATTTTGAACAGCTGAACACAAACCCCCTTGATCAAATTACAGGTCCCAGAAAAAATATGCCTTCAAAATGTATCCTGAGCTCAGAATCATCCCTGAACTTACCTCCAGCTGCAGTTTAACCACACTCCTGGCTTGCGATCATTAAACCCTGGCTTTGGAATTCTCCACAGAATCCTGGGCATCAAAAAATGTTTATTTTTTGGTTGGACACCAACACTCACTCTGAGTTTGGCCAAATTACTGGGGTTTTTTATGGAGTGATTCCTTCTTCCAGATAAAAAATAGGATTTATGGCTCCCCCTCATGACATCAGTTAGAGAGAGGTTTTTGGATGAATGGCACTAAAACAACTCCATTAACACTCAAACCAGACACCCATTAGTGCTCCCTCAATTGAATTTTTCTTGTCAACCCTTAAGATTCCTTGCTGCGGCGGAAACAAGATCCCTGGGCAGACACTAAGCAACAAAAGAGGCACATTTTGCCTTTTTTAACTCCCATTCCTCCTCCTCCTATCCCCCTAAAAAAACCTTCCCACGCATCAGGGAACAGATTTTTCTCAGTTCAGTGTATCCAGAACGGCACCACCTGTAACCAAGTCATGAAACGTGTTATGCTTGCAAAAGACACACTTGAGAAAACTCAAGTACTTTCAGAGCTTCCCACCTTTTCAGGAGCTCATCCTGAATTCTGGGAGTGGGAAACAATGATTGGAACAATCTTGGAATGGACAAAGCTCATTTTCTGAATGTTTTTTTCTCTGTTTTCTATTATTTCCTAGCTTGTGACAACTCATCTAATAAAAGAGATGGGCACCTGTTTAAGTTTTCCCCACACAGGGATTAGATCTGGGATGGTCTGGGAACAAATGGTGGAAAAAAAACAACCCTGCAAGACTTCACTATTCCGTGGGTATTCCTGGAGAGCCACAGCTCATCCAGCAGAATCCAACCCTGAAGTGCCAGTGCAGGTGGTGAAAACTGATATTTTACAGGTCAGACTTTGTAAGCAGTGTCCCAACTCCTATGGAATGGCCTTTTCCTGCCATGGAACCCATGTGGACAAGGCAATATCATGGATTCATTTACCTGGTAGGTGTTGTCAAAGCTGTCATACATGAACCTGGTGATCAAGGAAGTCTTCCCCACTGAAAGAAGGATAAAAAAAACAAACATGGATTCAAGGAACAATTCCAGCTGTAAGCAAGTCATTTAAAAATGGCTGACTGTGTCCAACAGATCCAGAGTGTGCAGTGAAACTCCCTGCAAGGAAATGAGCAAGTTATTTGATTTTACAACTGCAAAGTCACTGGGAGACACATTTTTTCCCCCCTGTGTCATTCCCAAGCATTTTATCCTTAAATATTGGTGATTTGAGATGAAAATTGAAAGAATTTCTACCAGGTAATTCAAACATTTGAGTTGAACTGAATGAACAAATTTAACAAGTCTGACAATCTAATTATGAAAGTAACTAAAACTAATTATTATTAACAAAAAGCTCTTCTCAGAGCAGAGGAGCTGAGTGACTTTTGCTGGACACCAAACCCTGTGGGTGCAGGGAAAAGGCAGGAATAAGGTGCACAAAGGCAGAGCTTGTGTTTTCCAAGCAATTTTCCCGAGGTGTTAGTTCTCTGCCAGGGGGACCAGCAAGAGAACAGGAGGATTTAAGCCAAGATTAAGATCCCTTCCTGCCCAAACCACCCTGTGAGGGTTCTTTGATTTGTGGTGCAGGGGTTTTTTCACCAAAATCTCCGGGATCACAACTGAGCAGCATTTGAATCCTGAGTGAACCAACAGCCTTTGGGAGAAGGGATTTGCCCAAGGCAAAATCTGAATTCCCAGGTGAGTTCCTCACACATTCTGCTCCCTCCCCAAGTTAAAACCGGCCTCTGCAAAGGGAAAGCAAATATTCCCTTTGGGGAGGAGGTTTTGGGAAGCAGCACATCCCAGATGGACAGGAATCCCAAATCCCTGGTTATTTGTCCCACAGGTGTGCAGGACAAACAGCCAGGAGCTGCTGTGCTTCATCCCAGATCCAGGGATGATCCTCAGCAGAGGGGTGAGCAAATCCAATCCCTTTCTGCTCCAGCACAGGCTGTAAATCCCAGCAATTGATTTGCAGCACCACAAACTGGTTTTCCTCACGTGGCCACTGATGCAAACAGACAAATTCAATTCTTTCCAGCTCCAATCAAAGCCCTGGAATCATCTGCTCTGATAAGTCACAGCCCCTGAAGGACACTGAAGTATTTCAGACAATTTTTCCTTTTCCAGCTGTACCTGACGTGTCCTGGATGGAGTTTGTCCAGATATTACAAACCTGAAAATATCCTGTTTATTCCTGGAGCTTCCCTGCCCTCCCTTCACTCCTTCACAGAGAAAAGGGAACAATGAGGTGCTGCCTGGCTTGATTATATTTAAGTATCTGCTCCAACAAACATTTGGATGAAATGGCTTTAATGGACTTGGATCCAAGACATGTCTTTTCCAAACAGACATTCCCACCAGAATGTTGACAGGCACCAGATCCAGCTTGTATTAATACCAACCCCTCACAGCCCTGATTCCATCACTACTGAGGTATCACCAGTCCTGCTCTTTAAAAAAACTCAACCAACCCCCTTGAAAAATCCTGGAATAGGGACATTTTTCCTTCTTTAAATCCTGGCAGAAGTGAAAGCCCACAATTCCCATTGTATCTATAATTAAAGGGAACAAAAAAATCAGGGGCTCCTCTGCTACCAGTTCAGATTATATAAACAGAAGCCTTGTTTATTCCAAGCCTGGAATACTCCCAGTGTGAATATTCCCCATGCTCCTAAGAAACCCTGTTCCCAGGGGCTTGAGCAGGGAACGAAAACAGGGAGAAATCCATGTATTGTTAGTTCTGCTGAGCACCTTTCTCCCACATAGAGCCCTGGGAAGCAAAGCCTGGGAATTCTGTGTGTGCTGAGAATGGAGATGTGGGTGAGTTTTATTTTACCCCAAATAATCCTGGAAAATGCAGGATGGGAAATGAAGCTCCCATTCAGAGAGAAGCAGCACAAGGATAACACAGAGACAAGAATAAGCAGCTGCCTGAAATACAGATGGGAAACAACTGGATAAGTAATCCAGGGATTCTGCCCAAAGGATGGGACAGGCAAGATTTCAGCTGAGTTTCATTAAGCAGTGGGTTGTTTTTAACCCAGTGAGAGAATTTAATCCCTTGGAAAAAATTCCACACACAACCAAGTCCAAGGCAGAATTAGTCAGCAATAAGACCAAAATATTCCTGCTGTGCTGCTGGGATAATTAAAAAAATAAGGATAACATTATTCTTGGAGGGATAAAGGTAAGGGAGGAAATGCTGGGAAGGAGGGAAAATCCTAATTCAGGAGCTGAGTACGAAGCTTTAGGCAAAAAATAAGAGGCAGTTTGTACAGTTCCCACCAAACAGCTGAAAGGGGATGGACAGAAGTGACTCAGTGCCCAGGAAAAGGGGTTTCCAGCTGCTTTTCCCTCTGGAGATCAGGATTTAGCAGCTAAAACCCAAGTCCAAGCACAGTCCTCCCAGAACAGGCATGAACTTAGAAATGGAGGTGATTAAACTCTGGAATAACCTATTTATGCAAGCAGTGGATCCTCCTCCCTTCCTTGGAATGCAGAGTTGTCAGGTGTCATTCCACAGCAGGAATTTACATCCAAGGCATTCAGAATTTTTGGAAGTAGAGGGAAGCCAAGAAAATGAGTGATTATCCAAAGTGATTATGCTTTGTTTCCACAGGGCACCTGAATCAATTGTGGACATTTTTCTGTCATTAAGGGGCCGAGCAACAGCTTCAAACTGGCTCCTTCCAACTTTTTATCCAGGAAAAATTCCACATCAAACAGCTCCTCATCCCACAGTTGTGGCTCAGACACCGTTGTTTAAGTGTTGCGATTATAAAATCATGGAATGGGGTGGGTTGGAAGGGACCTCAACATCCAATTCCACCCTCTGCCATGGGCAGGGACACCTCCCACTATCCCAGGGAACTATCCAAGGACACTCCCAGGGATGGGGCAGCCACAGCTTCTCTGGGCAACCTGTGCCAGGGC
>JAWMRA010000001.1:973672-993160 GCA_035584735.1 Pseudotriccus pelzelni | reverse complement strand
CCCCCCCCCCCCCCCCCCCCCCCCCCCCCCCCCCCCCCCCCCCCCCCCCCCCCCCCCCCCCCCCCCCCCCCCCAAAACAGAGCTCCATACAGCTTCTTCCTCAGTGATTCCATCTTATTCCCAGAACCCACCAGGTTCTGGGAAGGAGCAGGAAGGACTCTTGACCTCTGCCCCTTGCACATGAGAGGTGCAGAGGAGCTTCCACAGGAGCTCCCCCAAATTCCTTCTCCAGGCAGACACAGGCCAGAAAATCCCAAAGCAGTCCTGATTTAAGGCAGCTTGTGAGGAGAAAAAAAGTGCCCGCAGTAGATTCCTTGAGCAGGGCTCAGCTGCAGGGATGTGTGATCCGAGCCGACAAGGCCATGTGTGGAGCACACCTGGGGAATGGTGCGGAAATAAGGGAGCTGCACATCAAGACACACGTGATGAACCCCACAGCCAGGCAGGAAAACAGCTGGATAAACCAGAGGACAGGGAGACATCAGGGCTGTGGGCAGGGGCAGCGCAGAACCCGGGGCTGCAGTAAATAAAACCAACCACAAGCTGTATTTTTAGCACCAGAAAGCAAAGCTTGTAGAAAGCGAGACTAGCAGGGTTTGAGAAGCTCTGTCCTCAGACAGGTGGCCAACACATCCCACAAATCCTTTAGGTTAAGGATTCGAGGAATATGCTGACACCACACTGCCTGTTCGTCCTTCAGGACTCTGCTCCTGAGCTGGACCAGCTTTTCCTCCTGGGAATTGCCACCAGCACAGACCCTCCTGCTCCCTTTGCACCTCAAATTAAGAACTCCAAGCTCATCTGATGTTAATGCAGCACAATTTCCAACCTTTCAATGGACAACCCCCTAAAAACTTCCTAACTGAGACACAGACCGCTCTTTAGGGAATTTCAGCCAGCTGACAATGAACTTGCCCCTTCCCAAACACCTTGGGAAGAGGCCTTGGAGCCTGCAGGGTCTGCAGACCCAAGGTTTGATACTCATCAAGAATAATTTAAAAAATTTAGAAGTTAAGTCTTTAAAAGACGGAAAATTGGTTCCAAATTGCAAATGCAACAAGTTTTGTTGGTGTTTATTTCATTCTGGTCTCTTCTAGAAAAAGGCTGTTCCAGAAAGAACTGTGGGATTCAAGCATGGGGAAAAAAAAAAAAAAGTGTTTCTATGAGAAATTGGGTTTGGAGCAGAAGATTCTTTAGAGAAAAATTATCTATACCCCAGCTGGGATCCAGTGGCTTGAAATAAATGTTCTCCTCCAGCAGAACCTTGAAATAAATATTCCCCTCCAGTATTTTCTAGAAGAACAACCCCTTCATATAAGGGCTCTGAGGACCAGTGAAGTTCCTATTTAACTCTAATATTTCCTAAGACACACAGAAAAGATTCGTTTGCAACTTGGGCAATTCCTTGTACAAACGTGCACTGAAGATAACTTGAGATCTTCAGGCTGCCCTGCCTAAAAAAACACAACCGCTTTAAATGCATCACAGGTTTATCTTAACCCCAAAGCAGCAGGTGAGACAAGATTGGAAAAGCTTTTTTTAAAATTATTTTTTCCCCTGGGAAAAGCTCCTTTCCAAGTCTCCTGCTGCACTACAGCATCCAAATAAAGAGGTCAGTTTTGTGGGACACGAGCGTTTGATCTGCCTGCTGTTTATGCAGTGTCACGGGGTGGGGGCGGGGTGGAAAAAGGCACATTGTGGTTTAAGAGCAGCTAAAAACAGAAAAAAAGTGGAAGAGAATCCTGGTCAGGATTGTAGGATGGCAGATAAAAGCCACTCTGAGTGTTCAGGGAAAAAAGGCCAAAGATAACTCAACTGGGAAGTCAGAAGCACAGAGAGAATAGGGACATAATTAGGGTTTGAGCAGATAAAGGATTGATATCAAGAGTTAGCTTGGGAAGCTCCGAAGGGACCACAGGAACTGGAAAATCAAACCTTTGTATGGCATTCCAAGGTCAGGAAATGAAAGAGTGAAGGATTTCCTTGCAATGACACGCCAAAATCCAGCTGTGTCCAGCTGCTGAGGGATTCACCTCCAGCTTTATCCCAACCAGCAGCAGTAAAGCCATCCTAGTTTTTATGCAGGGACAGTAATTTTCCAGCCATTTTGAGAGCGCCAAGGACACACTACACGCTCCCCCCCCCCAAAAAAAAAAACTGCTTCAGCAGCA
Organism: Pseudotriccus pelzelni; assembly: GCA_035584735.1. Classification (NCBI taxonomy): domain Eukaryota; kingdom Metazoa; phylum Chordata; class Aves; order Passeriformes; family Tyrannidae; genus Pseudotriccus; species Pseudotriccus pelzelni. The sequence continues at coordinate 990,989 of JAWMRA010000001.1, read as the reverse complement.
AACAAGGGGGAGGAAGAAAATAACCAAGGAATACAGACGAGGCAAAGAAGGCAAGCAAAGCTCCAGCATGGAGACATGGACACTGCTGTCCAGGAAAGCCTAAAAGGAGGAAGAACTTCCTTGGAAAGGGAATGTTCCCTCCACTTCCTCCTTCACTGGGTGATTCCATCACCCATCCAGTTCAGATTCCTTCACTCTGGGATTATTAAATAATTCAATTAAATCCTGCTGTCACTGCCACGGAGGGTTCTCACGGCCATTCCTGTGCCAGCAGGACAGGAATGAGGGAATATTTCCTACTCCCAGAAAAGGCAACATCTCCATTAAACCAAAGGAAGCTGCAGAGAAACACTCCTGCACTCTCACTGCTCCAACTGCCTGCCCATTCCTGGGCAGCTCCAGAGCCTCTGCAGGGCCAAACTCCCACCCTGTGAGCAGGAATTCTCTCTTCCCAACTCCCTGCACCCCTTGGTGAAGCTCAGAGTGACAGGGATCTTGTCAATCCGGCATCAGCCACTGCTTGGAGCTTTGCCACCCTCCCAAGGCCCCTCTCCTTTGAGTTCACATCTACTCCAGCTCTAATTCCCCTTCCCCTGGTGTGGCATAGATCAGGAACACTGGGAGAATGACCTGGCTGGAACTCAGACCCAGACAGAGGCACGGACAGGAAGCCCGGAATAAACTGGCCTCTGCTTTAATTACAGAAACGCTGGAGCGGGTTTGCTTGGTTTTTCCTGCAGTAGTAGCTGATTTGCTCCTTCTGGAAGGAAATCATTACAAAAAAGTCCCTTAGCAGGACAAATGGCACTTGTGTGGTACAAATGCCACCAGTGCAGAGGTTTGAGTGATCCCAGCTCAAGGCAGAGAATGGACCAAGCGAAGGAACATTTTCTCCTCAGCATGAGGTTTCAAACCTGCCCCTTCCCCCGATGCAGCTGAACACAAATCTGCTCCAGTATTTCTTCCCAACCCTTCCCATTCTGGACAAACATGCTTTGGATTTAAAGCAAAGCCTGGATTCTGTATGTTGGGAACACCTACACAAGTCTGGCTGAGAGAACACCACGAGCCTGTGAAGCTCGGAATAGCTGGGTGGCATCTCCAGGGAATGCTGGCAGCCACTCAAGGCATGGATTCTCTTCCATGAGCCCCCAAATCCAAGCATTAAAATGGAAGCAACTGCCATGGGCAAAAATGCCCAAGGAGAAGGAAAAGACTTTCGGAGAATGTGCTCCCTTTATCAGGTTCTAATCACCATCAGAATTTTTCACCTCAGGATTTTGTGTTTGGCTTTGGAAAAATACTTTGGAAGTCAAACTCCAAGACATCCCAGGATGTAGCCCTCAGCTTCCCACTGAAACTAAACCAGCTGGCACCACCCTGGGCATACCACAAGTCCAAGGGACCCGGAAAACCATGCTCTGGGCATTCCAGCAGCACAGACCCATCCCCGTTTTCCAGCAGAAAGGACGTGCTGACAGGGAACAAGAAAAGGAAAGTTCCACCCTCCCTTCTAAGAACTCCAATTAACAAATGCACCATTGTGCTGGACAGCTGAATAAGGACTTCCTTCCCAACTGGAAGGCTAAATTCCCTTTTCCAGGCTCCACAGGAGGCAGCCAGAAGCAAGCAAGGGGCTCCGCAACTCAGAGCTCCCACTGAGGATGAGAACTTATTTACATTTAATTTCACATAATATTTGCTTCCCAGATAATCTTTTTCCTTGTGATGCACTTGGATAAAAGTTAAATAGCACTGAAACACATAAAAAGTCTTTTTTTTCCTCCAGCTAATATCACTCCAATATTCCAAAACATATTTAGCCCATCATGGTTTGAACATAAAAGGCAAATACCTGCTGGAAAATAATTGATTCAACTGCTTACTGTCCCTGGGCCTTTCAATATATTAGAGCCAGAAGAGTTTGGTTTACGCTGAGGGCAAAACAAAGAATCCATTTAGCTTTTCAACTCTGTGTTAAGCTCAGTGAATAAACCAAGCAAAGGGGCCTGAAAAATTCTACTTTCAAGGCAAGGCCAACATTCTGTTTGCCAAGACACTCATTTTTTGCTTAAACTGCTCCCACAAATAATTTCTACTATCACGTCAAAAATATAATCACTTTGATTATATCACTTAATTTTCCAAATAGGGCTCTTAGAGAATAACAGACTCATCTGGGATGGAGAAGCCCCCTGAGATCAAGTCCAACCCTTGACCGACCTCTGAGGTCTCTTCCCTGCTCCATCCCAGAGATAGGTCAGCATTCCCATATCCTTTCAGAAACATCCACGTATCACAAGGTAACTGTTTGGCAGGTTACAGGACTCACAGGTGAATTTCACAGGTTAACTTGGAAAAATCTGAGCCAGCCAAACATGATTCCTTCTGAGCCACATTCAATGCATGGACAGGTTTAGTTGGCTCATTTTGGGGTGGTTATTTGGGGTTTTATCATCATCAGTGAACACAACAGGTACTTGGATATGCATGAAGGCAACAAAAAGCCTTTAAACATCTGCACTAAATTACCAGGTAATGAGAAGGCAGCTATTTCCTCCCAAACCAGTTACAGGAGACAGGTTTTAAACCATCAGTGAAGCTGAAAAAAATGGCTCTGATAATTCCCAAATGCTCCATTGTCTGCTGAGGTGGCCTCAGAGGAGGTTCCTTACCTTTGTTCCTCCATTAGTCCCATTTACATCTCCACCAAAACCCTCAGACCTCAGCTTTGCAGAGCCTGAAGCAAGTGCCAGGTACCACCACACCCCTCAACAGATTTGTGTCACATCAAGAGAAAACACGATCATTTGGTTAAAATCCCAAAATATTTCTCGGCTACAGACAGAAAAGACACCAGAGTGCAGAAAGGCATAGCTACTCCTCCTTTCAAGAACAGATGCAGCTCCTTCAGAGGGTTCCACAAATAGCCAAGGGATCAAAAGGCACCACGAGAACAGGCACCACAAAACACTGAGGGGCCTTTTTCTCTGACAGACACTGCTGCAGGAAGGGATGGAGAAAAAGGGCAGTGGTGGAATTCAAGGTCCTTAGGACAGTGAGGAGGGATCAGACCCCAGGCTGGTTACACTGGGAAAGAACCACAGACTGCTTTGGGATGGCAGGGACACCTTCCACTATCCCAGATTGTTCCAACCTGCCCTTGGACACTTCCAGGGATGGGGCAGACACAGCTTCTCTGGGCAACCTGTGCCAGGGCCTCCCCACCCTCACGGCCAAGAATTCCTTCCCAGTATCCCATCTAACTCTGCCCTCTGGCAGTGGGAAGACATTCTCTGTGTCCTGTCCCTCCAAATTCCCCGTCCAGCTCTCCTGGAGCCCCTTTAGAACTTGGAAGGGGCTCTCATGCCCCCCTGGAGCCTTCTCTTCTCCCAGCAATTCTCTGTGCAGTCTCCCCAGGTCACCTGTCCCTGCTCACTCCCTCTGTGGGCTTCCCTTTTGGCTTTGAGGTTGTCCAGGAGCTCCTGGTTCATCCATGCTGTTCCTCCACCCTGGTGTTTCTGCCTGACTTCCCCTTTGTTGGGATGCATTGCTGATATTCCATGCGCACCCAAGAAACCCAAGTTCAACAAGTCCTGGAAAATGCAGACAGTCCAAATAGAACCCCAAATATCCAATGAAAAACCAACATCAGGAAATTAAACATGAGGGAAGGGGATGAGCTTTTAAACCACCAGTGAGATAAAACAACAGCTCTCTGAAGCTGGTAAGCTGAGAATTCCTTAAAACCAAGGGAGTTTTAAGTTGCACAGGGATAGTAGTCCCTGCAGGACCGTGAGCAGGGTGACATCACCTTCAGGTTACACACGAAGCACCCACAGTTCTCCAGCCATCCCATAAAACACACACTGCTCAGCAGGGCCTGGACCAGCAGTTATGCAACAGCACAGCTCGTTAGTGCTCTCCAAACAGTTACAGTCCAGAAGTTATTACGCTGCACCTACCTTTTCAATACTAAAACTCTCACTTCCTGACTAAAAAAAACGGTTGTGATTTTCTCCAGGATCTTACTTGATGCAGAAATGCCACCCCAGAGAGAGACAACAGGGAGTCCTTTGGCTCTCTGAACACACTGATGCCCTTCAGACCTGCTCACCAATGGAAGCTGCAGCAGAAACTCACCTGGGGGTCAAATATTTCTGTTGTGTTCAGTTCTGCCCACTCAATTAAAAAAAAACAAACCAATCATTTATGAAAAAGTAGAGGTGTTCCTATGCAATAATTATTAATATTTGAACCTGTATCACATTTCCTGCAATTTCCCCCCAATGTAGGTGATGTGTGTGACCCAGAAACGAGAATTCCTCAAACCTGAGGTATTAGGGCCGATAAAACCCACCTGATAAAAGCCGATCAAAGGCAGTAAGAAACGCACTTCCCCACACACAATAGCTCCATCTAATCCCCCAGCACAGAGCTCTCCCTGCCTTTTCAGCAAAGATTAGCATTTTTAAAACTGCTACACTCTGTATAATCTTCAATCATTGAGGAGAGTAATTCAATTAAGGGGAATGCTGGGGAAGTTGCTGGTGTAAGTTAAAAAAAATAAGGGATGGGAAGATAGAAGGAGGTGATGATTCTCCTGGCTGGACAAGGATGATGCTGCAGGCTCATGATGCACCCCCAGCACATGCGGCAAGTCTGGGCTGGGGAGGGGCTGGGGAGCAAACCCTGGAGATTTTGGGGAGCAAGGAGAAGGGAAAAGCAGCATCTTAGCACACGAGAAAGAACGGGCAGCTAGTGGTGAACAGCAGGAGGAGGCAGGATCACTGCAGTCCATGGGAATACGGCACTGGACTCCCACAACATGGCTGAGGGGAGCTGTGCAACCCCACTCCAGCCAGGAATAAAACACTCCCAGATCTGCCATGGAATGAGGCTGTACCACTGCAGAGCCTGGAAGGAATTGCAGTGCGGATTTCCTCAGCCATAGCATTTGTTGGAGAGGCTGTGTCCAGCTCTGGCTGCTGAGGCAGCTCATGGCCATGGCAGCCCTTTGCGACATCCCATTTGTCATCCTGGTGGATGGATATACACGGAGCAGGAGCACTCGGCCTCCCCACGGGCAGCAGTGGGATACCTTTAACCACGGCCTTCCAACAGGGCACACAAACCTTGCAGCCCAACAGGAGAGAATGCACCAACCCAGAGCAACAGTTGTACAAAGATCCCTTCAGATGCAAAACCTGCTTTTGTAAAAACTTTCATTCCCAAAATTCCCTCGCCCTTCCAAACAAAGGTGTGAGCAGAGCCCGCCTCAACTCCCTTTCTTGCAGCACCAGAGATTCTTCTGCAATTATTTCCAAACATTATTTGGAATGGGAGCTATGCTCCCTCTGGGCAGGAAAAAAAAATTAAAAAATGGCAGGGAATGACATCATGGCAGAGACATCTGAGGAGATTCAATTCAGGAAAAGCCGTGTCTCCAGCACAGACTCATCCACAAGCTCCGTGCTGGAACGTGCCCACGCTGCAGCACCCACGGGATGCAGGGACACACCGAGCACGGAGCAGGCATGGAATCATCCATCCCCAGCATCCCAGACAAAGGCAGGACTGCAGCTGCTGGCGAGGCCCTGGATTCAAAGCAGCTCCCACCCATCCTTAAGCCCTGGCCAAGGCAGCAGTTGCAGGGATGAATATCCAGTCAGGAGAATCTTGCTCTGCTGTGCCCACAGAATCCCTTCTCTCCTCCCTACATTTGATGCAATGGCCAGGAATTATTTAAAACCTCCCAGAATAAACACAGATGATGAGCTGAGAGGGAAAAAATCCCTACAGGAAGGAGATACCTGATGTTATGTCTGCCGCAAGAGACAAGAAATGCACGTGTAAAAGAGCTACTGAGATTTAAGGTCAGCACCAGGTGCCACAACCTTCCAGGGAGAAAAAGCTTTGGGATATTGAAGCTCAGAAATACAGGAAAACAAGCCAAACATTTTGCAAATGCATTGCTAATATTTAAAATTCCTGCTGCCAAATACCTGGGGAAAACGAACAAACAAAAAACCCCCACAACAAACCAGCATTTTCTACACATGACCTTTTTCCAAAATCCTCATAAAATGGCTGGCCAAACATCACCTCAGCAAGTACATCAGGTGACTTACCACCAAAAATATAATAAATACCCAAGTTGCACTTGTGCTCTCCAAATTCCTGATATAAAAAAGAGCTGTTTCAATCCCAAAACCACAGAAGAAAAAAGGATTAAAGAAACAGACTAAAGAAAACAACCAATGTATAGGTGAATAATTTCACTAACAGCCTTATCCACAAGCTCATCCACATGAGTGAGGAAATACCACGTTTTAAGTCATTTGGCACCCCAAAAAAAATAAAAAATCCAAGTATTTCATCATCTCCCACACAGAGACCAAAGGTGGCTGAGGGAGCAAATACCCCACCCTGAGACAGAAATATTCTGCACCTCCTCATTACGTCAAAGATCGCTCAGTATCTCACCAGGATTACACAAAGCAGCTGATAAAGGAGTTTTGCCTTTTTTTCAGAAAACTCTTCCAAGGGCAAATGTGGAATGCAGTAATGGAGAGAGAGGCCTTCCGCTGAGGAAGGAGGAGACAGCATTTAGGTTGGGTGGTTTTCTTTTCATTCCAGAGACAGGGAAGAAAACCTCACTGGCTAAATTAAATATTCAGAGCGTTGCTCTGCCAAGACAGAACTCCATTATGGAAAACTGCTGTATTTACATGGAAAACAGCGAGGATTGGGGCTCCTGCCCCCCAAAACCCAGAGGGGCCGGGATCAAATGAATGAGCAACTGTTCCTGAATCAGACAGGCTTTGGTGTGGGGGGGTTAAACCAGAGCTGAACCCCTCAGATCCCAGGAGGGTGGGTGGGTGTCAGGGACTCCCGTGAGGGTGGGTGGGTGTCAAGGAGGGTAAGGAGGATGATTCTCTGAGACGCCTAGGAGGGTATGTGGGTGTCAAGGACCCCCATCAGGGTGGGTGAGTGTCAGGGAAGGTGAGGAGAGGGATCTCCTCAGACCCCCAGGAGGGTGGGTGGGTGCCAGGGTGGATGAGAAGGGTGATCCTCTCAGATCCCCATAGGGGTGGAGAGGTGGAAGGCAGGGTGAGGAGGGGGATCCTCTCAGACCCCTATGAGAGTATGTGGGTGAATGGGAGTGAAAGGGACCCCCACAAGGGTGGGTGGGTGTCAGTGAGGGTGAGGAGGGGGGTCCCTTTATGCCCCCACGAGGGTGGGCGAGTGTCACGGAGGGTAAGGAGTCGGGTCCCCTTCTGCTCCCCCGAGGTCGGGCGGGTATCCGAAGGGATCCCTCCCCATTCCCGACCCGAGGCGGGCGGTGACTCACCGCTCTGCTCGCCCAGGAACACCAGCTTGAATTTCCGCAGCGGGTTCCCGAAGTCCCCGCCCGACGACATGATGGAGGAGCCGCCGCCGCCCCGCGCTCGCTCCGCTCCCCGCGGCGGGACCCGCGACCGCTCCCGCTGCTTTCCGCCCTCCTCCTGCTCTTCCTCGTCCTCCTGCTCGTGCTGCCGCTCCCCGGCGAAGGCTGCGGAGCCCGGTGAGGTGCCGCTGTCGGTGCTTCTGTCGGTGCCGCCGCTCCCCCCCGCCCTCCCGGAGCTGCCGCTCCGCCCGCCCCGCGCACGCGCCCTGGAAGCCTGCCGCCCTGTCGGAGCGGGAATGGGGAGGGACTTCAGGGATCAGCCCGTTCCAACGCCCCTGCTACGGGCGGGGACACCTTCCACCGGACAGGGTTGCTCCAACGGGGCCTTGGACGCTTCCAGGGATGGGACAACCACAGCTTCGCTGGGAAATCCATTTCCTCACCACCCTCCCAGGGAAGAATTCCTTCCCAATATCCCATCTAACTCGGTGCTTCGTCCATGTAAATCCATTTCCCTTGTGCTGTCCCTCCATGCGTTTTTCCCCGTCCCTGTCCAGCTCTCCTGGAGCCCCTTTAGGCCCTGCAAGGGGCTCTGAGGTCTACCCAGACCCTTCTCCAGGTGAGCACCCCTAGCGCTCCCAACCTGTCCCAGAGCAGAGGGAATCCAACCCTTGGAGCCCTTTTTTGGCACATATCTGGGCCATTTTGGCTGCTGTGGGAGCTCCCACCAGTTCTCCAGCTGCAATAAAGCCCCTTTTCACCACGTCACTGAAAAAGCCTTGGTGTCAGCGCAGCACAAGGATGTGCCCAACCCATATGGGCTCCAGGGAGGAACCAGCACAGTCGTTCAAACCAAAGGCTTAATCCCAAATGGATATGGATACTCCTCAGAGGAGCATATCCAGAGACCCTCGCTCCATGATGCCCCCAGCACATCCCTCAGAGCAGGGTGACATTTTCCGGGACGATCAATGATTCCCATTCATCCTTCTGCAGGGGACCTTCCACCTTGGGGCCAGCTCTCCCTTTATAGGTATTTTTTGCCCATTTCTCCCTATTTGCCCTCAACGTTCAGCGCATTAGGAGGTTCTCAGCTGCATCCTGGCCCTTCCTGGTTAAACTTTGGCTTTGGAATATCTCCTGTCAGTGCAGCCTTGCTCCCTCCTCTCCCACACTGGTGCAATCCCATCCTGATCAAGACTCTCTGGCTGGAATGTGAACACAAAATATGATTTTGGGGCTTTCTGGGGGCTTCACCTGCTGCTCCTACCGAATATCCTGCTGAAACAAGACCGTGCTGGATGACAGAGCTCCCCGGGATCTGCAGCTCCTGCCCCACGGGCATATTCGTGTTGGTGCAAATCTCTTGCAATCTACTCAACAAGCTCGACAGGGTATTTCCCACTGGAAATCGAGTAGGTTTTCCACCTTTTTCCCACCTGGGAGATTGTTCCAGAGCCTCTCTGCTCTGATGGTTGGGGAAATGCTTATTTAATCCCCTGCTTTGAAACCTTCCTATTTTTGATTGTTTCATTTATACTCCCTCAATGTGATTCATTGCTTCTCCAATGTGTTGTTTTAGGTTTTTTTTTTCCAGGCCTTGAACTGCCAGTGAACTAAAAGAGGAAAAAGTGTCTTTAACCAGGTGATTAAATTTAAACAAGCTTTAATGAAGATCTGAGCAGGAGTTCACATCCAGCTCCATGCCCAGCACCTGGGAGCACTTCCATACCAGTTGTGTGGCTGCTGTCCTGCACCGAGGGGAATCCACACTGTCAGAGACCTGCCTTCAATAATTTCAAATTTTAAATACATATATTGTCCTTGTTTATGTGTCAGGGTGGATTCCGGGATCTTTTCCACAGATCCCCTGGGAAACAATGGCTGAAGGCAGAGGAGACACAGAAAACCAGAGGTTTTCTTCTAAGGTGTATTTAAACACTTTTGGATTGGTTTTGTCATGGAACAAGCCTGAAAAGAAGTGGAAACTTCCAGGTGCTGGATCTCAACTTTCCCAGGACAGCTTTGCTCCTCCAGGGAGCTGCTTGAGGAGGGGAAAGGGCCAGAATTCCAGCTGTATGGGTACGTCCAGCTCCGTGGCAGGGAGAAACCTGCAGTGAGGCAGAAGAGGATGGATGAAACAATCCCTCTCTGCAGCCTGGGAAGCCTTTAAAAAGGTAGGAAAAGCTGCCTGGTGTTTTTTTTAGTGCATTACATAAAAACGGAAATCGAGTCACCTCAGCTTCTCTTTCCAAATGTCACAGAAAGGTTGGGAGGTTGTGCTCCTGCAACAAGGATTCTGCTCCCTGGCTGTGAAACATCCAAAGGGCAAAGAAAGGCACGCTCCAGTTGGAAATAAGGGCCATGTTCCCAACAGGGAGGATGCTCAGACACCAGAACAAGATGCCAAGAACAGCACTATCTTTGTATCCAGGGAAAATCAAGAGCAGGAGAGATGGAGGAAGATGCTGTCACGGAGAAAGGAGTGATCTGCTTCCAGGAGGGGCAGGCGGAAAATTTCCTCTGGAGATTCCAAGTTCCTGGGAGGAGAAGCCCAGGTTTTCTGGAATGAGAGTGCTGGCCTTAACTCAGCTCAGGCTCCTTCCTCAAGCATCATTCCCCCTGCCTGGGGCTTGCCAGGTGGGATCAAAGGGCAGGACAACATCCACGTGGGCACTTCTGTCACAAGCTGGGAGCACCAGGGAAACACAGCTTGGAGCTGGGAATCTGTGTCCTTGCATTGTGGAGGAGGGAGCAAAGGTGAGGTGGGTTCCCTCTGCCACCTTCCACCTTCCCTCCATGAAACAAAGGCACGAGGAGACTTGCCACGTGGATGAACTCAGATGAACTGCAGGGAGAAAGTCCACCAGGAGCTCTGACAGCTCCAGCCAAGCGCAATTGGAGCGGGAATCAGTCCTCACACAAAATTCCAACTGATCCACCCATGAGGAATAGCTCCGAGATGGGGGCTCTGAAGCGTCTGCCATGGAAGGAAGGTGGAAAGTGGGGCCAGGCAGGAGAGAAGGGAGCAGGGAAGAGCCTGGAAAAAAGGATGGTTCGTGTGGAAGAGGCAGGAGGCGGCAGTTTGGCACGGGATGGGTCTTCCTGAGCCAACTCCAGACTGCCCAGGCTTGGGGGGGCTCCAAGGACTACACAGCGCCCACTTCTTCCCAGGCAGACCCCCGTGCCCACCTTCTCTCCCGCCGCTGGGAAATCGGGAAGGAGGTCCCTCCCAGCCCTACCTTCCTGCACTCAGGATTTAGAAATAAATAAAGAAATAAAAATAAAGGACGAAGTAAATGGCCGCCGCGACGCCACACTCAAGATGGCTGCCGGACCCACACTCAAAATGGCCGCCCTCAGGGGTGGGGCCGGACACCAAACTCTGCACGGCCACGTGGCCACGCCGCACTCAACATGGCCGCCGCGCCGTGATGGACGGAGCGAGCAACCAATCACCATGCGAGAAGTGGGCGCAGGACGGGCCATAGCCGACGGAGCGCGCGGTGATTGGCGCAGGGCGAGATGCACTGTGCAGCCGCCGCCGTTAGGCGGCGCTGCCCGGTGTGTGCGGGGACGGAGGGACGCGGTGTCCGCCATTACCGCCCGCGTCCCCGCACCTTGTTCGCCGCCTCCCGCAGGGTGCAGGTTCCCGCCAGCACCGCGCGTTGTCCAGAAACTGCCGCCTCTGTGAGGCCTCGGCGGGCGGAACGCGGAGCTGCCCGCAAATTGGAGTTGTCCGTGGGCGGAACGCGGAGCGGGAGCCGAGGGGCGGAGGGATCCAGGCGTGCCCTACCGGGGCCCAGTGGGGGGACGGTTTGAGCGTCGGACCAAGGGATGGGATGATGGCGGCGGTGCCGAAGGTACCGGGATCGGGAATGGGGAACACACAGAAAAGGGATGGGCCAGGGAACCTGTTCCGTGCCTCACCACCCTCTGGAGGAACAACCTTTCGCCGCTATCCACCAGTCCTGACACAGCTCCAGCCGTTTCCTGGGTCCCGTCCCTGCTGTAACCTGGGGGTGTTGGTGAAAATTCCGTGAGGATCTGCCACCTTCTTTTTGTTTTGGCCGTTCCAGGTGCTGTGCTGGGAGAAGGGAGCGGTGCTCAGGCAGCTGTTTGCCCTTAGCAGGTGAGTGCCTGAAACCAGGGAGTGAAACTCAATAAAAGGCATTAAAAACACCCCCAAAATGGCCAAAGGAGATTTGCCACATATTTTTGCATGGGTGGGGGAAATCAGAGCTTTTAATTATTATCTTGTTTCTTACAGAACTTTTAATCATTGTCTTGTTTCCTCCAGAGCAGCAACACCCAGAGAAAACCATCTGTGTGCTGCAGGTAAAGTCCCTTGTTAATCCAAATAAATGGAGCATTTGTGTTTCCTTTTGATTTTAGGGGGTTTTTTTAGCCAATTTGAGGCTGGTTAAATAACCTGAGCTGATGCTCTTTGACTTCCGTATGGTTTTTCCTAACATTTTCTTCTTTTTTCTTTTTGGTAACATTTCCCTGGTCTCCCAAACCACCCACAGCCTCTCTTATTTTCTGTTGTTTCCTTGAGAATTCACCTGGGAAATGAATATTTTTAATCTCTTCCTTCCTACCTGTGGCTGCCCACATCCAGCTGCGAGCTGGGACAGGATTTCTGCTTCCATTTCCAGGTGCTGCTCTCCTGAGTTGCCACAGATCCTACAGATCCCGTCCTACTCATGGAATTGGGAGGTATAAATACCTGCTCCCAGCAGAGGTAGGAAGAAGGAATTATATTATGAATTCCATGGCTGATAAATCGTATCCAGAGGGAATAATGGCATTGTTCCCTGCTGCTTCTCTTGGGGCAAAGTGTTGGGTCACATTCCTGGAGGGCCAGGACAAGGCGGTATGGATTCACATGGACAGAGGGAAGGGTTAGATGGGATACTGGGAAGGAATTAATCCCTGTGAGGGTGGGGAGGGGCTGGGATGAAATTCTCAGAGGAGCTGTGGCTGCCCCATCCCTGGGAGTGCCCAGGGCCAGGCTGAAGGTTGGGAGTGGCATGGATGAACTTTAAAATGCCTTCCAGCCCAAACCATTCCATGATTCCATGAAGTTCCCTACTCACAGCCTTCATTTTGTCCAGCACATTCCTGTGGAAATTACCATGGGAGGGAGAAATTTCCTCTTCCTGCTGAATTTCACACCTGAATTATTGTGAGCAGGTCCTATTTTCGTGTCACCTTTTGACATTTCCTTTAAAGACAACCACTTTTTGTGGCAGGATGAAACACCACCAAGCCAGCTGCCTTGTGCACAGGACCTGAAAAAAAGAGTTTTATTCCTGCTGTTTCTACTCTCTTTTTTTTTTTTTTACCTCTGGAAGAAATTAAAAAATATGGATGTGTTTCTTTGTGGGGATTTTTCCCGTGGTGCTGCCATCCAAGAACTGAGCTGAGAAGAGGTGTCAAGATAACGCCATCCCCGTTTTTAGGCAGGGAAAGGGCACTGGGATGTGGCTGACAAACCTCTGTCAGAGGAGCAGCCTCACAGGAGACTCAGTGGGGTTTTATTTCCAGCATCGCTCAAACTCCCCATTTTGTTTTATTTTATTTTGGAAAACAGACTCCAAAGAAGAAAAAGGACAGAGTGCAGATGAAGGAGATCAATCCTGGCACTGAGTTTGAGTATGGAGATGTCAACATCCAGATGACTTCCTATGACATGTGCCTGGTGGAGCACTTTGCCCAGTATGTCCACAGGCTCTGCAACAGGCTCTCCATCAGGGTCACTGAGAGGTATGGGACACCTTGGACACCAGGGCACCATCCAGCCCTTCTGATTCCCTTTTGGATGTAAATCCAAACCTCTCCTCTGCCCCTGTTCTCTCTCTGTGTGTCCCTACAGTTCTGTGTGTTTATTCACGTGAGGTTCAAATGGGGCTTGTTCCAGCAAGGAAAAAATACCTGGCTCCATCTCGTTCCTCTGAGGAAAAAGGGGCTTTAAGCCTCTGAGTTTAATGTTATTTTTCAAGGCTTTAAACCTGGCTTAAGTATTGCTGACATTTCCTGCTGGCTGGTTTTCCTTCTTGGTGTTTGATCCAGGCTCTGGATCAAATGTACAGTGAGTGATGCTGGTTATCCAAGTTGGAATGAACTTGGGAAAGCCTTTGAGGTGCTGGATGAGCTTTCTGCTCCCTCAGTTTAGGAACAGAGGATGCTTTAGGTAAACACCAGATCTCCAAACAGGATTATCCCAACAGCAGCTTGGGATTTAAAGCCTGAGATGTGAGGAAGCACCTCAGTGCTGAAGTGCTCCCGAGGAGCTGCAGGCACTGGGAGAAGCCCTGAGTTGCCATGAGGGAATGAAAACAAAGGTGGATTCTCCAAAACATGGATTTTCAGTTGTGCCCTCAGGCCAGACCTGGTTCAGTGTGTCCAGAAAGGAAGGATTTGCCCTTGGAGTGAAAATTTCAGTGGGCAGAAGGATGTAACTGGTGCTGTGGAAACAGGGATAGGGATGCTGAGGTCTCTGGAATCCTGCTGGGAGCAGGGTCTGCTCCACTGCCCACTCACATTCTTGTTAAATTTGAGGGGAGAACAACGTCTTTGCAGCAGCAGTCTTTAGCTCTGTCCCTGATGACAAAATAAGTCAGAACTGTTGCTTTCCTTCAAATATAAAGAATGTAAAATGTCTCAGGCTGGTATTTGGAGCCAGTCCAGGTTTTCCCTGGCAGCAGGTGCTTATCCTTCATCCCCTTCCCATAGAACCCTGGCCTCTGCCAGTGCCTCATTTGTAGGATACACTGTTTGCAGAATTAATTCCTCATGGGAAAGTTCATCTCCTTGGATGGCTGATCCATCCTTGTAGAGCACTGGGAATGTCTTTAGGACAGGGAATGTCCTGCCTGCCCTAAGGTCTGCCCTCTGTCTCCCCCAGCTATGCCATGCCCACCAAAACCAATGAGGTGCTGTTCCTGGAAGAGAAAGGATCCAAGATGCAGCTAGATGCAGTCCTTACCACGCACCAGAGAGTTGTCCAGGTAGGAAGTGGTGTTTCCTGATATTCCTGTGGTTCTCGTGCAGCACAGGCTCTCCAAATCCCCCCACAGTTGGAGCTAAAAGGTGTAATTTGGGCATAAAGCCTTAATTTGATCTCTCACTGGAAGTTTCCTCCAAAGCAGAAGCAGGGAGAGGTTTCCTGGATTTATGTTTTTCAGGCACCAGGTTTATTACCTGTTTTCTGCAGAATACTTGATACAAGAGGTAGAAAAGTCATGTTTAAAGATGGATAATTGGAAAAATTCCACAAAAAATGCTCTTAGGAACAGCTTCAGAAGACCCCAGAGTGCCCTCCAGGGCCTAAAGGGGCCCCAGGAGAGCTGGAGAGGGACTTGGGACAAGGGATGGAGGGACAGCATAAGGGGGGATGGATTCACATGGACAAAGCACAGGGTCAGATGGGATATTGGGAAGGAATTCTTCCCTGGGAGGGTGGGGAGGTCCTGGAATAGATTTCTCAGAGAAGCTGTGGCTGCCACATCCCTGGAAATGTCCAGGTTGGAGCAACCTGGGATAGTAGAAGGTGTCCCTGCCCATGACAGGGGATGGAATGGGATGATGTTTAATGTCCCTTCCAACCCAAACTATCCTGGGATGGTTGTCCTGGAGCTCTGTCATTCCTTACCTCAGGTCAGTGGTTTGAGTTCCACATTTGCTCCGATACTCCTGGAGATCATCCAGAGTAACCAGCCCGAGGGGGTCCAGCTCCTCATGAAACAGGTATGTTTGCATTTCCCAGTGCCTTCCTTTCAGGAAGCAGAGATGATCCATGTCAGGAATTTCCTTTGAAGATCCAGACTTGGCCCTGAGGCTGCTCCTGCTCTGGGCTTAGGGTATCCAGGATCTCCCAGAGCCAGGCCCTCCCTGCTCTATGAAAACCCACTGCTTCTAATTCCTGATGAGTGCTTCCTTTCCCATTTAGCCTCCTCTAATTGGTGCCACTTTCCAGCCACTCCCACAGATCTGCAGGAGATAGCAGGCTGCAGCTTCCTTTCCTTTGCTGCCACGCATTCCCTGTGAGTCCAGAGGGAATGTTTCACTCCAGCATTGCTCCACCACTTACCCTGGAATCCCCAGGAGCTTCGTGGAGCAGTTGGGAGCAAAGCTGAGACAGGAAACCCAAACGCTGTGCCCTGTTTTGATGGAATTCGCTCTGGACTAGGGGGTTAAACTTGGGGTTTGTGAGAAGCCCAACAGTTTTCCAGCACTGAGTGACTTTCCACTCCCAGAGCATTTCAGCCTTTAGTTTTTCCTGTTAATCCTGATTCCTTGGCTGGTTTTCCCTCCCTCCACAGCACACAGAAGCTGACTTCAAGAGCAGATTGAAGGCTCGTCCAGAGCTGGAAGAACTGCTGGCACAGATGAGCTGAGTGAGGAAAACTGCTCCATCCAGGGGCTGCTCCAGCCTCCTGAGGGCGATTCCATGAGCACTGTGCTGAGAACTCGGTGAATTGGAAGGAATTTCCACTGTTGGTTGTCTCAATAAAGATGAATAATGTGTTTATTCCTGACTGGTTTGTACTGGGAGCAGTGGAATTCCACACAGTGGAATGTGGCTTTACATTCCTCCCGTTCTTCCTTATTCTTTTATTCCTGCCTGTTCTGCTTTTGACAGGTAGGAATTTCTGCAGAAATCCCTGCAGGGGAATGATGCTGTGCTGCAACAATCCCAGGAATTCTGTTCTAAGCAGATCTGATGGATTCCAAGAGAAACTATTCCAAACTGGTTTGTTTGAAAGTTTCTTCCCTCCCTTTTAAGGACCTTCCACTAAACACAGGGAAAGTAACTCATTCACTAACACTCGCCCAAACTGGAGCTGCCCAGGTGTTGCTTGTGCTCCTGATCCTGCTGTAATTTTTGGGAACCCAGCACCCACCTTCCTGGGAAGTTCCTTCTGGCAAAAGCCAGGGATGTCCTTCCCTTTCCAGCCTCCAAAAACCTTTGTTTCTCTTGCCTTATTTGCCAGAAAGTGGTGGACAGAGGAGCATCCTTTTTTTCCCCCATTCCTAATTATCCTGGGGCTTCCCTGGAGATAAATCCCCTTCCCAAAATCCGAATCGCTGGGACGCAAGGTTACTGGTGCTGGGAAAAGCCCAGGGCTGTTGTGGAGCCAGGGTCATTTTGGGTTGGAGGTCCACAACCATGGAATCATTTAGGTGGAAAAGCTCTCTAGGCTTACCAAGTCCACCCTGTGGCCAATCCCCACCTTGTCCCCAGCCCAAAGCACTGAGTGCCATGTCCGGTTTTTCCTTAAAAACTTTGAGGGATGGGGACTCCACCACCTCCCTGGGCAGCCCCTTCCAATGCCCAACCACCCTTTCCATGAAAAAATTCCTCCTGATGTCCAGCCTGGTGCAGATTGAGGCCACATCCTTCAAACCCCTCTGACCTTCCCACTTTTCTGCTGGCACTGATGAAGACGGTTCAATTCCCAGATTTAATTTCCCACCTGGATTTCCCAGCACTTGGATTTAAAAAAAAAAATCACACAAAAAAAGGGGGGTGAAAGGCACAGCTCCCCCATTCCTGGGTGGTGTCACTGTGCAGGGTGTGCCCGGCTCTGTCCCTGTTCCCGCTGTTCCCGCCGGGCCATGCAGGCTCCGAATGCCCGGAGCTGTGTCTGGCACTGCCGCCAATCCTGGTGCTGTTCCATGCACTCCTGCAGCTCCCGGTGCTGCTCCAGGCAGCCTGTCCGGGCAATCCTGGCATCCAGGGGGTCCTCGCCCTCCTCCTCTTCCTCCTCCTCCTTCCTCGCCGGCGCGCGGCTCCAGGAGTGTCCCGGTTTGGCCATGGGAGAACTGGGAGGGAGGGACTAGGGTGTAATAAACTGTTTTACTTTTTTTGTTTGTTCGTAAAGAATTTATGCATAGCTAGTATGTTGTAAAGATAAGGAT
>JAWMRA010000001.1:953173-963283 GCA_035584735.1 Pseudotriccus pelzelni | reverse complement strand
GAGTGAGTGAGTGAGTGAGTGAGTGAGTGAGTGAGTGAGTGAGTGAGTGAGTGAGTGAGTGAGTGAGTGAGTGAGTGCGTGCATGCCTGGGGCTGCAAGGCTTTAAACAACCAGGGTGTGGTAGGAAAAGAGCTGGATGGAGGGGGCTGGCAGGCAGTGCCACTTCCAAGGGGCGCATCCCATGGCACCAGGAGCTGCAGAGCCTCTAGCAGCCAGTTCTTTCTCTTGGGAAGCATTGGAGAGGTTCCTGCTGCTCAGGTGGGTGATTTAATGGTGCCTCCTAAAAGACTACAGGCTCCAGGCAGATGATCCTCATTCCAATGTAGAACTGGAACTGAACTGTGGAGTTTTACTGGTGTTCCCTGAAGAGAATCATGGAATGGTTTGGGTTGGAAGGGATCTTAAAGCTCATCCCATTCCACCCCCTGCCATGGCAGGGACACCTTTCACTATCCCAGGTTGCTCCAAGCCCTGTCCAACCTGGCCTTGGACACTTCCAGGGATGGGACAGCCACAGCTTCTCTGGGAAGTAATCCTCATCCCTTGTTTCTGCTCCTTTTTGCAGTGCTCCAGTCCAGGTCATCCACAGATCGGGAGCACCGGTGCTTTCCCTGCTCCCATATCGGGACGGATTCATTGCCAGCCAAGGTAATTCCAGTGCTGTGTTGGGAGAAATCCTGTAATGGAATCAAGGAACTCTGTGCTCTTTGGGAATTGTCCTCTTGCCCCTTTGCCTTGTGTGCCTCCACAACGGGGCCTCCAAGATGCATCTCACCCATCGGAGCCTCTTCCCGGTGGAATTTGTGTCTGCAATTAAGAGCTCATTTCCCTAATTGACTGATGTCCCTTCCTTCCAGGGGATGGCACCTGCTTCATCCTCCAGCAAGACCTGGATTACGTCCTGGATCTCACCGAGGCCGACTGCGACCCCGTGTACAAGGTAAGGAATATGGAGTATGCCTGAGGAGAACCTGGAAGAGGGAAAGCTGCCTTTTCCCTCAGCAGGTTCCTTCACACAGTTGACTTTTTGAGCTTATCTTTAGTTTTTCCTCCCGAATATTCCCAATATTTTGCATAAACAAATCCTCTGTGGTATTCCCTGGCTTCATCTCCGTTGGGCAGGAGCAGAACTGTGTAGCTGGAGTGGCTCTGGCAGGGCTGTGTTTCTATTAAAAGCGTGGATTAAGGATCCTGGAAAGATCCTGAGGGAAAAAGCAGGATTTTATGTGGAAGTTTCCCTTCCTGTGTAAAAACTGCTTTTTTTTCTCCCCTCTTCCCCAGGTGGCTTCTTGGGAGAAGGAGATTTACACGTGCTGCAGAGACGGGATAGTGAGGAGATACCAACTTTCTGACCTTTAAGTGTTTGAAGGGACCAAATAGTGAGGAAATGTGTCAGGATGGCTCTTCTAGGCTGACTTTCCTGGGATGTTTATGCCCAATTTGAGGCTCTTGTGGTGAGCAGGCTCTATACAAAGTGTTTTCGTGGCAGATAATATTTCTTCCTTCGACAGAACTGTGATCAAATTTTAATGTAGAGATGATGTTGTGTTGCAATGGTCTTGGTTTGGGTGGTTTTTTTCAGTGCTGAAAGAGTGCTGTTTGTAAGGGGGAAAATAAATAAATGGGATGTGGGGAGGGTGCTGAAAGTGACTGTGTCACAGTATGGAGTGAAATAAAGCAGCTGCTTTGATAACACCGGTGTGGGAGAGGAATTTCCCAAGGAAATTTGGGAGATTTATAAGAAAAAAGAGAAGAGAGGAGGTATGGGGAGGGGGCAGAGTGCGGAACTGAGCGGGTGAACTACAACTGCCGTGACGTCCCGCGCGGCGCGGACAGGAAGTGCCGCGGTCGCCATAGCAACGGGACGCCATGGGCCTGGACTACTACGCCGTATTGGAGTTGGACCGCGGGGCCACCGCCGACGACATCAAGAAGGCGTGAGGGACCCCCGGGGCCGCAGAGAGACTCCCGGGGCCGGGGGGTGCTGGGGACCCGGGGAGGGAGGGGTGGGAGCAGGGATGACCTCGTGGGTGGCTGCACTTGCCCTCCCCATGTACCCCACAGTGGGACAGGGTGCGAGGGGAACAGTCTGGGAGGCCTGTGAGGGGCTGTATGTGGGGATGGGGTCTCTGCTGTCCCCTACAGAGGGTCCAGAGGGCTCCGAGGGCTGGAGCCTCTCTGCTTTGGAGCCAGGCTGGGAGAGCTGGGGGGGGTTCACCTGGAGAAGAGAAGGATCCAGGAAGAGCTGAGAGCCCCTTGCAGGGCCTAAAGGGGCTCCAGGAGAGCTGGAGAGGGACTGGGGATAAGGGATGGAGAGACAGCATAAGGGAAAATGGATTGACATGGACAAAGCACAGGGATAGGTGGGATATTGGGAAGGAATTCCTGGCTGTGAGGGTGGGGAGGCCCCGGCACAGGTTGCCCAGAGAAGCTGTGGCTCCCCCCTCCCTGGAAGTGTCCAAGGCCAGGTTGGAGCAACCTGGGCTAGCAGAAGGTGTCCTTGCCCATGGCAGGGGTGGGATGAGATGATCCTTAAGGTCCCTCCCGACCCAAGCCATCCTATGATCCGTAGCTATCGGAGGCTGGCCCTGCACTACCACCCCCTGAAATGCAAGGAGCCCTGGGGGCCCTCAAGGTTTCGGCAGCTGGCAGAGGCCTACGATGTGCTCAGCGACTGTAAGTGGGGAGGAGGCTTCCCTTCCACGGATTTTAGGGGCAGGAGGGGTTGGAAGTGGGTGTGAATCCATGTTTCCTGGCATCCCAGGGAGGTGCCACCAGTTGTGTGACCCAGAGCCCAGCTGGGAGCTGGCACACACTCCGACATCCATCCCACCCATTGCTGGGAACCCCTTTGTGCCGCCTCCACCCAAGCAAATCCCAGATCTCGGGCTCTCCCACCGCTCCCAACCCCTCCTTGTTCCCTAAGCCATGAAGAAAGGCATCTACGACAAGTTTGGAGAAGAGGGGCTCAAGGGTGGCATCCCCCTGGAGTTGGCCAGTGACAACCCCTGGAGCGTGGGATACGTGTTCCACAACAACCCCGAGAGAACCTTCAAGGAGTTCTTTGGTGGGGACAACCCCTTTGCAGGTAGGATGGGGGGTCTGGAGGGTGGCCCAGACCCCATCTACAGCTTCTGTGATTCCATGCTTGGAGATTTAAGCTTTCCAGGGATGTTTCCCTGCCCAGCTGCTCTGAGATCCCTCTGGTGCTTGGAGGTTAGATCCTGACTTCCCCCAGCCATGGGTGGGAGAGAGGGCTGGAGGTGCATGTTCAGGCTGTCAGCTTTCCCCAGCTGCTCCTGTGACCTTTCCTGGGAGGATTCCTGCCAAAAAGAGGGACTGGGGAAACAAGGCTACCATAAACATGAGTGAGGCGGAAGCATCCCTGGAAAAAACCACTTCAGGTGGTTCTGGGTGGGAGAAGAAGGGAGGTGAAGACCTTAGAGCCCTCCCCCCATTTCTGACCCGAGGGAGGGGCCATCCCTGTGCTCCCTCCTGCAGAATTCTTTGCCGAGGATGGCTCGGAGGTGCTCCTGCCCTTCGGAGGGCCCCGGGGCCGGGGGGCGCTCCGGCAGGACCCCCCTGTCATCCGGGACCTCTACGTGTCCCTCGAGGATCTGTTCCATGGCTGCACCAAGAAGATCAAGATCTCCCGCAGGGTAGGGCTGTGGAGCTGTATTTTGGGATGGGCTCTCCCCTCTGTGGGGGATGTTGAGGATTTGGGGCTGTGCCACAGGGAGGGATCAGCACCAAACCCAGCAGGAGCTGAACCCGTGTCCTCATCTCCTGGCTTGGCAAAGGGAATTCAGCACGGGAGGTGATGCAGGAGCTGGTGGGAAGCAAGGGCTGATTTTGGAGGTGGGTGGAGAAGGAGCCTAGCACGTTCTGGGCTCCCACAATTCCATTTTCGCACCATGCTGTGTCTCCTTTGTGCCCTTTGTCTCCTGGATCCAGCCCTGAGTTTCTCCTGCTCTAGGACAAGAGGAAATTGCCTCAGGCTGTGGTCAGGGGACGTTTAGGTTGGACACTGAGGAAAATTCCTTCCCTGAAAGAGTGGTCAGACTTGGAATGGTCTGTGGGCAGTGCTGGAGTCCCTATTCCTGGAGGATGTGTGGACATGGCACTTGGGGACAGGAGTTAGTGGTGGCCTTGGCAGTGCTGGGGACAGTTGGACTTGATGGTCTCAGAGGGCTTTTCTAACCTGAGTGATCCCACAGTTAGTTCTATGATCTGATTTGGAGCCACCATGGAGTAAAATCCATCCTTTCCCTGTTCTCTGCTGGTTTGTGCCAGGGTACTGGAGCAGTCCTGACCCTCCCTCTTTGGTGTCCTCCCCAGGTGATGAACGAGGATGGCCAAACCAGCACCATCAGGGATAAGATCCTGACCATCGATGTGCAGCCGGGATGGAAGCGTGGCACCAGGATCACCTTTGAGAAGGAAGGAGACCAGGTAAGCCCAGGGTCCCAGAGTTCTTAGGGCTGGAGGGAACCTCACCCTCCATGGAAAGAAGTTCTCCTGTGACTTGAAGGTCTGGTTTCCCATTGCTGAGAGCACTTGGCAGCATAACCAGTGGAGCAATTCCATCATTCCTGTACTCAGAAACACTCTGAGGAGCCATTCCTGCCTGGATTTTCCTCAGATTAAAAGCAGTAATTGGAAGGGGTGGTTTCCTGCCTGACACTTTGGGATTTTGATTTCCCTTGGCTGAGCAGGAGTCTGAGGAAAGATTCCTTTTTTCTTAAAGAAAGAAAATACCTTTCCCTTCTCCAGCTGAAAGCAGCAGTAAAAGAACAGGAATCTGTGTCAGCTTTCCCTGTGTAAAATCATTTCCAGGTTTGCAAGGCCAGGTTGGATGGGGCTTGGAGCAACCTGGTCTAGTGGAAGGTGTGGAGGGTCTGTGGAAGGCGAGTGGAGCTGGATGGGCATTATTATCCCTCCCCACCCATCCTGCAATTCCATGATTCCATGATCTCTTTTTTTCCCCTCAATTTTAGGGCCCCAATGTCATTCCAGCTGACATCATCTTTGTTGTCCAAGAGAAGCTTCACTCAAGGTTTAGAAGAGTCGACAACAACCTCATTTACATTGCCTCAATCCCACTGGGAAAGGTAAAGAGCCAAGGGAAGGGACGGAGCTCCACCTCCGGCTCCTGGGGCTGCTGGAACACCTCCTGGTGCCGCTCCGTGCCCGGCAGGCACTGACTGGATGCACCCTGGACGTGTGGACACTGGATGGGAGGCTGCTCAACATCCCCATCAACGACATTGTGGAGTAAGTGCTATGTGGAAACGGGGCTTTTCCATGGATCCTGGTGAGCATGGAGGTGAGCGGGCGCTCCGAGGAACCTCCAAAGTCTTTCCCAGCAGGTCTGGGGCTGCAGGAGGAGGAGGATGCCCACAGGGGGAGACTCTGCTGGTCTGGAGCCATTTTTGGGTGGATGGGGGTCACGAGGGAGATGAGGGTGGATGGTGGAGCCTGAAAGTTTCCAGTTGGAGGAAAAGTCTCCAGTTGGATTTGACCTAAGACACCCCCAGAGGGCTCTGCAGGTGGGGCTGGGGGTCCTCATGCTGGGATCATCCCAGGGCTCCTCTCAGCCCCTTCCTTTGCTTGGCAGCCCCAAGTACTGCAAGGTGGTTCCCGGGGAGGGAATGCCACTGCCCCAGGACCCCCAGCAGAAGGGGGATCTCCTCATCTACTTCAACATCTGCTTCCCCAAGAACCTCAACCCCGAGATGAAAACGCTCCTGAAAAACGCCCTTGTGGCCGAGGAACAGTGACTTTCCCCCTCTCCTCCCTGAACACCTCTGTGCTGCAGCTCAATAAAGTTCATTTGGTTTGATTTTCATGTGTAATATAAGCACTGGTCATTACTCTAAGCTGAACTGGAGAAAACGTACCCGGAGGAGAAGGAATAGAAGGTGAAGGAGAGAAAACTGGCACATAATTCCTGATAGGAAGCACGGCACTGTGGGAGGAGGCATGAGGAGAATAGATGTGTGATTCCAAAGGGAATGAAGCACCTGAACTGCTGTAGTTCCAGGGATCTGAACATCAGATTCCAACTGGCAGATGCAGCTGCTGGAGGGGAAAGGCACAGCAGATTGTTTCTGGAGTAAAACAAAAATGTTTATTCTCTCAAAATGTGTTTGTATGGGGATGAGGGGAAACACCAGTGCAGGCACTGGAGTGCAGATGAATGAGGCAGCAGATCCTTGGAAACCCTTCTCACAAGTCTTCAGTGCAGGAGAAGATGGCAGAAAATACAGCCCATAATTGAAAAGAGAAAGTCACTGAAAAGCAGCCAAAATTCGCAGTGGGAAAAGAATAACAGGAAAAAAACAACAGATATTTTTTTACTCGACGTCCACGTGACCTACAAGAACTGAAACACCTGAAATGAACACTTGGCTCCTCTTGGAGGGAGTCAAAAGTTGTGATGTGGAGGTGTAATGGATTGGTTTAGCATTCCAATAAAAATAGTATCAAGCAGCTACTGTTGATATAGTTACAATGACACCAGCATTCTCCCATTATTTTTGCTGTTCACCTCTGTGCCTGTGTGTGGCCTGCAGGGGATTTTTTGGTTTGGGTTTTTTTTTTTATCTTCAGATGCAGATTCTTCCCCAGGTGACGTGCTGATGGTGGTAGTGGGGTTTATTTTTTGGGCACAGCCAGATGCAGTTCTGCCCACTGCCATCTTTCTGGTCTGCAGAGTTAGAAATACAATGTCCCCAGGCCTGGAAAATGCTTGAACACCTATGGTCTGATCTTTGGGGTGATATATCACCCACGGCTGGAGGAGCAGAGTGTTTGAAAACAAACACACAGTCGTGTTTGCTTTTAAATCACCAGGAACTGCAAGCCCAACCCAGCCACCCAGGAGACCAAACCTGCACAGTTCTGTAGTACAAGGCTCTGTCTTTACTGCCAGGACACAAATCAGGTAAGATCCCCTTGTTTTCGCTTTCTGCTGCTGTGAAAGCTGCATTTTTTTTTCCTGGATCCCTGAAGGCTTCTGCTTACATAGGATGGCAGAGAAGATTTGTTCTAAATCTTTTATAAACTGAGAGAAAACTCTCAGTGTGGCAAACAGAAGGTTCAGATAAGGAAGTCAAAGACAGAGATGCATTTTGCTTTTCTAGCTTACTGTTTAGCTGTGCCAGAAATGTCCAAATGCCATTGTGTCTCTGAATGGAGCTGCTCCATGGAGTAGTTGTGTTCCATCACGTGGAGCTGCTTCACTTTAAACTCCTCAGGATAATTTTCTAAGCAGGTTTCTTTTTTTCCTCTGGATGGTTTTGTTAGGAGAGGATCTGGCACAGGTGTGTTTTTTGTGGTGTTTCCTGTAGAAGGATTAATTAGTGGACACTAAATCCAGCAGAGGCTTGGACTGGAAGATGCTCCTGCTCTGGGCACAGGGAGAGCTGCTCTTGGAAAACCACGATGCTCCTTCACATCCATGGTTTGAAGAGAGAGATGATGCTGAAGAGGGCAGGAGAGCGTCTTAAGGACAGCAAAATATGCCTTATTTCGTTAAAGATTTTAACCATTCCAACTGTCTGGCTTAGTCAGGGAGCAGAAGTTGGAGTGTTGTCTGTCAATCCATCCCAATCAGGCCTCTCATTTATTATCCCACTAATATTTCAGCAGAGTGGCACAGGCCCCCAAAGCTCCCCGCTCTTGTGTCCCTCCAGGCTTTCCCGGGGCCGCCAGGAGAGGGCACATCTCCATCAGGGATTTCACTGCTGCTCAGCAGCGCCAAGTAGGATTTTCCAGCTCGCTCTGCTCACTCAGGACTTTGGGTTTTCACTACTTAGTGAAACTGCGGGGTTTTGCCTTCCTTTCTTCCCCTCTTTTGTCCTCAAGTTGAATGTGCAGGTTGGCTCTGCTCTGCTTTGCCACTGGGAACTAGGAGGTGTGGATTTGTGGAATAAATTCTCAAAACTGTTAAGGTGGAACCTGTAGGACTCTCATCTCTTACTTCCCTGAGGTTCCTGGGGGATGATGTGCTGTTATTACTGTGATACTTTCTATGAAAAAAACCCAAACCCTGAAAAAGGCAGATTTTTCTGTTCTTGAGATAGATGGGGACTCACATCTGTCTTTTGTTTCTGATATATAGGATGTTATAGAAGTAATAAAACATAACAAGTATTCATGGGAGCCTGGCTGAGAAGCAAATTTCCCTGATCTGACAGAAACTAAACCCATTTAACTGATCTTTACAAAGCAGAGTGAGGTCAAAAACATGAAAACTCGCCTATTTAAAGATTTTATAAATAGATCATAATTCAGTGTTCAGTGGCACTTGTGATACTCCAGAAAAGGAGCCCACAGCCTAAATTTTGACTAGCAAACTGCACGCCGTTCAGCACTAGCTAATTAACAGTGCTGGTGAAACTCAGACAACCCCTGAGAGAACCAAAACATCTACCCACTGAATATCTACTTAAAAACACCCCGGGACACAGTGACTTCATGCCATGATTCCTGTGTGAGCAACAATGGGCTCTGCATTGTTCACATTTCAATTGTTTTCTGCATGTCTGTTTCAAATCACCAACTTCTTCATCCTCCTTCGAGCTGGGAGCAGCAAACATCCCGAGGGGAGGGCTGGATTTACGGGGAACCCCTGGAAACTGAGTGTTCTCTGACACCAGCCCTGTTTTTCCTGACTGTGCTTTAAGCCTGGCCTAAGCACAGCTCTGCATTACACCAGACCAGCGGGGCTTTCCTGAAAGTGGCCGCTGAGAAAGGAGGGTTAAGCTTACAGAGCTTGGTGTTTGAGCAGGGATTAACAAGGCTTGGAAGCAATTTGCAAACTCACAAGCCCTTCCTGGCTGCTGCTGCCAGAAGCCTTTTCTTAAAGCGCCTCCCCCCCAGCCCCAGCCAATACAGGGGGCTTAGCTGTCAAAGTCCTTGTTTACCAGGCTGCTGGTAAATCCCAGGCTGTTTATTCCATCTGTGCCGGGCTCTCATTAACCCCCAGGGTGTCATCAAGCCCCTTGCTGTGGACAAACCCAGTCCCTGGGGAGCTGGAGCCAGGGCTCAGGGACACCACTTGCAAACCCCTTTTCTGGTCTGGAAGGGGTTTCCACTGCACTGTTGGGGAGTCCCAAAGGCTTTATTCAGCAGAAAAAGCCACCTTTCTGGTGGGGCCAGAATCCCATCAGGGCACTTCTCCTTGACAAAGCACTGTCTCGTGAGGATTAAACTGCTGGTTGTCTTTGTTATCAGTCCTGGGCTGAAAAAAATCTTGGTGGCGAGTTCTCACTCACCCTTTGGAAGCTCCTATGGGTCAGCCAGGAGCTTCAAGAGACGTTTTACCAACCAAGCTGAGAGGAAAAGCCTTGAACTGGCCCCTAAAGCCCCAAATAACTCAAGGGTCTGTCATTCTGGTGAGGCAGTTCCATTTCCAGGCTGGCAGGAGGAAATACAGTGTGAAAAGTTTGCTAAACAACAGAGTGTTTGTAAATTCGATCAGGGAACACAGAAACAACCCCACTGCCAGGGCTCAGAGCAGAGCAGCAGAGAGCAGCAATGCCAAGTCCGAGGTGGGGTTGTTATCTAACCCAGATTGCTCAGGAAACACAAACCCCAAATACCTTAAATGCCAGGAAAATCAGACTGTTCTCCAGAAGTGGTTTTTTTTTCTTTTACATCTTGGACACCCAGATAAGCAAGTGGCTGCCACCACACAGAGCAGGAGATACTGGATGTCCTGGTTTCTGGTTCATCTTTTGTTTCTCAAGTAAACCATAGGATATTTGTAGCAGGAGCCATAGGAACTCTTCTGCCTTTACCCCTTAAGAGAATTATCTGTCTGCCCTGGTGCCACAGGACAGAGTTTTTTGGGGGAGGATCACATCCTTCTCCTTGAAGATTGCTTTGTTTGGTTTTCCTGCAGAGCTGCCCCAGCCCTGGGAACAGCAGCACAAGGATGTGGAGCTGCTGGAGAGAGTCCAGAGGAGTCCCCAGAGCTGCTCCCAGGGCTGGAGCCCCTCTGCTCTGGAGCCAGGCTGAGAGAGCTGGGGGGTTCACCTGGAGAAGAGAAGGATCCAGGGAGACCTGAGAGCCCCTTGCAGGGCCTAAAGGGGCTCCAGGAGA
>JAWMRA010000001.1:920028-935966 GCA_035584735.1 Pseudotriccus pelzelni | reverse complement strand
CTAAAAAATCCAATGCGCAGGCTGGAAGGTGTAAAGACCTTCCCCGGTTCTTCGTTCGCGAAGACTGGCCATTTTAACACAGCAGTAACACAAAAAAACGGTGGGGAAAAGTGCCACGAGCTCCTCGTTGCAATGTGATCATCAATTCAAACCTGATTTCTCTTATGGGTGGCCACTTCTCAGATACCTAAAGGTTAAAGCCTCACTTGCAGTGATTAACTAGTCAGAATCTCAGCCAGGTTTCAGTCCTTGAGCAGCCACTACTATGGAAACTCACTTAAAATCCTTTCCCTGACCCTTTTGTCAAGCTGTCACTTCCAGTAATTGATTTCAGCCCCTGCAGAGCTGTTTCTGGACTGTAACATTGCAGGACAGCACAAGCCACGGTGCATCTCTGCATTTCAGGATCTCCTTTACATTCAGGGGTGCCATGAATGGGGCAGACCTTGCAGGGCAGGTCCCCAGGAGCAAAGCTCGACCCATGGGAGGCTTGGACTGCAGGTCACTCTGTTGGGTTTGGTGCCAGGTTCTGGTAGTGAAGCATATTTGGAGAAAAAATCCATTTTTTCTTACTTTTCCATCTCAGTGTGATTGGCAGGTCATTTCTTTCCCTGTCAGTGGTTAATAAAACCCAAAGTAGCAAACAGTAACCTAAGAACTGTTAAAAATGTTGATCTCTGCCTCTGTTTCTCTAATAATGACAACCAACCACTTGCTAAAAATTATTTAGCTTGGATTCCATGAACTTCCACATATTTTTAGGATCCAGGCCTCAATACAAAGGCATCCAGAGGAAGCTGGACAATTCCTCTCAACTTAATCCAAAATGAGCCAAGGAAGATGAGCCCTCAGAGGTGGCAGTGCTGCACACACCCAGACGTCAGTCTGGTGGAAAGCAAAGCTCTTTTTGTTAATCCAGCCCTTCTGCTCAAAGACAAAACTGGGGTGTTAACACTTTTGGGGTCATTCTGGGCAGAAGCTGAGCTGGTGGCACCAGGCTCATGTCACACGTTGGAAAAAAGGCAGGGTAAGAACTTTGCTTCAGTCTAAAAAACTCCCACCATAAACCAGGCACCTGCATTTTTTTTTTTCTAACAGACAAATGGCTCTAGACTAGAACATACCTGACCCATGCACAGGACATGTGCCATTCCCCAAAGGTTTGTCCCACCTTTCAGACAAGGATTTGTGAAAAAAACACGTTAAAAAACCCCCCAAAAAACCCAAACAAACCTACAAGCACTTAGGTAACATTTTCTGTCACCAGAAAGGAAGAAATACAGAGCACAGGCCTAAAATCAGAGCCAGAAAAGAGGACCAAAGAATTTTTAGACTGTCTGGTTTCCCAGCCCAAGTGAGGGGATGACTTTAATTAAATTTAGCCAAGCCTCAGCCATTCCCTCTGTGGTTGACTCCAGTTGTAGATCTCCCATCCTGGAGCAGCCCTTCCCAATTGCACACAAGCAGCTTTGTTTACAGCCTGGGGAAGGATCAAATGGGGAGGGAAGGGGGAGAAAAGGAAGGCATTTTCCTCTGAGGGATCCTTGCCTCCAGAGGAAGCTTTATAATTTCACAAGCCAGGGTACAATATGTTCAACATATGTCAGTCTTTCCTCCCAGTAAGAGAGATGAATCACCTGTTTTCCCTAGAAGGGAAATGTTTAAATCCTCTCTGTTCATTAGGAACAGGGAGCAGCTTTCTCATTGTGATGCATATTAGTAATAATCCCAGCAAGGAGAGTAACATATGCAGTTGATGCTGCAGCTTGGCCACCGATGTTGGCAGAAAGGATCTTGAGGAAAGGCCTGTTTTCCATGAATAATGCAAATTGTTTGCAGTTCCAGTAATTCAAGGCTTGCCTCATTCTTCATGGGGTCACACTTCCTCCCCACGGGCACTAATGGGGTAGCTGGGAGCCCACTGCACACTCCAGAGGGGGAACCGTGTCACCTCAGAGGAACAACCTGGCTCAGAAATACATGAAATTAGGGCCTGGAGAGGAGTAAGACAGGTAACACATCTTCCAAGGGAGTGAGCTTTTAAAAACACCTACAGCAAAACATGTACTGTGTGGAACTCAGTCCAGCATCTCAATCCAGTGTAATAGCAACAATTCAAGGGCTTAAGTGCTCGCCAAAGGCCAAGTTTCTGTCAGAAATTCCCCAGAATAAAGTGTGGTTTGCAAATCAGGCTGCAAAGTTAAGGAAAACATTGCTGTGTAACCTCAAGAAAAGCGATGGCGGCCCTGCTGTAAATCTGATATTTGCAATTATTTCCACAATGACAACACCCACCAGGCAGAGCTGGAACCTATTTGTGCTGGCGACGCTGCAAACAGGGTAAAAACATACTCCTTGCTCCAGAGAATTCCCCAGATGAGCACGAGACAGGCCAGGGAAGGGCAGAGGGAGCCCAAGGAAACCGTAATATCGTGTCAACCTGAAATGATTTGTCTGGTGGAGGGTTTGACTCTTCAGGCAATTTGTTGATTCTAATAAATTGCAGATATTTCAGCCAGCTACATGCAGCATTATTCTCTGACAGAGTCAGGGGGGCCTCCAAGCTCGTTTTACTGTTTGCTTTGAACCAGCTTCTTTTGAGATTGTCATAGAAAGGGGAACATAATTCTTCTCCTGCCTGCCAAGAGCAGAAAGGAGTATTACTTTGAAAAGGCCAGACTGTTCCTGCAATCAGCTTTTTCTTGGTGTACGAACGTGAGGGTTTGTGCAGAGAGCCTTGCTGATGCTGAGGCAAAGGAGAACACCCAGCCCAGGGCAGGTCAGGCCCCCTCAGAGAACAGGTTTGTCATTCCCATGTTTTTTCTGGGAACAAGAGATAAAAATCAGCCAAAAAGTCCCCTGTGTACTCAAGATCCCAGTTTGCTTCTGGTCTTGGGGCAGAGCAAGAATCAGGGAGGGGAGTGCAGAAGAGAAATTGTTGCTCTAAACTCAGATTGAACTGAAATAGTTCAACAAGAGAAAATCAGGAAAGTATCCTGGGAATAAATGTATGGAAGGATTTATCGGGGAAACAAGTGGAGCAAACTTCAAAGAAAGACCCTTGCTTTGTGATTTGAAGTGTGTCTTACAGTCTCTGATCCCTGGAAGCAGAGATGGTTTCTGGGGAAGGAGCACATATTCCCAACCCTGTTCCATGCACGCCTTCCCTACACACCTGTGGGCAGGTAAGGTGAGCCAGTGGAGAGTACAGGTGGATTCTGCCTCATCCCAGAAATGTCAGTGGGACAGTTCTTCCCATTACACTGCTTTCAACCATTCAGATCTATCCACTCGCCCTCACAGCTCTTCTTTTGTTCATTTAGTGATTGATTAGTCAAGGCCTGAGTGTTGATCAGGCTGCAAACTTTCTCCAGCTCTCAAAATATTTCACTGTGCTCAGAAAAAAGGGAAGGTAGACACCAGTGGTCAGTGAGATCTGTAGGATCAAGCTGCTACTGATGCCTTTGTGTCAGCAACTTCTTGTAATATCTACTACCCATCTAAATCCTTCACAAAACATGCAAGGGAGTATCTTGTACATAATGCATGCCCTAGAGACTGTTAAAGTGCTAGGAACTGTGTTTCAATAGCTCTAAGATCTTAAGAAATCCATAATAATCCATAATAAATCTTTCCCCTGATTAATTCATCTTGTACCTCTGCCTGTCACTGGGACACTCCCCGCTCTGCCTTGGCCGGAATATCGTAGGTGTTAAATTTCTCCCAGCACCTTGAATCCTCTTTCAGGTTTTTCAGCGGCACCGAAATATTCCTGATTGATTTATGCAAAGTAAACATTCCAGCTAGTTTCAGAATAGTCTGGGAGATTATTCTCATTTTTAAAAACATTTCTTTTTGAAGTTGAAAAGTTTAACTGTAGCCCCAAGCACAAGAGTTGTGGCAAACCCTGAGGCTGAAACTGTACTGCCTTTGGATCTCAGACAGCCTGTTTCATACACATGTTGTTTTCCTTTGGCCAAGATGGAGAGCTACGGTAATGCCAGTCTATTTTGGAAAGAAATAAAACATGAAATAAAATAGTTTATGGGCATGGAGGTAAATGCATAGGCAGCACTTCAGATTAATACCGTTATTATCGGCTGGGATATTTAATCCTTGAAAAGTTACCTGGCTGAAAGCAGGAAGAGTCTCTTTCAGCGAGGTCCTTCTGGTCACTGACTGGGCAGCATTTAAAGAGGTCATGGTGCACTTTTCAGTGAGGACATGACAACCTCAGCCCTCTGGCCTGTGTTTATCCCCTTCATAAAACAGACCCAAACGCTGAGGGCTCCGAACATGCTGAGCACACAAAGGCAGCTCTGTTTGCCCACAGTCACTGCCTCCTGCAATCCCAATTCGCACTTTATAAAAGTGCCGCAGCACAGCAGCTAATAAACCCCATTCCAGGGAAATCTGGGTGGGGAGAGGGGTAGGACTCAAGCACCATCAAGCTATTGCCCTTGAGAAGACACTGGATCTGCCCCATATTGGGCACCCACGGCCCCAACTGGCTCTGAGCCAGGATGGGACAACTCTGGGAAATGCTGTTTTCCAGGCACTAAACCCATGGATGAAAGTCCAGGAGCAGATCACTTGCCAAAGGTGGTTCGTGCCTGACCTGCTGTGAAAGGGAATCCAGAACCAATTTTACACCAATCTGCCCAGTCAAGTGGCCTTTCCATGCCTCAGGAAACCCTGACATTGAAAAATGAGTTTTCATTCCAGACCAAGAGTCAACCTGGAGTTTCATAACTTCCAGGGAATTTAGGTTACCTACAGATCTGTTTCAAGATTAATTTTGAGTCCATCTATGTAGCACAGTCAACATGATGCCTGTCTTTTACTACCACATATATTCATTTAATGCTGGGCTGTTTGTTTAAAAAGCCACAGCTCGACTTTTTTAGACTTCTTCCATCATGCTTCCTCTTCATGCTAAAATTCATGGCATAATATTCTAAAACTCTGTGTTGTACCCAGGTGTCTGACTCTCATTCATTTCAATGCATAAGGGGTATGGAAAATCAATTGAATTCCCTGCAGAAAGTGTCCGGATTTAACATCTTGCTGCCTGTGGAGGTAAATGCATGGGGAACAGAATATCCTGGAATGCATTACAAGGGTGTGATCTAAGTCCTTACTCAGACAAAACTGCTGCTGACTGCAGAGTCAAGAGTCTAACACACAGAAACCACAGTCCCAGAAATGTGCAGGCAGTGCTACAGGAATTATCTGGATTTACTACACGCATTTGCTCAAGCTGATAAAGGGCTCCACTTTCAATCCCGACCCCAAGTGTCAAAGTCTTTTGTGTCTCCTAATTCACTTCGTATGCACACCTCAACATTTTATAGTGTTGTAGCTTCTCCTGCCTGCTATAAATCTCTTTAGAAGGGATCAAGTTATACACGCTGAGAATTCACAAAGCATCTTGAAATCCTGGCCCCGCTGAAAGGAGCGGGAGCCTTGCCTTTGGCTTCTCTAAGTGCAAGATTTTACACACAAACTTTAAAGGACAAGAGGATTTCTCTGGTGTTAAAACTGGTTTTCTTCTCCTTGTCACTACACAGCACTTTTTTGATTGATTTTATTTTTAAAACCTGATTTTGCCTTGGTTCAACAGAAAGAAAAAGGCAGTGTCCTGAAGTGTGAGCTCTGAAGTGTGCTCTCCAAAGAGAACAGAGTGCCTGGTCTGCTAATGAACTGTAATAATAATTTTCTTTAAGAGTAATTGCACTTAGCCCTGAGCCTAATTGGATGCTGATTCAGAGAAGGAACACGTTCTGGGCGAATTTTGAACATTAGTACGTGCAGAGTGATACCGGTACATACGGACCAGCAAAAAAATGCCTTTCCTGTGCCTATTAACTCATTTATCTGACTTGTGGGGCAGCAGAACACAAACAAAAGTTATGGCAGTTTGGCTTCCCCACAAATTCCTTTCAGTTGGCTCATTGTGTATTTTTGTCCATTTTTCCCTGTTTTCCATGAGGAGGAATCCTTTGTGTCAGTCCTCACTTTGGGAAGATGTTAAGTCCTCAGTCACTGCATTAGACAACTTTGTCATCTGTGTACAGCTAAGAAACATCCAGGAATACCACTCAACATAACTAATTTCTCCATTATGCCCATTCTGAATTCCTGTTATATGTCTAAATAATTTTATTTACTCCAGGAATACATCTCCAACAGAAATTCAATTGGGTTATCACATAATTGAACCGTCCATCTGGATACAAAAGTCTCTGACTCAAGTCAGGCCTGCAGATTGAATTAACTGGCTTATCTCAGAGAAGAGGCTAAAATAAGGTCAGATCCACATTCCGTGGGGCTCAGGAATCCACTGGCTTCTCCGAGGTGGTACAGGCAAGCTCACAGAGTTCTCCAAGGTCTCTGGTTCCCTTCCACATGCCTGGTTTCCCTGAGCTGCACCCCAGAGAAAGGCATCACTCCCATTTGGGGAGCCCTTAAAACAAAAAAGGGCGGCTTGGCCGGCTTGGACCTGTGCTGCTTACACTGGAGCTGAATCCAGCCTGTCCTGTTTCACATGTCTACATTCCACTAAATCCCTTGTTCTGCCACTCTAAATCCCCTGCTGGCAATGCAGACAAGTGTCCTGCAGTCAGTCAGGTTTGGTTTACTGCCAGTCCACCTGTACCTATTGCACTGGACCAAAAGGAGTATTTCGAACTCCCCAGGTGGCCTCAGGAGTAATTTTATTTTTTATTTTTGGAGGCAGTGGCACTATATGCTCCTTTGTAGGGCTCTTTTCACAGAGCTCTCTATAGTCCCCATTCCTCATAAAATTACCAGGCAGGGATGATCTGGATGGATTTTGGAGAAGGTTTTTATCCACTTCAGGCCCTTTGTGAGAGCAGAACAGCCTTGCTGTGCCAGTGAAAATCGGTTCTTTTTTCCTCCCTGTGGGAGAATGCTTTCTGTAACAGATAGGACACACATGGACAAAGTGATGTGCTTCCCGTTTTATTCCCTTTGTCCTCAAATTAATTCTCACAGAGAGGCCTCAAGTACTTTAAAGGGCAGCCCCGGCAGGGCTGTGACTTCCCCAGGCTGCTCTGAAATTGGAGCCGCTATTCATTAGCCCGTGATCAGCCCGGCCTCAAGGGGGACTTGATTACTTATTGAGTCCTTAAAATAACCTTTATTTGCAATCCCTTTGCCTGCAGACATCATTCAGGCCCATATGCAGCACTGTTTGGGTTTAAGTTTCCATTTTGTTTTAAAGAAAAGAGGTCTCACATGTCTGAAAGGACCTTTTTTCCCCTCCCTTCTCTCATTAAACCAACTGACAGTTGACATGTTTAACTCTGTCAATGTTGCTGGGTTTTGGTGTTGGGTTTTTTTTTTCAAAAAAATCATAAAGTTCATGGCAGGTTTATGTGTGAAAGACTCTCCTTTCCTCAGAGAGCCAGCTGGATCAAAGCCATATCAAAAACTTCCTGTGAGGAAGGCATAACCAGAAAGGACGGAGGAGTGCCCTTTGTGCATTAAAAGCCTTTCTGCTCTGCCAGCCTGCTGAGCTGGGCTGTGCCATGTCACAGCTGTCACTGTGGGCTTGAAACCACATCCACAGGGACATTTCTACGGATGCAGGGCCGGGATGTGGGTGGAGAGCAGGGAGCACTGAGGGGTTATGTGTCCACTACCACATCCCCCAGCAGAGAGCACATGTGTGGTGGTGCGACAGGACACTCGGGCCCTCCCACTTAACAAATTCCCCCTGCATGTCCTTCCTCTCCTGTAAGAGTGTTTAACAGTGATCCGGAACCGAGGATATGAGCCTGGATTTCACCCCTGCTCCAGGGAGCATCGTGAGATGTGCAGCTGCATCCTACCCCGAGGCAGTGGCGCTGTGAGCAGGTTTGCTCCAGGGAGCATCACAGCCAGCGGGAGACTTTCCTGCAACGTCTGCGAGCTTTTAACGAGCCACAGGGTGCAAAGCAGAACTCTGTGACCCCGTTCTGTGTCTGCACAGAAAAACACCCCCCCCTTGCCTTCCTGCAGGGGGTAACTCGCTGCAGAGCAGTGACAGAGGAGGCCACAGCTTTGTGCAGGATGTCTAAATGCAGTGTGCTGGCTGGGTCCTAAGGCACGGTCGTGCCTGAAGCCCAGCGCTGGTTTCCAGCCAGCCACGCACAGAACAAACCCTTCCTTCTGAATGACCTCCTCAGACTGGTATTTGAATCACACTGGGAAAATAATGCTAGTGAAAATTTGCCAGGGAAGATGAAAACACAAGTGTGATGTGACGTATGTGCTGACTGGGCTATTCCTGCTGGAGTTTTCAGGGCAGACATTGGCAGCTCAGGGCAACACGCATCCAGGCAGGGCCTGGGCAGTCTGTGCTGCACGGGCTGGAGGAGCTGACAGAGTTTACAACCCTCATGGCTTGCGAGCAGCAAATGGGGTGGAATCCCAGATGAGGGTTTGTCCTTGTCTCTCCCGAGGTGAAGAAGGGCAGGGAGTCAGCGGGCCAGCTTCCCTCCAAGGTACAGGTCTGAGCCACCAGGGAGACCCAGAGGTGCTGAAGGCTCTGGTGGCAGCTATCATTGCTGCCAGATGAAGAGGAGGTAGAGTTCTGTGGTGACCAGGGACAGCACTGTAAGTGCTGATTCAGTGGGTCTGCACAGGACTCCCAGCTCCTTCAAATTGCATCAGGCTGGAGTTCAGCAAACCAATATGACAGAAAAAAACATGCACATTTGCAAAGCATTATGAGGTATCTTCACTGCAGCACTTGGCTCTGTCTTCACTTGCCATCCCAGCTTTGTTTTCCAGGGCTCCAAAGCTCGGCTGTGGGTTGCTCTTGAGGGTCCAGCTTCCCTGATATTTGAAATGTTAACAATCTCCCAGTCAGTTCCTCCCTTTCCCCCTTGTTTTTGCCATGTAGCTGAAATGTCTGGCTGAGGAGGGGGTGCATTTCCACATCAAGGCAAACAGATGGAGGTTTGCCGTGGACTGTGGTGGGAGTTTCAGCCATGGAACTGTAGAAACCAGTGAAGTCCAGCTCAGCCTCAAGCTTTCAGCTCACTGACGTTTTGTGGTGATACCACTTCTTCTCCAGACCAGCTTCGGGGATAGCATTTTCAGCAGCAACAGGAATGCAATTTCCCCCAAAACTAACAGCAGGGATCAGAAGAGATTTTTTAGCATCCCAACCACGATCCTCAGTTAACTCAAGAAAACTCACCTGTTTAAAAATTCCGCCTAAACTCATCTTTTCATTTGCCAGAAGTTTTCAAACAAAAGTAGTTATTGTGGGTGTGAACCTGTTCCTTCACATTAATTAAACACCATTGAGGCCAAATGGTCAAAACTACCCAACAGCTCTTCTTCCTGCATCTGGAAGACCCAGAATGAGAAATGCGTTCAGGTGTCTGAGCGGTGCCTTCCCAGAAATTCCTTTTTTTTTTTTTTTGAGGTGGGAGAACAATGCCAATTCAAATTGGAAATTCCTTCTACGTAAAAAGCACTTTATAGGCTTGTTTTGAAACCCACAGCTCCTCAACATTTCCCACTTCAGCTTGTAACCAATTTACGACTGGAAGGGCTCAGGCTGAGACCCAGGTAATTCAACAAGCAATTAAAAACAACTCAATTCTACAAGCTAAACTACTTGCAAAAGCAGTTACGGTAGCTCCACTGAGTAGGGCATGTAGATTTTTGTGCCCAGGAGAACATCACTGAGGTAATTGCCTTTCCATTTTAGAATAAATATGATTTATTCTTTGCTGCTTAAATTGGTGTTTTTAAAAGAACCATCCCCATTAACATGAAAAAAGAGACACTGCACTTGAGGTAGAAAAAGCCTGAAAGTACTTGTTAAACAAACAGAGCATCTGCCGCTAACATGAACTGCTTTGCAGCTGACTTTTGTGTGGGTTTTTTCCCCCAGTCTAAGCAGAGTTCACCTGCATAATTTCATGGCTCCAGCATCTGACAGTATCAGAATAAATACCTTACTTTTCATTCACCTAGCTCCTTTGAGCTCCTCCTCACAATTTTCCACCTAAAGCATCATTCACAACCATGACTAACACTAAGCCATTTTTGTTGCCTGCATATGTTGCCATTTTAGTTTATGGGGAGATTTTAGTCGTTCATAATATTGGTTTGATTTGAATTAAACGTTTCTGAATGTGCATGCTTAAGTCACCTCTTCCACTTCAAATTATCGAAAGAACAGACTGAAAGAAGTACCTATGTTACCAGGCATCCCCTCCCAAAATGAAATCATAGATACAAAGGGATGAATGGTGGGAAGCAAGGAGGAGAAAAGGAAGGTGAAGACTTGCCGTCTCTGAAAGGGGAATAGCAGAAAGGTGGAAAGAATTCAAAGAGAAGGCAGGAAAAACCCCCACCAGATGCAGACTGACTTAGCACTGGGGATGCACTGGAATCTCCTCTGGGGATGTTTTTGATCTGAGAGTTCTCAGAAACTTTCCCTGCTGGAGGTTCTACAGTTTCCCAAGGCAAGCTGGTCCAGAGCTTTGTCCGACGCTCATTAGAAAACTTTCCTCACATATAACAGGCATGTAGCTGTCTTGGTTGTTAATATCTATAGTAATAGAGCAATAGAAAAGCAATATAAAAATAACGCTTAAGAAAAAGGAAGGTTTAAAGTAGAAAGATATGGAGTCACCACCAGTTGGATCCAGCAAAGAGACTTGGTAGGTGCAATTTTAATGTCTGATGGTCTTGATGAATGGCATTGGCTCCAGGAGGGCCCCCTGGGGAGCCCAGACCACGGCAGCCTCCCAGGTTGGTAGGGAATGACTGAGAAATACTATCCCACTATCTTCCCCTTCCTTCCTCTGTTTCCAGAGCTGTGGGCAGAGGCTGAGCCCTGGCCTGGAGTTGAGCTGACTGAATAGGTCGTGGGAAACTGTTAGACCTGAGAGATAAGGACCGATAAGGTGACAGGAGTTCACAGAGAGCTGGATTTTGCAGGTGCTTAGGGAGGTGTTAAGTGAGCAGAGGCCACAAGTCACAGATAACTGGGCAGAAGCATTGGGGAACCTCTGAGGGAACAGGACCCTGCCAGGCCAACAATTCACACACCCAGGAACCCCATGTAAAGACAAGATTGCCCAGCTATCAGTGTCAGGAACACCACATTTGGCACAGAGGCAGCAAAGCTGGGCCACATGAAGAAATAGTAATTCTGGGTGGGTTGTTTATTCAGAAGAAGCCTGAGGTGGGGAAATGGAGTAAGAAAGCACAGCAAGGACAGAAGAAGGATTAAGAGAGGGAGAATAAAGCACGGTAACCTCGGGATCACATTTTCAAGCCAGGCAGTCCTGGGCTTGCTCACAGCTCATGCAGGACAACACCCCAAACCTTTTGCCCCATCATACTGTAGAAGCCCAGCCTGTCCCTGTGATCAGGAGGATGGGGAGAAGGAGGGCTGCTTTCCCTGACAAATCCAGGGAACATGCAAAGATAGATCAAGCGTTCTGGTGTCACCAGGTCCGTGCCCGTGCCAAGTGCGATGGCATTATCGTTTTCCTGACAACTTCCTAACGCTCCTGCAGAGCTTTTATTCTAAACTTGGTGAGTTACTTGTGCCCAAAATGGCTCCAAAGACACAGGAGTGGGAATTAGAGGCCAGGGAAGGCACCTACCGAAGTCAGTGTTGTCACCAAAGCCTCCATCCCACTAAACCCTGGCCCAAGAATAAAAGAAAATGATTGTGAGAAAAATCTCTTTAGTTTTATGATGATGGCACAAAAAAAAATCCCACAGAACAAAGAAAATATAAGTAGGAAAATTTATTTGCAACACGTGCTACATGCTCAGGATACCAAACCTCCCAGAGCACACCCCGGTTCAAAAACTCGTGTCTTTTAAACCTTCTTACAGTCCAGCCTTGTCTACGTCACGGGGGGTGTTTCTTTTCCCTGGATTGGCTCCCCGGTGCCCTCCCCCATGGCCAGGGCAGAGTTCCAGGTAAGAGGGCGGCCTCCATGTGTCCGCATGGCCAGCCACATGGCTTGAGGTTGTGTCAGCTGTGTTTCCAGTGAATATGCGATTCCCTATTCCCGCACGCCCAGCCCCTGGCATGCATTTCAAAACTGAACTGCATACCTTACAACTTTCGCGGAACGCCTAAAGCTTAGTAATAAAAAAAAAACAAAAAACAAAAACTCATGTTAGTAATTCTGTTCATTTTATCTGCTTATAATAAAACTGGTTTTTTATTTCTCACATGATGGTACACTATAGCTTTCTCCCAGCCAAGATTCAGACCCTTCTGAGTGAAAAGTTATGTGTTCCTGCCTCTCATTTCCTCTCTCTCCTTTTATTCAGACATTTATTTATCCTTCAAAACCAGAAACCCGGGGATTCATTTATTCTTTACAAAGCGTTTTTCTTTCTTCCAGATCTTCCATGCTACTAGGAAGTAATATCTGTCAGCTACTAATTTCTCCCCATTCTATTTATATTTGCATTCTTTCTTTCTGTGATAGCTACTCCACTTCACCCCCTTGACGTTTTATTAGCTGAAATTGGGAAACTTTGGCCCCACCAACGTCAAGAGGAGTTCAGCTATTGATTCCACTGAAGGTGCAATTTCAAACAGTGACCTGACAGGCTACACAAACCTGTGCCCAGGCTGCCTGTGTGCAGGGGGCTGTCACCCCCATCACACGTCACTTCCATTTTCCCCTTCTCCATCTCTAGATCCAGCTCAGAAATACTCACAAGAATCAATAACAGACTGCAAAGATGTGAGCCTTGATATTAACTATCCGCTCATACAGTTTCTCTGATGTTGGCTTCAGTTCCCCAGAACAGGGGGTCATGCTCGGCTGCCAAGTCACTGAGCAACTTCCTCTGTTTAAACAGAATTTATAAGCCTTACCCTTTCCCAGAGTTCATGACTCTTTTGTAAAGTGTTTTATGATACAGAATTCACCATCACAGTAACAGCTACAGACAAGGCTTCACTGTGGTCCTGGCTCCGAGCCCGTTCCATTGAGTGGAGGTTTTTCCGTTGCTATCAGTACGTTCGTACATCAAACTGCCCCACACATCCCACTGCAATAACAAGGCCCCAGTGTTTGGGGGGACATGTCTGGTCACTGTTTTTCTAGGGAAAAAAAATCAGAGATCATGAATGTAGCCCCGTGCAGAGGATCCACAAACAGCTTGTGTACCTCTGAGGGCCTTCAAGCACATGTGGAATGTGCTTTCAGAGCATTACCAGCATAGGAGCCATGTTCAATCATGAATTCACACAAAAACTTTTCTTTCCCTTACATTCATCACTTCCAGAGACTGTCCTAGTGAGATTTAATATTGACTGCTCAGCACTGAAAGGTGGAGCAGCCCACAGAGTGTGATATATCCTTTTATCCCAGCATTAGGTCAGCTCAGCTCAGGAATTCGTGGCCCTGCAGGAGTGAAGTGAAGCTGGGCAATGATCTCCCAAGGGCTCAGTGCAGGTTGTTCTGCACTCCGGAGTGAGCATAGGGACAGTCCCCAGCACATCTGTATCCTACATCTGACTATGCCACAGCTTCAGCAGTCGCCTTCCCACAGAGAAAACACTTTGCAGTGCTCCCTGACCAAAGAAATGCTGTATTTCTGTGTGGCAGGGCACGTGTGCACTGTGTCCTTTCGGATTGGGGGGGGCATTTAACTCAGCAAGGGAAGCACCTCCTGTGCAAAAGAGCACTTGGGACACGGTGCTGTTGGAGGCAACTAAGGAAAAAGGCAAATCAGCACATTGTATCACCTGTAGTGATGTCACAATAAAAATCACAGTACCCTATGAGGGATGCTGTAAATCAGCTTTTCGATGTCATATTTTTAAATTTCACGGAATGCGGTAATTACCAGAGGAAAGCATAATCTTGGCCTCAGATGTTTGAGATGACCGAGCTGTTTCATGACTGGATGAATCCCAGGGCATTGACAGTGTTCCTGTCCATGCAGTTTAAGCTGAACACCTAAAGGTACTCGGGTGTGACACTGCACTGGAGAGACTGTGTTTTATAGGAAAAATGTTAATACTGCCTCATACAAGTAGAGCTTTTTATCCCATTCCTTTAGGTTCAGATTCATCCTTTGTAGGCTGACTTCAAGAAGTGACCAATGCCAGATGCTGCAGAACAAGGACTGGACAATTTTAGAGCATGTTGGATAGCAGAAAATCTTTTCCCCAGCATTAGTTTGAAGCACCAGTTGGCCCCAGTTCCAAAGCATGTGGGGGAAGTGAAAGGATAAGTCTGAACTTCCATAAATTCCCCTTAATGTAGATCTGAAACGGTGATCTTTGATTCCCATGTAAATGCAGAATTATTTTCTCCCCTACTAAAAATCATCAAGGAAAAAAATCATTGTGAACCAAAGGTTTTAAGACAATAAGAGGACAGAAAAATCTGCCTGATGACTGCTGGGACTCAGCTAATGCTGAGTGACCAGTGCTCAGTCACCCTGGTCATCTGCTTTCCTAAAGTGATCCT
This sequence comes from Pseudotriccus pelzelni, assembly GCA_035584735.1. Classification (NCBI taxonomy): domain Eukaryota; kingdom Metazoa; phylum Chordata; class Aves; order Passeriformes; family Tyrannidae; genus Pseudotriccus; species Pseudotriccus pelzelni. The sequence continues at coordinate 921,474 of JAWMRA010000001.1, read as the reverse complement.
CCTACAGAATTGTCTGGTTTTCCAGCATTAACCTGTAAATTCCCTGGACCTGAGGGAGTTCAGCAATTGCCCTGTTTTATTTGCTGTATTTCTGTTTTTAAAGCAAAGCAGCCTGTATTTCCAAATCCCATTGTAATGGATAAAAACCACGAGAAGATTCCCTGGAAGTTCACATTAATGTGCCAAGTCAATGACAGCATAATTAGCCAGAAATGTTACTTGTTGAAATCATGTCAACAGAAACAACTCCCCCGTTCCCTTCACACCATTCCAGCACTTCCATCTTCTTGACAAGGACTTTGAAAGAGAGACCCACACCTCCCTTCCCCTTCCACGCTGAAGTCAGGGAATGAAACACAGATGTGTTAATCATTATAAACCAAGGAATTGTGGAAAACAGTGAGGAAAAGGAGGACAAAGCTGTCCTGCCCCAACCCACAATGCCCTTCCAGGGCAGCATGAGACCCTTGGGAAGCTGGACCCACTTTCCCTGGTGTAACCACTGCATTCCCTGATTTATACCAGCCCAGAGAGAAGGGGTCTCACTCCTGGGAAGCTTTATCTACAATTCATTTAGGAAAGAGGCGGGTCCTCCCCTCTGACCTAATGGAAAAAAGGTGCCTCCTCCTAATTGTGCTCTCTAACCCTTGGTGTGCATGGGCAGGGGAAATTGGAGGGGAACAGGGCTCTGAGATGTCCTTAATTTCCTGCACTTGAAGGTCCATAAGGCAGCTGTTTGTCTATATAGCTATATATATATCATTCACACTGTTCTTCTTCTCTGTGTAGAAACTTGACTTCAGGTAAAATACAAGCACCAGGATGTTTTTCCTGTTCTAATTCCAGGCAAGTGAAAGACATAAAAAGGTACTTTTCAGTACCTTTTGTTTTTCCAAGAGGCATCTCAGAACCCATATAAAAAACCTTCTTAAGGCCAAAACCTTAATATTGCTCATCGTTTTTGCCTTTTGTCTTCAAAAGACCCTTTTTGTGATTGGTTCTGTCTGAATTGGAACACCCTGAGAAAGTGGCTGGTCTGGTTAAAATACTGCAAAGCTGAAGGCTGCCTGGGGACACTGCAGGGTGGCCAAGGACACCTGGAGACCCACCAAAGCTGGTCCTTTAAGGACATGGGGGTTTTATTGTCCTTACATTGTGAAAACACCATCACAACTTCTCTGCTTTTTTTCTCGTTCTCTCCTCTTTCCTTTTTTTTTTTAATTTAAAAATAACTTTGCTCCATATCTTGTCTGTCTACAACTAAAAACCTTCAACAAATAGCCAACAGGATGAAGATGAGAAATTCCCCCTTCAGTCAGCAGCTACAGGAGCTGCTGTTGTTGTTTAATCCTACAAAGTCATATGTGCTCTTGTAATAAACTGTTTTACTTTTTTTTGTTCGTAAAGAATTTATGCATAGCTAGTATGTTGTAAAGATAAGGATCC
>JAWMRA010000001.1:856947-919928 GCA_035584735.1 Pseudotriccus pelzelni | reverse complement strand
TTTACTAATAAAATTATTATACTTATTATAAATTGGCCTCTTTAAGTTCTCCAGTATCGTGCTAACTTATAACACTCTGAATGCATTAAATAATATCGACCCCAGCAATAAAACTTCCAGGCAGCATTTCAGGTGGGTGTTTGCAGTTTCAAGGTGTTTGCAGGTCTCAGTCCTGGGAACTCTCAAGCAGTCAAATAATTCAAGAGTTATTTGAAAGTCACCACAGGATTTGGAATCCTTATTGTACCTATCTGATCACCTACTGAATGTGCTTGAGCAGGAATAGAAATGACTTTTAATTGCAATCAGGTGACTGTACATACCAAAGTCACTGCAATATGCTAATGATATGCTAATGTCTCCCCTGCATCTGCTGGTGCAGGCACACCAAGACAGAGAGGAAGACTTTTTGAGTGGGATGTCAAACACAAAAAGGAGCCTTTCGGCTTCCCTGAAGGCAGCAGAAAATTTGGAATCTGGGTTCTTGCCCAGTCTCACCCTGCCCTACCATGGAGCAGCTCAGCCCTGGGAGAAGTGTGGCCCCTCTGAAGCTTTCCCTGGGATCTCTGCTGAACTGGGGAGATCTCAGATGCAGGACAGCTCTGTTACAGCCATGGAGGGCATTTCACAGCTACTCTCACAGCCTTTGCTGCAGAGTCTCTGTTAGGATTTTATCCCCCCAGCAGAGCAGTTTTGCAATGCTCATTTCGAGGGGGGAGCCCTTTGGAAAACTGCTGCTTATGAGGTGGCATTTCTGGAAACCAGCAGGACTGGGGGCTGCGTCCCAAGGCTGGCATGGACCACCGGAATGGCCAGTGCCTGAATTAGTACCTATGCTCTTTCCAGCTCTGCTAACGCACGTGGGAAAAGGGAACCTGCCTTGGCTGTCGTGCTTAACTGCAGGGTTACTGAGGGGAATTTTAAAACTATTTGTCAGGTGGAGGTTGGGAGGAGAAAAAGGGGCAAGGGATTTAAAGCCAGTCTGCTGGGTGCTGGCCAATCATGCAGACCAAGGATTGAAAGTGGGTGGTCTTGGACCAGAGCTAGTAGAAACAGGGCCAGGAGATGGTGTCATCCTTGACTCCAGCACATTCATATTTTGGATTTCTAGCAAGGGTTATTTTTCTCTCTTTATTCTGCAGTTCAACACAAACATCTCTCCCATTTTCTAAAATCTGTGGGATGACATGTTCCACCTGCCAGGTGCAACACGCCTGACCAGGAAAATCACAGCCAGTTCCTAGAAAGAGGGAGCAGAGCAGGAGCAGGCCCAGGAGAAAGCATCCTACCTGCCAAGCCAGCCAGCTAAGGAGGAAACTTGGCATCAGGCTCTCAGAAAGGTGTGTAAAAGAACCTTGAGAATTACAAAATAAAGCAGCGTGACATCTGTGGGATCTGCCCACACACTAAGCTCTCAAACCTACCTTAAAATGCTCGCAGGACTGGTGTAAGGTGGCCGTGAAGCTTCAGTATCATCCCCTTAACTGCCACCAAAGTTTTAAGCAGAGCAGCTTGACATTTTCCTAGCAGTAGGAGGGAATTTTTTTATTATTTTATTTTATTTTTATGTTTGGTTGTTTGGTGTTTTTTTTTTCAGTAGGGGTTGGGTAAGCGCTTATAGGTTTTGCAGAACTTTGGAACTGACTGCAGCTCAGCTGAGCTGTGCCCTCCATGGACATCACCAGGCCCTGGGTTTCCAGGTGTGCCTCCCACTGCTCAGGTTTGCCCAGGGTTGCAAACACATTTTAAAGATTTTAAATGTTAGTAGATAATTATATATATATATATATATAAACAGGACAAGGGTGGACGGCTTCAAGCTGAAACAGAGTAGGTTTAGATGAGATATTGCCCCATCCCTGGAAGTGTCCAAGGCCAGGTTGCAGAAACGTGGAATAGTGGAAGGTGTCCCTGTCCATGGCAGGGGGGTTGGAACAAGATGAGCTTTAAGGTCTCTTCTAACCCAAAAATTCCATCATTTTATCATAAATGACATTAGATAAAGAGCATCTTGGAAGAAATAACATAATAACCCCTTCAGCTTGGACAAAATGTGGATCTCTGGACTTGTGAAAGAAACACAAGCAAAAAGGAAAGAAAGGCATCAAAAAACTGCAGGAAGAACTGTCCCCTTTTTGAACTATTTCAGGTCTTAAAGGACTCACTGGGATGTGGGTAAATTTAGTTCTTTTCCTTCTGCTTGAGGACAGTTGACTCCCATCTCCCAACCTCCAGGCAGTTCTAGGAACCTTTTCCCCAAATAAATGTACCAACCCAGACAGTTTCAATGCCACTGATGATTCCGGGAAGACTAAGGCCACAGTTTTCAATGAATTTACTATTTGCCTATAAATATATAAATATAAATATATATATATATATACATACACATGGTTCTGCCCCAGTCTAGCACAGAACCTTCTAAATATCGCTCATCCGGTGTGCTAAGTGTCTATTTTAAAGTTGCTTTCCCACGCTCTGAACAGGGAAAACAAGTCAGCCCAACCAAACTGGTGCCTGTGAAGTTGGGTTTTATATGTCTTCCTTTATCCACTGATGACTTTTAGTGGTACCAGAGAGGTCAGAAGCAGACATGTCCTCCTCAGGAGCTCATTTGAAAGGGACCAAAGAGGGTAAAATGTCCTGAGGCCACAAAGCATTCAGGCTTCCTCTCTGCAATTTCCCTTCCCTACACGCTGGGAAAGTGTAAAAGCTTTCTATTTTTTGCCTGAGGCTTTAATTTCATTTCTAGAGGATAGAGAATGAGAGGGAAGGCATTTAGCAGTCACTCTGCTTTGAGCACCCAACTGTCTCCAAAATGCCTCTCACCAAAATGTGGCAGGGATTTACAGGGAATGGCAGCCTGACACCACTGCTTGAGGACCAGAGTCTGGGAGAAGTCTTCAAGTGACACCTTCATCTGCCCCTTTGGAAGAGCAAGAGCACAAGGCCAAGTCTGCAGAGCAAGATATTCAGCCCCTGGTGGCATCAACCAAACAGGAACCAGATAAAGAACCCAACACATACGGGCTCCCAGATAAAAACCAGGGATGTAAACAGAATCTCCTCCAGCAGCAGAGAAAGCAAAGGCCAGGCTGTGTGAAAAGATAGTTTTAGGTGTTGGCAGCTAAATCGGTCTTTGGATGTTGCCGAGGTATTTATAGAGCTTCTGGAAAGGGATTTGAAAATATGCCATGTTTAAACATTTGAACTGGGATAATGTTATGATGAACGATCAAATAGAGGTCCCAAACACCTTAAATAGTCACTCTGTGCTCCTAAAACAGAAAATTATTGGCTCTGATCTTGATTTAAGGTCCTCAAATGGGGCTTTAAAAACAAATGCTGGTCAGAGGAGTCAGGCATCGAGTTTTTATTTTGGAATCCAAAAGCCTAATGAGGTAAGGAAGCTACCAAGAGAACCATAAAAGGAAAGGCAAAAGGTTGAACAGTCAACAGACTCACATAGGAGGTGGCCGCAGATGTGCACGATACACAACATAGGGCAATGCTAAACTTGCTATGTAAATTGTAATCAAAGCCTTTCAAAATAGAAGCAAGAGAAGGAGGATAGATCCCTTTCCTTAATTTCCTCAGACAGCAGTGGGAGAGCCCATCAGCTGTAAGGAGGCTGATGGTGCTTGGCTTCTGTTCTGCTAATGGGCTTTGGATGAGAAGTGCACTTTTTGCCACAACAGTGGCATTGCTCTGGTCCCCAACACGGATGCAGCTGAACTGGCAGGAAGGGCTGAGGTACTGGTGCTAACAGGTACCTTCCCTGGCCCTGTACGAGTTCCTTTCTCCCACAGACACACTTTCAGAGTGACTGGGCGAATTTTGAGAGAGCAAAGAACCCGAAATGCAAGTGGTGATGGACAGCTGAAACTTGAACATTTTGGCACATCCTCACTTGGCAGTGCTGGAGGAACTGTAACAATTTACATCTCCTAAGAGACTTCATAGACATTCCTCCTTTATTTTGCAGCTATAAATAACTTAGCATTTTTGACTTAAGCTGTTTTTAGAGGTGGGATAGTGGGGGATAGCGAGCAGGAGTCAAAACGCAGCAGTGACAGGGAATGCTGTGCTGAAAAAGCCAGGGAATTTTTCATGGAGAACCTTTTCTCTCATCTGCTTTGCTGGCTTTTCTGACCAATTCAGGACACTGCTCTTTGAAGCGTCTGTCCAGCTACAGTTTTCCTCTCTCCACAATGAAAGCTGGGGGTCAGGCAGGTTTTCCTGCCCTCCAAAGAGCCACTCAGAAAGAGCAAACAAACTGGGGAATCCAAACAATTCCAACAACAAGGTATGAGAAATCTGTCTTCCCTCAGTACATACTCCAAACAAATACCCTGACATCATCTTCATTCACCACACAAAATCTATATCTGCCTAACACAGAAATGAAGCCTAACCTGCCACAGGAGAGATGGTCTGTGTATATTTTCCTCTTCCTGTTCTATAAATAAGCTGAGTTTTGCATCATTGTCTATGACACCATCACTGTTTTCCTGAACCTCTTTGACAGACAAACTGGATGGGACGTAGCCCTTATTTACAGCAAGTAAATGACAAGTAATAGCAAATAAAAAATGCTGCAAGAGCAATGCCTGAGCTCTCCTGATTTCTGTGTATAGACTCAGCCTCTGGTTTGGTGTTCCATTCACAGCGTTATTTTTACACTGTCATTCAGATAAACCAAACATGCCAACGTGCACATACAAATGTTAAAGAGTATTTGAAGTTCTTCTAGGATTTTGGAAGCATGGGGAATAAAGCTAAATTATTCAGCACAGTATTATATCCAGTAACGTCCTGAATAATTCCATGTGTGTGGTGTCTCAGAAAAGTGAAATCCATCAGTCAAAAGCAATTTGTCCAATGAAATTGTGAAATAATGTGGAATAATAAGACATGAGGGCCTTTGACCACTTCTGTGATTTCTTTAAGAGCTCTTTAGTTTGGGGTGGGCTGCTCAGTTACTGTCCTGGCTCTGCTTAACCAGCCATGAGACTTTCACACGTGAATTAACACGTCTTTTTGCAAGAGGCTGACAGGGCATATTTCCATTTCCCCTTCCTATGTCTGTGTTTATATGAACACACATGTATGTGTGCATATAAACATCTGTGTCAGAATGAACTGCACTGGGAAATGCCTCCTCGCACGGAGGTTTCAGCACCTGGCAGGATGTTAATCAAATCTTCAGCACAAATCTTCAGCCAGGACAGGATGTGCCCTGAGCTGCAGCTCCTTCCCCCTGGGACACAGGGACAAAAGGGAACATCCGTGTTTCTCAAGGAATCAGTTAAAAGAGAGTCGTGTCCAGCTGAGGTCTCAACCCCACCTGAGTGTCCCAGGTTTTGGGAAACTTCTCTGGGGTTTAACCAAGTTTTTATGGGTAACCCTTAATATCAGCCACTAATAATTAGCTGGGGAATGAAAGCTTTAACCAAGAGTGGCTCTGAGCATAATAAGGAAAATAATATTAACCAGGACCATGTTCTGCTGGAGTCAATGGGATGGCTGTAGTGGTCAGGGAAAGGCAGCCCTTATGGCAAGGTGTGATGGACTGAAATGTTTTTAGTGTCTTAAACATTGTCAAAACCATAATAACCAGATCCTAACACGAGGTCTGCTCCCACTGACTGATCTTTGTGTGGGCTTGCTCAGCAGTTGAATATTTGAATGTGACTGTCACCACTGCCCTGTTTCCGTGATGAGAGTAAGCTGGTGTTAAGGTATTTTCAAAGCAGTAACCAACAGGGTATTTTTAACTGACTTGTGCTTGCAGGAAAAAAATACAGCCACTTTTATTTAAATAAAACCCAAAATTACTCAGCCCACGTTCATAGGGCATGTCAAGTGGGATGTGTGATGCCAACATGTCCTACAAGCATCATGACACAGCTATGTATGGTGGAGCATCTATTTTCCATGAAAATCCCTGTGCTGAGCATGAAGTGAATGGCTTTGCCACACGTGACGCTTAGAGGGGGAACACCATGAAATCAGCTCTTGAAGAGGCTTCTGACCTCTTTCCTGCCACACCACGCTGTCCAAAATAACACTCTCCTGTGTGCAGCAGTTTGATATCTCCTGGTCATGAGGGTGACACCTTGGACAACACAGAGGACCTTTGGGGCAGGTGGTGGCCAAGGAGTGGCACAGCAGCCAACCCACTGCCCTTGCTCTGAGGGCTTTGGCAGACAAACAGGGATGTCTGAGCTGCTTCACGGACAAACCCACAATTAACAGGAACTCTAAACTCAGGTATCAGAACCCCCCCCACCTTTATTTATGATTTAAAAAAACCCAAATAATGAATTATAACAGGCCACTGGAATTGCCACCCTTTCTCTTCCAAGACAAAACTATCATCATGGGTAACAAAATCCCAACCCACACAGAACAATACTGCATGCTCCTGTCAAGGGCAGAATTAATAAAATAGATAATTATGCCTGCATTATTCCTGTCCAATCAGGAGAATATGAGGATCTGAAGCAGAAATCATAAACAGGTCGGAGAAATCAGGCAGAGGTACTTCAGACACAGTGCACTGTGCAGGGATTTTTCAGGCTTTGAGGACAGAAGACATTTGGATTCAGAGGCACTTGCTGGGAAGGCTGAGACCGTAAAGACTTTCCATTCTCTTCCCAGGCAGCCTGGCAGTTGTGTGTGGCTGTGCAAGGCCATGAGTTACTGAAACAAGTGGGGTTTATAATCCATACCATCACTGAAATGATTTTTCCAGCTTCTTTTGTGGCTGTGTTATTGCTGTGAACTCTTTGATGCTGGGGTGGATCTGGACCTACTGTACCATTGTTTACAAAGCCTGTACGTTCATATTTTCGGTGTACAAGTTCCTGTCCATGAAATGAATGTTTGTTGATAAGGAAAAGGTACAAGGAGGTGGGGAGGAAGAGGGGCTCAGCCTTTCATGTGCAGAGGAGCCCTGGGTGCTGTGCCTGCAGAGCCTCTGACAAATGGGCTTTGACAAGAGCAAGTGACAAAAGCAAGAGCTGGTGCCTGAATTTTAAGGACACTGCTTTTTTTTTTTTCCCCTGCTTGTTTCAGGAAAGTTGTTGTCACCCAGCTGCTTGATGCAGAGCAGACTGATCTATTCCCTGTGGGGATCAGGGCAGGATCCAGCCCACCCTGTGGCTGCCTGTCCTCCTCCTGTCACACCCCAGATGCCTGGTGGCCCTCACCAGCATCCTGCCTCCCCTCAGTGCCCGTGGGACATCTCCCATCAGGAGAACTCCATCAGCAAACAGCCCCTGCCTGATTTTCCCATGGAACTTGAGGGGAAATTCCCTTCTAAGCATCTGTAAAACTAATTTAGACTTTCCTTCCTAACTCCCACATAAATGCTCCTTTTGTGGTTTTTTTGTTTGGTTTTTGTTTGTTTGTTTTGGTTTGGGTTTTTGGGTGTTTTTGTTGTTGTTGTTGTTTTCAGGGCCTGCAGAAAACAGGCATCACTTCTGGATGAGGAGAAGACAGTTTATCACACTGACCAAAATTATCTCCCTGTTACCCTGCTCTTCTCCATTTGTTTTCTGCAGGATCCTTGGGGGAGGAACTATCCTGATCATGGGCATGGTACTTGGCACAAATTCCTCACTACTCCTTGAGGAAGCCTTCTGGGCATCCCAGCTACCCACATACTATATTAAAGCAACAAGTTGCTCACTCACAGGGACAGGTGTGCACTGCTCATTCCTCTGAAATCCTTTGTTTCCTTCCAAATATTGAAACAAACACTATTTTAATTTCAGGCTCCTTAACTCTTGCCCACACCTTGTGGGACCTTCCCAAGGAAAAGTGCCAGGATTCCCAAATCCTGATGACCCCGGTTAGCATCCCAAGGTTGCCTACCCATTACTGCTCAGGTGAGGAGAGGATTAGGCTCAGGGTTTGTGAGTGAGCTGTTGGAGAGGGGTTTGAAAAGGTCTGCCCAAGGGAAGGCTGGGCTGTGGAGAGAGCTTGGCTTTGAAGAAGATCTATGGGGGATGTATCAGCAGGGCCTTGTCCAGCAGTCTGCCTTCCACCAGGGCTGCAGCTGAGACAGAAGGCCCCAGTGGTGCTTCTGGAAAGGGGCCACCTCAGGAAAGTCTTGGCTGCAAGTCAAAGGCAGACAGCTCAGGTTCAGGTGCTCCTGCAGCACAGCCCAGACCCCACACTGAGCAACTGGTACAAACCTGTGTCTTTTTTTTCTTCTGTCCATATGAGGAGAATAACAGAAAATGGCAGTTTAAGGTTATTTTTTCTGTTTAACCTCCTCCCAGCACCCCAAATATAGATTTGTTCCTGTGTGTTGCACAGAGCCCTAATCTGGGTTGCAGAGGTGGTTTGAAAATATTTACTCATTGTTTCTCTTGGTCATGGTTTGGGAGTGAAGCTGTGGGAGAGCTTTATTATCAAAGACAAGTTCTAAACAATTCTAAGATTAGCTTGTTCTGCCTCCCTCTTGCTGCTCCCTGTCCCTTCCAATAGCTCCTGGGAGAGCTCAGGGGCCGGGCCTGGCCCATGGGACAGGCTCAGGGGGTCCCAGCACAGCTGGGGGCAAGCCTTGCTGGATGGACAGAGTGCCCAGGGAACGTGGCAAGAAGGGTTTTTCCCAGCTGCAGCCTGGGAGATGGCATCTTCCCAGTCCCGGGGCTGTGTGGAGCGTGGGGCATTTCCACACAAGTGGAAACTCCAGAGAGTCGGAAAAGCTGCTGGGAGAAGTGACTGCTGTATCCCACCAAATAATTGTTTAATACACTCCCAATACCCCCCGTGGGGCTGAGTCCCTGGAGCTGAGGGGAGGGAGAGGAGGCAGCTCAGCACAGCCAAGGAAGCTGTTTGCAGCCGCCGCAGAGGAGCAGCACGGGGGTGGGGGTGTGTGTGCTTCAGAGTGCCTGCTCTGCCCAGCCATCTGGCATCTCCACTTTTTTTTGGGAGGAATTAACCACGTGCAGAGCTTCCACGCTCTCCTGCAAGTCAGACTTAACCTGAAGTCTAAGAGCAGCACTGACACTCGCAGCTTTTCCTTGGATCACATGACCCTGCTCTCCACTGCTCCCGACATCCCTGCTTGCCCAGGGTGTGCTTTCACCTGAAAAGAAGCAGCAGTTCACATTTTGGGGGTTTGGGGGTTTTCTCTTTTTTGTTTTATTTTGTTTTCCCCACGGCAAAGGAAACCAGTCCCAATCCAGCGAAGCACACACCAACCTTAAATTCATGTCTACAACACATGTTTTTCAGGACTGGGGCTACCACAGACTTTTTCTTAGCAGCCCTACATCAATTAGGAGGATGCTGCAGTCCCGTAGGATCTATCTGACAGACATGCCCTGAGGTTTTAAGTTGTTTTGGTCTTTTGCACAATTCGAACAAAACCCACAAAGCTACTCCTATACTTCAGTTATTCTGGGGCCGTGTCCTCCAGCACTGAAATACCCGAGACTGAGGAAAAACTTGCAAAGAGTCTAAGAAGTAGGAAAAACAGTTGAGGAGAGTCATTAAAACACTTAACACCTCCCGTGAATGCAATTTGCATCCCACTTGCATTGTAGAAAGACTGGGTAATTTCTCACAGTGACAGTCAGATACAAATGAGATGTGTTCCCATTACACACATTAAAAAAAAAGGAAATAAAGATTTAAACAAAGAATAAAAGCCCTGTTTTGGTGCCTAGTCCCAGTACTCCTCTTAGAGATAGCGGGAGCTGCTAAGTTTGTGCCTTTGGAAACACAGTAGGAAGCACCTGGTGGGATACCCATCCATCCTGGCCCCCCGAGGGAGCGATGACTCAGAGTAAAACCCGTGGCATCCCCGCTGCGTTCCCAGCCTGCTCCCCTCCACAGACACAGCAGCTCATCAAGACACTGCAGGCTGCTCCTCCTCATCTCAGAAACTCTTCTTCAGGGGAAATCAAATTGCTATTTTCCTCCAAGTGCCAGAACTCAGGCTCGCCCGTGTTTCCCTCAGCGGGAAACAATGACAGAAAGAGCCGTGCCTGACTCATGCCTTCACTGATTCACACCGGAGAGCCCCAGCACCAGGAAGAGCCGAGCAGACAGACACTCAGGGAGAGATGTTATGGGTGAGTTTAGTGAGGTTTGCATTTCTCCCCACACAGCCCCTGTGCCCAGTTGGGCATCGAATTCTCCTCTCTTTCCCGCAGCCCCAGCAGAGCTCAGCCTGGTTCAGGCGTCTGCTCTGCCCTTCACGAGCCCTGCCAAGCCACGCTCTGGGGCCAGGGGATCTTGTAATCCAAACAGGCCCAGAATGACAAACAAGACAGGAGCGTGTCCCCTCTGGAGAGGGGGATGTGGGGTGATTGATGAGGGGAGGGGAAGGGATTGATTGCAAAGAAAGGTTTTATGGCAATCCCCGGCCTAATAAAACTAAAATAGGGCAATTTCTTATTCTGAAATCCGTCAGTGACCTTTGGCAAATCAATTCATCTCTGTCTGTGGCTCGAGTAAATGGGAATAATACAGCCTTGCTGTATGGAAAACCCTGGGTAATTCTGAGATGAAAGCTGCTTTATTGGTACCAGTATCATCCCTCATTGCCATTAGCATAATAACAGATCTATCACCTAGCAACAGAGCAGCAACTCTCCCTGCTCTGCTTGGCCACGGATTCTCCTTGAATTTTGGCTCTCTAGCAATCTGCTTTTCATTTCAAGAGGTTTTACAGCCCGTGGCTATTCTTCCCTTTTCTCTCCCTGCTGCGGACAAGCACATCTGCCATGTCCCAAGTCCTCCTGCCCCCCTTTAACCTCTTCCCTAGCCCTGCTGTCCATGTGAGTGGTTAGCGTGTCACCATCAGCTGACACAGCAAACAGCATTTGCCTCTCTCAGCTGAGGCACCCCAGCAGTTTTGAATTTTAAAATATATGTACAAACTTAGGATGTATGTAACCCTAGAAAGAGAACTATTTATCAGATGTGCACAAATTACAAGGGGAAAATGTGGTAATCGGGAAAATTTATAAAATGTTACAAAAGCAACCCTTTCCCCAGACATTCCAGGCATCGGTTTGAAGGACAAATTTGCACATATGTAAATAACACTGACCACTGAGGATCAGGAGTCCTGCCTAGTCCTATGATGCCTTTAGACATGTGACAGGAGCACTCCTTCCACCCTCAAGTGATACACAGACCAATCTAAACCACTAAAACCAGCACCAGCAACAAACTGGAGAGAGAGTCAAAGGGAAAGATAAGGATAGTAAAAGCATTGTCCTGTCTTGTCCAAGAAAAGCCATTCCTAACACCTATTTTTTTCTCTAAGGTAGTTTTAATATCGTTAGTTCAGGGAAGCAGTTTACAACACCACCACCAAAAAAAAAAACAAAACAGAATCAAAGTCTCCAGTGCTTGAGTCTTGGCCAGAACCAGAGTCCAAGGTCAGCCCTGTTGGTTCATTACTGCTCACCTCACCCTCCTCTGAGTGCAGCAAAACATCACCATCTTCTCTCTCTTTCTGAAGTTCCCACCTCTCAGATTTGAAGGAGGATGATGCTTCAAAAAGCCTAAAACAAAGAGGCTGCACCAGTTGTGCTTGTGCTGCAAGGTACCTCATCCCAGTGCCCTCTGCGGGTGAGAGACTTGGGAGATTTGGATTCTCCCCTCTGGAATGACTGCTATAAAGGAGCACTGTCCCTGGGCCATCAGTCTGACACTTCCCAGCAGGCCAATGTGCCAGCCTGGGGTGCTGATTGCCCAGCACAGCCCGTGCTGTTCCCTCCCGCAGCTGGAACTGAGGGGTTGCTGCCGCTCCCTGCACATGCAGCTCCTCTCCAGGGGAAGGGGCAGGAGGGAGCCCGGCTTTCAGATGCTTTTTGGGCGACAGTGCTGGGGGAGAACCCCCCCCCCCCTTCCTGCCTCAGAAGATGCCTGTGAGGAGGAGCACAGATCGTGGAGCTGGCACATCCATCATCATTAGATTTCCTCAGAAAGAAAACTCCATTTGGACCATTGCTTTATTTTTCCACAGTGTTTGTGCTTTGGAGTGAAGTTTTTTTTGTGTGTGTGTTTCTTTCTTAGAGGTACTCTGATCTCGTGTGTGGAAAAAAAGGATGGTTTTGGTGTCTCAGGTGGCTGTCAGATTCCATTTTCCCAACTTCAGCTTCCCCCAGCCCCTGCAGGTTGCTGCTCATAGCAGCTCTCGTGAGTCCTGGCCGCTTTCTCCTCTTCCTCTGTGTCCCAGAGAAGTGAGAACGAAAAAAACAAAGGAAGGAATCTTCCCTGCCTAATTTAATGAGCCCAGTGCAGTGCAGGAGTCAGGGATGTCTCCACTGGTCAACCTCAGCACACATACCCAGTGACCCACCTGATGGGCAACAGAGCAGGAATTAGTTAGGTTTGACCTCATCTCCCTTTCCAGGGACTCTCCCTCACTGGGAAGAACCCCTCTCTGGGACACATCTTACAGCCTCTCAGTTACTTGCTCCCTGAATAACCCTTTATATAATACATGTAGACTAGGGAGAAATATGGAGAAGGTGTGCACAAGGATTTTTAGAGCCCGAATTTAAAGAAAAAGAATAGAAAAAAGAAATGGAAAAAGGGGAAAAGTCCTCAGTGCTCACTGTGGATTTGAGAAGGATTGAGATGCCAAATTTAACAGCCAGCTGGGAGGAGATCCTTGCATTTTAAAGGAGGAGGGAGGGGGACATCACTGCAGGACAAAAAGCAGTTGCATGAGCAGAGGGAGTAATTGGGCCTCCCGTGGGGGAGACAGGCAGTGGCTCCTCTACCTCCCTATGTATTCTACCACCCATGGAACTTCCAGGAACAATGTGATTTCTGCAACCACTTCATCCCTGAGAGCTGTGGCTGAGCTTGGCCTACAGCGCAGAAGTGGCCAGGGCAGACAGACACACATTGAGGGACAGACAACATTCAGTGATGCTGCAACCCCTTACCTGGTGTGAATCAGCCAACAGACACTCCCCTGTGAGTTGGATATTAATGAACAATAATATTAATGGATATTAAAATGCATGAGTGCCACCCTAGGTTTATGTGACTAGTTATTAAAAACCATTGTAGAGTCGGTAGCTCTTTAAGATTCTGAGGGCACAGCAGCCGCTCCAAGGCATCAATTACCTTTCCTTTCAGAGATGAAACACCGCCACAGAGCTATATCGTGTTTCCAGGTCAGTACCTGGGCCTGAGCAGGGCTGTCACCATGGTGCTGCCTGGCACTCAGACAGACAGTGACAAGGGTAATTGCCAGCAGTTTGTCTTTCTTGTCCCTCATCCCCTGAGCACAAACCACAACGGGTTTAAGAAACCAACTTTTAAGATTTCATTTAACATGCCTGAAAGGTATTTGGGGCAAGGATGGTCAGCATGAAACGCTTGTCAAAATTGTTTCTGAGATGTCAGCATCCCTCTCAACAAGCTGAGCCTGAGCTTCTCTAATTGCCAGGTAATCCCATCCTCCCAGGCTGAGATGCACAGGTAACTAATCGGTTCCTAACCTGGCTGTAACTAGGGATTTGGTGTCTTCATCCAAAGGGGATTGCAGGTAACTGAATAAAGATGAGATGGCGATGCCCGAGGCTGACACTGTCCATGCCAGCTGCTCTCCTGGCAACCACTGTTCAAGCAGGAGAAAATATCCCGAGGAAAGGACAGGCTGGGAAGAGAAGCAGCTGCCTGATCACACAGCGTTAGGTTCCCCTCTGCAAAGACAGGAAAAGTGGAGGATATTTGTTTCATGCCATCCTTTCTTCCCTGTAATGTTTGGCCATCCTTAAATCAGGGTCATGAGATTTTTTTTTTTTGGAAGGAGCATTTTTGCACACAGGTATGCAGTGCCTGAGGGCAAAGGGAGGTTTTCCCCTCTGGACTGACATTGCAGTGTGCAGGCCAGGTGCTTAGGGGGAAATTCCTGAAGCAGAAGAATCCCTATGACCCGGATCAGGCCCTGTCACGGGCAGAGATGGTGGGAGTCAAGGTTGTTTTGTCAGAGGAACGGTCGGATTTGGACTGTGTGAAGGGTCTCCTGTCCTTCATCTAACGGAGGGGTTTAGCCTCACAGAAAACCCTGCACCGTGTGTAAAGCCCTGGCTCAGGACTAAGCTCAAAGCCAGGGAAATCAGAGGGAGCTGCAAGTCTGCAGGGTCCCAAGGCAGGTCTGTGGGAGCAGCACATCCTTCCCAGCCCTGGCACAGTCGGGAATGAAATGTGGAACCCAGGAAAAAAAACCTGGATTGGAGGCGGGGAAGAGAGCATTCTGCTGACACTTAAAGACAGGGTGTGTTACATGCTCTAGTCCCATCCCCAGGCCATCTGCCAGCCCAGGTCCTCAATCAGAGGATGGAGCACAAGTATCTCTCCTGGCTGTACCCACAGCGGTGGGCAGGATGGGGCAGGGGTCAGATGCCAAGTCCTGCAGGAACACGTCTTGGAGCTAAGACTGGCACGTATCTTTGCCATGCAAGTCCTCTCCTGGTGCCTCAGCACAGGCAAAGGGGGGACTGCACTCGGCCGTAGGCAGTTAAAAGCTTCCTTCTGCAGAGCAGACCTAAATGTGTCATCTTTTCTGCTTGGAAAAGAGAGCACAGATCTGAGAATTAAAAAATTCTGAGCATCCGTGGGATTTGCCAGATCAAACTGCTCTAAAGCACTGGCAGCTCCTTGAATTCACACAGGCAGCGCTGCCCCATCCCTGCCCCCTCATCGGACCAGGAGGAGAGGGGGAATGACAGCGGCGACTAAGGACTGCAAGGATTTCTGCATCCAACGCACCGTGCATTCAGCAGCCTTAGAGGAGCCGAATCCCCACCAGGCACGCTGTGAAACAGCGGCAGAATTAACTGCACCCTGAGGCACTCCGGGACAGCCCAGGCACGGGGAAAGGACAGCGGGGTCACATCCAGGTGCATCCGTGCGTGAAATGCGGAAACGAAAGGCTGTAAAAGGGGCCCCTGGGACGTGGTAACACATTGTCCTTGTAACGCACAGGACAACCCTGCTCTGCTCTGGGGCTCTGCTTCGTCCCAGTTCCATTTCTGCAGATAGACGGCACAGGCAGCTGACACAGCCCCCGAATAACTGCCCCCTTCCATTTTGCGGTAACTTCTTGGCAGAACAAACACGCTAAAATACTTGTCCACGGGCACCTGGGGGTGCAGTTCTGCAGGACCTTGGACGGGGGGGGCGGCGGGGACTGGCAGTCCCGTCCCACCTGTGTTGCTCCTGTCCCCTCCCTGATGCAGGGAAGCACGCGGGGGCTCAGGGGAGCCGAAACCAGCCCGGCAAACAAGTCACTTATTTTCCAGCTCAGTCCCTCCCCGTGAAGTGTTGCAAAAACCAGCCCCGGGGTGGGGAGAGGGCAGGGGCAGGTCAAGCAGAGTTGGGGGAGGGTGGCGACCGCAAGAAGAAAGGGATGGGTGGTCCAGACGCAGCCTTGGTTTTGGGAGGCTTCAGCTGTGGGAGAGCTGCCCCTCCCCAAGCCCTTGTCTTCCCTCCGGTTTCGTTTGCCTGAGTCAATAATCACTGTGGTGACTCTCAGAGGAAGCCAAACCCGGCTGTCTTTGCTGAGACGGTTCCTGCCGTGCGCTGCTGTCTGGGGCAGGCAGAGGTGGGAGGGAAAAACCCCATTTTGTCCCACAGCTGTAAGCACAGGACAGTATTCCGTCCTCCACGGAAACAGAAGGAGGGAAGCTATTTAGAAATACAGCCTCTGGCGACCTTTGTTTTAGGTTGAGCCCGTCCTTCCTAGTTGTAGGAGAGAGAAGGAATTGGAGGATTTTTACATGTATAGGAAGAAGAGTGCTATTAACACAAATATTAATATATTTATGATCTGTATGTCAAAAATGCCATAATTCCATTCTTAGATAATAACCAAAATTTTAAAACAAGCCTAGAACCTCACCCTTAATCAATAAACATCTAATTTCTCCTCTCTTGGGCTTTTGAGTGCCCTGGCATCAGCAGGCAGATGCTCCAGAAGACTCCAAATCCCGCTCCAGGCTCTACCCTGATGTCTTTTGTTCCTAACAGCAGCTAATTGCCTGCACCTCAGCAACAGAAAGCAGCATATTCCAGGCTTCTTTTGAGATTAAATATTGAAAAGACTCCGGGTGTTTTCACCCCCCTCCCCTACAAACATACTCAAGGCATCTGTTCCAAGGCAATTAAGGCAACGCAAAGGTGCCGCGTGAAATCCACACCGATCTTGGGGATACAAAAGAGAAAATTGACCATTTTTGGCCACGGAGGATTAAAAAAACAGGGAAAAGCCAAACTCCTGCGCAAAGCAATAATGTCCCTGGAGTTCCTGCTCACTTTGCGATAAGCACAGCCCGTAATGAGCTTGGGGTGCTTCAAACAGTGAAGTTTAAAGCTGCATTACAAAGGAGTAAATAAAGGGGCAGGTTCCTCTTGGGATGGAGGAAAACCTCCATCCCATTTTGCCAGGGACTCGCTGACAAACCATTTTCCTGGTGCACTGGGAACTGAAAAGTCTCCTCCAAACCCGACCCAGCCCGTTTCCAGCCACACACCAAGGGATTTTATTGCAAAGATCAAGTGATGTCAAGTGCGACAACACCAAAGTAACTGTTATTTACTTTTAGGATTTGTAAACCTCTGCGCTCAGGAATTTTAATATTCAGCAGCCCATTTACAGGAGAAGTATAAAGACACAAAGACCAACACCTTTAGCAACAGATGCCGACTTCCGTTCCTTCTCGCTGAATAAATTCAACACCTGTTTTTCCAGGTAGAAGAGCTGGAAAAAACACTGAATGAAAACACTTCTAACACTGCAGATCCTGAACTGCTGCCCAGAGATCGGTTAGTTTGTAAACCCCTTTTTTAAGTGTTTCACAGCTGCTCCATTAACTCCGCTGGGTTGTGCATATGATCAGCAGCTCAGAAAGGCCCCGCAGAGGCGCTTCCATCGCGCACCCAAAGCTCAGCACTGCTCCTTCCCTGATGTACAGTCTGAAGTGTAGAAGTGCGTTTTCAGCTCTATCAAACAGGTTCATTAAGGGCTTGGTGCCAAACCTCTGGCAATCATCACAAAAAAGAGCTCAGCTGATTGTGGAGGTCTCCGGATCAGTTCTTCTGGAACCAGATTTGAAGACAGGAGGAGGAAAAAAAAGGTACTTACCTTAGAACAGTTCCCTCGCTCGCATCTGGACACAGCAAGGCAGCGCTCAGGAGCAGTTCAGTGTCATCCTTTTGGATCTCTGCTTTAAGGCGGTAAGAGCTTGGGCACTCCTACCAGCCTCCACTGGTCACAGAGCTGGGATAATGCCCAGCCTGGCTGCATGAGCTGCAGAGGAACGACAGCAGCCAGGTGCAAAGGACAGACCTTGATGGGTGAAGGGACAGGTGCTGTCAATCTTCTGCTCACCTCACCCTTCTGCTGCTTGTTTTCATGGGATCACACGTGGTTTGGGTTGGAAGGGACCTTAAAGCTCCAGTTCCATCTTCCTGCCATGGGCAGGGATACCTTCCACTAGACCAGGTTGCTCCAAGCCCTGTCCAACCTGGCTTGGAGGGTTTTTTTCCAAGATTATCCTTCGCTCCGCAGTGGCCCCTGGCAAACAGAGTCAGCAGTCCGTGGCAATCTTGTCTAAAAAGTACATGTATTTAATAATGATACCAAATACAGTTTTCCCCCCTGGAATTTCCACTATGGCATTTCAGTAAATCCCTTCTATAGTCACTGCAGCTGGACTGTACAGAGCTACTGTCTACACTGGATACAAGGTTATGTTTTAGCAGTGCAGTACTCATATTTCTCTATAAATATAGTAAAAGATTTAACATTTGCTTTCATTCTGATTCTTACACATATTTACTGGGTTTTCACAAAAAATACAGGTCTCTTTCCTGCCTCCCCCAACCTTTTATTGGGTTCCAAATAAACCTGAGTTTGTAATTCAAGTCAGCATCTGCCATCTGTTCAGGTACATGAGTCTGGCACACAAAAAGGGTGCGATTTCAGTGGTCCCTGATTTCAGTGGTCCCTGCTCGCTGCCTTTGCAGCAAAGGCATGTTCTTAGCATGAAGGAAATGAGAATGCTTTGACATTTCTAAATGAAAAGAGCTAAAATGGCCCCCTGGGATGCACAGGTGCTCTGTACAAACAGAATACAACATTTTTTGATGTGAAAATGAATAAAATTATTTCAGGGCTGTCTTTCTCATCCTATTGGGATGCAGATTTTGGTGTAAAGTGTTGTGCTGCAAACCAGGAACACATGCTCAGCTGTGGGCTCTGCTGGGGACCTCCTCCCCTGCCTCTGCCCCAGTCCTTGAACACCTTGCTCATGAAACTGGAAGGAAAACACCTCAAAAATGGGCAACTCTCACTCTTAGCATTTGCCTGGACACCAAACCAAGGGGGCAACAAAATTGTTTGCCAAAATATGGATGAAAATAGGGCTAAACCTTCTAATTTATAGGAAATGGGGTTGAAGACAAAAACAGAACCAAATAAAAAAATATTGCCAACCTCTCAGATGTATTTTTTACTTAGAAAAACATAACCAGTATGCAGGACATGGTGTCTCTTAAGAAAGTTAATCTTCACTGCTCATAACAACACCCAATTTTTGGTAACCACTGCATTACCAATGCTGGAGTATAAAGCAACCTTGGTAAAGGTTCATGTATCCTTTATTAGTCATTTTAATTCACTGCAGTCTCTCAGAGAAGCCTTCAGGTGCGTCCAAAGCTGCCTTGCTGTAACAGGGGCTAGTGCAGGTGTAGGCTGGGTTGTTTAAACACAGCCTTTTACAATCTGGATTTCTGTTTGAAGCATCTTCTTGCAGGCCCATCATATGAAAGGAACAGGCCTTTAGTGAGGTGAATTTCCACATGACAACACTTGTTTTTAAATAGTCCTGTTTCTTGTGAGTGATGTGATTAAATCAGTGGGGTTTTTTAGGGAAGAAAAATTATCCTGTTTTTAGCTACTTTATGTAACCAACAGTAAAATCTGCTTTGACTTCCAGCATTCCCACTTTTTCTGAACGTTGAGATCACTTGTGTCTTTATTCAAAGCTCACAGCACCGTCATCTCCTCAGCAGCGCTAGTCAGCAAGCTGACTTCGGACAGAGTATCTGGAGTTTCTCCCCTTGCCCACCCTGTGAACAATGCCTGGAGCAGTGCCACGTCCTGTGTGGCACAGGCAGGAGGAGCAGGGACAGTCTTACCACAGATCCTGGCACCATACAGATCACCTCGAGGAACCAAACCCTCGACACCTCCAACCAGCCTTCCTGCAACACCAGGTGAGAGCAGTGAAAGTACACATTCACGTGGCTCTTTCAGGACATGTTTTACTGTACAGTCAGGTGCCAAATGCTAATATATCTTAACAGCATGAGCAGAGCCCTTTTCTTTCAACTTCAATATGCAGGACAACGCCTTCCTCATGAGCAAACCTCCGGTTTCCTGCACTGGAGCACTGCAGTGTGTTCTGCAGTGACAGTAACATGCCTGTGGCTCTCCCTTCTTGTTTAAAGTGGAAAAAGGTGAGATCCCAGAGCAGAGCAGAGCAAATCCCAGGATGTCAGGCTAACACTGGCCGCTGACAGCATCTGCAGTGAAGGAAATCTGGGTGGGGCTCATCTGCTGCAGCTGAGGCTTCTCGCTGGCCGACTGCATCGTCTGGCTCCTCTTCCTCAGCATCTGTCCAATCCCCATCATGGGGAACCTGCCCCTGCTTTTCACACAGTTGGGGCTTCCTAGGGGGTTGTTGGACACCAGCTGGGTGGGGGACACGGCTTCTTCCTTCGCCGGATACGCTTTTTCTTCGTAGGTGAAAGAGACCTGGGTGGGGTGGATGGGGGACGTGCTCCCTGGGGGGAAAAGCGGGGACAGTGTCCTTTCACTGGAGCTTTTGTAGGGGAAATTCATTGGGGAGCCTAAAATTCTGTACTGGTGAGAGGGGGAAACCTGGTCTATTTGGTCATCTCTGTCAACTGACTCAAAGGAGTGCACAATGTTGAGGATGAGGGGGGAGTCCTTGGCTCGGCCCCCGCTCCGGGCCGGCTCCTGCTGTGGGGGAGATTCCTGCCTCTTGAAGATCCGAGGGGTCCTGGGGGGTGGCTGCTGGACCTCCAGGTACTCCAGGGAGCTGGAAGTGACGCAGCCTGCCTTGGTCACCAGGGGTTCGTGGAAAGGGCTCACCCCCCCGCTGGAGTCTGCAAAGCAAGCGGAGAGGGAACCAGGAGAGCGGGTTGGAGTTACCAGCACTGCCTTCCCCCGCAGGCAGGTCCCACATCCCCTGGGACACACTGCACAGGGGCCTGACATGCACCAGCCACCACAAGCTCTGGGGGACACACACTCAGAACCTTGTTCCCTGACTTAGGGACACACAATCAGAACCCAATTCCCTCACTCTCACTCAATACTTATGCTGTTGTTCCATGGGAAATTCATCTGCCCCTTCCCTCAAAGGCAGCAGCAGAGCTTAAACTGAGTGGGACAAAGACTTGAAAAGAAAACCCCCAGGTGTCTTCAGCTGTTTGTATTAATTATATTCTCTAAGGCCAAGCCTGATAAGTCTCACGTTTCTCCTCTCTTAGCACAGCTTTGCCTGGCTCTTACTGGATCTGTGTCCTGTATTCACTGCCATACCTAGAGCCACAGTGAGTTAATCCCTGGTGTCTTTCCTTGCATTTTGGAACAGAATCTGCTCTTGGTTTCACACATGTAAATGTGGAGTAGCTGCACTGGCCAGATTCAGGCTGTTATAGCTGGAACAGATTTGCTGCATCGACTTCAGCAAGAACCTTCCTCCAGCAAGGACCGAAAATAAATGGAAAAATCTTTGCAGGATTTGGCCCAGTAAAAAACAAAGCAGCTTGTGGAGAAGAGCTGCTCAGTTTCTACAGGCTGCTGGCACTGGCTTATGCCAAGCATGTTTTGCTGCCTTTATGGAAAGCTGTCCAAGGAGCCTCACTGCCAGGTCCCCCTAATTGAATTAAACCACCAGTTAATCACTGTCCATGAGTTCCCTCAAACCACCTAAAAGGGATCTAAAATAATTTAGGCCTGCCAGTCCTCAGGTCACAGCCACAAATCTCACACGTATTTCTTGTGAAGGGAGGGGTCTCATCAGGGGTTGAGACCTGAATGGATGATCAGGATGGAATCTCACACTCAGAGTTTTCTGGCAAAAGCAGACCAAGGTTAATCCAACCGGTTTCTTTCTAAAACTGGTCAAAATTATTTGACCACTTCATTAAGATGTGTCAAAATATGGTTTCTATAAAAGAAATGCTTTAGCTGAGATCTGAATGATTTTCAGGTTTCAGATCAAAAAAGCAGGGGGAAACCTAAAGAGGAACAAAACCTAGTAGGTTGACTTCCCTCTGTGCCTTCCTACCAAAAGGGTCAACAAATGGGAGAAAAATGGGCATTTTTAAGTGGTGGGGTTTTTTACATTTTTCACAAGAAGTATGTCCCATTTCTAACCAGCTCTCTGGACTCCTGCTGCCTTGCAGCAGAAGTGCCTCTGCTGCCACACAAACATCATTTGGATCTATTTTGTTTTTTAGGTTGACATATGAAGTCATGAGAACAATCATGAAACCACCAGGAGCCACCACTCTAAATACCCCCCTGACACCACAGCAAATGCTTTATATCACTCTGCTTCCCCACACTGCTCTGTAGTGATCACCCCTTATTTAGTTCCTTATTTAACAACCAGCTACATCTCCCCTTCCTGCTCCTCAAGGTCTCCCCTTCATGTGTGCACTAGCAACACTGCCCTTTCCCTCTACTCCTTTCTCCCACCTCCTTTTGCCAGCTCTCACCCATCCCTCCCACCTGGTGTGATTAATGGTCTCCTCTGGCTGTCACATATTTTCCTTTCCCTGCTCATGTTTTTTCCCCCTCCCTTTGCTGCCTAAAATGTGCTGAGCTTGCCAGTCCCACCTGCCTTTCCCCTTTCTCCACCATCAGCTGCTGCCCACTGCTTCTCCCAGGGATGCCACTGCTACTGGCACATCCTCAGGGTCAGGGATTCTCCCATGCTGCTGCTCAGCCCCCTCTCAGGAAAACACATTCTCTGGTAGGAAGAAGCTTGTCTACCAGCTCTGGTTTGGCAGTGATCTGGGGTGGGTGTTGATGCTTTCAAAACACCAGTGTGAGTGCAGATGACTTTGTGTAAATAGGCAAAGAAAGCTTTTTTTAAAGCACTGCAGGAACTCTGTCAAACACGAGGAGAAGTAAAAGTGAGGGTTCATGACTGCTGAGCACCGTTCAGGACATTCTGCTCCACGTTTGACGACGTTATCCCATGCCAGCTCCTGAGCTGACAGCAGTGCAAGCCCATTTTTACTCACAGACACGCACCACACACAGGACAGACTCACTAACACTCATTAACGTGCACACAGGGACACATCACAGGCGTTTCTTCCACTGACCTTTCTCGGGACCCCCGGCCTTGGTGCCTTTCCGGTCCTTCAGCAGAGCCTTGGTGTTCTGTATCTGTGAGATAAGACAGGAAGAAGGCTGTCTATATGAAACTGGACTTTTCTCAGTTTTCTTTGGGGGCTGACGGTGAAGAATCTCCCCTTTCTTTCCTTGTTCTTTGAGTTTTTTGTCCTTTAAGTTGTAAAACAAACAAGAACAGTTTGGTTTACTCAAGGGAAGGTTCAGCGATGCGCAAGCACTCCGCTTACCCAAGCTGGATTAAGAACTTCACATTTACAAGGAACTTCTCCTGACTGCTCAGAACAACTAAATTTTCCACGTCTCATTTTCCTCTGACACGATTTCATGGCTCCAATCAGCTCTGACATCCAGGCAGTGAGAAAGATGGGTTTGGAAAATTAAAGGAAAAGGAAAGTTTTCTCTTCAGAGGACATTTGTCCTCACTGGAGGAAGCAGATACAGGTATGGGCTTCGCCATATCTGAAATACCCTATTTAAGCACCAAAAAAGGTCTTTGATTTCTCTTTATTCCTTCCTCTGACATTTAAAAAGGTGAGCTGCAGAGCTTTAAAGAAGTTTAAACTCTTTCATAATTTCTTTTCTGTCCAGACAAGATCCGGAGGAATACGGCTCTTGATTTTACAGCATCTCTGGAACTGCACAAGACAGGGAAGGGGAGAAAATTCCTGGCCCACCCCTTCCCTGAGCTCTAACTCCAAGTCATGAGAGGGAAGAGCTGAAGATGGGATTGCAAGAGCACATATCCAAAATAGGTTTGATCTCCAAGGATGACAGAGGAGAAACACAACCTGGGAGTAGGACTCTGAAGAGGAATCCAATTTTCAAAGCACTGTTTTACAGCGAAAATTCACTGCCTCTTCTTTCCATCACTGGATTCAGCAAGCTGTGAAAACATCCTGTACTACTGATTTCTAGGGGAGCCAAAAGTCTTATTTCACGTCAAAAAAATCAGGCATCAAATTTGTGGCTTTATTTTGCTACCCCTCAAAGGCTTCAAGGGTATCTTTCTGAAACAGAGTGGAGTGGTGTAGTTTGAGATGTCCCTCCCAAAGAAGAGGGCCTTTTGTTTTGGTTGGTTTGGGCTTTTTCCCGTGGTCATAATTCTCATTTAAGCAACATGTTTTGCTGCATCTTATTAAAAAGTCACTGTGAATACAAGTCCTTTTTAAAAAATGCAAGGAACTTCCTTCCCCCAGTTACATGTTTCCATCCTTTATTTCCTCCAGTTCCCTTCCCTTTGGCCAACTAAAGCTGGCTGACCCTTCCACAGCCACGAGCACACCACAGAACTGCTGTCACTCTGCATGACACCTTCATCCACCCCGTGTCTTTGGTGCCTTTAGAGGCTGTAAACACCTCTGGCACCAAGCATTTATTCCTGCCTGGACACACTGTGCTTGGAGCAAAACAACAGTGTTGGATCAGGCCCAGGCATTGCACAGTCACTCCTGATGAGGATGGAGGAGTAACAACAGCAGTGGTGATGATGATATTAATAAGAACATTCATAATAATAATATTGCTGTGTGAATAACCTCCTGCCACAATACAGGCAGTGGCCTTCACCCTGCTAGGGTGTTTTCTCAGCCACACGACACAATTCAAGCACCCACAGCAAAGAAAACTCATATAGCCGGTGTCAGCAATTAATTAGTTCATGCTGGATGAGCACTGGAAATGGTCTTAGAAGTGTTTTTAAAACTATTAACGTTGCTCCTTAATGACCAAGGTTGTGAGAGGGGAAATGACGAAATCCTAGGCTCCCAAAGTGCCACACACTATTATATTTTAAAAGGGAAGGAAGATTTCATTCAGGGGAGTTTTAAGAGTTTGCTTGGCCACGTCGTGCTGCCCAACAATGCAGGATTTGTACCGGTACTTTATACTTGATAGGTTGGGAATTACATCATCCTTTGCTATTTCCTGTCTTGACCTTGACCCTCAAACCCACCCTTAGTCCCAGCAACGGATTTGAAAGACAGATAAAGGGTGTTTGCCTTGGCCCTGTCTGAAATGGTGATAGGGCAGTGACACAAGCTCCTAAAAATTGCACATTCCCTGGGTCTGAGCCCTCCAGCTGCCCTGGGGGAAGCAGGTACCCCCAGCCTGCTCCCCTGGGTGCTCTGGAGGGACAGCCACTCATCCCTTGAGATGTCTCCCACTAAAGGAGAGATGGAGAGAGAGACACAGACTCGTGTCTGCCTCCCTCCTCCCTGTCCATGCCAAGCACTCCAGTGAAACCAGCCTGCAATAGCCTGGTTCCTTGGCAGTGCCAGCCGCTCCCAGCACCCTAAAAAACCCAATGGAGAGCAGTGGCTTGGCATGACCACTGCCTCCATGCCCCCTGCCTGAGGCCAAGCCCTTCTTTCACACCCCTGGAGAGAGGTGGATGAAACTCAGTCATCAGCTGGAGCCGTTGCTGACCATCCCTCCCATCCCTCTCCCTGCTATTCCCATGGCAACACACAGCTCTGCTCTTGTGCAGTGCCTGCAAGGGGACCAGTGTCTCCCAGTTCCTGCTCTGGAAATGGCAGGGAGGGATAAGGGGACTCTCTCTCCAGCTCATGAAACTTCCTGAGCTTACAAATCCCCTGCCCCTGAGTGCCAGTGGCACCTGCTGATCCCAGTGGCACGAGCTGGCACTGCCAGGGCTGTGTTGCCGCCCACATGAAGGCATTCCAGGAGAGATTCTACCTTAGATACAAATGGCAGGAGCACCCCAGGGCCTGCATTCCCCTCCCTGTACAGCTCCACCTGTCCCGGAACAGTAAGAATCACATAATCCCCTTGTGGAAATACAGCTGAAGCAACAGAAAACATTGTAGAATCACTGCCTTGGGTTGGAAGGGACCTTAAAGATCATCCAGTTCCACTCCCTGCCATGGGCAGGGATACCTTCCACCACACCAGGTTGCTCCAAGCCCTGTCCAAGCTGGCCCTGAACACTTCTCTCCTCAGCTGTGCCCATGCAGAAAAAGAAGAGAAAGAAGAGACTGTGTTATTATTATGGCAGTGTCTGCACTGTGAGTACATCCTGGTAACTATTTCAAGAAAGACATGACACCCCCTCATCCTCTAAATAGCTACCCTGGGACTAACTCTGAGTGCAGGAGAGGCTTTGGAAGGAGTTTTATCCCTAAGCATGCCCACAAACCAAACTGGGGCCAAACACCGGCGCTGCCGTTGGTTTCCAGTTATCCTTAGGGAAATCAAACATGGGCTGCAGGCAGGCCCTGCTGCAGCTTCCCCTGCACAGGGTCGGTGCACAGAAGCTGTGAGCCCATTCCTGGATGGCTGGCAGAGCCATGCCTGGCTCTGTCACTGCACAGAGAAGTGGCATCAGCAGCAGGAGGAAGCTGGCCCAGGCAGCAGCGAGACGCTCCATGCAGCATCCCGGTACCTGCCTGTGTTTCCAGGGAAAGGCTGCTCTGCAGCAGCTTGAATAAGCTGTCAGAGCATTGTGAAATATATTCATTGAGTCTACCCACTGCTGATACATTTTAAGTAAGATGGTTTTGATTTATGTAAGAAAAGAGTAAGTACTTTGCCCTGCTATTTCCACGGCTTGCAGCTCAGCTTGTCTTGCAAGGAGTCTTTGTGACAAACAAACCCAGCCACGACACAAATCTGCCCCTGCAATTAGACCATCAATCCAGAGCTGAGGAGTAGCTTTTGAAGCAGGCAGACTCTTCAAGAATGCTGCTCTTTGTGTTGGCACGGAAGACTTGCACAGCTCAGATTACTCTTGTAATTTTAGTGCTTGGCGAAGAATCAGCCAGGGAAGAAAAATCCAGCCTTGGTTTAATAAAAAATACCTTCTCTACTCACAGGCAAAAAGGCTGGAGAGCAGAGTTCTCCACCCTGTACCACCAAGGTCTTAAGATTCAAGGACAGTCTCAAGAAGAATCACTTTTGATGTTGTAAAACCAGCAGCTTGCACCCTGGAATGAAACTATGGAGCCCTATGATAAAGTTCACATTATTTTGCTAAACAGAGGCTTAAAACCTTTTAATTTCTTAAAAAAACCTCAAAGTCACCTTTACACTTCCACTCTAGGGGGTTGCTATTTGTTCCTTTGAAAAGGAATTGAGGGAATTATTTGTCCTTCACAGGAATGACCACAGGTCTTTTTTTTTTCTCCACATGTCCACAAACCCATCACCTTGAACCCAGTCACCAAGGACCCTCAAATTCCATCTGTTTTCAAAGCACTTTAAGAAGCTTTGATGAGCTTTACCTCATAGGAGTCTTTATTTGCCTTGTATTTTTCTATCTGGTAGAGTTGGTTCTTGTGGCAAATGCTGTCCTGGCCTTCGGCCTTCTGTGAAGAGAAAAGCACGGAAAAGTAAAATATTTGAGATAATTGGAGAAAATTAATGTTTAATTAATGTACTGTATCCACTCTTGGCATTCAGTGGAGGAGCATCAACTTGCAGAGCCGATGGCTTTGGTCCACTACATTTTGAATGCCACTGGTGGCATCATCAATAAAACATTCTTGTGAAAAGAACTGAGAAAAATAAAAAATGAAGAAGCTGCTGTCACATTGGAAGGCCCAGGACATACTCAGGGGCCAGGAAGGTCAGCAGGCGGTCAGATCACGTCAAACTTTCACCTAAGTTTTCACTTAAAAGCTAAATAAAACCTTAATAAGCCCTTAAGCTTCCTCTTGATCTCCTCAATCAAGTTACGTGATGTTATTGATATTTCGAGCAACAGAACTATGTCGACACAAGGACACAGCACATCACAATCACAGAATCACCATGTACACATAAGGCTCTCTCTGCATGGCAACAGTTTGCTTTCTGCAGGGTACCTGCCCTGCAGGAGGGGATCTCCTATGGAAACAGGGAGACACGAAGCCTATCAGCAATTACCTTTGCAACCTGGGGAATAACGTTATTAATTTGCAATGAATACTTCCCCTTCAGGCTACAAAATTAGGGAAAAAAATCCACCCCAGAACTCAGGTGAAGCCCTGAGTTTCCCAGCAAGCAGGGGAAACTTTTAGCCCTTTTTTCCCCCTGCTCAGCCACTCGTGCAGAGAACCAGAAAGCAGCAGGGCTCACCCTCAGGCTAGCCAGGTAACGCTCCAGCTTCTTATTGAGCAGGAAGTAGATGGCGAGCGTGTGGCTGGCCCTGTTGGAGAGCACGGTGTTGATGACATCACTGTTCTTGTAGCCCAGCTTCTCAGTCATGTGGAGCAGGACACTCTGGCTGAGGTCCTCCAGGTGAATCCTGCACAGGGGGAGAGGCAGAGCACCGAGTTGGAGCCATCCTGGTATTGGAACCATCCTGCCGGTGACGGAGCCTCAGAGCCTCGGAGGGGACCAGGCACAGCCTGACGGGCTCAGGGACATGGGAGTGATTATCTCTCTCTTCCCATTAAAAGGACAGGCTGTTTGGGAACCGCTGGCACTGCAGGAAGCTGTGATAGCTGAACAAACAGGACTCTGCCCACCATGTCCCATCCCTGGTATGAGACGGCACCGTGATGCTCAGCATGAGCCATTTGCCATTTACCCTGCACCTGACTGGTGAGGACCATCAAGATTGTCACAGAATCACAGTATCCATCTGGTTTTGAAGGAAAAGAGGTCAAATCCAACCCAGACAGGTCCCTGAAAGGTCCCTTTCATTGCAATCAAGCACCCCGGCATTCAGCTTCACGCCTTACCTGTCGCACAATGTCCATGCACTGAATAGAGAGGGAATTTCCTGATGGAAAAGGGGGATGTGCAGTGTTATTGCAGCAGCTCTCAGAGTGGTAACACTGCTGTTATAGCCCTGTCAGCTAAAAGCACACATCCAAGCCATGTTTACGTATCTGCTCTTCCACAGACTCTGTAACAGGCTCAGCCAAGTCAAGAAATGGAGGGGAAATGGCAAAGCAACATCTTAGTCTAAGTTAAAACCAGATTTTCCAAAGAACTCTGCTCCTATTTAGACCTCTAAGTGTTCTGGCCAGAGTCCCAGATGTATCTGTCAGCTCCCATCCATCTCCAAAGAAATGCTGGGTTTCACTTGGTTTCTAAAGGATATTCCTTACTCCAAATATCAAGCCTACTATCTGGCTAAGGCAACACAGGGGAGCTTAGGCTGGGGGCATTTTTGCCAGCTGCTTTCCCCTTTCCAAAGGATTACTCCCACCTTTCCCACTCCTGCCCTGCTGTACCCCCTGTCCTGTGCACCTGTGCTGTGAGGAATGCCCAGACAGCAGCCTGGGCCTGATCTACAGGACTTAGAGAAGATGTAAGCCAGTGTTTAACAGAAGAAAAAAAAACCAACAGTCTGGGAAATCTCAAACAACTCTTTCCCTTTGTTCCCCTTGCTTTTATTAACAGTCTTTCTGCCCCAAAGAAATGCTTGGGGTTGGGGTTTTTTCAAGTTCAAAAGCAAAACTTATCTTGGCCATTGCATGTTGAGACATCTGTACACCAAAAGAAATTCAAGCAATTTCCACTTGAAGTGCTCAGCAAAACGGGAAATTTTTGCTTGCCTCCAGGGAATTTCTTTAACAAAAGCCAGCTTATAAAAAGCCTGGGAGAGAATATTCTCCTGAAAATGCAGTTTTTGCCATTCTTCCACCTTATCTCCACGTTCTTCCCTTTCCTACCACGTTCCTGTCTTTGGAACAATGGCTGTTACGCCCAGAATAGCGCAAGAACATAACACAGCCTCTTCTGTGTTGATTAAGAGAGGAATTGCTTCTTTGCAAATTCAGCAGTGGATTTTTCACACACTGTTTCAACACACCTTATCCATTTCTGCACACCAAGGAAAACTTGGAGAAATTCCACCGAAGCTGACTCCGGTGGTACTTTCTGAGGCAAACTGAAAAGGAGTCAGGACACATGTTTAAATATCTCAAACTTTACAGATTATTTCCCCTGTAAAGCTCCAGTATGACAAAGTCTGGGTAGGTAAAGCTTGGGGCATCAACTCCTGAAACTAAAGCAAATATTATTACCAAAAAATGAAGTGAAAGAATCTCTGTGGCTTTTATCTTTTACAGCTTCAAATGAAATCTGGGTTCGGATAGAAGGAGTATCTACTTCTCTCCTAATTTCTGACAAAATAATGGGAAAAATCAGTGCAATGAGAAAGAAAGAAGGGAAGAAGTTGCCCACCTCACTGCACCAATAAGCAAACTCTGGAAGGGACCCACAACCTCACAAAAGCCTGACAACTGCAAGCCAGGAATTAAAAATAGAGGCATGAAAACACACCTACAAATGCAAAAGAATTGTGAAAGCACATTGAACCTTACTTCTATATTTTTTTCCTCTTTTCTGCAGCTAAGACTCAAACAGACAGGGAATTAAATTACCGCTCCAGCTCTCTGTTACACTTACGCTGACTTAACAGATACCACATTTACTGGATTGATTGGTCTCATTATGACAGTGATTTCATTAGCTTAATGACTCGTTCAGTTTACACTTATTTTCCTTTTCTTTAACACACAACGTTCACGTGCACCACACTCAGCACAGCCCAATGCACCACAGGCACTCAGATCTCCTTTTGCCGAACACCACACTGGGCAAGTTAACTCAACTGCCCTTAAATTTGCAGCAGGAATGTCAAAGAGAATGGATCTGCCCTGTTCTCGTTCCTTGTGAAACAATTCCTTGTAGGGGCCACCTTTATATTGTGCCCACGTGGGTCTGGGCATTGCAGGCCGCCCGTGTGCCCTGGGATGGCCCTGGTGATGCCCCCCTGGCATCCAAGCTGCTCAACACCCATCCAGCATAAACTTGGAGGGTGTAAAACCTGTGATTCTCCTCGGGTCAAAGACACAAAGAGATGGCCTGGGCTGGTGAATACCAAATCCTTTTTGGGTGGAGGGCAGCGGATTGGATGCTCAGATAAAAGTCATCACGCCTCCAGGCACATGCTACATCTGGTTTCTGACAAGTGCGGGGGGGGGAATTATGATCTTCACTGAGGGACTCTCCTCTTCGCGGAGTCAGGACAGAAATTTTGGAGCACTATCAAATTTTAAGCAGCAAAATTAGGCTTTGGTTTGCTGTCTTTGCCTCAGTGTTGCCCAAACTGCGAGCCAGTACCTCCTGCAGGTACTGGGCTGTGTATGAGGCACAGCTGGAGGACTTTGATGGAGCAAGGAGGTTTTATCTGATCAAACATAGACTTGTATTTCCAAGTGAGTTGCCTGAGGCTCCATTTACGGTCACTGGAGAGGAACTGGTGTTTCCTGGACACAGAGTCATCCTGAGGCAGAATCAAAGAGAAGGCAGATGAATCCTTATGTAAAGAGTGCCCTGGTTTCTCTGCAATGACTGCAAGGAGAGCCTTGCCTGGCTGGCTCATGTGGCAGCTCTGCATATGTTTAGAGTCAAACAAGATTATTTCTAACACCAAAGTGGACCACAAGTATCTTTCCTCCTTCTTCTTTTCCCCTGGATGGATGTTTGACTGACTGTGAGATTTGTTCTCTTCTTGCCTTTAGTCATGTATTCAGCAAGGTTCAAGATGAACAAGAAGGCAGGATCACTTAACTCTGACCTTTCTTTTCACTTAATCCACAGAGCATCATGGATATAGCACAAACAGGCAGAGCCTCTGCAGAAAAGTAACCTGGATTTTACTGAATCACAAGAAGATCAGAACTGCCCATCGCACATCCCCATTCCCAAGGAGCCAATTAATCCCATGATCTGCACCCCAGACCATCCTGCAAATAAATAATACACTGTAGGCCAGCTTCTAATTTAAGGTATTGCTTTTGACCATTCCAAGCAACACTTAACTCAATCCTACCAACTTTCACGATGGAGTGACAAAAGCAGTCCCAGAAAATGCACTGGGATGGTGTCACAGGAGTGGAACTGAAGCTCCAGAGCTGTTCACATTTTCACACACACGATGTACAGACACCCTGGCAGGCTTTCTCCTCCCCTCCCAGCAGTACCTGTTTGGATAGGTGACATTGGGTGGTGCTCTTTCAGGGTAATTCTCGTTGAGCCATCGATTTGCCAGGGCCTGCTGGATGTTTGGTCTCTTTGCAGGGTCTGGCTCTAGCAGAGATCGTAGGAAGTTTATGGCAGCTGTGAAGAAAGCAAAGAAAAACCCCAAACAACAGCTGTGCCATCTGCTTTATGACAACACAGTAGTGGAGTTACTACAGGTGTGTAGCCTGGCCAAGAATGTACTAAAAAGCAATGTTTTCCTTACAGTATGCTCTGATGTCCTTGGGAAAATGGAAGTACTGATAAGGGATTAGTAAGTAAAATAAACAGTGATTTATGGTCACAATGATTTATGGAGTCATAAAGGAGAGGAGAAAAAGAGTTTTTTTGTCTCAGAGCTTGTCTGAAGTTTCGGAGCAGGTGGGACAACAACTGGAAGGGCAAGAACTGGAGCAAGGTCAGACAGAAATCACTGTGTTTTAAGGCAGGAGGAGATGGACCAGGGGAGGGGAGAGGAGGGGAGGGAAGGGATGCAGAGCCAGGAAGGAAGACATGGCAAATTTGGCTCCCTTTGATGTTATGAGGACAAATTCTCTCCTGGCTTCCATCCAGCCCACAATCAGCTACAGAAGGTTTTAGCCCAATTAAAAGAGTACAGCAAAATTCATTTTCATTTTGGTTTCAGGTGCTGAACCTTCAACTTTCAGTGGCATTCGAATGCTACCCAACATTTTTGCTCTTTTCCTGCAACAACAATATTGCAGAAAGGCAGCAGGAAAAGTCTACACCCAAGTTCATAAACTTGCTGGAAGCTGCTCCCTGCGTGCCCCCTCCTCATCCTCCTGGGCACGGAAGTCCCCATTACAGCAAACAACAAACCCCTTGTTCTTCCACTTCATCTCCTCTTGCTCCAGTAGTTCCCTTATCTCTGTGTTAGAAACCACACACATCCCGTGGGCTCAGAGGAAAACAAATCACCCCTTCCCGAGCCAACACCCTCCTCCTTCATCATCACCACCACCACCACCAGCTCCCAAATCACCTGATGTCTCCTTAAAAGTCTTACTTCTCCACCACCCCCATCCTTGCCGAAAGGCAGACTAATTAAATGAAGCTTGTGAAGCACCACAGATAACAGATTCAGACTGGGAGAAACTAATTCTGGAGGGAAGATCCCCCCTGGAGGCTCCCTGGACCCGGGAAACATGGTGGAGGATGAGAAAGTATGCTGCTTTGGCTGATTTGAGTTGTCAGATGGTACAAGGAGGAGAAAAGCCTTTCCAGGATCAGCCACACAGCTGTGGGACAACAGAATTAGTGCCCCAGGGAGAAAACATGAGCAAACATGTTCCCTGTCATGAATGAAACCAGCTCAGTGTCTCATTCCCTCTGGGAGGCTGTGCCTAGTTGTAACTGGGTACGCAGGTATGGCTTAAAAATACCTCTGGGGAAAATACAGCAAGGTCATTCTACAAGCCCCACCTAATAAAATCCTTCCTCCAAACTACAGGCACGAATAAACAACAGCTTTTCTCATCTCCACTTAATGCCTCTGTTCCAGAAGGAAGAACATGAGCACATACTGAAGAGGGAAGAAAAGGAATGTGTGCAGGGTGAATACCAACCTCCTGAGCAATTGACCTCTGCTCACCTAAAATCAATAACCAGGTGGCTGTGTTGTTTAGGAAGCTTCAGTGAAAAATGGTTTCCTAAGTGGAGAAAAATCAAACAGTAACTCCAAACTTCCCCTGTTGCTACACAGTTGCTTTGGGTGCTCATGGTCACCCAATATTCTAACACAAAAAAGTGTTTTATTGCTTAGTGATAAGACTGACTGTTACATGATGGGCCTGTAGGTTCAGTAACTGTGAAAAGAAATATTGAAAGACAATGTACTGAACAAGCAAAACAGACTCCTGCAAAAACTCTCTCTATATACTAAATATATATATAAAATATACATAATAAAACCCGATTAAAGCCATAAAGGTCCATAAACCTAAGAAGTTAACAACCACTACAATTCACAGAGCAGAGGAGCAGAGTTTCCACTCACTGACCCAAAGCTTAATGGTGGCAGGAACAAATGTCATCTTAAATCAGTGTGCCATGTCAGTGAACGTGTGAGGCCACTGGCTCAGATCAGGAACTGATGTGTACCTTTGTTCCCAGTGAGGAAAGGTTAACATGCTTAAATCTAGTCTATTAATTTGCCATCATCTCTCCAAGTTCTCACAGGATAAACAAAATACTGCTTTCCTTGGAGACCAGTGTCCAGTGAGCTCCACAAAAGCTACAGAGAGGCGAGAAAATCTCATCTCCATAAAAAATGGGAGGCTGAATGAAACAGTAAAATGAAGCCTGTCAAAAGTAATGTTATCTTTTTTGCAACCCAGTGTTTGCCTTCTACAGGCCTTTCATGGGTGGTTCAGCCTGGAGTCGTCCCAGTGAAGTCAGTGTAATCTCCCACTTAAAGAGAATGGGAAGTAAACAATGATTGGGGAAACAGTCCATTGGTTCAAAGACACTACACAGTCATCATGTAACTGCTCTTTACTCCTAAAATAATTTACCTCAGTCTAGGAGGTACATTTCTTGCCAAATTTGGAAAATGTTGACTATGCTATGCAAGTCCTTGAATTCAAAGGTGAATGTGCAATTGATGCAGGATTTGGCATCTAGACAAGTGCAGCAGGAAGCACTGAGTGTAATCTTTCTTTTAATTTACACAGTGGGGCCTTAAAGTGTGTGTTAGAACATTAAAACAGCCATTCTGTGCAACTGAATCCTAACTGGAAGAGTCCGGAGTGGAAATTCCAAACACCCTAATTGCATCAAACAGACAGCAAAAAACCAACACCAACAAAACCCAACCAAACAAAAACCAAAACCAAACAAAACCCCCCCAACCAAACAAAAAACAAAAACAAAACAAAAAAGCCCCAAACAGAAACCTGCAGCATCCCAGCTCACTTGTAAACCCTCCACCTTACAACATGCCAGAATATGAACTGCTGGCAGGAAAAGGGTCCTTCATACAGGAGCTGAGTGAAGAAGGAGCAACAGGTTATGCAGGGATAACCCAGGTGATAAACCCCTTCCCTACCCACTTCTTCCACAGGTAAATCTGTGCTTGGAGAATTCATCTCGTAACACAGCTCCCAGGGGCTTTCTCTCACATCCTGTAACAATGGTTTCCTTCCTTAGCTGCCCTTTTTGCACTTGAAATCTCTTCATTTTACTGAATGTCCTTTGCAAAGAGGCTGCCAGGGAAGGAGACAGAAGCTCTCCACCAGTTTGGCACACGAAAATAAAACCCAACTGCCAAACAGAGCTTCTCCAAATGCTGACAGTGGTCTTGCTGCAAGCTGAAAAATGATTCTGTTGCCTAGTGACATGGCTCTGAAGCAGGAATTAATATTTCTGATACTAATACATCAACAATTTCACATTTTGTGAACACGCAAAGGTTGTCCCAGGTCACTGTCCCAAAGTAGCTTTCTGAGCGCATGTCATTACTACTCCATAATAAATGTGAGGTCATTTGAGGCGGTTTATCACTCAGCCCTAGTCATGATAATGCTCAGGAATCCGTTATTGCAAAATAATCTGGTTGTCCATCCATACACTAAAATCTGAGTGTGCAAAACTGACTGACTACTCTACAAATGCAGTTTCACAGAATTTCACACGTTTGTCCCTCCTCTCACATCCAGCACCACTCGGTGCTTCTGCAGCTGACACACAGAAGTCAGAGCAAAAGGAGTTCTGCTACAGCAACTCCCGCAGTTCTTTTGGAGGTTAAAATGAAAGGAACTTTTTCTCCCAATTAACACAACACATTGGCAGCAGTTAGCCACAATCATTCCATGCAATGGCTCTGACCAGGTCCCAGCACACTCCCTTTGATACCTGAAGAGAGCTGGGTGGGAAAAGGGTTCATCTCTTTGTCCACCATTTTCTGGTATAAGGCTCTCAAGCTGAATGGCTCCACGGTAAAAGGCAATGTTCCAGTCAACATGGCATACATGTTCACCCCACTAGGAGAAAACAGGGACAAAAGGAAACCAAAATGATCAGGAACAAGCTAAAAAACTTAATCATAGTGTTGAGAGACTGCACTTCACCTTTAAGGCCTGACACCGTTACATTATGGACGCCCCATCTCTGGAAAGGCTCAAGGTGAGGTTGGATGGGGCTCTGAGCACCCTGATGGAGCTGGAGGTGTCCCTGCTTGTTGCAATGACAATTATGAAGTAGAGAAGTAACTCACATGGACCAAACGTCTATTTTGGGCCCGTATTTCTTCCTTGCCAGAAGTTCAGGGGCTGCATATGCTGGGCTCCCACACTGGGTGCTGAAGGGATCAGAATAACCCAGGATGCCTGCACAGTTGCTCAATCCAAAGTCTGTGAAAGGCACAGAGGCAGAGTTAGGAAACA
This sequence comes from Pseudotriccus pelzelni, assembly GCA_035584735.1. Classification (NCBI taxonomy): domain Eukaryota; kingdom Metazoa; phylum Chordata; class Aves; order Passeriformes; family Tyrannidae; genus Pseudotriccus; species Pseudotriccus pelzelni. Next base: position 884,090 of record JAWMRA010000001.1, on the reverse strand, counting down.
CATTCACAGTCAGACCGCCCTAGAACACAAGTGAAAAAGAGAAGAACATTTTTCTTCCAGGAGCCAAGCAACGGACTGCCTGAGGAAAAAACCAAATTCACCCACATGCAAAAATTTCATGTAATTGGTTTGTACGAGGTGCTAAATAACCAGAGATTTCCACAAACAAGAAAAAAAAAGTCTTAAAATATGCACAATCATTAATTTCAGACACAGAGCAACTACATTTCCCTGGGAACTGGATGGCAAGAGCCAGAGTTGAGCTCAGCCCAGGCACTGATGTGCACAGGGCAGAGGGCCACCAAGGGCTGCTGTGGCTTCCACACTGCTGCAGGATGCTATGGAGAGGCCAGGTTTAAGTGGGACTCCCTCAGCATTCTCTCTACATCATGTCAATGAGCCATCAGATGTAAGGGGGGGGTCACTTTCTGGGCTATGCACAAGCACAAGGGGGTAGAGAGGCAGCGCTCCAGCTCTGGGATAACACACGGAGGTCGGCGAACAAGAAGGGGAACGTCTTGACTTAGCTGCCCCCCTCCCTGACTTGAATTATTGCATTTCTGGGTGTATCTGCCACGCTTTTGCTGGCAGTAACAACAAGGGACTGGCACAGGCTGGCACTGGAGACCAGAGGGAGCCTCTCAGCAGGAGGAGGCTGAGGCTTCCCAAGTGCTCTCAGGCAGCCCAAGACCAGGCTGGCGCTGGGAAGGGTGTTCCCAAAATCTCCTCTGTCTGCTCTGCAGGCTGAGCTGGGCTTAGGGAAAGATCTTAAAAAATTAAACCACTAAGCAAGGAAAGGAAAGCAGGGTCACATTGGTGGCAGACGTGGGTGGTGGCAACGGGCAGCCAGGGGAGGGCAAACCCACCCTGTCCAGGGGTGGCCATGCTTGGCTTGGGAGAAAGCAATTAGGAGAGCTGACACAGAAGGGGAAATCAGCCAGGAGTCCCTCAAGGTATTAAAGGGCAGACACATAAGCCTTATTCCCTTACAAAACCAAGCAAAAATATAAAAATGCTTACCAAAAAAAAAAACCAAAAAACCCAAAAAGGCAATTATCAGGCTGACTGTGTGCTGGAGTGCCCAAATGAGGGCACAGCACTTTCCACTCCACTGGCTGCATCTCTGAGAGCCAGACAAGCACAGGGAACACAGGAATCACCATATTTCGCATGTAAAGAGGCTCAAGGGGGCTTTCCTGGAGAACACTGTCAACACTGAAGGGGGAATCAAGACAATTTCCTTGCCTCTGATGGAAAACAATTGTCCCTGGACACTGCTTAATCATCCCTTTTAGATACGTATTATCCCTGGGGCTTTCACAAATACTACCAAGGCTCCATTAACTTAATTAACATATTCATTAGCTGTGGCCCGAGAGGAGTTATGTCAACTGGAAAACACATGTAAGACTCCTAGAAATTATATCTCCACACAGTATCATTCCTGGTCTTTACCCTAGAGTGGCATACCCCCTCCAAATTACTTCTCTGTACTATAATGTCTTGCAATCAAAGTACATAAGGGCTGCATTCTGAAATGGTGTAAATCAGCATCCCTTCATCAGTGTCAGTGGAGGTTTTCATTCTCTTCTTTATATTATAAATACCTTCTCTTGAATTATAAACATCTTATTCACTCCCTTCAGCTCATTCGTCTAAGCTGCTATACCTTTTTTTTCCCCTAGTGCCTGCTGAAATGCAAAATGTGTCCAAAACAAATGCATCTTTAGGACAGGGATTTCATAGCCCTGGAAATGAGAATACTGTTATTAACAGTGAGGCAGCACATCGTGATCACGGGGCGATTTTTATTCAGGATGCACTGCTGAGCTTGATAGGGACGGTGTGACCACCAGCGCTGGGAATTCCACTGCCATTCCTGCCTCTGCCTTGGGCTCCCTTTCAATAAGCCCAGCTAATTACAGAATTCAGATCAAAGGCCACCCTTGGTTTTCCAAAGTAAATATTATGACACGGGAACTCCACCGCCCCCACTGTTCGTGCTATCGAAGTGTCGCATCGCACGACTCCTCTGCAACGCCTCTAGGAAATCAGCATTAATCTATGGATGCACAGCGATCTCTGGAGCTGTGACAGCCAGAACAGGGAAAGAGCTGTTAGACAGAAGCTCCTGGACAAACCGGACCAGCAGAGCTGAGTGCCACAGGTGCCCCAGCAGGACACCAAGGACTTTCGCGCAGCCTGCGAGTGGCTTTTCACAGCACAGGGTGGGAGATGAAGAGAAGTGAATTATTTCCAACATTCCCCATCCTGATGTTCTTCAGTCTGATTAACAGACTGCTAAGAGTAAGTCCTCTTAAAGGGAACTTTTCTAAGAAGAATATCTACGAGCACATCATAAACCACCTTGTCACGTAGTGAAAAACAGTAACAAATTCCAGGTGCTGTGGAGCAGCTGGGTGAAGAAACGGACTCGAGGCATTCAGTTCCCACTGAAATGCAGGAAAAAGCAGGGACTTTCAATGTCACCTTCTGGCACGCTTCAAATCTTCATTTCACCTTTTCTTCTCTCTTTATGGAGAGTTTTTCTTCATTTCACAGCTATTCCAAGAACCAGGGTTGCTGGTGAGATACAGCACGAGCTGGCTGCGATGTTAAATCTGGTTTTACTTACAGCAGAATTACTACTACCACCTTTGTTTTGCTACAACATACCCAGTTGGATGGTGGGATTTAATTGCTTTGTTTTAAAATACATACTGTGTGCAATCTGCTTTGCTTGAAAACATCAGGCTGCAGACCTGAGGACAATCTATTCCAACTTCAGTGAGGCTACAGAGGATCAAACTGTCTCTTTCCTCTATTCTTCCCACACCACCCACTGCAGGGAGACCTTTCCATGCAACCAAAGCCAATGAAACTGCAGGAACAGTTGTGAAGTACATTCTTTTGGGCACAGGAGTTTTAATTGTGCGTGTATCATCTGATTAGGTCTTGCTTTGGCTATCTGTTGGATATACACAACATACTGTTGTGTAACCAAACACCCAATACATAAAATAACAGGGAAGCTGCAGAAGTTCTTTAAATCCATCAGATGTTCACACAGCACTGTTGCAAACCATCTGGTCTCACTTATCTGCTAAATCAAGATAATAGGTGGTATCCACCATTACTGGTGAATGATTCATGGCAGCATCTCAGTCTCCTCTTGACCCCTGGCTGAGGTAATGCAGAATTCTCTCTGCTGTTATTTTCGCAGATTCGGCTGATTTGCTACAGGATAATCATCAAAAGCCAGAGTAGCATTTCCAAAAACTGAATTCCCCAAGTATAATCCGAATATTTCAGGTTCCATTAACCATCCTCCTCTCATTTGCCTGGAGATGCACGTGCTTTATATGTCAGTGAGTGACCACTTGACCCGAATGCTGAGTGTTTTTCGTCACTTTTCAGTCCACGAAACCTTCTGAAGGAAGGCGGTTGATTTTTTAAGTCTGCAGCCACAGACTCTGCTGCAGGCAGAAGTGTTGGCAGGGAAATAAATACAAACAGATGTTGGGCACTTATTTTATGAAGGGAAGATTTTCTTTTCAATGCCCACATTAACATTAATGGGAGTTAGGCAAGGCAGTGAGAGACTATACCCACCAATGATTAATCTAAAGTGTCTGCTCAGCTTGAATGAACCCAGCCCCACGTACAGCTGATACCTAAATACAAATAAAGGCTCTTATTGCTGATCTTTTTTATTTTTTAGCAGCCCTCCAAACCAGTTTCACATTGGGTGCTGGAAGCAAATTTAACAAATATAAATATAGGAACAAATTTTGCCAGCTGCTAAAAATGTGCTCAACTCCCACTGACTTCAGAGGAAGCATATGCATATGGGGGCAGAATCCGGCCCTTAGCAAATATGAAATGATCAGGATAATAAAATAAATTACTTCTGTGGTGTCAGTTCTTGAATTCTCAACAATGTTCCCAAGCTGAATACGAAAACTGTGGTTTAAAGATGCAAGATTATGCCCATACCCAGTTAAAGCTGAATTATTTGGATCATTTTTTTCAGGAGATGCTGTCAGGAACAGCTTGATTGCTATCTATACTCTCCCAGCTCCTCTCTGCAGCAACATTAGCAGTTGTCACATGGAGGATTATGAAGTCTCAAAAAACCTCTCTTTATAAAACTAACAATTTTAATTACTGGAATTGCCAAAGTGGTTTCATACCAATGAGCTTGATATTGTTGTCTTCATCCAGCAACAGATTTTCTATCTTCAAGTCTCTGAAAGAAAGAAAATATTTTGAGTGAGTCTCCAAAATAATGAAGCAGCTTCCCCTCACTCTCATCAGTGTATTTACAAGGCTCATGTATAATAATTTGCATAATGAAAGCAGCACACACAGTTCCACGTTCAAAGCAGAAAGCCCTATGCACCCTCTCCAGAATTAACAGAGCTTTCACACACTGCTTCACACCTATTCTTCAGGCACAAAACGACTTTAGAAACATTTGTCAGTACATCCTGTAATTAATTAGGCACTTCAGAGTTCTCACACAATGAGAAGTCTGCAGAAATCTCACAAACTGGACACGTTTCAAATACATGTTTTTTGGAAGGGGAGGTCACTTTCTCCTTGCTCTTGAAAATCAAAGGCCACTGCTGAGAAATAAACCTTCCACTGCAGGGATGGAAGGGGTCAAATGTCTGTCCCCTGCTGTTGCCTACACGGGAGAGAAGAGTCAACCTGCTCTGAGGGTGAAGCATCCAAACACTTCATAGGGGTGGTCCGCACTGGTACTGGTAAAAACAGAGTCTACATCTCCATCACAAGCGTTTTCCCCCCCTTCCAGACATGAAATATTTCTGGGATATCCACAGCAGTGATGTTTCTCCTGGCACACTCGGGAAAAACCTGGATAATAAAGCCATCAGCTGTAATGATGGGAAGTCAGTGACATCCATGGTATTTTGCCTCTGTAAGGCAAAGGGAGTGATGAAGGATGCCTGTATTGCAGATGAAGATATAAGGCTTAATAAAATAAGACAAGTAAACCAACCAAGCCCAGCTAAGTACTTCCACAAGGAGGGAGCTGTGAAGGAAAGAAAAATAGCCATGCCCTACTCCAAGCCTTTCCTCTCCATTTCATTTCATGGTCATGCTGTGTTTCAAATACAACTGAGGCAGAAGAGGACTGGCAGGTAGGATGACACTCACTTCATCAGTGTGACCACAAGGACCTTCTCCAAACTTAAACGGAAGTCAACAGAAGCATGCGGAGCTTTGGGTCACACATTGCAATGTCTCAAAGCAAGGAGGAAGAAAGACCATTTGGACGCTCTACGTATATTAAACATTAGCCAAGAAGACTTTAAAGGCAAGGGAATAGAAAGCTGAAAGCTGGAAGCTGAGAAGAGACATGCAGACAATCAGAGTAACAACCGAGAGACAGAAGGGCTAGACAGGAACACAAGCTATTTTAAAAAGGCATTCAAGGTTAAAAAATGAATAAATAAAAAGGGGTAAATATTACAGGGCATTTTAAAGCTATCAGAGGGGAAAATAGGAATGTAAATATCAGCCCAGTATAGAGAGCAGCCAGCCCTGGTTAAAGATGTTTACCCATCTGTCTATTCTCAGCAGATTTGCCAGTAAGTGGTAACTGATCTAATAGTCCATATGCCCCACATTTTTTGTCAATCCCAATATAGAAGCACTGTTTTTTGGAATGACAGGACAAAAGGCTTTTACTCCTTGATACAACCTAAAGAGAAAATTTAATTATCTTTTACAAAGAGAACCTTCTCTGAGTTGCTCATAAGACTTGTGCTCCAGACCCTTCACTGGCTGTCTTACTTTGCTTTTATTTTTTAAACCCTTTGTAATACAGGGCCTGAAATTCAGGGCTCCACTTTTGGGACTCTGTCCATTGCAATGAGATCATGTTAACATCCAAACAAAGCAGAAACTCTGGACACTTTCAAGTTCCCTCCTTGAAGTAAATCTGATCTTGTTCCTTGCTGTCAGAGCTCCTCAAAAAAAAAAACACAACAGGACTAAAGGATCATTTATTTGGTTTCCCCCTTAAGCAAACTTTCAGCATTCATTGCTGAAAAACTTAAAATACCCTCAGTGATTCAATATGAAAGGAACAAAAAATGTTACCTTTTCCTGACGGGTTAGTTCCATGATGCTGAGAGTGTCTAACTATGGCACAAGTTAGTGAAATCTAGGAATAATGAAGATACTCAAGGCATTCCCGCAGTGTGGAGAATCAGCAGATCTTTATGCCTCTGCAGCCTGGGAAGCTGGCAGCAAAGAGACAGCATTCCCTGGGCCTGAAAATACATCATCTTTATGGGATAAGTTCACTTGGGAGTTTCTTGATGGGGTTGATTCATCCCTGGCTTTGCTTAGAGCTTCTCAGACCACTTTGGAAACCTCAACTCCAGCCAGTGCCTCCAGTGAGGGACACGAGTGTACTCCCCAGAGCAATTTATATTCCCTGCCGTGGCAGGTAGCAGGCTGCAAATGCAAGTTTTTCATTTCACACTTTATTTCTTGTCTGGGGGAGGAAGGATGAGAAGGAAGGTTCTACCAGCAAGCAGCTGCAAAGCAGAAGTTGTTGGCTGCTGTCTCTTGCATCTTTTTTTTAATCACAACAGCACTAAAAAAAAAAATCCACTCCTTAACTACCAACCCACAAGCCCATTTTGTAGCCCTGTGCAGGAGCCAGAGGTGAGATTTGGGTTCATCATCACATTTATATGTCAATATACATTTCAAAGGGTTTGTTATCAAAATACCACTTACTGAATCTGATTCTTCTGTCAGTAAGATCCCTGAATTCCATGTGTCTGCCTCTCTAAAAGAGAGATTCAGTCTATTGTCTTCATTAAAATGACGTGTAGTTTGTTTACACCAGAACACTCCAAGAGAATGCCCAAAGGTAATTTTGAAATCTGACATAAAATAGAAAGAGAAACCAGCTCTGCACTTCAAAAGGGGAGTTTGTTCTGTGGTGCAGGATCTGTCATAAATATTGCAGCAGCATCTGGCACTTAAAATTAACAGGATGGAAGTTATCAAAGCCAACATGTCAAAGAAGCAGGTAGGTACCAGAGCAGGAATCCTGTGCCACCCTGAGCATCTGGACTGTATGGCATCACCTTACTCTGCTCAAAGCCTCAGGGCCTTTTTTGTGTCTTCCAAACTCCTGACCTGCTTTTATTCACCAAATGGCAGTGGAAGGTACAAATATGCTGCCAGGAGGACAGAAAAAGGGGGAACACAGAAAGCTATCTTTGCCACCAATACATTATTAAATTCCTTTCTTTGACATCCTGACAGTAATTGCATTGAATGGGACTGAGTTTTGTTAAAATGACTTTAAAAGGGTTATTGAGAATTTCCTGTGGGATGCAGTGGCAAGCACCAAGGCTTTCACTTCGTTTTCTCTGCTGTCCTTATGCTCCCTAAGGGCTTATTGTTCATCCTGCTTTTTGACAGCATGATGGGCTGTGTAAACACCCTCTGCCAAGAGAAAGCTTCACCAGATACTGCCATTTGGGTTTGTTTTCCTCTGTCAGAGGCAAAGATAAATATTCCTACCTGATTCACAGCTGAGCTTGTTGCAAGCATATTTTTAGCAACCAGCCAACCCTCCTGATAGAGGGAACGAAACACAAATGATTACATGAAATTTTATATAGACTTGTGGCATTTTGCTTTCAGCAAGCAGCCAAGGGGCTCTCAGCCCTAGACAGCCCTCACCAAAGATGCAGCTTCTGCACTCGGGGAACTTCGTCATCCATCTTAGCACATGAAATAGTTGCAATTTTAAACACATCTATACAACCAAACATGAGTTTGGAGGTACTTTTACATCTCTAAATAAAATGAGGTTTCCTAAGGTTTTTTAATTTTAAGCCCTTCACACATCAGTGCCTCTTAACAGAAGCATTTCCATTGATTTCTGGATCCCTGGACTTGTCCAAAGACCAGAGATCAGAGTGCTTTTCTGCCACGCCAAGACTACAAGCCATGAAAATTTCTGAGTAATAATCATGGAATAATGTAAGGAAATCATATGCAACTTATTTCATCTGGGTTTGTTTTTTTTTCAGCCTAAGTTATAGCACAGGGTAAGTCATCTCTATTATTCCCTGAATCATGCAGACAAACCCAATGACCTTTTTTGCAATAAAACAGTCAGGGAACACTTTTCAGTGTGAAAATGTGAATGTTGAAACCATTTGGAGAGATAAACACCAGCCCCGAGTTCTGGCCCAGGTTTACTCCCCACGCAGCGAATGCAAACACCCAAAGATCACCATGCACATGAAAGTGCTGGTATTTTTACCTGCTTTAAAAATAACAACAACAACCCTGCCATTTCAACCAGGGACAGAATGAATCACTATTTTTTTCTCCCCACTCCCCAGTAGCTGATTGAGTGGTCTGTTTTTAGAGGTGCCACAGTCGGAAGCCTGAGATGCTGAAGGACAACTCCTGGGGTAATTATTATTCTTTCTCCCTCTCTTGCTCGCAGAGAGCCAGGAGAATGAATCTGGATCACGCCACAGAGCTTTTCCTGCGTTCTCTACATGGCTCTACGCGCTTGGTTTGCAGAACAGGTCAAGACATCGAATGGGTTAAGCCAGAGAAAATACTTGCAGATACAGTGCCTGTGATTCTGTCAAATTTTATCAGTTTAGGCAGAATTAGACCTGCTCATTCACCGTGTGGAAGCCTCCTGAGCTGAGAACCATCGTGGATGGAGTGGCTGCCTTTGGGGCAAGGATTAATTCGACACCACAGGGCCAAGTGGGCAGAGCTCAGCTCAGACACAGCAGAGCGTGGCAGCGTTCTCAGAGCCGCTTCCTCCCCCTGCTCACTCATACCCCTCACCCTCCAGGGTCTGGGAGCTGTGCTGATATTCAGAGGCAGCAGGGAGGGAGGGGGAGAGGGCCAAAACTTCACCATCCGCATGGGAACTCGGGCTCCTCAGGCCCCAAAGCCTTGCTGTTCCTTCCCACCACAACAGCCTGTTGATTCCAGCCTGCACTTAGGGAACAAGCTATTTTTGTACAAAATGTGGGTTTGAATCCTCTCTGAAAAGGACAGGAATCAAAGCCAAGCCTGCCAACCCCCTGTAAGTGCCTTGGCCACTACAAATTTTCCAGGGAGAGGAACTGCTGCTGCTGAAGTCAGTCCTGCTGTTAAAAGCTAAACATGTTCATCTGCTCCTGACATGTTTTCCTCTGCTCATCTCAGGAACTTCATTTCCTTCATCTCTCTCTCTAAATATCAGATAGCAATTGATCCCTTAAAGCAGTAAACAGACTTCTTCCTTGTCCATGCCCCAAACTGGGGGGTTAATGATTTAAAGAGATCAGCAGTTCTGTGGCTGATAGAGAACCTGCAGAATAGACCTGGTGGCTGCTCAGATATTTATATTACAGTGGTACCTGAAATTTAGCTTGAGATAAGATCTCAGCACTCCTGAGCTCACATGTGCACAATAGCACCTTATCCTTCCTGGATGACAGGGAATATACACAGAGACTCGAGCCACACAAAGCAGGCTGCAGAGCACGTGGAGTTCCACCAAGCCAGATGCACCCACACTGCACAGCTCGGCACAGAGCTGGGCACAGCTGGAGGAGCTGCCTGCACAGTAGCCCCTGGGCACAGCCCTCCATCCTCCCCACAAGTCAGTGAAGCCAAAGGAAATGAAGACCCAGATCCTCAAAAGCATTCAGATGTCTGGCTCCTACAACCTGCCTACATAACCTAAGAGGATGGGGCCTACACAACTTGCTCAGCATCATATGGGAACTGGGGAGTCCAGACGTAACACCAGCTGGCCCAAATTTAGAAAGCAGAGCCTCCTTCTTAGCACAGTGCCCTATAAATACACCTGAGATCAGGAAAGGAGACATACTGGCTCAGACCAAAGGTCCATGCAGCCCACCATCCTCCCGTCTCCATAGCAGCCAAGAGCACTAAGTGGAGAAAGGCACCATATGTGACACCTGCACTCTCCCAGACACTTCCACTTGCTGCTTGCTCAGGAACTTCAGAGGCAGCTACTCCTGATTCATGAGCCCTCCACAGGCTCCTCTCTGGTGAGTCCTGTTTCCCCTGGAGCCCAGGTGATCTTCCAGCTCCCCACACCGCTGTACTTCCACCAGGAAAACAACAGACACAACCACCCTCTCGAAGAAACAGCAAAATGAAAAAACAGCAAATGTACCAGCTCATGCTGGTACAGAGCTTTGAAGAGGCAAAATAAGTGCTTGCAGGGAAAGGGCCTTACTTTTGGGATGCACCGGTTATCTCTATGGACACAGAACCACAGAATACCCTGAGCTGGAAGGGACTCACAAGGGTCATCTCCTGGACATGGAGTCAGCAGGTCTTTAGTGTGCCCACCTGAAGCCACAAACTTGCTGAAGTGCTTTCTGCAGATACCTTCCCACGTGTAAAGCACGAGCATCTAAACAGCCGTGTGAAGAGCGGCCAAAACGCTCTCAGGAATATGTTTTCACAAGGAGGCCTCCCTACAATACAAATAAAATGCCAAAATGCCACTCCCTGATATAAACTTCACCGGCGAGGGGGGGGGTTTAGGGTTACCTGTGGACCACCCCTGCCCTGTGGAGATGTTCCACCGCCAGGATGAGCTGCCGGATGTATTTGCGTGCCTCATGCTCCTCAAGTCTCTTCTTCTCATAGATCTTGTGCATCAGGTTGCCCCCAGGGCACAGCTCCATGACAAGGTAGTAGCTGTTCTCGGTCTCCAGGATATCCAGGAGCTGAGCAATGTTTGGGTGGCGGATCATTTGCTGGATCTGCCCTTCCCGCCGCAGGTTCTTGGTGACATAGGTGTCCTTTTTGGCTCTTTTCTTGTCAATGACTTTCACTGCCACCTAAGGGGAAAAAACGAGGAGGGGAGACCGTTAGCATTCACATGGACAATTTATTGCTTTAACTTGTATAAACAACCTCAAAATAATGAGATTTAAAGGATGTCCATCTCAGCTGACGCACCGTGGTTTCAAGCACAACTGCACAAGTCAGAGGAAGGGGTTCTTCCAATCCCACTACCAGACCTTTCTTTATTGCCTTGTGCAATGACACTCAAAAATTACAGCAAGGAAATAAGTAAAAAAGCAGAGGAGACAATCCCACCATCTACACACAAGCACTTTGCGCACTAAACACTGGCCACTTCTTCTACCTGTTTGCTCAGAAAGCCTTCAGGCTGGTGTTTACAGGTTTTGAGTGCCATTTTTAGCTTCTCCTGGCTTTGAATATACAACTTGAGATGATGTGCTTCCATGACAATTTTCTTAGACTATAGTCAAGCATTAGCTTTGCATGATTGAGCAGGAGAAAAACATACTATGAAAAACAAAACAATTTTGGTAACCACTCTCATGGCACGTTTCTTTTTCCCTCTTTCTCTCTCTCTCTCAAGAGAGCTGGAGAAGAACTTTGGACAAGTGCATGGAGTGACGGGACAAGGGGGAATGGCTTCAGACTGAGAGTGTAAGTTTAAATGAGAGACGAGGAAGAAACTCTTCCCTGTGAGGGTGGTGAGGCCCTGGCATAGGTTGCCCAGAGAAGCTGTGGCTGCCCCATCCCTGGAAGTGTCCAAGGCCAGGTTGGAGCAACCTGGTCCAGTGGAAGGTGTTTATAGATATTTATTCACTGAGATTTCTTATTTCAGTTGAGTGCTGCAGATCATCTTCCAGGTCATTTGCACCAGAAAAAAAACCTGAACAGCTTGCACCAGGCTCAGCAACAAAAGGCACCACAAAATCTTCCTCCTGGGGTCCTCATTTCCTCGGAGCTCTGCCTGTTTGTTGTCACCCAAGTAACAGCTGCTTGTTCATCAGGATGAGAGGGGGGAAAACACTGCCTGGTATTCCTGCAGAATACTGATTTTTACATGATGTGAAGGAGTCTTGTTTGCACGGGTACAGGTCCAATCAAACACACAGAAAATGCCACATGTGCCTCCTCAGAGGGAGGCACAAAGATGCTGCACCCAGATCTTTGCTGTCTGCCTGGATTTGGCCTTGGAGGAGTTTCTGCATTACCTTAGCAGTCCTAAAGTGAGCAGGAATAACAAATATAGGGAAAACTTCAGTTTTATTTATCCTTAACTTAGACAGAAGCCTTTGGGGCTTGGGTTTTATCTCCAGCTTGCACAACATCCCTCCTCACAGCCCACAGACCAGCAAACTCTCCTTCCACCCTAGCCAGCTGACAACCCACAGCACTGCAGCCTGGTGGGTTTTACCATAGGGAGATAGGTTTGGAATAAGTTTAGCTGGCCTCCTTCCCAGCCTGAGAAAGTGCCAAGCACACATCAAGGACACAACAGCTCCCTCTCTGACAGGCCTTACCTTTATTTTTTCTGCAAGCAAAGCAAAAGGTAAATTAGTGAACATTTTGGTTTTCCTGTCAAGAACAAAAGCCACAAAAAGCACGGTTTGGAAACATGACAACAAAAATAGACCCCCAACACTTTGACACGAACGCTTTGAATCAAAGTCAAGTTTTATCAGCAGAGGAACTGAAAACTACAGGAATTGGGGCTTCGAAGTGTTTCCTAAGAGCCAGAAGCCAATATTGCTGAGCGTGTTATGAGCTGGATACATTTCTACTATGAAAAGATCACTCTGAGAGCAAACCCCTGATAAAGAGATAAGGCTGAACACCACACACAGACAACTCCCTGGGTGAAGCTCAGAGCAGCATCTGGACCATAAACACCTAGAAGCCACATTCCTGACTAGTCATATTAAAGAAAGATCATTTAGTCATCAGATAAAACAACAGGTAAATCAGAGCTTAACTTCACCATTTTTGAAGCCCTCAGGTGGATTCACCAAGGAAACAGACTTAAATTAGTACATTCTTTGATCTAATGAGATAGAAAGGAGCATAGAGCCTGGCATGGCTAATTTAGACACCAAACCACACAAGTTACTCTGGTGAGAACTAACGAATTCATGGATTACAGAAACATGAAATACCACGTTGTACACAACACCAGCTCTGCAAAAATAAATAATAAATAGTATTTTTTTAAAAAATATTTTCCATGGGGTACAAAACATGGACTGTTAACAATATGGAGCAACAACCTGTTATTTGTATTGGTAAGTCACCCCCAATTCATTGATTAAAAAAAAAGGGGCACATTATGACACATCTGCTGCCCAGGCTGAGCTCAGCTGGTTCAGGGTAACCATTTGAACCCAGAAGACAGAGCCAACTATGTGACTACTTGAGGACTTTTTCACCATCAGAAAGAATTAGCTTTCTACGCCTTAAGGACAAATTTGCTCCTTGATTTTGACAGACACTTGGTCAGGCCCCCCACCCATCCCAGCAGACAAGCAGAGCTGCTTTCAGACTCACCCCTGACTCCGAGCTATCTCTCCACCTTCAAGACTCTCTGCATCAGGTCCAAGAGTACCCCCACCAGCACAGCTGACAAAGGTGGAAGCCACAGATTTGTTCCAGCAACTGCTTGAACCAGGGATCAAACTGCAGGCAGTTACTCCAGGGCTGAGTCAGCTAAATATCCCTGATTTCAAGTACATCCAGAGTTAGACCAAGGCAAGTGAAGACCAAATGTGCCCCGACACATGTGACACACACGGCCTCCTGTGCAGGGTAGATGTGTGTACATGCACCTGGAAATTTCATTCATGCAGAAAGAAAAAGCATTCAGCAAAGAAAATACTGTAGATGTTGGGTAATCATAAAACAAACGCATTCGAGCTCTCACAGCCTACTCAAGACATGCCAGTGATTCAGATCTGCTCTCCCAAGTTTCAAGTAGGGGCTCTTTGTTTCTGCATCATGCCTATCTCCTGACTTCAATTCTTGGCCAATATTGGCACAGAGATTAAAAAAATAAATGATAAAGCAAGTAATCACTCTGAGAATGTAGCAACAGTGGCTCGTGACATTCAACACTTTACTTTTTGCTAAACCTCTGCTGTGTAAATAGAGAAATGGTTTAGGTTATTCTGTTTTATGAGATACAGAGATGAGTAATAGCCCATATTTTTGATTCCCGAGTCCTAGAATTACACTGTTGGAATGAATTACTTTCCTGAAGTTTATGATGTGACACATCATATGAGCAACTGCTGCTTCTCCCGATCGTTGCGACTAAAATAGTTGGGGTTGGGCTAAAGCACCCAGAAGTGGAGGTGAGGCAAGTGCAAGCACTGCTCCTTCTCCACAGATCCTGCTGGAGAACCAAGCAGCTACACCACCACCAGCAGCAGCAGCAAACACGGGCACGTGTCATCACCCAAACAGAGGCACGTGTTGGGCACACAGGGGCGGGGGGAGGGTTCTGCCAGCTATGCTTTAGGAGGGCTTGTGAATCCGCAGGAGAGAGGCGGAGGAGGGCGAAGCTGACTAGCACCAAACTGCAGGAAAACACTCACAGCACGGCCCTGAGGGAAAGCAAGAAGAAACAGTTTAAAGGACCAAACGTGGCCCGGAGAAACCTGGGAGCTTTTGGTTGCTGGATCACTGCTGCACCCAGAGAAAACCCATTTTGCATCCCTTCTTTGAGCAGTCATGCCTTGACATATGGAATTGCCACAAAGCAGGGAAGGTGGCTCACACAGGCATGTCCCAGGCATGTCCCAGTGCTGCCTCCTCAGGCTGCTGCTCAGTCCTACCAAGACAGCCTTTTTCTATGAGCTGACCCTCCATAAATACTCCTCAGTGCCGGAATTCTGCTTTGAAAAGTCCCATTTTTCAGCTTCTGCTGTGCTTCGGTAAGAGATTCAAGGCATGGCATGCCTGCTCTGTGCTGCTGCTGGGAAACCACATGCTGGGTGCCAGGATGAGGCTGAACACAAAACCAGAATAATGCTGGAGCAGGAGGGGAGATCCAAGCTCACTGCAGAACCAGTTTTCAACTACACATAAAACTGGTGGAAGGTAACTGGACTCCTGTTTTTTTTGGTTAGTTTTGCACTCCCCAAGATGCAAAGAGCTTTATTCAAGCCACTACTGTAAAAACATCAATCCGTCTACCTGACTTTCCCTGGTGGATCTCAATCTTTGACTTGTTGACACATCATGAACCAAAACCAAGTGACAGCCACATGACCAGCAGTGACTTCAGCCCTCGCAGAGCCCAGGTGTGAGTTCAGCCCCAAGTTCCTGGTTTGCCAGGTCTCTGCACAAGCTGTCTCTTGGCATGAGGATGCCCCTCAGCATTTGCCTTCCTGTTTGCCAGAAAACAGGTTTTCTCAAGGACCAGTTTGAGGAGCTGAAGTCAAGAGGCCCCAAACAATGTTCCCGTCACACACCTGCAGTAACAACCAGAGGAACACTTTCACAGCAGTGGCTCCAGCTTAGCAAATAATGTTCGAACATGTTTAACTTTGCAGAGAACAGAGGATGGCACGTGACCTTGCAGAGTCGGGGTATGACATTTTGGGGGCTTTTAAAGACCTTTCTCCACTTACCCGACTGCTTGGATTGTTTCCTTCTGCAAATTCCCTTCTAAGTTTGACTAAGAGGGAGGCAGTTCCTGCTGGCTGCTGCCAAAAGGAGCTCTGGCTGAATGGAGAGGAAACTGGTTTGAAAAGGAATCCAGCAGGCGCTGTGGGATTTGGGCAGGAGACCACAGAGCACAAGAGAAGCAACTTCAACCATCGAAAGGAATATTCAGCTGTTGGAGGCACAACCACCCAGCCTTTTCTTCTTTCTTTTTTTTTCCTCCTTTTTTTTTTTCCCCTGTCAGGGTCTGTTTTGGCAGACCTGCTGGAGATGGCACCCTGACCATGCCAAGAAAGTTCAGAGCCACAGCCTACAGGGTCCAGCTCAGGGGACAAGCAACTGGAAGGCCTGAGATGTGGACTTGTGCACCTAAACCCACAAACCTTTACTGTTTAATTTAAGCTTTGCCAGGAGAACGAGACAAAGAGCCAGACCACAGAGATATTTTACAGCCATTAGTACTGCAAGCCTATCTCCAGTTTTTTGGTTTGGTGGGGTTTTTTTTTGTTTTTTTTTTTTGGTTTTTTTTTAAACGTGACCAAGAGGGCAATGAACTGAGTTTCTTTTCTCCCTCATTCCCAGTGATAGCTGTCTGGCATCACTTGCAGCTTGCTTTGAAATTTACCACTGTTCTCCCCACAAAAATCTGAGCTTTGTTTTCAAAACCAGCTGGTGATTTTGGGTGGCCAACTCAAATCATATTAAACAGACCTAACTTTGAAGCCTGCACAATTGTCAGCAGTCCCTTCAAGGGCATCTCAGTTTGGGCAACCAACCAGCCAGGCATGTAACAAGTTGCTTTTCACAACTGAGTCCAAGGATTGGAAAATGCCAATTTCATTCTCTGGGTAGCATTTACTCTTTCTTTTCACTGTTACAGCTTAGCAAATTTTACAATGCAGTAAAGGAACTTATAGAGCAGGTTCCAGTATCTTAAGGAATAAAGCAGTAAAGAAAAGGATCATTCAAGCAAACGCACACCAGAACTTGATAAATTGCGCCCTTCAGCAAGGACAGAGAGAAATCACAGCTCTTCCCTCAGGACTGTCAGGCATAGGTGACACAGGACAACATGACAGGAACACAGACTTAACTCTCCCCATGAGACTAAACACATTGAAACCATAAAAAAAAAAAGTAACATGCTCCAGGTTAGGCCTTTGCCAAATTACCTTGCAGCCTGTACCACCCAGTTCTGAGAGACTTTTCCATCTGCCTTGTCTGCTTGCCATGAATGGAGAAGGGGAACAGAGGCTGAGTTAAACATGTGGACACAGAGTGAAAGGGATGCTCAGCAGCTCCACAGAGAAGTGTTGAGGGTTTATGTTAAACAAGGAATATAATCTCTTGATATATAAAATATATATAATGTAATATAACAACATATTATAATACCATAATGTTGTAATATAATATATAAAATATTATATATATATAGTATGTTGATGTATAATATCATCACTTGAGTGGCAAGATTCAGCCTTTCATAGATTTGTATCTGCTGTTTGAAGGAGAGATGAATATACAGGTTTATTTTGGCATTTACTCTGATATTAGTAAAATCAGCATTCAGAAAAGGTAGCACTTCTATTAAGGCACTCCCTTTTCTTCTGAGCCTCTGACAGTGTAAGCCAAGAGTTTTGGGCTTAGGAATACACAAAACCAGCTGTAGAGACAAGCAGAGGATAAATGTCTCAGCAGGCAGAAGGCCACTTTCTCTGCTGGCCAACCAGACAGTCAGGAAAGCTTGAAATCAGCCCCTGATGAAACAAACTCTTCTGAACAAGAAAGCAGCTCTGAGTACACTCCCTCACATATTCAGATCCATGGGAGCCCGAACAGAACAAATCAAATGGCCAGGGGATAAAAAAACCCCATCTTCCCATTCCCTACAGTCTGAAAATGACAGTATCCAGCAGTGCAGAAAGGTATTCAGAAGGACTTCAGATAAGCAAAGGAACATAAACCCTCTTGATGCCACAGCCAACTTAAACATAATCCCTACAAGCATAAGCAGGATGCATTTGTTAAGGCAAGAAAAGGTATTAATTACACCTGTCCAAGGCACTGGGGACTATTAGTAGATAACTGCATCCAGTTCTGGTGCCAGTGATTCCAAAATGATGATCAAATTTTGGGAGGAATTATGAAAAGACATTCAGAACACTCCAGTGTCCAGGAACTGTTTGTTGTAGTAGCTGACTGAAGCTCAAAATATTTAATTAGGAGAGTGCTAACATGAAGTGTCAGGAGGAATCATGCAAACAGACACATCCTGACCTGCCAGTGTCTGTGCCGCCTGGAACAGCTGGACCTTTATTGCTCAGGGAGCAGTGGGACATGGTTTTGAGGCAAGGGGGGTACCACAATCCTGCCCCCACCCAGCCACCCTGAAAAGAAACCTCCAAAAAAATACATTTTTTCTTTGGCTCTGCATGTCCAAAGTGGCAGGATTTTGTTCAAGGCACGGATTCCACAGGGTCAGAGCGCAGCCTGGGAAGCAGGAATACAGAACAGCCCCATCCCTGGGAAGGAACACATGGCTTGTCTTGAGTGGGTCACAGCAGGGAACTGTCTCACCTTGGGCAGAAAGAAATCAATTCCAGCAACCTCTCAGTGCTCTCTTGGTCAGCTCATTAATGGGGGAGCTATAACTGCGCCCCAGAGGGAGAGGAGCACATTTTTACCTCCCTGGCCTCCAAGGATATCTACACAAGTCAAGAGAGATTATACAGAGACTGATGAAAAGTAGAGGTGGCAGAAAGCCAGACACAGGGATGCAGGAGGATGCACTAAAGAGGTTCCAAAAGAAATACTCTGGAACTTGTCAAACCAGCCTCTGGGCCGGAGGCATCCCCTGCAAGGAGAAAGTGTGTCTCTCAATCCCTGGACAGATGGGTTTGCCTTGCCACTAACAGGGAAAATACCCATCAAGTGTCACTTTCCAGATTTTCGGTGTTTTCCAGAAAAGGGCTTTCTGAGTCCCGTTCCTAAGGTAGGACTGGCATGCCCAGCTCTGCAGAGGAAAACTCTTTGAACTCAAGACATGATGAGCCAACAGGGAAGACATTCTTCAGTGCCTGTCACAAAGGCACATGGAAAGCAGATGGAAAACCCCTTCACACCAGCCAGGTCTTCACATCCATGGAAATCCACGGCTACTCACAACCACTCCCGGAGGTGGCCAGTGGGACAACCGCTGGGAAAAGGAGGCTCCCTCCACCCAGTGTGACAACTGTTGGGAAGGGGAGATCCCCTCCACCCAGATGTGTCCCTAACAGGCTGTCAGGACATGGGAGCTGAGGCTTGGAAAGGCACAGACAATGCAAGTGAACCATGTCCCATCCAGCTGCTTCTGATAAACCACAACCTGCCTTCCTAAGGCTGGAAACTTCTGCTGTCGCAGCAAGATAGATGAAGATCTCAGGTTACAGGTGGGGAAGCAGAAGCAGAGGACTCATACCCAATGACACTCCTCCAGCACCAATCCCTGCAGGAGAAATGTGGTGGCTAACGTGGCTTCCCATTTCCTGGTCAGGGGCTCGGGTTGTGTTTCATATTAAACAGCCCCTGTTTCACAGTTTAGTGATCTAATGCAGAACTGGACTTATGGAAGGCTAAGTGTCCCTGATTTAATACCAACAGCAGCTTTCTGGCTTCCAGGAAGAGAAAAACCAACAACCAAAACCCCAAGAGCCACTGCTTTTGAGGCTCAGGTAATACCCTCCTTTGTAGTGATTTAAAACACAGCAGATGAAACGTTTACAACTGCTGGGAACCAAGAAAAACGTGTCTCCAATGAAGTTTTTATATATATATATATATATATAAATAATATGTTCTCTCCCTCAGCTCTGTGGACATTATTCACAGAAAATAAATTTATTCTCTGAAAAAAATGTTTCCATGACAATCTTCCACAACAGACAGAGAGCAAAGGAACTTTATTTTATATAACTTAGCTTTTTTTAGTTCTCTTCGTTGCAGTGATTCCCTGACCATGCCAGTAGCTCTAATCCTGCAAATAAGCAGAAGCTACATCAGGTGTAGCATCAAAGGTGTCTGAACCCAGAGCTCAGGGCAAAGCACTGAAAGCAAAGGAGACTTTGGTCAGGCCAGCACCAGCTTTCTGTTTGCAGGTGGTTTCCCTGAGGGACCACGTAAACTCCTCCCAGGCCTTTTCCATGAAGGTGAGGTTTGATCCTGTCCTCTGATAGCACCAGGCACAGATCAGCACACAGGTTTTGCAGGGATTCACTGTACCAGCTTAGAAAGGGGGACCTCTGTTCCAGTGTAGGCCTCAGAGTCGTGTTTGTGATGTTGGCTTCTCTCTCGCTCCAGAAGAGCCACCCTGTCTCTCTTCCTCAGCATGACCTCCATCAGCTCACCAGAACCACCCCACAACACCAGGTTCATACCCTGAAGGAGATCGGACAACCCATCGGGGTAACACAGCAGGACCCGTTTTAGAGCCACAGATTTGGGACATTTGCCTTTTTTTTGCTCTTTAGCTTACCAGAAAATAGTGGCTGAGCCAATCTGGAGCTGAAGGAATGCAAAGTGCAGCAATCCTGCCAGCAGAACAGCACTGTCAGGACGGTCTGAACCCAGCCAGTTTGCTTTGGTGCAGTTCTATCCCATGCTGCCAGGCGAGCACCAACACTGCAATCCACCTAATTCATCTTCTGGCTGGTATCTCCCCAGTTCCTGGCTTTGGACAGCTTTCGATGCTTCCCCATAACCTTGAAGAACAGTGTAGTCAGCACATAAACTCTCATTTTTATGCCACTCCTCATACAAACACAACATCTTGGGTTTGAGGCAGACTGCTACACTTCAGTCACCAGAAGGTCTGTCACACCATCTCACGACTGCTTTCCTGCTGGGGTTATATCCTCGTGAAGAGCAAGTGCTGCTCATTAATACTCTGCATTTTCCCCACTGCAGGCAAACAAACGTCTCAGGAGGGCAGAGGGGCACAGACATGCTGCATCTGCCAAAACCGAGAGGCTGCAGCAGCGTCCTCCGGGTCACTGGTGTGAGAGGGGACACTGCAATCCTTAATTATCAGGGCATTTATGGGTAACACATGCCTGCAGAAACAGGCACACAGCTTCACATAGCACTAAACCTGGTAAAAATACAAAGCTTGCAAGAGCAAACACAGGGACCCAGATGGAAGAGCCACACCTGATATCAATTCAACCTAAGCGCTCCTTCCACCTTACATATGCCACTGAAGCTGTAAGTCTGCAGGAAAAGAAGCACATTGCTGACACACACTGTTACCAACATCCTCAAAACTGATGAATGTAGACTTGAAAGCAGATTATCTCAAGAGGATAAGGAACTGCCACATGTGCATCCATTCAGCTCATCCCAGAACAAGTTGCAAGCCACAGCTGGAAAACATTAAAACAATCTTCCTGGAAGCCAGACTGCATTTATGAACAGGCTCTCTGGCCTTCCCAAGCTCATTCCTGCTTAGACCCAGTGTGCAACATGGGAAAGGGACAGGGGGAAGCGTGTGGCTTTTATAACCAGTGCCATTGGTTATTCTCAAGGTGAACCCTCAGCAACTGAACTGAGCAGGTGGGAGCACATCAGCAGTTCGGCTTCACTCTGCCTTATGCCAAACTCCTGCAAGCTCCATAACTTCTCAGGGAATGCTACACCGACACAGCAGCCTGTCTTCTGGTCCCGCTCCCAGCCAAGTCCTTGGTGCTGCCATTGCAACCATGACTCTCCAAATCGCTTCCTGGAGTATCATGTGCTCGCAACAGCCTGTGTTCAGTGGCTTCAGTACAAAACATGTATCAGCACACACAGACACAAACCCCTGGGAAAGGAACAGTGTCCCAGCTGCAAAAGCAAATGCTGGGCAGCAAGAAAATGGCAAAATTCAGGCTACAAGAAACACCCCCATTTTCTTTCCTCGGTGCATGCAATTAAGAGTGGCACAGCATCCAGGTGTAACAGTTGGCAGCTGTTAATGAAGGTGAACAGCATCCTGGGAAAAAGCCACCCTGTGGACTTGCAGTGCTTTTCAAAACAAGATTTTTTTGATAGAGATAAAAATTGAAAGTATGTAGAGAAACAGGTAAGGAGAGAACTACTAACTAAACATTGAAGAATGACAGAACAAACACATCCAGGAAACTGACGAACAAGTATCATTGGGGGAAGAACTTAAGTAACAGATCAAATTTCAAATTAAAATCCTGCAGCTTCACGCTAAGAGCCCCCAAAAACAATGAAGGAATTCCAGGTCTCCCAGTTTGTCCAACCCCACAATACCTGGGGGAGGAAAAAAAAAAAAAGGAAAGGCTCGAAGTGAAAGACCAGCTTACACCTTAGAAACTCAACTTCTGTTTGCAATTAAGTAACTTGGAGGTTGGAAGGGACACCACACACACACACAGCCCCCAAAACTCAGATCTCTGACAAAGGTAAAAAACCTAGAACTGTACGCGAGTCTGTAGCCATTTTCCCAGGTTTTAAGCCGGGACTACTGCTGGATTTTGAGATACACACAGGGCTGATATTCCCAGCCCAGCTTCCCTTCATGGGAAGCCCCCACCAGAGCTGGTTTCCCCTATGCCACGAAGGGAAGAAGGGTCACCCAGGCCATCAACAGGGCAAGATCTCCCCTACCAACACACCCAAAGGCCTTTGGTAACCAAGTCTCTGTTCCCTGAAGTCCCAATGAATTTATCAAGGCAAAATTAACACAAAGTTAACAGTGGGACGCAAAGAGGCATTTCCAGCTCTCTGCAGGGAGGCTGGTCTGCCCACCCACCCACCCCAGCACCTCCAGGGGGCCCAAACACAGCTCTACTTTTTATTTTTTCTTTACCTCTTTAATAGAGGAACACATTCTGAATGCAAACTCTTCTGTGAAAAGGCCACTTTTTATATTAATTGCTGTGCCTTCATAGAAGAAACTGGTAAAATTGTATTTTTAGCCACTGCTTCCCACTGTTGCAGAAAGCCACTTAAGCGTAACTAAAAATGTACCTTGTTCCAGTTTAACAATAGTGCTAAAAAAAAGTGATAAACAACGCTGTTGGTGGATGAGAAATCAAACCATCCAATTTACCTCAGGGACTCTTTTTTTCTAGTGCCAAAGATTACACCAAAAAGGGAGCTGAGTATAATCTTGGATCAAATTTGTTTGCAGGAACTTGGGCTCCATATATTGTCAATACATTGTCACTCCATGGTGCTGCACAGTGATTGGGCCATTTCACTGGGGTTCACAGGAGAAAACACAACAGATAACACAATTATTCCTTCTGCTGGCAGAGCCCCACCTCAGCCCACCACAGTGATGGCAGTGTACTCTCAGCTGCCTAAGCAGGATATTGTGACATCTACCTTTGCCTGATTCCCTCTACCCAGTGACTGGCCATCCCGAGCCACCAGCAGAAGGCTTGGAACAATCCAAGGGCATATTGTGCACAGGCCCCCAAAGTTACCCGAATACAGCTCACTCAGTGCGCTCCAGAGCCACAATTTAAAGCTAATTTGGCTTGCTCTTTGCGGAGGAACGATGTTTCCTCAGGATTAGCAATAAAGACTGCCTGAGCCAAGCTGACAAATCAGCCCTCTACCCCAAAATGTCGGATTATAGGCTGCGATATTCTATTCAAAAGCCACGGAAAGAGTAATCTGTTCAACATTCCCGTGCGCTCAGCTAAAGTACACTTAATTGCATCAGTTCTGCAAGCCCAGAAAATAATAACACGCCTGGCACGGTGGCAGCACAAACCACAAGCAGTACTGTGAGAGACGTGCTTTAAAGCCCACTGATAAAAAACCTTCACGAGGAAGGTTTAAACATCTCACCTCAGCTCACCCCCCCCGAGCTCGTAGGAGCTGCCGAGTCCCATCCCACACAGGTCACTCCAAGTGCATCATCCATCAGCTGCCCCGCTGAAGTAACCAGCATTTGGCCCGCAGAATGTACCATCTCATGCTCCCTCCAAGACCCTTTTAGCTTCTAATAATGTCAGGGTGAGGTAATGGCAGATTTTTGGCACCCACCCCTCACTGCCTCAATTCTGTACAATGCTTTGTGTCAGTGCAATGGATCCAAGCCTAGCTGGGGACTCATTAATCCATGGATTTCATTCCTAAACACACCATTTTCTGAAACAACAATGCACATTAACTCCTCTGGAGTTGCTAAAGTCTGCTGCAAATCAAAACCTGTTTGGAATCCCCTCACTAAAGTCAGACATTTCAGTGGCCATAAGGGCCCAGGCTCTGCCAGAACAGCTACCAGATATCAGCAGTAAGGCTCTACTTCATATTCTTAGGGCAATTTTATTGAATTTAGGCAATGTCCTTGGCTCAACAGTGGCTTTACAAGATAAAAAAAATCAGATGTCAATTGGGGGTTTTTTCCCCTTCCAAAACACACGCAGGCACTAATCCTGGAATAACAGGCTCATAAAGCATCAGCTTAGAAAAATGCAGCAATCCCACTGATCCAAGGAGCTGTTGGCAGGACACAGCTGTGCTTCCACCCTCTGCTGTGCTGAACTGCACTTGGGAGAGCAGTGAGTGCACACTCCTGCAGATCAACTTTTCCTCAGCAAGCGACTGGGAGACTGCACACAGCCAACCTGTGACTCGGGGTATGGAATGGGGGACAGCCCTTAGGGAGTGATATTTCCAGCCTCAGGAGGAGCAAGGGGGGGAACTTTCCCTCCTGTGCAACACAGGTTTAGGGGTGGAGAGATGACAGAACTGTCACCTGCAGCTGCTGCTGCCATGTCTCAGACAGCTCCCTTAATTCCAGCCTGCCTCCTGTCACCTGATGTCTGGAGGAGGAGGTGTCTGTGCTGAGCATCGCTGTCACTCAGGCTCTGACCTGGCACTGTCAGACCCATCTCCCCAGCACCTGGACTGCTTTATAGCAGCATCTCCCAGAGGCCACAAACACAGCTTAGTAACGGATGTGGCCCTGCATGTACCGGGAGGATGCTCTTGTGGAAGTACTTTGCCCTGGAGATAAAACATTCCTTATGTAAAAGGTCCTGTTCCTGCGGAACCTGCTGCCGACAGAAAGTCCCCACTCTCACACCACCCAGCACTTCTGCTCCCAATCCCATTCCCACCCTTCCAGCCACAGCCTCCTCTCCTCCCAGCCTTGTGCTCTGGCAGGAAGGAGCCGGGGCGAGCAGATGTTTTCCTTCTCTCCTCCATCTCCCAGGCAGAGCTCCATCACCTGTGGTGGGCTCCATGTGGGCAGAGCTGCCGGCAGCTGTGAGGCAGAGCCAGTCTGGGCATGTTTCAGCTGCCTCTGGCTGGGGGCCATGTGGACGCTCAGCACAGGAATATGCCCAGGAGAGCCCAATGTCCATCAGGGGTGAAATTCCCACGTGGGATGGAAAGCATTCACCCCTCCAGTGAGAGGGAAGATCATCACTGAGGGAGGACCTCACCTGAAGCAAAACGTTAATAACCCTTATCTCCTACCCATTATCTCAAAAATTGCTTATCCGCAAACAGCTGGAAATAAATAGGTGGATTTTTCTGGGAAGACAGACCTTTGATTAGTCAGTTTGAAACTATGTGACTGATCTTTCATCCACTGAAAGCAAGAGCTCCCTTTGATGCTCAGGTCAGACACAGCTCTGGGATCATTCTGCATGTCCAGAGAGGGACACGGCAGCTCAGCAGGAAGGAAGCTTGACTCGCCCAAGTTTCTGCTTGTCACTTTGTCACGGTGTGTGTTATTCAAGAGACTGAAGGGGAAAAAAACCAACCAATCCCAGCAGCAGGCCTGGGAGCTGAGACAGAGGGGCGTGTGGTGGGTCTTTTTATTTTTTCCCCTCTTAACAGACTGTGATAAATGTAGCAGTCCCAAAACGAGGAGGTGGGGAGGACGTGTACATGCATGTGCCTTTTATCAACTGGCGGATCATTGGATGTTTCTGTTACCACGGAGAAGCACACACTTGGTAACAGAGAACAGCAACATTTTTATTTTTTAATTTTTTTTTCATTCCTATATGAGAACATTCACCAACCTTATAATTTTTCTCAAGCTGAGATTCAGAACCCTATATTAATTCTCACTCCGTGACAAATTTACTGGAATGAAAAAAAAAAAGAAAAAAGGAAATAACTACCCCAGAATACAAGAATGCAATGCCAAGGTGCAATCTCAGCAGCAGCACAGTGCCAGGGCTGCTGGAGCTAGAGGGAGTTACATGTGCACAGCCCCACTGGTCCAGGGAGCTTTCAGTAACAACCCGGTGTCCTGCTTTGGGGAGCGCTCTGTTGAGGGGCTGATACAGGAGAAGTAGAATTTCATAGCTCACAGAATTATTGAGGTTGGAAAAGCCCTCCAAGGTCACCAAGTCCAGCCCAGTGTCCCCCTTGTCCCCCAGCCCAGAGGACTGAGTGCCACGGCCAGTCCTTCCTCGGACACCTCCAGGGATGGGGACTCCATCACCTTCCTGGGCAGCCCCTGACAGTGTTCAGCAAGCCTTTCCATTAATAAATTCCTCCTCATGTCCAGCCTGGACCTCCCTGGCACAATTTGAGTTATGTCCTCTCATCCTGTCACTGGTCCCCTGGGAGAAGAGCCTGACTCCCTTTTCTCTAAAAACTCCTGTCAGGGAGTTGTAGAGCCAGAAGGTTCCCCCTGAGCCTCCATTCCTCCAGGCTGAGCCCCCCCAGCTGCTCCTACAGGACTTGCGAGTTGTGCTGCTAAACAGAACAACTCTTCATGAGGGGACCCCGGGGGGGCTTGTCCTTGCTCTGTTCACTGCCCAGCCAAGCCCCTACTACTCCTTATAACGCTGTGACACGACCTGACTGATGAGCAAAACCCTCCATAGAAGGGCTCTGTATAACAAACTAAAACCAGAGACCCTGCGCAGACTTTTCTAGCCAGCACCCCGGGGAAAAACCCATCCGGGGTGCATCCCATCATCAAAGATATTTGCCGTGCATTGTGCCAGCCTGTGACGGCCGGACCGTGCCCGCTCCTGAGGGCACCGCAGCATTTCCCATCGCCCCGGTGCCCGACGAGTACCCGCGTGCGTGTACCCACACGTGATATGTCGCGACTAAACAAAACACAGCGACGGGTCCTCAGCAGCACAAGCCTCACCACGAGAAACATATTTCTCACCAAAAAAAAAAAAGAAAAAAAGGGAGAGGGGGGAGAAGATAAAAATTAAAATAAAAATTTAAAAAGAAATAAAAAAAAGAAACACGGGTCAAGGCAAGCGAAGTATTATTCCAAGGGGAAGGCGAGAATGCAGGCGCGGGGGAAAGCGCCGGTTCCCGCCGGCAGCGGGAAGTTGGGGGACGGCGCCGACGGGAGCCCGGGGGGTGCTCCTCCATCATCCGGGAGCTCATCCATCCTCCCTGCGGGGGGATCACCCTCCGAAAAAACTCCTCCATCCTCCGGGGGGGTCCCTCCGTCCTGCGGGGGTTCACCTTCAGGTGAAGCTCCTCTGTTCTCCCACGGGGGTCTCATCCTCCCCAGGGGGCTTCTCCATGCTCCGGCGGGTTTCTTCCGTCCTCTCCAGGGAGCTCATTGTCCCAGGAGGGGCTCATCCCTCCCCCCCGCCCGCAGGGCCCCCGCGCGGCCC
>JAWMRA010000001.1:776114-847646 GCA_035584735.1 Pseudotriccus pelzelni | reverse complement strand
TGGCCTTTGTCCGGAAATTCATCTGGACAAACTATTTCCAATCCCCAAGGAGGGGGACTTTTGCAAACCCATGACACTGGCACTCTCCACTCTGAGGCTCACTGCTTTTATTGAGAGCAAAGCAGAAGGTCTGAAAGCAAATCCTGAAAATAAGTCAGTGATGATAAATGGTGGTAGAAAGATGTCTGTGGGCAATGGCAGGTGAAAGAGATAGAAGGTCACAAGGGGTCAGCAACTGTGGCTCTTGGTGTAAGGGATTGACACATCATCAAATCCCTGGCAGACCTTCAGAAAAGGTTTATTCAAGGAGCAGGGCTATAGGGAGAGGGGATCCCGACCCTGTGAGAGCACCACGGGCACCAGTCCAGGGATTTTCAGCAGCACCACCCCATGCCCAGACAATCCACTCTAGTTCCTTCTCTGGTTTAGATGGGCACCGTGATCTGCACAAAATTCCCCTGTGAGCCTTGGGAAATAGCTGAGGGGAATCGCTGCCACTTCATCTCCTCCTCCCACAGCCTCTTAAAGGCAAGTTCAGAGCTCCATCCCTTTGGATCTGGCTACAGAGAGGAGTTGTATTGTTGCAACAAGACTAGTTTAGAGTAATGTCCCTGATGTGTGACAAAATTATACCAGAAAGGTTCATATTGGGATGGCTTTTCACAAATGGGCATGGAAAGTTAGTTATACTGGAGAGCAGCACAGCTGAGTCTCCATGAGGGGTATATATACCATCATTTGGGGAGGAAGGGCAGGTAGAAGCATGAAAAACACAGGTGATACTGCCTTTTTCAGTGGAAAATAATCTTTAGACCAGGCCTCAACACCTCAGCTGGAACAGGAAAAAAAGTGCTAGAAACTACCTTTTAGACTATTCTGGTTTAAAAAACAAGCAAACACCACCAACACACGGGGTTTTTGTTTGATGAGTTCAGGGGCACGTCAGATCCCTCTTACTGAGTAAGGAAACAGAGTTCTTTTGTGAAGTAACAAGTTCCTGGACTTTGTTCTTCAATCTGTGCCCCTCATGTGCTGCGAGATCAAAGTGATCTCTTATCCTGTGAGTTCTCGTTCGCCCAAGATATTTACTGACGTTACTCAAACTCAGTCACACCGAAGACAAATCGCGTTTGCCTCGTTTGCCCCTCTTAGTGCGGACATAAGGGCCATCTCCTGGCCACAGCGGGGATTGTAAGAGGAGTGATAAACGAGAAAACAAAGGTTTTAAATCTCGAGAGTAAAGCCTGACAGAAATTATTTGCTCCACGATAAATAAAAGTCACGAGTAAGGATCTGTGCCACCAGTCCCTCTCAAAAGTACCAAGTTTTATCAATTTAGGCCTAAGAGCACAGCATTTCCTTCACCTCCCTCAAGTATTATCCAGCCAAACATTTTTTACTGGTGAATTGCAAAACCAAAAATGCTCACCAGTTAATTAGTTACATATTCCTTCTCAGGCTTAAATACTTTGTGGTTACATCCCATAGTAAAGCACTACTAGGACCCGGAATTTTATTGCACCCTATGACACTTAACTGTCTTAAAGCCTGTCTTCTGAAGTAGTGACTGCAGGATGGCTGTGGTGTTAAAAAACCAAATTAAAATCTAACTTTCTCAACAGCAGAGGAAGAAACACTAGGAAAAGCTGATTTCTGAAAGCTGGGAAGCAAAAACTGCAAAGCACTTCTACTGCTTTTGGTGATTTTTAAGTCTCACACATTACTGGGGAAGAAAAAAGGGCTGAACGTGGCTTTAGAATGCCTGACACAGGCAACATAAAATAAGGCAGCTGAACATAGGCTCAACAGAACTGTGAACACTGATTATAGAATACACTGCAAACTGATTATACACGCATAGAAATCACCTCACAAACCAGGAGCTGGATAATGTGGGGAGGGAAGGAAAGAGTTTGGGGCCTAAGGTGAACTAAAGCTGAAAGTTGGTTTCATAAAGACAGGGTAATCTGAGTTTTCTTCTCCTAAACAAACAAGCAAACAGAGAACAAGAAACAGAATTCTTATCCAGTTGGACACAAACAATTTTTTGTTTTCTTCTCCCCCTGCTTACAGAGTGGAAAAAACCCTTTGAAGTCAAATTTCCTCAGATCCAAAATGAAATACTTTGGTTTAAAATACCTCATAAGGAAGGGGATGAAGAACTAGGATCATAAAGTTACCAGGGAGAGACAGAGGTTGTACAGGTGGGGAGCAGTTTCACATTTCTAATATTTTTATTGCTGTTGGCTCACACACCTAGAACTGCACTGGCACTCAGAATGGTGGCTGCCTGAGGACTGCAAATATCAGCACTACAAATATATTTTGCAATTCCTAATTGGAAAAAAAACCCCAAACAGCAACTTGCTTCCTACTGTGCAGGCTTCCTAAAGCGCTGAGTAATTAATTTTAATGTTGTTAATTAATTTTAGTTGTTCTTGTAAACCCCACCACGGTTAGATATCCATCCACAGCAGGTTTAGATATTTCCTTGTCAACAGGAGGAAAAAAGACCCAAGTATTTTTTAACACTAAAGCCAAATCTTTAGTAGTAACAATATAGCAGAGCCTAGAAACCTAAATGCTCCCAACAGACAACATCATAAACTTCCCCTGCTCTAATTTCCCTCAGAAAGTGGTTCCAGAGTAACCTTCTGTCCAGAATGAAGTATTTTACAGGCTCCAACCTTGGGGTTCATGGAGAATACAAAAGAGAGCCCACAGCTTGGGTTTCTCACAGCTCCAGCTGCACCAGAAGGCTGTTGCAGAACCACCCTGGTTTACTTTGGTCACTTGTATCACTGGATTCCAGGAAATTCTAGTAAAAAAAAAAAAGAGAAAGTTGCCCTAGAAATCAATTATGGATTGACTGAAAGAGTCAGAGGCAGACACAGATCATCAAAGAACGAGGAACATGACATTTTTATGAGTGATCACTGTCAATCACTTCCTTTGTCAGAAATGATACACGATGCTAATAATAATTCAGGAGACTGAGCAAAATTTAGGGTTCTTAACATCTGCGAGGATCAAAACAATGTTACTGCAAAAAAGAAAGTGACAGATGCATCATTGTGTGAAACTCCTTAAATGCTTGATCTAAACGAAATTCAGCTCAACTTGTGTTTCATTAAGTGTAAAATAACAAGGGCTCTGCTGAATTCAAGAACATTTCAGATTTCAACCTGCCTAAGACTTGCACGTGTCTTTCATCAGCTGGTAGAAAGGTAAAATAATCACTACATGCTGTGACCATAATTTGCTCCCAACAGCAATCCAGTTATCACAAAATCATGGTGTATGTTCTTCCTTCGCCGTTCCTACTTCTCAGGGGGAAGAACGAGCCACTCTGGGAATTTTTGGGCAATGACATGAACAAGATTAGTAGTGAAAGCTATGCATGAAGTTAATTTATCCCGTCGAGACTGGCAAAAATCACAAAAAGACATTGACACTGGGTAGGCGACATTATTTATTATTACTATTATTGTTTTCCACCACTTCTCTGTAGCTTGGTAGCTTTCCTTAAATGAACTATTAAAGCTGAAGTAATTTTTTTTAATTCTGATTCCAACCCAAACTGGCTCACTGCTCGAAGCTGCACTGGTGGCTCACACCGGGTGCCCTCATGGTCACTAATTAGCTGCAGGAATTGATTAACGATCTCCACCAGTGCACAGCACTTCGCTTGGGTAGCCGCCTTCCAGTCGTGCTCCTATTTATACCTGTGCTGTGTTCGGGCTGCCCCTGGGTAAAGAAAGGGTGCTTTTTGAGTGTTTAAATGTGGGCAGGGAACCAGAAAAACAGCGATTTCTGAATGTTTACCATGGCATCAGAAAAACGGCGGGTTTTTGCGTGTTTAACGTGGAGCTGGGAATCAGAAAACACCGGGTTTTGAGTGTTTAGTATGGGGCAGGCAATCAGACAAGAAGCGATTTTTGACCGTGGGGCGCTCTGGGCGCAGAGTCGAGACCAGCCGAACTTTCCCGAACGCAGCCGGGCTCGGCCGAACTGACCCGACCTCGACCGAGCTCAGCCGAGCGCAACCGAATCGAGCCGAGCCGAGCCCAGCCGCCCGCAACAGCACCACAGCAGCCGTGAGGGACCGAGGCGCAGCGGCCGCCCGGCGGCTGCGGGCAGCAGCGGCAGCAGCAGCAGTGCCTGGGGACAGTGACAGCGGCAGTGCCGTGTCAGTGCGCGCTCGGTGCCGCCATTTCCCCCCTGCCGTCCCCTCCCCCCCAGGAGGCGGGGCCGGTGCTGACATGGCGCCGGCGCGCGCGCGCCGAGTCACGTGTTCCCGGGGGCTCTCGCGCGGGCCGCGAGAGAGGCCCGTGCGCTCCCGGCGTGCCTTGCGCTCACCCCGCTGCCCCCCCCCCCGCCCGTCGCGCGGTCGGGCCGGGCCGCGCGCGCTGCCCGCGAGCCCCGCCATGGCCGCCGCCATCATGGCCGCGCCCTGAGGGCACCAGACGGCAACGCCGCCCGCGACGACAGCACCGCCCGCAGCGCCGCCCGCCCGCCAGCGCCGACATGGAGGCCGTCAACGCCTTCAACCAGGAGGTGGGAGCGCGGGGCGGGGGACACACACACACGGCACACACGGCGGCCGCCATCGCGCCCCCCCACTCCCCTTCGGCCCCGCGCTTCCGGCCGGGCCGTGCCCGGCTCCACCGCCTGTGAGGGGCTCGGCTCGGCCCGGCGGGGAGCGGCGCTCGGGGGAAAATGGAGGCGAGCGCGGCCGGGCCCCGCGGACCTGCAGGGGCCGGCCCGCGCGGGCCTGGCCCTAGGGGGAAGCGGCGCTGGAGGGATCTGTGCAGGGATTTCGCCCCCCTCCCCCCTCCGCTGCCCCGCGCCTTCATTGCTAGCGCTTCGCTGTCGCCACGCTCCCGGGCTGCTCACACCGCCGGCAGCAGGATCCCCGTTCCGATCACTGTTCCGGGATCGCTGCTGGGAGCCGTTCCCGGCCGTGCGTGTCGCTGAGGAGCGGGGGGGAAGCCGCGTTTTGAGGCTGTTGTTCCGTCTTAGTGCCTTGGCCGGTGTGCGGCTGGAGCGGGAGGGAGGGTCGGGAGAGGGGATCCCTGGACCCCTGGGATGCGACTGAGGGATCGACGCCAGCGCTGGGCACAGAGGAGGCTAGAAATCATTTACTCTCCTTTCGTGCCACGCTCCATGCCATCTGATTATTTTTTTTTGGGGAGTCCTTTGGTCAGCCAGTGGGAGTTGGAATCGAAGCGGACCGTGGTGGTTTTTTGTTCAATAAACCCTAATTTAGCCCCTTGTTCTATAAAGTTTTTTGACACGTGACTTAAAAACGGTGGTTAGTTGTTGGTTGTACATCCCCCTCAGCTGGGCACTGAGGCTTTGCGGGTCCTGCCTGGACTGAAAAGCAGTTAAAGCTAAGCCAGAGGCTTTTCCCAAACACGCTTTGGGAAGGTTGGGAGGCTGTGCATTCCTGCAGGACAGGAAGGGGAGAAATGGCTGCTGCTTTTCCGTGATGGAGTCGGGCTGCGAAAAGTTCACTCTGCAGTTTCCTGGGATCCCGTGACTAATCCCTGTCTTGGAAACCGGTGTGTTTTGTTCCGTACCTCTTCCTGTAGGAAAGGTGGGGTGCTCTGGCTTGATGCAGGCAGGAATGCTGAGTGAAATCCTGAAGTCTGAAAGAGAGCAAAGCACAGGATTTTTTACTTGGCAGTTATGCTATATTAGTTATGGGGGAGAAAAGTGTCCTTGCTGAAGTCCTTGTTGTGCAGTGACCTGTGTGTGTGACAGATTCCTGGGGCTGTTGGTGTGTGAAGCAGCCTGGGAATGAGCTCAGGGTCTGTGTGGTTCCTGCCCTGTCCTCTGCAGGAGGAGTGTTTGTAGTGTTGAGTCCAGTTCTCAGATGGGTTTCTTTGGTTTGCCCCCACGTGTTGCCTGGAGCAACATAAACTGAAATGGTCTGTGAGGGGGTAAGCTTTAGAGGGAGATACTGTTCTCTTTCACTGAGAAAGCCCAGAAATGTTAGTTTTACAGAGGTCTGAGCGTTGTTCCTGCAGTGGTGGGAATAGCCCAGGCCGGGGAGCCTGTGAGCGCTGGTTTGGTCTGTACAACTCGGTGTTGTGAGGCCTTCAGAGCTGCCAGTCCCAGTCCCTGAAGGGTTAATTATTTTATTGGGAGTGGAGTGGCTCCAGCAGTGATGATGGGGGCAGCTACAGAGTACCCTGTAGGCCAAGAATTCCTGGACATGCTGGCTCTACAATACCAGGGAATTGTGGGTTTATCATGGAACTCGCAACTGCAGCAGCCCCGGGATTGGAGCTGACTTCCTGTGCCTGCTGGAGGTGATTCCCTCCTTGCTCTGCGTCCACGTCAGCTCTGCCTGAAGGAGGAGATGCCACTTACTGTAGGCGATCCCACCATTTGGGATTTTTTGGGGGTGGGTTTGGTGTTTGCAGCCATTCCTTGAATGGTAGGAGGCCCAAGTTCAAAGCAGGGCTGTAAGTTAGGCATCCTCGAAGCTGTTGGGGTGGTGTCTCCTCTTGGATAAAAGGGCTTGGGGAGGGAGAGAAGTGAGTTTGGCTCTGGCAGTGGGTGGGAACTCGCTGGGGTTGTGTAATTTGATCGCGTTTGATTGTGGTGCCATTCCCTCGGTCCCGGTCCCGGTCTCCGGAGCCTCTCTTTTGAATTCAAGTTTGCCAATAAATGTCCTCTTCAAAATCCTCGTGTTTCTACAGGAGCAAGCCCAGGTTTTGTGTTTCCTGTTCCATCTTTATCCAGCTGTAGTTTGAGCGGATTCTGTCAGCTGAATAGGTGGGATTGGACAGGGCTGTGGTGCGTTTCCTCTGAGGAATTCAGTTCCAGCTGGATCTTGCCCTGTTAGGTATATATATTATGTTACGTTAGTGGCACAGTATAAATAAATCACCAAAGGTAACTGGATAATGGACAGAACTTTGTTATGCTTTTAGGAAAACAAGCAAACATTTCTCTAAAAAACAAAACAAAAAACCCAAAGAAAGTCACACCCCCAAATCTGAAACAAACAAGACCCCTCACCAAACCCACACAGCTGCCATGGTTATAAATCCTTGGCATGTTTCAGTGTAGGGGATGTGTGTTTCCTTTAATCTGACAAACTTGAGGCATAGTTTACTGGTTATAAAAGTTAGAAAAAGAGATTTATTTTTTTTTTGCACAGTCTTGCTGCTGGAAGTAGAAAAAAGCGCCAGCTTTCCTGTTTTGTAATCTTTTATTTGTGTTGAGTAATGCATCCTATTCCCTTAATGGTGTGTCTCGGATTGACAGTAGTTAATCTGTACCACTGAAACATTTGATATGCCACCTCAAGGTGCCCAGAGCCAATGAGGTGGCAGATCCTGTGGGCTGTTTGTTCCAAGCTGGAGCTGCAGGTTCCTTCTTTGCCATTGGGCCTTACTCAGGGCATTGGGCAGTTGGAGGTTTGATCCTGCCTGGCTGGTTTATGCCAATGGCAAGGCTTTATTTTGCCTGTTCTGTTACAGTCTTCCCCTCCCTCCCCAGGTGCTATAAATAGAGGTTGGCAGGATATACTTTCCAGTGGTTCTCCAGCAGTTACTGGAGCTCGGGATCCCCCGTGAGAGTCTGGATGTGCAGGGAAGAGCAGCAAGGATACAACTACCAGCATCTGGCTGGAGTCTCTTGCCTCTGCACTGAACTTGTTTCCAGGAATATTGGAAGCTGTGACATTCCAGTAGGGATTCCTGGTAAGAGAAGTGAGACAAGCGGACATAAGAGCCCTGCCCTGGTCCCGAGAGCTGCATTTCTAAACCATTTCTGCAGAAAACAAAACTATTCTGTGTGTACTTCCATGATGTCATTTTCATATGAGGATCTCTTGTGAAGATGTTTCTCCCCAGTGTTTCAGGATTTGTGAAGGGCCTTTCTAGGCCACAGAAGTGGCTGAGTTGATGAAGTGCTGTTTGGCTTCATTGCCTGGGGGTCTTATCTGGTCAAATCTAAATTTCACTTTCTTTTCCCAAGAATGCACCCTGACAGCTGTGGGTACTCTCTTAACCTTCAGCAGCACCTGATGCTTGCTGAGCTTCACAGCTGGTGGTCAAGCACTTAAAACTTGCATTGATCCTCTGAAATAAGGAATGATCTGTTGCTAAGCTCTTTCTCCTTTCCTTAGCTCAGAGAAGAACCTGAAGAGAAGATAGGAAGCAAGCATAGGGGAATGAAAATGTACAGGGCCAGCAGAATTCTTTTGGATTTTCTAAAACATTGGCCCTTTTAAAGTTTTGTAAACAAAATAGTGTGGTGTCTGTGCTTGTTGGTCGTGTCTTCTATCTCTCTTTTGCTTCTGCAAGAAAGCAAACAAGTAACTACAATTATATACCTATAAGTGTCTGGTTGCTTGCTGTGTCAGGTGTTTTCTAAATGCATAAATAAAACACATTCCAAAAGGTGGTGAATGAATGTACAGAGTACTGACTGTGGCTGGAGCCTGCTTTGGGAAGTGTTTTTGGACACCTAAGGCTTGATGGAATCATTGAGGGCATGTTAGACTGCTCTGGAAACTGGAGAAGGGGAGGTTGAATGAGGTGTCCTGACAGTGACCTGAGTGTTTGATACCCACTAATCACTGTTTGTTTCAGTAGGTGCTTCTCTCCGTGCTGCTGCTGTGCTGGGGGTTTGATTTAATGAGTGTATAAAACAGACCTGTAGCTCTTTATTTGCAAATAAAGAGACCTTTTTATGGCAGAGACACTTCAGCAAAAGAGCAAAGCCAGAGGAGCCAGTTCAAACCCTAAAATGTATTTTTACCTTCCTAGTGGGTTATCTCATGCTTAAAACACGTAAATAGACTTAAGATCGTACATCAAGCTCGGTAAATTTTAAAACTGGTTCTCAGGTTCTTATGTAAAATAGACCACCAAAGGGCATTAATTGTAGAATGACAGAAGTTAATAATCTGCTGCTCAGAAGGCTGAGAACTAAAGGGCATCATCATCCTTGTCCCGTTTCACACCCTCCTGGCACCTCCTGAGCTGGAGCAGGGACGCAGTTGGAGTTGGAAGGTGTCTTGGTTCGCTCCTGCCACATATTTTCTGTGCTGCTTCTGTACTTCATATGAGGTTTTAATTTGGGGGGGAGGGGGTGTCACTATATTAGTTAGTTTCCCTTTTGTTATTTAATAGCATTTATCAGCCTGAAAATGAGCAGGTGAATTTTCTGCCTTTTAAGCTCTTTGCTTTACAGATACTTTAGAGTTTCCTTCCGTCCTGCTGTGAAAAGTACACAGAAATACTCTTAAATCAATATTGTGTATTGTGGCTGGAGTTTAGTGGGCTCTTTAATATGTCCACTTCTTTTGTATCAACATCCTCCAGTCCTGCAGTTATGGTCAGTGAAAGCAGAAGGTGAGAGCATTCCAGGGACAGGCTCCTGTTGTGAGGCAGGACATTGGAAATGCTCTCAAGCCCCAGATTTTCATTGCCTGTGTTACATCCATCACAATAATTTTTTTAATAGAGTGTAAGTTTTTGTGTCCAGGTTGTTCCTTGGGCTGATCATGGTGCCCTTTGAGCAACTGGATGTATTATTGTGAGAACAATCCTCTAAAAATAGGGGTATTTTTTTTGGTGTATTGTTTTGGGCAATGTGTGTAGAAGAAGATCCAAGTCTAATTGAACATATGGAAATGTAAATTCATGGGTGTCTTACTGAGCGGCTCCCCCTTCTACCAGTGGAAAGTCATGAGGGACTTGTAAGAGTGTTAAATTTTAGCTTTACCCGGCCTTTAAAACATGGTGTTGATACATGTAACCGATACTGAGTTTCCTGGGGGGTCTCTGCCCCTGTTCCTGAAATACAAAGTGCTGCTTTCACACCAGCTCCTTTGTTCTTATTATGTGGGACTGGATCCTGTTGCTGGAGGACCAGTTGCTTCTCCATGTGCAAAGGAAAGAATATGGAATGCCTACCTTAATGTTGGCTGCTTTTTTCCTCATCCGTCTGTTTTTGAGCCTTCTGGTGGTTTGTTGTGGGTGTTGGGCTTTTGATTTCTTTTCCCCTTTCGTTACCTCTTAAAACAGATTTTCCTGGCTTTTAATAATATCACTGACTCTGTTTGTCGAGCGTCTTTGCACTTATTCTAAAACAATTAAGTCCAAATTGAAAACAAGATTATTTTTTTTAAAACCACATCAGCTCACAGACCCTTCTCCCCTTCTGTCTTCTGAGTTTTTATTTGTCCATGCTGCGATTTCTCATCAAGCTGAAATGCGTTAAAACAGCTTTGAAAGTCCAACATTCTGGCACTGGAACTGTCATTTTGTGGAGATAAATAGTGAGAAGTCATGGTCTTGTGTTGGTGCTGGAAAGGGTATCTGGCTGCCACTGTCTTGAACGGCAGTTTTTCTTCTGTCACATCTCCTGGAATAGGAATTGAATTAAGAAAGTAAATACCTTGTTGCCTGCTCTCTGTAGTTTATAGGTGTAAGGCCTCTGTTTGTCCTGCTGAAAGCCTTGTTAGCCAATCACTTGCCTTATTTGACCAGATTTTTTAAATCTTCTTAATTGATTTTTTTTTTCCCCTTGACCAAGACAGTGAATAAATCTGTGTAACTTGGTCACTTCACCAGTATCTTGGAACTTAAAAGAAATTAATTAAAATTAGAAATAAAAGAAATCTTTAGATGACATCTTATTTTCCATTACGCTGACAAATGAAGACACTTCTATTCTCTTATTTTGCTCTGTGGCAGATAATTGATAACACTTTTGACTAGTGTTCAAGGGCTCAATTTTTTCTTTATTGTAAAGGGCAAAATGAAATTATGTAACATAAAACAATTTTTTTCCCCCGTGATTTGTGAGGAATATTTCAAGGTAGAAACAACTGTGTGTGTAGAAACCTTGCAGATCTCAGTGTTGTTTTGCCATAAGAACACAGTGCAGTGCATGGGGTAGTTTTGGCAGCTGGTTATTTTGCAATGAGAATTTCCAAGAGCTGCTTGTGGAGCGGATAGAATTCACTGCAGATCCCGAGAGGGATCCTGAAGGATCTGGAGAGCAGTGCAGTGTGCACTGGAATCTGGAGTCTCTGGTGTGTGTACATCTGAGTGCCAGGCTGTTACTGACAAAATATCTCCCCAAATCCCTCAGTTCCTTGTTCTCTTAAAACATTCCACATGGATGGAATGTCATGTCACAGTGTTCAGGTGGCGCTGGGATCCTGGGAAAAGTGTATCCAGATGTCTTCGTGGATGATTCCCCAACTCTTTGTGCACCAGTTTTAGTTTCCCTCGTCTCTGAAATGTGAAGCTAATGCTTATTTTCAGTTATGGTCTATATACACGCACACACACATGTCATCTCTAAAGACCAGTAACTCCTGAAAATGTCCTTGAGGAATGAGCTTTTCCCCTGGGTGATGTGTGGAGAATAGGGCAACAGAGTTTGTAAAATAGCAAAAGAGGTTTGTAAAATAGCAAGTTCTCTCAGGGCCAGCCAGCAGTGTGGCCAACACAGAGTGTGGGATATCAAAAATCCCTCACCCATGTGAAATGTTGTCTTTTTTGGTTAATTCCTTAAGCTTCAGAACACATTTCTAATGTTTGTTTTCTCCCTTCAGCTCTTTTCACTGATGGAGATGAAACCTCCTATTTCCCGAGCAAAGATGATTCTCATCACAAAAGCTGCCATTAAAGCTATTAAGGTAAAGTACAACAGCACAAAGACAAAACTGTAAACAGCAGCGATGTTTTATTATTTCCCTTTTGAAGCAAACACTCAGGATTTCCCACTCTCAGCTTCAGGGGTGGTTTGTTCTGGTTGGTGTTAAGGCTGTTGTGTAGAAACAAGTGGGTGGTGAACATCATCTCTTGGTTTTGGACTGGGAGCATAATACCAGCTTGATTTTTTTTTTTTTTTTTTTGAGGTCATTGCTTTTTAATGCTACACCTACTAGGGTGTTGTGATTCTTGTGGAATAAAATTTTAACTGTTGCAGGGTGCAACTGCACTTTATTATCACGCTGTCTTGGGTAGACAGTAACTCCAGAAAGCTTTCGCTTACTCACTGACACACTTCTGGCAGAAAGGATGCCTTGGATCTAGATCTCCCCCATAGAATCCTTTTCTCTGTGCTTTAATTAATTAATTTAGCTTGATAACATCCTGCCTTTTCGAATGTGACTGCAATATTCTGTACTCTTTCCCAAGTGGTAATAAGCACAAAGAGTAAAAACGCTTCCAAAATCATGTGCCACTGTTGAGTAACTGATAAGTTAATGTGTGTTATTTATTTTCCAGCTCTACAAGCATGTTGTCCAGATTGTGGAGAAGTTTATCAAAAAGGTAAAAATTAAAAAATCTACTGATAAAGTTATTATCTGCATTACTTACTAGATATTGCTAATAATGCTAATAAATAACCAGAAAGGCTTCTATTATTCAGGGATTGAGGGGGGAGATCCTGGTTTGTTAGCATTTTATACATTTTGATATCACTTTTGTGTATATAACCTAATTTTAAATTTCCATAGTACATTAATCAGGAGGTGGGGAGCAGTAAATTGTGAAATTTTTCTCTACCCAGCAGTTGGGGGGGGAACTGGAGGTACTGAACTTAAAATTAATTGTCACTGAGTTAATCCGTACTTTCAGAAATGGCAGTTTTCATGCTTGCCTCGGCATGTAGAGCAACAGACTGGAATGTAGTGCTCCCTTTCTCCCCAAGAGCAGATTTCCTGGGAGTATCAGTGCCTGATGGACAATTCTTCTTGTGTTCCAGTGCAAACCGGAGTACAAAGTCCCTGGGCTGTACGTGATCGACTCCATTGTTCGTCAGTCCCGGCACCAGTTTGGAACAGACAAAGATGTTTTTGGGCCAAGATTCTCTAAAAATATTACTGCCACATTCCAGTATTTGTATCTCTGTCCATCTGAAGACAAGGTATAGCTGTCATTCCTCAAGTGTTGCTGTGCATTGCTCATGGTGTTTGCTGTCCTGTGACAGTGAATTGGGTGATTCTCCCTGTCCCTGGGAGGGACTGTTGCTGTAGGAAAGAGTAAAACAGGCTGAGGAAGATGAACAAAGGTGATAGTTAAATGCCAGTTGGAGTTAAAGATATATTTTGCCTACTCTCATCAGCTTTGCCTATGCAAACACTTCAGCACTGTGTGTTACTGTGCCAAAAGTTTTTTTTCTTGAGGTTCCTTCAGGAAAACGTCCTCTGGAAGGCAGTGTCTCCCACAAAAAGGAAGTGTTGCAGGAGCAGCTCTGGTTTTGTAGGCAGTGATGGTTCTGCCCACAAAAGTTTTCTGAGAAAATCACCGTGTTGGTTTCATCAGTCTTCCCCAATCCTGTACCATGGGGGTTTCATGGCTGTTCTCCATTGCCAACACTGTTTTAAGGCCTTGTTTTTTGTAGTTCAGCTGTATGTATTGATAGAACAGAGGCTCAGAAAGTGTCCTGAATTCATGATGGTCCTGGTTGTTACCAGCAGAAAATGACTCCTGTGCCCTGGCAGGAAAATCCAAGATAAGTATGTTTTAGAAGCTGCCAGTTGGTTTCCAGAAAAACACCTCCTCACCTTTTCTCTGTAAAATACTCCTTTTCTATCTGACTTCTTCCCCAACTTTCTAAATAAGCTTTTGAAAAGCTTTGGTGCTCTGTAGTTCTCTAATGTGGAACATTTAGACCTTCAGGCTTTGAATCTGATATCTTGGAGCTCCTGTGTTAATACCTTGGTGAAAAAGAGCAGTCCCCTTCTCCTTTCTGTTTCTATGCTTACCGTTTTGTGCACAGAAATGAATTAGACTGTCCTTGTCCTTCATGGGGCTACTTGATATAGGGAATAGTATTATTTCTAACATGCTTGCTTTGATGGATTTCCAGTTTCTAAACAAAAAAAACCCTGATCTGCAGATACACAGCAACTGTGGTTGATGTCTGAAGAGAATGATGCTACTTTGTTGTTGTTTTTTTTAAACAGCCTTTCTGTAAGATTAATGTGACTGAAAACAGGACTATTACATTTACTCATTCTTTGGCCTTCATTCTATTTTCAAGTCTTCTGGAGAGATGGCATTTTTTTGCTTTGGTATCCTGCTGTTTTCAAGTCAACTGTTTTTCAGACCAAAATCTTATTTAAAAATAGACTTATTTCAGGTTTCTTTCTAACTGATGTTATTTTAGCAAATATTTTGTAAAATTCTTGAATCACTTAGCTAATGAAGGTAGAGGTGGATTTGCATGGGTGTAGATAACTGAGTCACTGTGAGGCATTTAATTGTTGAAACAAGAAGGGACAGAATCAATTCATTCCAAGTAAAAAGTATTTAAAGCTTATATGTGTGCAGGTGAGATGACTAAACCTACAAAAGGACAGCAACACAACATGTATTCTGGCTTCTACCTGCCTGAATATTCCAACTGAAGCAACACAACTAGTGAGACATTGTTTTAGTGCTGGGCTGAAGAAGGAAGGGCTAATTTTCAGCTTGTTCCTGAAAGGTGCATTGTTCTTCATGTCAGAAAAAAAAAGAAATGAGCTTAAAATAACAGCTGACAATCAGAGATTCTAAATTAATCCTTCTGCAGTGATCAGTGAGGGATGTTTCCCACTTGCTTTCCTGATCTTTTGAACAATGATGGAGATAGTTCCTGGAGTCAACACAGAATTGGTTGGGTTAGGGATAAAATCAAGGAAGCAATCCTCAGTCTGGCTTTGAAGGGCTGTTCTGGTGT
This sequence comes from Pseudotriccus pelzelni, assembly GCA_035584735.1. Lineage (NCBI taxonomy): Eukaryota > Metazoa > Chordata > Aves > Passeriformes > Tyrannidae > Pseudotriccus > Pseudotriccus pelzelni. Next base: position 832,934 of record JAWMRA010000001.1, on the reverse strand, counting down.
CTTCTGATGTAATTGCTCCTCTCTTCCTTAGGGCTTTCCAGCTCATCTTCCGTTTCTCTTTCTGGTCACATTGGTTGGTTCATCCCTTGGTGACCATCTGTGAAGCTGTGGGGCTGATGTGATGTCCTTGGTTGTACATCAGACTTGGATCTCTGACTGGCCAGAACAGTTTTAGGACAATGTCACAAATTGCTTTTCATTAAAGCAGACAGTAAAAGAAGTTGGCACTTTTTCTTTTAACCATGTAAAAGGGTTTGTTAAATGGGTGTGCCTGGTTATGTTCTGTGCTGTTCAAACCTTTCTTCTCTACATACAGAAGATAAACTGGGACTTTGTGAATAAGGAGAGCTGGACTCAGCATTGGTGCTTGCTTTTGTTTCAACAGAGTAAAATAGTCCGTGTCCTGAACCTTTGGCAGAAAAATGGAGTGTTTAAAATTGAAATAATTCAGCCTCTCTTGGATATGGCAGCAGGAACCAGTGCCACTGCCCCAATGGCAGAGAATGCTACTAACAATGAAGGTAGGAATGAACAGTTTAACTTCTGCCTTCAGAGGGCAAATGGCAATGGTTTGTTTGCTTTCACAGGAAAGCACCTTCTCTTAGTTCCAGCAGTGATATGTCCGTAGACTTACCTTTGTCACGATTATGTGCAGCAGCTGAACTTACTTTGAATAAATGCTGATACTGTACTTGGTGAGCACTTAATTGGGAAATATCTGAGGTGTGTATCACAAATATGCACATGTACATACATATGTGCACACTTACAGATGACTTCTGTGTCCCCTCTTAAACAAATACATATTCTTTCTTTTGCTTTGAAATATTTGTCTGTTGTTTCTCAGCTTTCAAGGTTAGAATCTGGATAAGTAAAGTGGGATCTTACATGTTAAGAGCTTCGTCTTTCTTTGGATCAGTTTTGCCTGAAAGCAGCAGCTGTCAGTGCCTCAGTCTGAGCCCTGGAACACTTTAACTGGTGTTTCACATCCAGGTTCTCAAACAGTGCATTTCTGCCTGGGCCTTTGCACGGGCTGGAAAGCGCTGACCCGCAGAGCAGGGAGGGCCTGCCCACAGTGCTGCACTGACCTATTTTGTGCCACATGAAAAGCTGGCACTGAGGTTACGGAGTGGTGGAGGAGAATACACATTCCACAATTTTCTCCAGAGGGCCTGTTTTTTGGCTTTGCACTCCGTGTTTCACGCTGAGCTCTGGTAACCTCCTTATTCACTGTGTACCTTGGAGTAGGACTGGGAAAAATGGAATGGAGTGAGGGAGGGGTGGTGACAGACAGCAAAGTAGTGATGCACAGCAGCACAAGAGGGAGCCTCTCCAGCTGTGTTCAGGGAAGTGCATCCCATGAAATGTGGGGGCTATGCAGTTTCATTCTGCTGGGACAGGTGAGGGGCACTGCCCTCCCAGCTGTGTCTCCTCACTGGTAGCAGACAGGTTGGCCGCCTTCTGCAGAGATTTTCAGTGAGATTATTCACATGCACCGCAGGGGATAATTTGATCCTGAAAGAAATATGCTAATGAATAATAATAAATATATTAATGCATTATGTGAGATACACTCTGTTTAGCCCATAGAGAGAAAAATGCAAATTTTCTCCCTTGAGCAAGCAAATATCCTTCTGAATATATACATGAAATAATTTGAGAGTTACTTCATGCTTAAGAACAACCACATACCTTTTTTGCAGTATTTTTATATTGCATTTCACTTCTGGGAAATATTAAACACGTTTGTCTCTGCTTGCTGCTTGTCAGCACTGGAGTTATTTGAAGTACAAACAGAGGAATGGCTTTAAAGGAGATGGTATTGCAAGGCAAACATGTTTAGTATTTCAAACTAAATATTTTTATCTCTGGAGTTTCTTTAACTGTCACTCCTTGTACAGCTTTATTATGTCCATTAAAATAGATTTGCTAAAGAATAGTTACTTGCTCACAGTGTGTAGGAATTGATGGTATTATTGCTAATTTACCGTGTACTAGCAGAATGTTTATTAAAAAAGGCATTTTACTGTAAAGCAAAGAATGAGAAAGCTGCATATGTAGCCAAAGCTATCAGCATGTCTTAAAGTGTGATCTCACTTTCAGTAAAGTTCCTGGAAATGGGAGTATTTTCCTGGAAGAATGAGTAAAAGTAATTTTTCTGCTGGGAGTATTTATGTATCAGCTGCAGGTGTGGCTTGTGCTTGTGCAAAAGGGGCACGTGAACAGACCTTACTAAAGAAAACAAGCTGCCTGTGAAATAACCTTTAATTATAATTATTCCCAGAATTCTCAAGAAAAGTTCAGTTCCTGCTAGAAAATAGAAAATCTTAAGAGAAGCTCAGTTCTTCTTCAGATGAGCTGTGAGATGGTTCATTTGAAATACTCCAGAAGGATGAGCCCAGAACCATCACACAGTGATGCTCATTGCCTCATTCTGGTGGAGTTAGAGCTGTTCTGAACTTGGACACTTAAAACCAGGGAGCTGTGCTCTCAAATTCCATGTGGGACCAGCTTCCGCATGGGCCTTTTTTCTTTCCTGGTGCATACAGCGTGCAGGTGTGGGCAGTGACTGGAGCAGTTCATGGCAAAACGAACAAAGTATGTAGTTGGGGTGCTGTAAATAGGGAATTTTGGGTTAAACAGGGGCTTGTGGCCAGGCCCTTGTTTTCAGGAGGCAGGTGAAGAGCAGGATGAGTGTTTTGGAGTGACACAGCCCTTCCTCTGCCCCTGTGCACCCCTCAGGTTCGCCGCCCCCTCCGGCAAAGGTCCCCTCGGAGCCCCCTCAGGTGACTGTGAACTCAGTGCCCACCGTGCCACAGCTGCCCAGCTCCGATGCCTTCGCAGCTGTAGCTCAGCTGTTCCAGACAACACAAGGACAACAGGTAACCTGCCCGTTGGTTCCCTTCTGGCTCCAGCTTTTATGTGGAATGAAGGGTGGAAATGTTGGAATTAATGTCCCCTGTTTGAAGCAGAGCCTCCTTAAGGTCTTCAGTGGAGTCAAAGAGTACTTGAATTATCTGTGACCCTTTCATCCAGTAACTGGTATTTGGGGAAAATGCAGTTAAATATTCCTAAATTATTAGTTATGAATTGCTGCAGTCACAAAGTTTCCAGAAGAGGTGGAATACAAGAAAGAAAATGTGGAGTTCTATTGTTCAGTCCACTGAGCACTTGCAGTGCTGAAGGGCCTGAGTGCTGCAATGTTGGGATCTGCTGAATTTTGCCACTGAAGTATTTAAAAAGTGACTCTTGGTCTTGCTGAGAGTTCTCCATAGTTCAGTCAAGTTGTTGGTATTCATCCTGTGCCACAGTCTGCTTTGTGTTTATATAAGAATATATTCTTGATACTACCTTGTGTTTTTGTAGCTTCAGCAAATCCTGCAGACTTTCCAGCAGCCCCAGAAGCCCCAGTCACCGGTCATAGACAACACTGTGATGGCTCAGGTTCAAGCTATTACTGCTCAGCTGAAAACCACAGCAGCTCAGGCACCAGAACAAAAAGCTGCTTTCCCAGCACCTGAGCAGAAAACATCATTTGACAAAGTAAGTCTTAGTTTGTTCTGTGTTGAACCTCCCCAGAACACAACTGTGGGATGGTACCTCAGTGTCCTCTGTCAGTTTTTAATTTTGTTTCTTCTCTTTTGATTTGGAGGTTGGCTTCCTGCTTTTATGGCCTGTGCATTTTCTGAAGCTGAAGAAAACTAGTTTTGGACAGTTTTTATTCTGTGTTAGAACATAGGTTTTTATTTTCCCCCTAGTCTAACCTTGTCTTGAATTCCAGAGCTGTTAGGTATGTGGTAAGACTGTGATAATAAAGATCTTTTGGCCACCAATTCTGTAAGATACAGAAAAAATAGCGGGCACAATGTGATTTGTTTCAGAAACTTCTAGATCGGTTTGACTATGATGATGAACCAGAAGCAGTGGAAGATGCAAAGAAAGAAGATTCAGCTCCTTCCCCTTCAGTGTCTCAGCCGGCTTTGTAAGTTGTGTGTCATAACAAAATGAAGAAATCTTTGTTCTAAATTATTTTTAGGTTAGAAAGTGGATTAAAATTAGAAGTTACTTCAGTGCATAACTGTTACAGTCCAAATTTAAAACATTGTTAACAATTTTTGTTACCAGGTTTCGGCAGGGTGTTTTTCATGTCCCTTTACTATGATGATATGGTTTGGGGTTATGTAACATCACTGATTGAGGACTGTGTTCTGTAGAGAAAAGCTTAGCTTGGATTTCAAGATGAGTTCTGTATGTTTATTGCACAAGTGAGAGTGTCAGGCCATTGTTAGGGATCAGCTGGATTGCTTTGCTGGCTGGGGAGAAGATGCTATTCCGAACATTGTGATGGTTTTAAATGCTTAAGAAATGAAAATTGGCCTAAGGTTCTCAAACATTCAGTCCCCACACAGACGAGCTCAGAGTCCTGTTTCCCTTTTGCTGTGTGTTACGCTAAAGTCTGGAATGCCATGACCACATCCCAGTTTTCTCCACAGGACCTCTCTCTCATTCAGTGCACAGGCTGGATGGTGCTCAATGCCGGGGTTAGTCCATGTTTCTTTTTTCGCTGCTTCAGTCTGTGGCCCCATGTCTTACTTTTCTGTATCTGCATCCAAACCCTGCTCTCAAAACCAGAAACACTAACACTCTCATCAGCTTCCTTACTGTGTCTCTCACCTGCAGCACTTTTATGTTTCACAAGTACCAGTTAATTAAAATGCATTTGAAGGAAATAGGTAGTATTTTCCCTAGAATACAGGGGAACTCTGGAGTACAGAGAGATGAGGTAGATGACACGCAAGCACTGCTTGTGCCTGCCCAGCTAGAGGCTTTGGGGCATGTTTTTTGTTGTGTTGGCAGCGCTTCAGAGCCTCTGTCCTTAGCACCTCACACTTGTGCAAGATTCCCTGAAGGTGGAATTCCAGTATTCCCAGTCTGGGCACACAAACTCAGTCATTTTCTCTGTGGAAAAAAATGATCTGTCCACAATCTCTGCAGAATTTTGTGGCACCTGTGTCTTCAAATAGTGCAAAGCTCCATTTCCTATTACCATGAAATTCCTGTATCCTCCTGAAATCCGGTTCAGTTTCCTGCAGGCAGGTCCTGTAACCTGCAGAGCCCTCCTGAGTTCCCTGAGCACTGTCCATGCTGTATGTTGAATCAGGAAGGGTTTGGCATAGCTGTAATCCTGCTGTGATACACATCCAGTGCTCCTCTGCCCCATTTCCTCACAAACCAAGGTGGTTGTTACCAGGAAAAGTACAGCTAGTTTATTTTTCCTTGAGGAAAAGGGTTGCTTCTTTTCTTCCTAGAAGAGGAACTGGAGGGGAAGAAGTTTAGGTTAAGGCAAACAGCCTTTTTGAAACATTTCCATATACTGAGGTCTTTGTAAGTCAGGGGGAAGAGAGGGAGGCTCTAACCTTTGTGTAGCATTTCTCTAAATCATAAAGGACTACTCTTAGAGTGGAAAAAAAGATAAGGGAACCACTCTTTCTCCTTTTTTTTTTGGTTGGAAATGGGATTACAGTAAAGATACTTGTTCTGTGTAAAATTACAGCAAGGCTGTGTAAATGTGTATAGGAATGTGGAAAATAAAAAGATCTGTGTATGTACTGACTTGTCTCACCAAAATGTTCCTGGTTTCAGTGGGTTTCCAGCAGAAGGCCTGCAACAGCCAGTATTTCCTCAGCTCCCAAATATGGATCCTTTCCAGCAGCGGATGATGGGAATACAGCAGGATCCAATGCGCCACCAGGTAACTTCAGGTTCTCCCTTGTCTTCTGTCTCTTGCTTTCTTTGGTGCAGGAGTAAGTGGTTTTACTGTTGTGAAGAGTGAATATGGCTTAGCTCTCAATTTTTCTAAAGAAACATATTGTTGTTCTCTATCCCAGTCAGGCTTTGAAGAACAAGATTGTTTTCTACATCTAAATGCTTGACCTACTTTGTCTTTCCCCGATCTTTTATTGTGACTTTGGAGCACAGATACAACATAACTTGAGCAAACTGGGAAAGCCAGTGCAATTTCTTTTCCTAGCTGGATTTTGTTGTTGTTGTTGTTTTTATTTTCTAAAGGTCCCACTTCCTCCTAATGGGCAAATGCCAGGTTTTAGTCTCCTGCCTACTCCCCAGTTCCCCCCCATGGCTCAGCCTGTGATTCCACCAGCAGCACCTGTGCAGCCAACTTTCCAGTCTCCTTTTCCAGTCCAGACCGAGTCACACATGCAGAAACCCCATCAGCAGGTGAGGAGCCCTTGCAGTAAACAAACTATCTTAAATGCTGTCATCCATGTCTTTCTCAAATGTGTGTGGGTTGTTGAGGAGCAGAAATGTCAGGATATCCAGGACAGAGCTGGTTGCAAGGGTGGCTCCATTGGGACATGGTTGGATTAAGCTGCAGGGCTCCAGGACAAGTCTGGCAAAACCAGCGTGTGTGTGCTTTATGCTTGCTCTTGGGAAAGCCTTTGGATTCTCACTTTTCCTCATCTTCCCTTTCCTATCTTCATTAGGAATATTTTGTGCCATGGAATTCTGACAATGCAATCTTCTTGTGTGAAGAAACTGTTTGTGAGGGCCTGGTAGAAATGGACTCAAATCTGTAACAACTTAAAGTCCAAGTAAACACTTCTGTTCCTAAGGTTTTTCACGGTATTGTAGGTTCAGTAACTGGCTGCTATTAAGAAGAAATCAAAGAGCAAGTGTATTTATGAGCCTGTATATGTGTGTATATATATATCTTAAAAAAAAGTTTATTTGCCTTTTTTGGTCCAAGAAAAGGAAATCCTAAACTGAGAGATAGAGATGATACCAAGCTGTGACATCAGAGATTGTAGAAATCAGTTCTTGCTTTGACTTGAAATAAAAGGACAATTCTCAAGAGTATCATTGTAATTAGTTTTTTTAGTCTAGAATTCCGTTGAATCAGTACATTTTGAGAGAGAGCCTTTTTGGATGTTCCCTGCTGGGGTAATATAATGAAAACTTAAATTTATTTTAAGATTTAAATGAAAATTTAAAATCTAGGCAGGACACAGTTATGTTCTGCAATAGGAAGCTGTGGAAGATTTGGGGTAGGATGAAAGAGCTGTGTTGAAATTAATTTATTTTTTTTTTTAAGCAGGTTCTTGCATTTTATATATTTGACTTTCTACTTCATTTTTCAAATTTGTTACATTTGTTTAGATTATTTCCATGCTGTGTTTTCAGTGGTTGTGTTAATACTGGATTCTTTCCCTGTCAGAGACACAGAGCAGAGGTGAAGCTTCTGAGGGAGAGCCACGTTGCTCTTTAATTTCCCACATTTGAATATTCAGTGTAATTTTAGTGCTGTTAGATAATTTCCTCTTGGCATAAAAAGAAATAAAATACTTGTGCTGCTCACCCATAACACCAGTCAACTTCATATTTTAGGATATGGAAGTGGAGCAGCCACCTGTTCAGGAGGGAAAGCGGCATGTTTCTGACAGCAGGAAGTCGAGATCTAGATCTGCATCAAGGTAAATCAGTGAAAGCTCTTTTAGTGCAGGAATGAGAACTGGATTAGTGACTCCTTAAGAATGATGAATCTCTGGAAATCATTTCCCCTCTGAGGGAAGCTTGGTATCTGTGCTGGTCAATAAACCTCAGTTTCAGCAGCAGAATTCCCTGGAAATCTTTTTTAGCCCTTTTTTTTTTTTTTTTTTTTTTTTGTAAAAGCAGTAACCATTTTGCTCGCTGATGTGACGCACACGGGTTTGGTCCCCACCAGGTCCCCCAAGAGGAAACGTTCCAGGTCTGGCTCCCGGTCACGGCGCTCCCGTCACCGCCGCTCTCGGTCACGCTCCCGGGACCGACGCCGGCACTCCCCAAAGTCGCGCTCGCAGGAGAGGCGGGAACGGGAGCGGGAGAGGGAGCGCAGGTCCAAGGGCCTCCCCCAGATCAAATCAGAGACTGTTAGTGGTAAGTTCAGCTTTGTGAATACCAGAACTACCACTCTTTTGAGTGATGTCCTTTAAATTGTTGTGTTCCTCTACCTTGGGTCTCCAAGTTTCATCCAAACAGCATGAAAGTAAACTGCACTGTGACTTATTTTCTGAGCTGTTGTAAAGCTAGTAGGACTTAAATTCACATCCCTGCACTTCCTTTACTCGTAGTAGACAGTTTGGCATTCTTGGAATATCTCCAGGTTGGGAATACTTTGGCTGCAAAATGAAGAAAAAGCTGAAGCCCCATGTTTTTATTTTCCTTCCTTTGAGGCCTGCAGGATAAAGGAGATTAAATAACAAGTGAAGGTAGTTGTAAATTATTACAATTTTTCTAATTATTCAGTGTCGTGTCTCTTAAACCTGAAGAGGGGCTTTGACCTGGAAAACACAGGCTGAAATAATCTGAAATAATCCTGGCTTTGCCTGTGTTCATAGACCAAACATAGTATTTGTCTTCTGAATATTCCTTTGGAATGTGGAATCTTCTCCGGGGTCAGCAAGTAAAATGAAAGCATTCTCTTCTGTAAGAGACACAAACTTGAAGAGTTTTAACAAGCCAAAACCTGATGAGTGACAATTCAAGGAGTGTAAAAGGACTGCAGAGCCCTGGCAGCTGTTCATTGGAAGCTCCCTGGCAGTGGTGTGAGATGTGCCTCTGCCAGCACCTCTCCCAGATTGTCACTTAGTGCTGTCACAGTTTGCAGTTGTGTCACTTAGTGGGCAAAACATGGCTGAGTATTAAATGTTGCAATGCTAAACTGCAGCCAGTGTGATACTTTGAGCTCAGTTGCTGGTTTATTACCCTGAATTCAGCATAAACTGCTGCTTCCTCTGTCCTGCAAGAGGAGCTTGTGTCAATAATGGCTCTCCCAACCTGAGTGAACTCTTTGTTTCAGTTTGTAGTACCACACTTTGGGTAGGACAGCTTGACAAGAGGACAACTCAGCAGGATGTTGGAAGTCTTTTGGAGGAGTTTGGCCCCATTGAATCGATCAATGTGAGTATAAAGGGTGTAGTGTGAGCTACTTTGATAGGCTTGGTTACAAAAAGTCTTTGCAGGCTGCTGCAAGACAGCTTTATTTTTATAAATTCCTGAGAGTTGAGCTTTCATTTCCCACATGTTATGCTTTTTAATGTGTAGACTCAGGTAGTTTGGCTGAGTTGTAGACAAAGAAGGGTGTTGCTTTGGTTTCTTGCAGTTTAAAAATGCAGATAAACCAGAGAAGATTATCCCATTTTCATAGAAATCCTGCCTTCTCTGGAGAATGAGGAAGAGCTAGATACCTGCAGAATTAAATCCTGTGCTCCATTTTTTTTGAGTATGGAAATGTGGACCCTCAGCTGGTGTTATTTTAGCCATAAACACAGAACTGTTGTTTTATTTAGCTGTAATTAAGGATATTTTGTATATATAAATATATAAATGACAGCTGTTTAAAATTTCATTGAAACAAACACAAAAGTGACTGCAGTTTTTTTATTCCAAATTTTGTAAAACAATATAGGAGACTTCTCTCAATTTCATTATAAATAATAAAAATTACTCCAAAGCTGCAGATAGACCTGAGCGTGGAGGTGCAGCTGCCAGCTCATGGTATATGGAATAAAAGGGGGTATTGGTCTGTCTTCCAATGAGGTAATTAATTGCCAGACCCCACAGCATTTACATGTTTAGCAGTTTGAAAAGATTAAATATATAAGAGTCAGCTGTATTTTAGAGTTTAAATCTTTCCACATCAGAAGCTGTGGAAGCTTTAGTTTACTAGAAATGTGTCCTAACTGAAGATAGTGGCTTTCTTGGCCTCTTCAATTACATTCCCTTCCATACTTCCATAGCCCCTTTTGGAACACACTCTGATGCCCCAGCCTGCTGTAACTGAACGCTTGTGTGTGGTTCACTGCTTTTTTTATTTGCAAAACCAATTTTGTTCCTTAAACCCCAACCAGATGATCCCCCCCAGGGGATGTGCCTACATTGTCATGGTGCACAGACAAGATGCCAACAGAGCCCTCCAGAAACTGAGCCGAGGGAACTTCAAAGTCAACCAGAAATCCATCAAGGTACTGCTTGGAAAATGTCAGGATTTCTAAAGCTGCTGTAATTACTGTCATCCTTTCTCATCTGTGGTAGGCTTTTGGGTATTTGAGACTTCTATGTGTTCTGGAGCTGGTGTTCTGTAAATTTATATGGATGGGCCACTTCTTGAATTATTCTTCCTGGTCTGTAATGGGATTGGTGGAACTTGTATCAGTGTCCTTCAAAGATTGCCAGTAAGTGTCTATTTAGTCCATAAAAATGGTGTTCTTTTAGCCATTGCAGGGGACTGGAGCTGTGTTTTCTTTGTTGGATATTTGTCTCACAAGACTTTCGTTACACGTGATAATCCTACAAAGATACTAATAAATAAGGAAGGATGCATTAAATTAGTGAAGTTCTTCCTTCTGTAGAACATCATATTAGAGTCCTCCAAAGGGAACTGGAATTAATCTTAGTGGCTGGGGAACGTGGGAAGAAACTGGCTCTATACATTTTTACAAATAGTGAGCAAGATTCAAGCCAAGGAAAAAGAACTAAGTCTGCTTTAAAAAAACCCAACTCACTTCAGTGTGTTGTAACTGTTTTAGTTACTATCTTTGCTTTTTAGCCCCAAATGCTAATGCTGTTTTGTGGGAAGGAAATGTGAAATGCATTAAAATTTTCCTGACTTACATGTTTTTTCCCGCTCTCCAAGATTGCCTGGGCTCTGAATAAAGGAATAAAGCCAGACTACAAGCAGTATTGGGATGTGGAATTAGGTGTGACTTACATACCGTGGGACAAAGTCAAACCTGAAGATCTTGAAAGCTTCTGTGAAGGGGGAATGCTGGACAATGAAACTCTTAGTCCAGGTACAGCATTGCTGCATGTTCAGTTGTGTGCAGTTGTTGAAGCTTTATTTCAAGGTTTGGTCATTCTGTCCAACTTTTTTAGTTGTTTCTTTTTATTATTGTCAGAAATATGTATAAATGCTTCTTATCTGAGTATCTTTTAATTAGGTCATTTTTGTAAACATCACCAAACATGTCTCACCTCTGCTCCCTCTGAGCTGATCCATGTCTGTTGGGATTTTGTTTTGTGCAGAATGGAAGGGAATCCCCAAGAAATCTGAAAATGAAGTAGCTCAGAACGGAGGCGCAGAAGCTGCACACAATGAACCAGTGTCACCTATACCCAAAGCTTTACCTGTCCCAATCCCTGTCCCTATGCCTGCACCAATAACAGTACCTCCTCCACAGGTGAGAGTTGTTCCTCGTTGACTTGAGATAAAGAAACAAAAACTTACTTTAAATAATAATGCCATGAATGATAACTCTGTTCTCTCAGTTACAGAGAAATTACTCTGCAAGAGAGTTTTTTTAATTGATGGACTGAATTGCATCTTCAGTTTGATGACTGGCTTTTTTTGTTTGTTTGTTTCCTAATAGTTTTCCCCTAAGAAAAAGCTTTTCTATTGATAGATACACTGTTCCTTTTATATCAGCAGTTTCTTGTCGCTGTTAAAATAGTAGTATCGCTTCTCCCAGATGGGAGGGAGCATGAATAAAATTGCTTTGCATCTTGAGAAAACGTGATTTACGAACTACAATGTGGCAGGCACTCAGAGAAGATCAAGAACTCAAATGATTTGAATACATGTATAATTTAGGCAGTTATGGGATTTGAGAACATAATATGTTGAATTACGGGTTGTTTTGATGCAGAATTATTGATGTGCTGTAAAGTATTATTTAGTAAGTGAACATTAAGTCAAACTTACAGTTTCAGAAGTTTAGTAGCCATTAACTATATTAAATAGTAGTGATTGTGCTTATTTTCCTTAAATCCATGCTGAAAAAGGAAGTGTCAAGGAAGAGCTTCTGCTGCAGGATTCCCACAACTTATTCTTTTCTTGCTTCCTGACCTTCCCTTCCTTTGTACTTTCTCCTCACTTTCTCCGTTCCAGTCTCCTCCTGAGTCGTCAACTCTCCCTCTAGTTATTTTTTCCATGTTGATCCCAGTTTGCTGCATCCCTCCCCAGACTTGCTATTTCTGATATCATGATTTTGATTACCGAACTGGAATAGCACAGGTTTAATGTGCCTGGGCTAAGTAATGCGGACGAGGAACCTGGAGCGGATTCTTTCAGTCCTGACAGCAAAAGCTTTTCCTTCTTTCCTCTAGAAATAAAAAGTTATGAGGGGTCTTGGTGTTCTGAAATGTTGCTGGTCATGGAGGTGGTCAGTTATGGTCACTTGGGCACACGGCTTTTCTTTGCTTTATTAAATCCATTTTAAATGCAGAGCATGTTTTTGATTGGATTTTTTTCCTTTTGATTCCCACACATTTAATGTAGTTTCTGTCATAAGCTCATAAAGATGAGAGTAAGGACCAACATAATTTTAATCAGAGCTAATTTAAATTCAGAGCTTGATATAAATCAGAATTTAAAAAAAAAAAAGGGAAAAAATCAGTCTAATATAATGTGTAAACTCAGGCAGTGAGGAGGAAACAAGCAAAGGGTTTTAGTTGCTCCAGAGTGCATTGAATTGGATTCTCCTGGATGGAAATGAATCCCAGCCACTGTGTGATGTGCGGAGGTGAGCCACCAGCATACATTAAAACACATTCACCACAGAGAAGAATTTTTCTCTAATTATAAAGGCAAACAAGACAAGTTGTTGATCTTGTGAGTGGTAGGAGTTCTTCTGAGTGCTAATTAGGCCTCTTAGACAAGTCTCACTTGCTGCAGAGCAATTTTAGGTTGTTTAAATGTTCCTGTTGTGCTGGGCAAAGGCAGAGATCCCAGTGGGACAAGGAATCACCCGGTCAGTCATGAGGTAACACACTTTTCCCCTTCCTTTTCCCTTAGGTTCCACCACATCCATCAGGGCCTCCTGTGGTTGGTGCACTCCAACCACCTGCTTTCACAGCCCCTTTAGGAATCCCCCCTCCTGGATTTGCTCCCGGGGTGCCGCCCCCGCCGCCACCCCCGTTCTTACGGCCCGGATTCAACCCTCTGCATTTACCCCCAGGTAGGTGGGGGGCGGTTCACCCTGTGCTCTGCTGACCCCAGGCACGGACCCAGCTGCACAGAGGTGCTGTGCCAAAGGGGCACTCAGGGGGGATCTGTATTTTGCAGGCTTCCTTCCTCCTGGGCCACCACCACCTATAACCCCTCCGGTCTCTGTGCCGCACACTCCGGCAGTGAACATCCCAAACTGTAAGTGTTTGAGCCCTGCGGGAGGCAGGGGGGCTGTGCAGCAGGAATTGCTGGTGGTGCTTAATGTGTCCGTGCCTTGTTCCTCAGCTACAGCAACGGGTGGGAGTGAGGACACTACAAAGGAGTCGTCTGTAGGAAATCCCATCCCAGTAGTTTCTGGAGGCAGAGGGAATCCTGAAACCACCGACAGTTCCAAAATCTATGGCACTGTTCCACCTCCTGTAGCACCTACTAATGTCCCTGCTCCCGTCACCCAGGCTGTCCCACTCCTTGGTAAGTGCACTCTTACGCAAGTTCTGCATTTCATTATTCCCTGAATTTCAAATACCATTTTGATTTAGCTGCTGACTTACGGTCCAGGGTAAAGGAAGCACATTTTTCCCAGCTTGTTGAGACTTCTGCCCTTCTGTTGGCTTTGAAATCACTTTTGGAGGCTTGATTTTGCACAGAAGGAGCAGTTTTATTTATTATTGAAGATGTTTTCTGAAGGAACAAAGCTGTAAGGTTGAAGATACAAATGAAAATGCTGTCTACTTTTAACAAGTAGATGTTTGTATAGGATAGAAAATGAACTTCAAACAACACATCTGTGACATATGAACTAGGTTTTAGACCCAACTATTATATATATAAAATTAACTTGTTAACTATTATTATTAACTACTTTTAGTGTATTTTTTTTAAATCTGTGAGGATGTAGCACATACTTTTTATGTATGGAATAAATTGATTTAATAAAACGGAAAGCCAAAAGCTGTTATTCAGCCCTGTAGTATTACAGGTTTGGAAACCTTTGTAGGAATATATTATTTAATCTATTATTTTAAAATTGTCAAATGGTATTTTGACTACAAAACCAAGGTAACTTGGGTGTGTTGCATAAATTACTTTCCCCAATATGGTACAAACCTGGTCAGATTTTGAAAGGGAGTGTGAACTGCTTAATGGTACAGAGGATGGCCTTTGATGGGCCAGTGTCAAGAATTGACTCAGGAGACTTGTTACCTACGTATTTTAGTGAGATTATTGTGTTTATGGGATTTCAGACTCTAACTTAACAAATGAATGAAAAAGGTAATTTTGTGTCAGTGGGTTTCTGCCCGGAACTTTACAGTGTACACAGAAACTCCCACCTTCATGGTGAATTACTCTTCTTGTGATGGCAGCACAGCACTACCAGAATTTTGGAGTTTTATGGGACTGTCTTGTACAGCAAAACCTGAACTTCTTATTCCAAGCCTATGGAATGTATAAGTTCCTCTGCCCTTTGCTGTAGCACTGCACATGTAACAAAAAGATTTTACAACCTGAAGATTGAATTAAATTAGATACCCACATCAGTTCCTTGGGCAGCAGCTGCTTTTTATTCTTAAAAACCCGAGGAAGCTGAATTTGAGAAATCTGGAAGTCAAAAACTTTCCCTTTTTTTTTTTTTCTGGCTTGTTCTCTGAGTGGTTAAGACAGGTAAAGTCCATGTGTTAAGACTGACTTCTCTCCAGGTTCAGGCTCAGGTTTGCCGAGCTCACAGAGCAGTCCTGGAGCAGTGGCTGAGATCTGTGTGTGTGCTTAAGCAGTAGCATTGGATGCTGATGGGTGTCTTGTTTCAAGAAGTTATTTATAATCAAGGGGTTATATAAAACCTTTCCATCCTGATGTTCTGGAGTGGTGGGGACTGCTCACGGTCTGATACAAGATACAGGGAAACCAGAAGAAACATTATAATGTTATGTGATTAAAGATAAAATATTAATATCAGTTATCTTGCCTTTTTTCAAACCACTCAGTAAGTTGGCACAAATTAAACTCTCTTTAAAAGAACTCTGATTCACTCATGCATTGAATGTGGCTCTGCATGGATGACCTGCAGCAGGCCAGGCTCAAGGGATGAAGGTGGCTGGGAAGAGACTGTCAGAGAGATCTAAACTTCTCCTTGCTTGGGATCACCTTCTGTAACCTCTACAACACACAGGAGCTCTCTAATAACTTCTGTAACTGCAGAATGAGGCTTTTCTCTGTTCAGTTTTTGTATGGAAGATGTTACAAAGTAAAGTCTAAATGGATTAACGTTTCATACAGTCTCTCTTACAAGTTCTATCTCATCTCCACTGATTTCCTTCGTGCCTCCAACGTATTCCTTCATCACTTCCAACAAGGACACGGTTGTGCTTCAGAGAAGTGATCCCTTGTGGACATTGGGTCCGGATATTTTGTGCCTTTTTCTAAGAAGCACCCTCAGGTTGTTGTAATTTAGTTTGTCCTTGATCACGCTCGCTGCTGTTACATCTCCCTGTTGTTCATTAGAACAAGAAACTCCAGGCTATGATGGCTCAGGGAGTGAACGCTCAGAGAATTTTCAATGATTTGCAGAGCAGGTATTTTTAGGCTCCTTTTGCATGTGCCTGTTGCAGGAAACAACAGCTTTTAAATCCTTCTGGAGTGGACAACGTGTTCTTAGTGGTGAGCAAATGTTTTAACTTGGGCCAGTAACAAACTGTAGATGCAGTGTTTGGAATATTCAGATTCTGTGATCCTGGTGAAATGTACCTTATTGCAGTTTGTAGGGTCTCTTTACCCAAATTCCTACCAGGATAATGACATGTAACCAAAGCTTAGTTATCCTGGAGTTTCCACTGAACTTGGCATTCATTTCCTGGTACTGCCAGCTCAATCATTAAGTCTTTGCTCCCTTGCTGGCTTGTTCACAAGTGATTTTTGTGATCTGTATTAAATCATAAAACAGATACAACATTCTCTGACCCCTCTGAGTGTGACTGCTATAAAGTGTTGGGATTTGTGGTGAGTTATTTAAGCTGTGACTCTGCAGCCACCCTCCTGTTTGGGATGGGTTTTCCTGCCTCAGTCCTGCCCCCTACTGAGCAAACACAGAGCAAGGTCTGAGGGCCTGTAACTGGGCAGCACCAGTGACAGTTATGGATAAAGTGAGCTGTGAAGGCAGTGTGTGGTTTTACACATCCAAAACAACACAGGAGAGCAGGTGAAAGGGGTGAGGTTTCTGTCTCTACTACAAGAAGCTGGTCAGTTAATCACCTCAGGGTCTCTCTCAGGGCTCAGGGAGATCTTAGGCAGTTTGGGAAACCACTTCACTGTTATTTACTGCTTTTCTCTACATGACACAAAGGGGTTTACATCTTCCCAGACCTGGCACCAGTGCATCTGTACCATGAATCTTCCTGTTTCAGTAAACAAGGGTGTGTTTCTGGGCAGCTCTGCAAGGTTTTAGTTGGTGAGGAAACTCTGGTAGTGCTTTTACAGATGCTTTAGCCTTGACATTGAAGGGGGGCTGATGTTCAGAGAGTGGTCAGAGTGAAAGAGGGGGAGTTGCAGGTACCATTATGCTGCTTCAGTTTTGCAGTTTGTGTAGAAATAAGGTGGAGAAATTAAATTTCTTGTACTTATTAAATGTGAAACTTTTCTCTCTTGCCTCATGTTCATGCTCTTGCAGCTTATGTCTGCTCTGCTGCTTCTAAGCAGAAGCACAGGCTAGTCCTCTTCAGCTCATAGTTCTCAGTTATTCTGTTCTTCCTTATTTTTAATCCTCTGTGGCAGACTAAAAGATGTTTTTCTCAACAAGAACGTCCCCAAACTTCAGAGTTCCTGGGAGACATCATTAGCCCTGTGTCTTGTCTTGTCAGATCCACAGTTCTGTCATGGGAGGAGTTTAAGCTCAGTGATTACAGACCTGGTGATGAATGGGAGGAGGGAGGGCTCTGCATTTTAGAATTAAAAAGGAAGGGGGGAAAGTGCAGTTTCCACTGCTGGTGCTGCCAAGTCTCTAATTCCAGCATTAATTTCCACATTCTGTTTCTGCCAGGGCGGAAGGTGCAAAAGTTTGTGTAACACCTGCTCTTAACTTTCATTGTTATTAATATATGTGGAAATACTGCAGTCCCAACAGACTGATCCAGGAACACCACGCGCCACAGGCGGGGACTGTGTTTCCAAGGCAGGAGCACACGGAGCAGAAAGGTGCAGTGAGAGAGGGCTCGTGGGACAGTGTGTTCCTGGCTCAGCCTGAAGGAGGCTCCTGTCCACGCCTGGGAAGGCCTCAGCTGGAGCTCAGAATTCTTCCTGCCTCCATTCTGGCTCCTCCTGTTGCAGTCAGTGAGTTTAGGGCTGAGCTTTCTCCAACAGTATCTTTGGAGGGGGGAATTTTTTTTTTTTTTTTTTTTTTTTTTTTTTAGGTCTTATACTAAAAACAAAAGAGTCCAGAAATTTAAACAGAAAATAGTTGGTGTTGGATATGTGCTCTAAAGGATGAAGGATTGTATTTTAAAAAAAAGAAGCCAGAAGTTACCTGTTGCATTTCCTTTTATATATTCTAATATACATATTTTATACCAGGAAGGGGCTCTGGCTGCAGTCAGAGGTGAGAGGCTGAGCTGGGGCGGAGCTCTGACGTGCCCTAGGGCAAAAGAAGCCTTTGGGATCAGGGATGAGTTCCTGCCATTGCTGCATCTTTCCTTCAGCAGCACATGCAGGTGTTTGTACTTGGGCAGCACAGGAAGCTCTGCTCCAAGTTCCCGTGTGCTCCTTTCCTGGGATAACTGCGGAGCGGGTTTGGAGCTATGGAAATGCCTTGTGTTCTCTGCTGTTGGGCTCTGACTGTCCCTTGTGTGTTCCTTGCAGGCACCCAGGGCGTGGCACCACCCCCTCCAGCCCCTGTGGTCGGGCTCCAGACTCCATCCACCGGGCTCCTGGGCGCCCGGCCGGGGCTGATCCCGCTCCAGCGGCCGCCGGGAATGCCGCCCCCGCCACTGCCGCGCTTCCCACTGATGCCGCCACGCCACATGCCCCCCCACATGATGCACAGGGGGCCCCCACCGGGCCCGGGGGCCTTTGGGATGCCTCCCCCCCACGGAATGAAAACCCCCTTCCCCCCACCAGGGCACTTTGTGAGGCCCGGGGGGGGCCCGGGCAGCGGGGGCCCGGGCGGACCCGAGGAGAACAGGGATGGGCGGCAGTTCAGGAACGACAGGCAGACGTTCACCCCCAACAGAGACCAGGAGAGGTTTGGAAGGAGATCGTTTGGGAACCGGGTAGAAAACGAGCGTGAGCGCTATGGGAACCGCGGGGACGACCGGGAGCACGAGCGCCTTGTGAACCGCGAGCGGCGCGACTGGGGCCGGCGCAGCCCCGAGCGTGACAGGCACAGGGACTCGGAGGACAGGAACAGGCGCTCCAGCGGCCACCGAGACAGGGAGAGGGATTCCAGAGACCGGGAGTCGCGCAGAGACAAGGAAGATGGCCGTGGCAAGGAGAAGCCAGAGGTGACAGACAGGGTGGAGGGAGACAAAAACCATGAGTCACATGGCGGCAAAGTGGCTGATGCAGACATTGTTTCAGAACTCACGGCGGGAGAGTCCGAACCTGCGGGTGCGAAACCTGCAGAGGAGTCGGCACCCGAGGCTACCTCATCCCTGGAGCAGGTGGACAAGGACACGGGCTCTGTGGCGGAGGCTCCGCGCTGAGCCTGGGCCCTGCCGAGCCTGGGTTGGAGTGTTGAGCTTTAGTTGTACAGTGCTGTAAATCCGCTGCTGCCCCCGGCCCCGCCCAGCACGGGGGCCCTGCCAGCAATTTGATTGCTTCCCTTCCTATTTAAAAATAGCCACAGCATAACATAAAATACTGAAGAGATGATTAAAATATTACCCATTTTTGCTGTAACTTTTTTAAAGTTTTGACTTTAAAAAGTTTACGAATCAGAAGTAGAAGTGCTTTCTATTTTGTTTTTAATTTAAGAAAAAAGGTAACGGTGAAAGCTCCTCAAAAACAATAGGGATGTGTTTTTAATAAACTCTATTTTCGTAACAAACTTTTAACGTGTGCTATTCTTCCTCCGCTGCACTGAAGTGGAAAAGGAGTGTTCAACAGCCTGAACTTGGAACTGTTAATGCTGTACTGGAGTCTAAATTAGACTGGTTTTGTTCTGTTTGTTAAAGGAAATCCACCTGTTTGTGTAGCGATTCACAGAAGCGAGTTTTTATTTGTAACAGTCCTCTGGAGTTTTAGATTGCTGCATTTTAATGAGATACTTGACCACCCTGGGTAAAAGTTAGTTTTGAGATGTTAATTGCAGAGTTAACTGTTTAGTGTTCATTTGCAATGCAGTCCATTCTTTGCTTTATTTTTTATTTCCTCCCCCTCGATTGGTTCTGTGGTTTCTGCTGCCCTTGATTTGCCTCTTTTTAAGAAGTGACACCTTCAGGCACATCTGCTTTGCTGTTACAAGGTGTGTGCTGGGCTTTTCTACCTGTCAGCCACTGATGCTGGTGGAAAGTGAGACTTCAGAGGCACCACAGCCTGCTGTAAAGTGGAGCTGGGACAAGGATTCTGCCTCTTCCTCTGGGATCAGGGCTGCTTTGGTGGGAATGCAGGCCCCTCCTTACCCTGCCAGAGGTAGGTTGTGCCCCCCCTCCTCCCCCCCCAGCTGCTGTGCCCCTGGGCTGGGAGCAGAGGGTGTTTCCTGGTGTTCCTGGGCGTTCTGACGTCTTCTCTCCATAGCACTTCCATGGTTGGGGCAGATTGGATGAGGGCAGTTTCCTGGTGGCCAATCCCTTGGGCACAGTCCTGCCCCTCCAGAAGCACCATAGGAAACGTGTTTGAATCCTGTGCATATTTAATGGATTTTTTTCTCCTTGCTGTGGGTGTGTTCTACCTTTAAAGTTGGGTTTTTCCCCAAGGAAAGGGCAGCTGCTTCCTTAGTCCTTTTTCTCAGCTGCCCTGTGGAATTGTCTCTGGGGGAGGGAGGGATGGATGGGAGAGCCAGTGTGGAGCTCTGGATGGGGGAGAGGACATCTATTTTTATGTTCTTGCAATAGCAGAATAAAGAGAGAAAGAACCTGTTTACACACTGCAGTGAACTCAACTTCCATGTGTTAAAACTCGTGTCCTTGCTGGTTGTTTCCTGCCGGGCCTGTGGGATATTCCCATGTCCAAGAACACCACACACTGCGGCCTGAGCCTCAGCTCTGTAAGGAGGGAAGGTTTGTCTCACTGCATTGAAGAGTTGCAGACAGGAATGAAAGGGACAGAGGCTGCTCTGCTCACACAAACTTCACCTCACCTTCTCTCCCTTTGCCTCAGTAGGGAGCAGCAGAGCCTAGGAAAACTGCGGAGCAATTCCTTACTGCCTTCGGCAGCAGTGCCTGTGCAATAACCTCACAGTGACCCTCTGGAAGAGGCACAGGCAGGTGAAGACTCACACAGTTGTCTGGCATCAGCAGGGAATGTAAGTTTAAAGTATTTTTACAGTAATTCCTGCTCTACTCCTGAAGTTCCTTTTGTAACGTTACTCAGTGGAATGGGATTATCTAGAACTGCAACCTGCTACTTCCATCAATACCCTTATGTACAAGATGAAGGAACACTGATACAAGTCCTCATTAAAATGATTAATTTTCTCTGTTAAGAGGGACTCTGAAATCTGTGTTTCAGAGAGACACTCAGGAACATGATGGAAGCTGGCACTGGCACTGGCACACAGTGGTCTCAGTCCTGGCTGGTCTTGGGATACTGCCTGGAAGCAACTTGCTGGATGCACTTTAACCACCCACCTGCTGAAGCCCAGGCCCCCTTTCTTTTTCCCAGGAGGTGCAGGTTTGGGGATGGTCCCTGTTTACAGACAGCCAGACCCAGGTGTATCTGCCCAGAACATTTATTACACAGGTTGGAGATCTACAAATGCTGCACCTTCACCAGGAGGCAGCCCTGACACCCCCAGGGCTGCTGCTCTTTGCCAAGGTCTGGGATGTGAGCACTGCCCCCATCCTTCCTGGCACACAGCAGGGGTTTGCTCCAGTGAGGGATGCGACAGGGAATGGTGGAATGGTGCAGGTGCGTGAGCAGAGACCACAGAGGTGTTCCATGAGGGAACCTTTAATTGCCATGTACATCATACAAAATGCTGTCAGTCTCAGCAGTTTAAGCGCTGCTTGAGATGCAGAGGAACGGGAGGTTAGTGACCAAACTTGGGCTTGCACAAGGAAGGGCAAGAGTGGCAATGGAGCAGTACTGAGGTGCCCCACTTAGCTCTTGGCGATCCCAATCACTCCACAGGCCAAACGGGGCCCCGCATTCCCAGTTTTCTTGCTCTCGTCGTCCCCCCCTCTGCCCAGGTCATCCGGCTTCTCATGGACCTAAAAGAGAAGTGAGGAGACCTTAACTCCTGTTACTGCAGATCCAAATCCCCACATTCCACTGCTCCCAGCAGGGTCACACCACACACTAACTGCACAATGTCAAACCCCTATCCATGCTAAAAACTCCCAACTGGACTTTCCTTCCAGTGTCCTCAGGTGCCCAATTCCACACCTTCCAGTGGCAGCATTTGTGCCAATTCCTTCCAGAGACCAGTTCCTTCGGTCACCCATGGCTGGAAGGGGCAAAGTTAAAGGGAGAGGGACATCCCTGGAAGGCCAGCAGGAAGTGGGATCTCATTAACACGCAGAGTGTGCCCCTCCAGCAGCACCAGTGCCCCCGCACTCACCACCATGGTGCGGCCGATGATGCAGTGGGGGCCACTGAGGGAAATGACGGAATCCTGGATCTCCACCTCAGCCACTCCTCCCTTTGCAGTCACGTTGCCCAGGTCTCCCACGTGCCTACACAAGAACACACACAGGCTCAGGAAAATGGCTTGGATTGAAAGCTCTTCCAAGGGAAGGCTGGGACTTTATATTACTACTACATTCAGGCCACACGTGTCCAGAATCATCCCACATGCCAACAGCATCTTCCTCTGTCCACAGGCCCTCAAATTCCACAGATTAACCTTTCCTGCACAGACCAGGTTTGGTGGAACACTGCCACTGTTCCTAAAAGCTCTTAATGCCCATCACAGATCAGCTATTCTACAGGCTTTAGGTTTAAACAGGATTAGGAAGAGCAGTTTGTCAGGAAACAGGTCAAAGGGGACACAGGAGGCGCTCAGTTCCAGCCACAACTAGGGATGATTATTCCAGTTTGGCATTGCCCCATCACTTGGCATCCTGCTCTCCCACACAGCTTCTATCACAACTACATCTCTGCCCGGGCTTCCTAGGGAACTGTGCCTCAAGCAGTGGAGTTTTCACAGGATTTCTGGGCATTACAGGATGCTGTTGTGTCCTGCAAACTCGCCCTAAACAAAACACAAAATACAGCTGATCGTGTTCTGCCAGACTCTATCCAGACTCAGACCCTGGAACACCAACGCATTCCTGGAACATCCCATGCAACTCAGCCAACCAAGTGCTGAGCACCAGCTTCTAACACAGCACAAACTCCACATCTTTAACCAAGTCCTATAATATCAGGTCAAGGGCAGCATTCCCTTTAGGAATTTGCTTGATTTAAGCTTCCAGGAAGCTTCAGTCTAATTGTTTCAACTGGACATCGATAAAAGTCCTTGCACCCTCCTAAGGGATCCTGCAGCCCACAGCTGCTTTGGTGGGAGCAGGCAGGGCACAGTGGGAACAGGATTTGCCAAAATTGAGCCTGCCAAAGCCTCAATGTCCGTGCAATTCCAACCTTTAGCCCCGAGCAGCGGCTGCCTGGCCCTGACACACCATTTCATGCTGTGTCATGCAGGAGCTGGCCCACATCCAGCTCCCAGCTCCGCCTGGCCGGCAGCGATCCATCGCCCAGGTGGGATTCATCAGCCACACTGGGAGCACTCATGGACGCAAACATGAGCGTTCCAGGGCTGGTCCCGATGCCAAGCTGGTTCTAATGCTATCCCAGATCCTCCCCGTGCAAGGCCAGGCTTTAGGTTTCAACCTGCTCCCAGCTCCACCCCCCTGCAGCTCCCATGCTGCCACACCAGTTCCTCGGGTGTCCGAGGGCTCCTAAGGGGAACTGGACTGTTGGAACTGCTCCCAGGGGAGGAACAAGGTCTCCCGTCCCACTGAAGCACAGATACCCAGCAGGAGCACAGGCCCTTGCTGTCCCCTCCCCCTAAGCCACGACAAAACCAGCGGCACGTCCCGAAGAGGGTATTTTACCCCACACTCAGGCAGCCTGAGTGTCAAACTGCTGTGCGCTGAGCACAGCCCTGGTGAGGTGACCTCAGACATCCTGCAGGATTACCAGGGCGTCCCTGGGCCGTCCCACGGCCTGTCCCAGCCCGGCCCTGCACTCACCTCTCGGCGTCGCTCGGGCCACCGTGCTGTTTGCGCTCCGGGTTGAAGTGAGGGCCGGCACTGGTGCACCCTGGAACACAGCACAGGGATCCGTCAGGGCAAACCTGCTGCTCCCAGGGACCCAGCAGGAAGCAGCTGCTCTCCTGTTGCGTGTCCCGCTAATCCTCGGGGTGCAAATCACCCATTACAGACTGAAAAGTCCAATTAAGTACAACTGCTCACTCCAGAGCTCCCTGGGCTCAGTTGGGAGTTTTCTTATTTCTTAACACCAGGCTATCCAACCCTCCAGCTGAGTGCTTGGGGTGGCAGACCTGGACCAGCAGCCTCAACACGTTCAGAGTATTACACGGGAAGCACTTCGTTGGGAAACGCCACACATTTCTTAACACAGATTTGCAGCCACAAGACCCAAGTCCTGCTGCAACACTGCAGGAAGCTCTCTGAAGCTGAGCACCCACGTTCCAGCCGTGGACGGACACCTTACCGTTCGTGTTGTCCCCGAATTCATGGACATGGAAGCCGTGCTCTCCATCAGCCAATCCAGTGATTTTTCCAGTGACTTTCACCGGTCCGTTACCCTTTGAAAGGAAAGGATTTATCATCACCACAAGGACTTTGGCATTACACGGCTCCGCGTCAAGCCAAGGTGACAGGAAGCCCTGCAGGCTCCTCCATGAGCCCAGCACCGCCTTGCATAGAGAGTTTGAATTTATTTATCCACCTTTGATGCAGCCTTCCCGTTATTTATCACCGACCACAAGCGGTGCCCGTCATCTGGCCGTGCCTTCCAGAACGATCCCGTGCTTCCACCGGGAAGCGCAGATGATCCCGCAGCCGCTCCCCCGCCTCCCAGAGGTGACGGCGCAGCTCCCAAGCGCCGCGGCCATTTGGAACCGCAGCTCCCGCCGGCCTCGGGGCGGGGGGGGGGCGGACAGAACGGTGGGCAGCGTCTCAGCCCCCGCGGGCGTCTCTCGGTGCCCGCGGCGTCCCTCACCTGCTGCTCGAAGTGGATGACGCCCTGCACGGGCCCGTCTCCGCGCATCACGCACACAGCCCGCACCGCCGCCATGTCGGTCTGCTCCGGCCCCGCCCGCAGTGCCCGCGGAGTGCGGACACGCCCCCCCCGCTCCCGTTATATATGCCGGGCCGGCGGCGGGCGGCCAATCGCGCCGCGCGCCTCGCGCCGCACGGCCAATCGCGGCGGGGAAACGGCGGGCGCTCGCGGCGGAGCGCGCGGGGGAAGGCGGCGCCCCCTGGCGGCGAAAGGGGAAAGGTGCGGGACGGGGACCGGAACAGGGATCGGGATCGACGGGACCGAGCTGGGTGGGATGCGGAGCTCTTGTCCCAAACTGGAACGAATGCGGTTGTGAAGTTGTCCCCGAACAGCTCCGTGTTTCAAAACAGCCGCCCTGCTCACGGGATGCTTTCAACTTAAATCGGAAGCACTGGAACATTAGAGAGCATGCGGGGCTTTAGGTAATCATGGAATGGTTTGGGTGGGAAGGGACCTTAAATCTCATCCAGTTCCACCCTCTGCTATGGGCAGGGACATCTTGCACTAGCCCAGGTTGCTCCAATCTGGCCTTGGACACTTTCAGGGATCCAGGGGCAGCTACAGCTTCTCTGGGCAACCTGTGGCAGGGCCTCCCCACCCTTACAGGGAACAATTTCTTCCCAATATCCCATCTGACCCTGCCCTCTGGCAGTTTGAAGCCATTGCCCCTTGTTCTGTCACTCCAGGCCCTTGGAAATAGTCTCTCTCCATCTTTCCTGAAGACTTGCTTCAGGTCCTGGAAGGCCACAATTAGGTCACCCCAAAGCTTCCCTTCTCCAGGCTGAACAGTCCCAATCTCTCAGCCTTTCCTCCCAGCAGAGTTGCTCCGTCCCTCTGATCATCTTGGTGCCTCCTCTGGACTCTCTCCAGCAGCTCCATGTCCTTGCTGTCCTGTTCCCCAGGGCTGGAGGCAGCTCTGCAGCGGGGTCTCACCTGAGGGGGCAGAGGGGCAGAATCCTCCCCTCTCACCTGCAGCCCACGCTGTGGGATCAGCCCAGGATCTTTTCCATGCAGTTTTCTAAGGAAAAACTTTCATTCTCATAGGATGTGGATATGAAGTACTGAAAAGGTCACAGTCTGTGGCACGTAGGGCCTTACCCATTAAAAGCCCTGTGTCATTATTCCACGGGTAGGTTTTCATGTAGGGGAAAAAGCAAAAACCAGCCCTTTCAAATGAAAACCAGTCATTTATATTGCCTTGCAGAAATGTTTCATGACGTGTCCCTTCTGCCATGGGAGCCAGGCATGACTAGTGAAGCAGAAGGGAAGGAAGGGACGGGTTGGGGCACAGGGCAGGGGATCAGCTGCAGCGGTGGAACGGCGTGAGGGATGTGCTGGCCCTGCTGCCCTCACAGCAGTGGTACTTCCTTCTCGTGTCCCACACACCATCCACACACAGCACAGTGCTGTAGTAGCGAGTTTGACCTGCAGAAGACTGTTTCTGTCCTGTGGAGACTGTGTACATAGGGAGAAAAATAGAGTTGCTTTGTGATGCCTACAGATACTGGACATCTTGTAACAAGCCTTCCCACTGCATTGCACCTAGAGACATCACATTCCTCCTACACAACCATGCCTTGCTCAGTCACTTTGGATTGTGCCTACACAGATCCAGTACTTGCAGATGTCACATGAATTTTCCAGGAGCTCAGAGCAACTTGTGATACCACGTATTTATGTGTCAGGTGTTTGCAGCTTGTTTATGTGGCCCTTTCCGTTGGGAAGGGCACTGATTCTCCTTGCCTGCTGATCTGCCAGGAGAGTCTTCAGCTCCTAAAATCCACTCCAGAGTCTTTTTTTCCCTCCTCCTCCCCAATATCTCCTGGGGAATGTTTCAGAAAACCAGAAAGAAAACTGAATCTAAGGGTATACACATAACATTTTGAAATTCATTAAGCTAAAAAATATGACCCCTTGCGGTTAGGAGTTTGATAGGAATTAATAAAATCATCTCACTGTACTGTTCTGTGCTGCTCTCTTCTCTGCTGGGGATGATGTTCTGGCTGTAGGCAAGGTGTCTCCCATTCTGCAAATAATTCCTCTACTTCCAGCAGAAATTCCTCATCCAGGGGGGCCCACTGTATTCAGCGGTGGGGATAAGACATTGTAAGCCCCTGTCTGTGAATGAGAGTTTGTTAATGGTACTGTTTGGGCAGGGAGCCTGACAAATTTAAGCAATATCCAGTGCAAACTGAAGACAAGGGAATTGAGTGTAAGAAGTCAGTCATTCCTGTGTAGGCCCTATGTGCTGCTTAGGACTTCTAACCTTAGTTAAGGAAAGTGGTGCCATTCTGGGACATTTGTGTCTTAAGTGCTTCAGTCCTCAAAAGTTTGGGAACATCAGCCTGAAGTCCAGCCTGTGCATATGTGATTTCCAGAGCAGGCTTCTCTGGGAGTCTCTCCTTGGCTACAGTGAGCCTCGTCCTTTGTTGTTAGTTGTGACTGCAGCGACGACGACCTTCCTCATCTATGCCAGCAACTGGAGAAGTCATGCTGTGCTCTCTATTAATAGATCAGGTAGCATCAGGAAGTTTAATTAGAACAAGGTGGTTTGACACCTTGATACTTTTCCAGCCAGGAGCCAAATACCAGTGTGATTATTTCTACAGGCTGCCACTCAGAGAGAGTCCTCTGCAACCCTGAGTTTGTTTTACAACCTACTGTAAAAAGGAATGGAGTTTAGTAAGAAGCCTGAAAGGATTGACTTTTTATTTTGAAAGTCTGAAAAAGGAATGCTTTGAAATATTCTTCTTTCTGTGTCAAAAGCCTCTATTCAGAACAGTCCTCTCCCAGAAATATGTACTGATGTCCCTGGTATCTCATAGAATGGTTTGAGTTGGAAGGGACCTTAGAGATAGATCATCCAATGCCACTCCCTGCCATGGGCAGGGACACCTTCCACGAGACCAGGTTGCTCCAAGCCCCATCCAACCTGGCCTTAGACACTCTCAGGAAGGGGAAGTGTTCCCTTTTCCCAAGCTGTCACATACGTGCTTGGGAAGGGACAGTACCAGACCTGTAAAGATTAGCAGGAGCCTGCCTTTAATGATAACAGGGTTGTCCTCAGAAGGCTTTGGGATTTTCAGAAAGTGGAAAGCTCTATGCACCATATTAAAGCTGCTCATAGTTATCATGGTCACATTCTATGCCATTGATTTATTGCTAAGTGCTGCATGCCAGAAAAGCTCTCCATTCCTGGGAAGAGCACAGAGGCTGCTGCATTCACTGCATTAAGGAACTGGGAGTTTAGAAAACATCATTAAATGCTGAGCTACAAATTACGGCAGCATGGCATTGAACAAGGAAGGCGATTCCTGAGACCTCTCTGGGAAGCTGCAAGGCACAGATATAGGTGTAATTCCAAGTGCTGAGTGCCTGTTGCCAAGTTAAAAATGGCCTCCTTAAGGATGAGGGGGCATTTATTACTTCCACAGAAATAAGTGGATTTAAGTCTTTGAATCTTGAGATCAAAGGGAGGGGAAACTCCTTGGAATTGCATTTATTAATCTCCAGTCAATTTTAAAGAGGATCCTGACTTCTTTTCCTCCCTCTTTTGCTCTCCTCAGACCTCCAGCCAGACGGAGCTGGAGAACTGGATCACAGCGATCCACTCGGCCTGCGCGACCGCGGTGGCGCGGCAGCACCACAAGGAGGACACGGTGAAGCTCCTCAAGACTGAGATAAAAAAGCTGGAGCAGAAGATCGACATGGATGAGAAGATGAAGAAAATGGGTGAAATGCAGCTGTCCTCTGTCACAGACTCCAAGAAGAAGAAGACCATCCTGGATCAAGTAATCTCCCTTGCTCCTGTGGAATAAGTCCCCAGCAAGTGTTTCAGGCCTCCCTGAGATCAGTGGTAGCTCTGTCCTGCCCTCTATGCCTGAAGCAGGTGGGAGGTGCTGGCAGGAGAGATGGCCTGGCTGACTTAGTTGCACCATTTCTCCAAGCAGTGTGCACTGAGGTACAGCATGGGCTGTCTTCTCCTGGCCTCCACCCATGGGATTTGGATAGCAGGTGGAGAGTGAAGGTCATGGCAGCAGAATTCCTTAGGGAACAGCTGCTCACAAGTATTGCTGCTGTTGTTTAAGGTGTGCAAGAGGCTGGTTCTTCTGCTGGCAGATGGGGTGAAGAAACCATCCCTGGTTTCTGCTTGTCACGAGGGCCTGCCTTGACCTCGTGGGTGCATCCCTGGCTTCCCCTTGGGCCCTGCTCCTACTGACTTCCAAGTGGACAATGTAGCTGGATTTCAGGAGCAGGGAGCCTCGAGCAGATGTCTCTCCCGCTGCCGCAGCAGCACGTTATTTTAGGAAGCTAAACATATGGCTCCTGCCTCATGTATTTGTAGCTCTTTTACCAGAGCTGCCAAATGTGCCTGTAATGCAAAACATGGGAAGTGGCTGGGGCTAAGCTGAAGAGGTTTTGTACCCCCTGGAAGCCCGTGAGAAGGGGGGATGGAGGGGGAGAAGGCAGGGAGATGCTTGTCTCTGCTGAAAGGGCTCCACTCAAAGGCTGTCAGTCACAGCCTCTCTCTTTATGCAACTGAGTTTTTCTGGATGCTTTGAAACTGTTTCCTATCAGCTGTTTGAATTATTTAGAGAAATCCTTCCATGGGCTGATTGCAGTGCTCTTCCACTGATCAGATTAATTATCCCCAGTGCCTGGCACTGTTGGTGCTTACAGCAGTGCTGCTGCTGCTGTGTGTGGGGTTTGGTGGGGTTTGGTCTTCTTGTTTCTCAGATGCATGAAAGAAGCCTCTTAAGGGACTGCTGAAAAGAGAATCCTGGAATACAAGGAAAATTAAAAATGAAATTTTAATCTTATTAATTAGCATTGTATCAAAGGAGCAGTCGTCCCAGGAGAAGGCTTCTGTCATGAATGTAGAAAAAGTTGTTTTCCATCTAATGAAAACTCTTATCATTTGTATCCTTTGAGGGATTGGGAGAGTGGGGGGATATGGAAAAAACAAGGAATTGGGGTTTCTTGGGTGAGATCAGCATTGGTGAAAAAAAGTGTGCTACTGGAAAGAGCATAAATTTTTTCAAGGCATTCACTACCCTCTTCTCCCTCCTCTCCCCTTCTGTTCTTGTGCTTGTTGCTCCTCGATCTTCCCCATGCACAGATCTTCGTCTGGGAGCAGAATCTGGAGCAGTTCCAGATGGACCTGTTCAGGTACCGCTGTTACCTGGCGAGTCTCCAGGGAGGGGAGCTACCCAACCCCAAAAGGCTCCTGGCCTTCGCCAGCCGGCCCACCAAGGTCGCCATGGGCCGCCTCGGGATCTTCTCGGTCTCGTCCTTCCATGCGCTGGTGAGTGTGGACAGAGGGCAGGGCTCACCTTTGCCAACCTGCACGACGCAGGTCACATCGACCAGCAGCAGAGAGGGGTGAGCCCTCACCTCAGGGTGCAGGATATTCTGCTCCCTGAAAGGGGTCCGTGTTCCTGGATGCCGATTAAAAAGTGGATGCTTGCAAGCCGTGGCCTCAGGGAAGTGGGAGAACAATGTGTCTCCTGAGGATGGGATTCTGAATAGTCCAGACCTGCACTATAAACAGATTTTCCTGTTAATGTCCATGTGCACAGGCTTGATCCAAAAGTCCCATGAAGTCAATGGGAGCCATTCCTAGGCCCTCAGCATGTATTGGCTTAGACCTTCTTGGGGCATGGCTCACTTTGTGCCATATGGCTGAAACTACTGACCAATTAGTCTAATATCCGGTCTCTGGTGATCAACGCCTGATGCTTCACAAAGGAGGGGAAACGTTGTTCCCTCCTGCTCACAGTGTGGCAAATGATGTTTCAAGTGGTTGCTTAAACTTTAAATGCTGTAACAAATCCAGCTCATGAAACTACAGGGAAATGTATTGCAAAGACCTCGGATTCTAATGAATTTAAATCAAGTTCTTGCAGTTTCGGCTTGGACTCCTGGAGGTTCACAGAAATAGCTGAGCTCCACTGTTGTCTTGTAGCTGTCAGCTGTACCCTTCAATTGAATCCAGAGCTGTAATTCAGGCAGGGGTGTTTTTATTCTCTGCTCTATGAAAAGATTAGCGTCATCATCCTGCTAATTGCTGGTGGATTTATTATATTTTTTAAGTGGCGGGCTGTAATTAGCATTTATGCTTATTTTTTTTGCATCTAGCAAAGCACCGAGCGTCAGCCTGAAAAACAGTCTGCCTTTTCGTGCTGCTGTCTCTTGAGAGCCAAGGGGAAAAAAATATGTTTTGAGTATGTTGTGCTGGAAAAGACGCGTGCTTTCTTCTCCTCTCAGCAAACTCTTGTGTCCTCCTTTGCCCTCACTAACATGGGGATATGTAACTCTGCACTCCTCTGTTGCTGTGAGCCCTAATTGAAGCTTCATGAAGGGAATTTGCCCAGAGAAGCTGTGGCTGCCTCATCCCTGGAAGTGTTCAAGGCCAGGTTGGATGGGGCTTGGAGCAACGTGGGCTGGTGGAAGGTCTCCCTGCCCATGGCAGGGGGTGGGACTGGATGTTCTCTAAGGTCCCTTCCAACGCAAACCAGTCTGTGGTTCTGTGACTCGAGTGGGTGCCACGTGGTGATAGTGTGGCATCCCTAACTACTCCAAGAATGTGCCAAGTTCTCCTGGGTGTCTGTGCACAAATGTCCCAGGTACAGCTAGGGAATGTCTCACACGTCCAGGCTGTGGAAATGGAGACACCTGCAGTAGTGTTTAAGTTCTTTTGCTTGGTTTCTCCACATTTCCCAAGGAGAACCACCATTCCTCACGCAGTTCCCTGGATATACCAGCCAGCCTTCTGTCCTTCCCATCTTTGGATGGGGCCTTGGATCTGCTGCACCCAAACAACCAGTTCCTCAGCTCCGTAGCTCGGGGCATCACTGAGACTTGGGTGTTCCCAGTGTTTGACAGTCCCATTGTGCCGGTTTCGGCTGGGGGAACCCAGTCCTGAGGTGTTCCAGGAAGCTGTGGCCGAGTCGGCAGGGTGGGTCTGTCTGCCTGGCTTTGCCTCACCTCACGTTCGTACCTGCCATCCCCTGCCACTCCCTTTTTGGCAGGAGAGGAGCTCCCTCTCCTGAGGCCACCTCCAGGTGGGAAATCAGCTTCAACTTGGGACCAAAGGCTTCCCTTCTGACTAATGTCACACTGATTTCCACCAGAGCTTCCTCACCACCCCTCAGAGAGCTGGGCTCAGCAACGGCAAATGCCTTTTTGCTCCAAAGGGGTTGCCACAGGCCATTTTTGAGGCACCCCAGCAGTTAACACTGCTCTGATTGAAAGGGTCATTTTGTCCCTTCCTGTGTTTTGTTCACTCCTTCAGATGTGTCACTATTTTTTAAGGAAGTGCAGGTTTTTAAACACCACGACCTCCTTGCAAGCTTTCATCTGGCCTTGCTGCAGTTATGAGTCAGTTCCAGGATGCCCAGAGTGTTTGCACAGGAAAGAGCAGAGAGGAAGACTGAGTTTTTGGGAAGCAGCAGATAAGTTTGGATATCTCAGATTTTGTGTGTCCAGCTTTGAAACCTTGTTAGGAAAAGGAAAAAAACAAAAGAAAAAAACCACAAAACAAAAAAACCCAACCCCTTCACTGTTGCTGAGGGTTTGCTCTGTGATGATTAGGCTGCTTTAAAATCTCTCAGATTAAATGCCAAAAAATGGGGTGGGAGTGTACTGTCCATGTCAGTTTTTGGTGTTTGGCGTTGGGAGATGTGAGTTAAATTGCAAGGAGAAGGCAGCGGCCTGGCAGCATCACCACTGTCCACCACTGTCCCTGGAGTGAATACCACTTTTTTGCCATAGGATTTACCTTGTTTTTCCAACCAGATTCTACTGTTTGGCAGAGGTAGGATGCTGTAACCTCAGATTTTAAAAGCATGTGGCATTGACAGGTGGCGGCTCGCACAGGGGAGTCAGGAGTGAGGAGAAGGACACAGGCCATGTCCAGGTCTGCCAGCAAACGGAGAAGCAGGTTTTCTTCTCTTTGGGGGCTGGATACTACCTCGAAGAAAAAGCAAGGGAGGCCAAGCATTAATCAGGTAAGGGCGGGGAAGCCTGTGGTACTGTTATTTTCAAGGCTGGTTTGTTAGTGTGCAGAATGCAGCTCGCACAGAGGCACTTGCATCGAGCACTTCCACACCCAGCCTTAGCCTTGCTTGTTTCATCTGTTGCGGTGTGTAGTCATCTTATTCCTCATCCTCTTCAGAAATCAGGGACTGTAATTGCAGATCAGTGTAGAGCAGCTCCTGTCAAAGGTTCGGAGTTTGCTCTTTCTTTAGCTGATTTGGTTATATTTCTACTGTTGTTGCATTTCTGCTGCCTCTGCTTTTGCTAGAGGTGCTGTCCCTAATCTCAGGAGCCACAAAGCTTCACGTGTAAAACAGATGCCACTTTGAAAGGAAAATAATGATTCAGACTTGTTTGGTTATTTTTAATTTAAAATTACGAGTTTGTAGCTGAGTTGGGTGAAAACTTCCTAAAGTGGCAAAAAGCTTTACATTTAGTAGGGACAGACCTTGTTTTGCCTCAGATTTATTAAAAAAAAAGCAAAAGTTGCAATGTTTCCACCCAGTCACTGCCCAGACCTTTCTGTAGAAAACATGTTTCAGTGTGGTAGAAAGGTGCTTCTCTGTTATTCTTCCCAAACATCCCTAATTATAGCTTTCAATTTTTGAGAGCCATACCTCATCTAATTGCAGGAAATGTAGGCTCTGCTCTTCTTTCTCTTCTCTCCTCTCGCTTTTTGTGGGGAGGAAGGCTCGGGACACACATTCTGTGCCCTGTGATTTCTTCTGCCGTTTGCTAAGGCAGCAGTGGGTGTTTGTTTTGCTCAGCAGAGGATGGATGCTGCAGAATTGTTGAGCTTGTTTTCAGCCAGACATGAAAAGTTCAGCTAATATTTAGTGGCTGATCAGAAGCTCAAGGTTTTCTCTGGAATGCAGCAGATGATTCCTGTGAGCGGTTCCCGATTCCTTGTTCTGGTGCGGCAGTATCCCTGTTGCTTTGTATTTACTTGCTCCAAATCAAACACAGCCCCTTGTCCCGAACTAAGATCCTGCCCATGCTGTGTGCAAGACTGTTTTTTAAACCCCTGACCTCACCCTTTTGTTTTTCCTTCCTGGGG
Source organism: Pseudotriccus pelzelni (assembly GCA_035584735.1). NCBI lineage: Eukaryota > Metazoa > Chordata > Aves > Passeriformes > Tyrannidae > Pseudotriccus > Pseudotriccus pelzelni. The sequence continues at coordinate 799,449 of JAWMRA010000001.1, read as the reverse complement.
AGGGGGGGATAATTGCCTTCTTCACGCTGCTTCCCCTGCCCCCGCCCCCCTCTCTCCTCACTAACACAGGCATGGAAAGGGATTCTGTTCCAGGTTAAAGGAGAGTCATGCTTGAGAGAGTTGTAAGAAAATGTAAAGCTCTGGGCAAGTGGCAGAATGTCTAAATGCAGTGCCTGAACACACTTCCCTTGCATCCTGCCAAGTGTTCCCCATTGGAAGGAGCAAACTGTAAATCCCTTAAGGGCAGAGACCTTCTCCCATCCTGCATGGCCCTGCTTTGCTTTAGCCATGCAATAGTTAACAGCCAAACCAGCAACTTGATCCTCAAGCTGTGCTGATGTGGAGCTGTAAAACTTAACTTTTCAGTTTTAATTACAAAAAAAAAGCTGCAGTAAGAACCCTGCCTGCCCATCTGATGGAGCCCTGTGCTGATTTGGGGTGGATCCTGTAAATATTCCCGTTCAGCCGTTCCTCCTGCACGGAATCCTGTTGATTTTGGCTCTCTGGCTCGTGCTGGGTTACCAGCTCTTTTATTTCATTAGAGAAGGGTTACACTGACTTGTGGTGGTTGAATGTTGGCTGAGTACGTCTTGGCAGCTGGGTTGTTACAAAGCCAGCAGGAGCAGAGCCCTTCTGATTTCTCAGCCTTAGCAGAACTGGGAAAGTGTTCATTCCCACACTTTACAGGTGGGTGAACTGAGCACAAAAGGAGGTAAAATTAGTCCCAGCTTCACCAAGGAAGTCAGAGACAGACCTCTAAGCAGAAGTGGGCTCTAATCTGCAGCAGGAGGCCCCATCACCAGCCTGTCTTTCACCTCCCCTTCTCTTTTATCAAGCTGCTGTTTTCCTTCTCTGTGTTTGGAGATAAGTGTCTGTGTTTTCCAGTGTGATTTCCGTGTGAAGTGTCAGACAGACTGTTCTTCCCTTAGCCTGTGCTGCAGATGGGGAGTCAGGATCGTGTTTCAGAGCACATTCACTCTTTTCCCTCAGGTGTTTGGTGAAGGAGTTGACTCAGTAAAGAAATCCCTGGAAGGGATCTTTGATGACACCATCCCGGATGGCAAGGTAATCCCAGCTCTCCAGCTGCCTGCTTTGCAGGCAGTCTCCATGCAGGGATTGACTCTGGGATGAGAGAGGAGAGGACTCTCCGTGCTCTGGAGGGCTTGGAGCTTTCTCTGGGAGGGTTTGAGCTGGTTGCCCATGACCAGAAGAGCAGCTGGAGGTGCCAGACCCAGAGGTCTGTTAGCCAGGGAAATGCCTGCCAACAGGAGGACCTGGATAACTCTGGCTCTGGAAAATGGCTCCTTTTGGTGGCCATACGGGGTTTTCATAGTTTAGGGTTGGTACAGCTATGAAGCACAGGGCTTTCTCTGTTTAGTGCTTCCCTGAGTTTCTGCATTTGCAGCCCCAAGTGCAGCTGCTTTCTCTTTCCCTGGAGAAAGTCAGCTGTAAAACAACATTAACACAGTACTGAGGCATATTCTTCATGTAGTGGATATTGGGTTTAGCCACATGAGCCCACTTGCAGTAAACAGGGATTCTGTAGCTCCCCTCACTTCCTGGGGATTTATAGCTTGGAGTGCAAGTCAGGTGTATAAAAGGCAATAAATTCAAAATAAATGCCAAGATTTGCTATTTTGCCATTTCCAGGTATAGGAAGGGCAATATCTGCAACAGCTTTGTTGGCCTCGGACTGGTTTACCTAGCAGCACAGTCCATTTCAGCTTTCAATTTAAATATGTTTTTATCCCTGTTACTTCTTGTTGCATTCCTAGCATTCCCAGCAGCCATGAAATCCCAGGAGAAGCACATTGCACCAGTGTAGCTGTGTGGGTGGCATGGGAAGGCACACTTTTCTTCTGCTCAGGGAAAACTGCAGGTTCCTGCCCAGACAAGCCTTCAACCTGGGCTTATGAACAAAACAGTGTCTCTCTAAGAGGGCTTTTTGCTACAGCACGTCATGCTCCTCACACTTGTTATTGATGAGGAGGGAGTTATACTTGGCTGGGAGAGTCATCATGGGTTTTGTCTGTAATTTAGAGGGAGAAAGAAGTGGCCCTGAGCAGTGTCCACCAGCACAACCCTGACTGTGACATTTGGGTTCACGAGTACTTCACGCCGTCGTGGTTCTGCCTGCCCAACAACCAGCCTGCCCTGACCGTCATCCGTCCTGGGGACACCACAAGGGACGTGCTGGAGATGATCTGCAAGGTAAAGGCTGCCTGGGTGCCTTGGAGTGGGGTGAGATACCTGTGACTCTGAGCCCTTTCGGTGGAGCTTCAGCACTGGTATGTGTTGGGAAATCAGTTCTGTGTTGGATGAAGAACATGAATTACACTGAAATGCCCGTGCTGGGACAGCAGCACAGAATTTCCTGCAGCTGGAGCCAAACTTGGCATGGGTGCAGGGACAGGCAGGCAGGCTCAGTTTTGCCTTTCCCACTCTGCTATGCAAGAGCCTCTTAAGTGCCTTCACACTCTGCCTGCTGCCTCTCAGGGGCCACCCAACCCCTGCCCCTCCAGTGGAGACCAAGCTATGTGAGGGACCCCCAACATCCTGGCTCCCAGCCCGCTGGACACCCCACACGTGGCAGTGCAGCCACCTGGCCACCCTGGTGTCCCCACCCTGCCACCCCTCCCACGGCCCGTTCCTTCCTCTGCCAGGCGAGTGAGGTGATCTCAGCCCTTCCCAGGTGCCAGGGTGGCCTGTTCCCACATGCCATTCTGGTCCTTCCCCTCTGACTGGCACTGGAGAAAGCACCAGCACCAGGAGTAGAAGGTGCCTGTGTCTGCACTGCAGAGCCAGACTCACCTTGTGTGGGTGGCAGCAGGGGAGAGAGGAAGGCTTTTAATCTGCGTTTGAGGTGTGGGGGGATACAGACAAACCACCTGGATTTCTCTGCCAGGTGAAGTATCAGAGACATTTGGCCATTAAAAAGAGTTACACCTCTAAAGAGTTGGAAACTTTGACAAATTAAATACGGGCTTTCAGATGTGGCAGCTACATAATGTGTGCTTTCTGCTCTGCCTGAGAGCGAGACCTGACTCGTGTCACGTGCTGCTCTGAAAAGTGAGGCTGCTTTGTACAACAACAACAGCAAAAGAAAAGAAAATATTTATTACTATTGAGAGCTTAACTTTGGGGGCTTTTAGAACATGCTGCATGTGCTTCCAAAGAGAGGGAAGGTGAGAGAAAGGTGTTTGTTTCCAGTAATTACACGGCGCGCTCCTCTCTGCCAGGTGCGCTGTTCAAGAGTTTGTGAAAGCTCGGCTTTGTGTTGAGGAAAAGATGACATTTTTGGAAAGAGACATAACAGGGAATCTGGATGACACATTATTAGTAATGATTTATTTTTGTGATTTATGTTTTCCCTTGGGTAAGAGCGATTAACTCGGAGGAGCAGATCCTCAGCTGGAGGAAGCTGATGTAGCTCCAGCCATTCCAGCAGGTGCCTGCTTGAGGATCTGGTATCTCACTGTGTGTTTGTTGTGGTGGGTGGGGGTGTATAAGGAGAACGGGAGGTGGGTGAGTGTTTTTGAAGAGCTGTTATCTGTTTCTTTCCTTTCTGCAAGAGTTTTCAGCCTGGAAAACACTGATGGATTGCCTTCTTTTCTGTAGCATTTAATAATCAATCTCTTTCTTCTGTCTCTTGCATTCAGCTCATTTTTTCCCCTTTAATATCTGATCCACATCATTTCACATCAGTTTGCCATCTGCCATCTGAGAACCAGTCAAGTTCTGGTACAGTAAACATTTCAAGCTCTACATTTCATATAAACCTCTTCATGTTTGTGGATGTGGTTAAATCTATCTGTGCTGTTAAACTGAGCTTGATTATTCTGTTGGAGAACATTAAGTTGTAGAAAATGTGTTCTTATGCTAACATTGCTGCTTGTTATTGTACAGCGAGTTAGGCTTTGGAGGATGCTTTGTGACACCTTCATGATTTCAAGATTGGTGGGAGGAGTGTTTAAAGCACATTTTACAGTGGTTTCTCAAAGATTCCTCCTAAGATTCAAACTAATAGCACCACTTGGCAGGCGGGGAAAGTCAGTGTATATGCGTTAAATTGCTTTTCTGTGGATGACAGGAAATATTTGGTCCCTTCCAACCTTAACCATCCTGTGATTCTGTGATAACGCTGATCAGTGTGAACGTGTGTCTATGTCTTACCAACATTTGCATAAAGGTATGTCTTGAAATTGAGTGGGAACTCACACACTGTATATGGATTTGGGCAGAGCCAGTGTGGAGATAATGACAGCAAAAACCGGGAACAGAAGACTACATGGCATTCAGTCCTTTGACTGCATAAAAAATTGAGGGGCAAGAAAGGTTTCTTTTTTTCCCCTCACAGTTTACCATGTTGAAGTAGACCTGTGTGAGGGGCAAGAGGCAGATTCCCCCAAGGTCTCTGGATTTGTGCTCCAAGACTCTGAGAAGTTACTTGAGCCTGCTGCTCTGTGGGCCTACTTTGATTTTGAGCTGGTGTTTTCCTGCTGGAAAAGCTTGGGCTGGAATGTGAAGCCAGAGTTGTAGAGTGGGGTGGCTGTTGTGTGTCTCTGATGCTGAAAGAACATTCCTGTCCCTCTCTTTGACTAGAAAGGAGCCCAAATGGGGGAGCAGTTGGGGTTTGTGTGCCAGCCCATGATGGTACTTGATCTTTTTGAATCTGATCAAACCCCTGGCCGGAAATTCTTATGCAAGAGCACCTTGGTTAAGCTGTGGGGTTGTGTTTTAAATTGGGTTTGCTGCTTAATTTAGTCCAGACATAGCCAGAGTTATTAGGAGAGAAATAAATAAACCAAGCAGCTTATTTGGACCGCTTAAAGGTATTTTGGGTGGTCTCGAAAATATATTCATATCATTAAAGCTGCCCTGTTTCTACTCCCACCTTCCCACATACACATGCAGCTCCCAGCAACAAAAAAGTGAGTTAATGGTTTGGCTTTTAGGGCAGACTGGCTGTGTCCACTTACAGGGACCTTTTCCTTTCACTTCAGTAGAAAATCGTGCCCCTATTTGAAACACTTGAATGTCAAATTCTGAGGTAGACAAAGCCTTGGGGCAGCTGTGGGGATGTCAATTAACCAGATGGGGTGGCCCATGGGCTCCACCATCACAGCTTTAATGGTGATGGTTCTCATTCCTCACTTGGGTGGGATTGCAGTGTAATGCATTGGTGGCATCCACCTCAGCTGATGGTGTTTCTTGGAAGAAATGGGTGGCTCAAAACATGTATGTTTTACCCAGTGGCCTCTCTAGCAGATGCTGTGCCCTGCCTGGGGTGGCTGAGCTAAGGCAGCTCCTGGTCTATGCCCAGTGCCTGCTGGCTCCAGACTGGATAAATTCCTGTCCTCCTACAGCAGCTGGTGATTTCTGCTGGCCTGGGGCAGGCTGGAAAGCATCCCTTTGGGTCTCCTCTGCAAGGGAAGGATGTTTAGAGTTGCTGTTGGACGTGATGCGAATACCCAACTGTGGGTGGGGGTCTCTGCCCTCCCTGGGCTTTGCTCAGTGACATAGAGAGGTTCTGGCACAGCTCTGCATGACCAACCTGGCCTGATGGGCTCATCCCCACAGCCTGGGCAGCAGGGGAGAGGGGAGATTTGCCCCTCTCCCCCCTCAGGTGAGACCCCCCTGCAGAGCTGCCTCCAGCCTTGGGGAACAGCACAGCAAGGACATGGAGCTGCTGGAGAGAGTCCAGAGGAGGCACCAAGATGGTCAGAGGGATGGAGCAACTCTGCTGGGAGGAAAGGGGAGAGATTGGGATTGTTCAGCCTGGAGAAAGGAAGCTTTGGGGAGACCTAACTGTGGCCTTCCAGTGCCTGAAGGAAGCCAAAAAAAGGGTGGAGAGAGACTATTCAGAAGGGCCTGGAGTGACAGGACAAGGGGGAATGGCTTCAAACTGACAGAGGGCAGGGATAGATGGGATATTGGAAAGAAAGTCTTCCCTGTGAGGGTGGTGAGGTGCTGGCCCAGAGAAGCTGTGGCTGCCCTGTCCCTGGAAGTGCCCAAGGCCCGGTTGGACGGGGCTTGGAGCAACCTGAGCTAGTGGGAGGTGTCCCTGCCCCTGGCAGGGGAATGGAATGAGATGATCTTTAAGGTCCCTCCTGACTCAAACCATTCTGTGACTCCCTGATTCTGTGAAATGCAGCACATGCACAAGAGCTTTGGCACAGGAGACCCCGAGAAGCTGCCCCATGGTGGCAGGAGGAGCTGCCACAGGGTTGCCTGGCTCCTTTCTCTGCTACTGTGGTTTTTTCCACAGAGCATTTTTCCCCCATTGCTGTTCCTGTAAATGGCTGGAACATATAATGGACTTTCAGGGGGACTTACCAGAGACTTCCCCCCCATATGTGGGTGTGCAGTCAGTGGGTTTATGTCTCTTCTATGTGTTTTTAAGTGGTGTGCAAGGCACTCCTCAGTTTGTGTCTAAGCTGATCAGAAAGGAATCTGTGACTCCTGTGTGTCCTTTCTGAACCCTTACAGCCAGTTTTGCTTCCCTTTAATTTCTGGGGTGCTTGTACATGTGTCAGGAAGAGGAGAAACTAATGAAAACAGCATTAATCAATGAGCAAAGCACTCAAAATGCTTTCCAGAAAGAAAAAAAAAAGAAAAAAAAAATGAGAGAGAGTAAGGATCTCCTACATTCAGCTGGTTTTCTTTTGGCCCTTGATAGATTTCAAATTCTTTATTTAATTAACTAGGAATTTGCCTGGATTATGGAGGTTATTCCGTTTCAGATACTCGATTTCATACAAGGATAATTTGATCTCTGAATAGGAAATACTTGAATGTAGCACTGCAGAGTGCAGCAATAGATATCTCTCTTTTTTTAATTATTATTAGTATTGGTGGCTGTTTATATTCCTGGGCTAATCTAGACTTTCCAAAGCATTCACCATCCTCTGAGTGTTTCCTGAAGGGCCACTCAGGGATCTTTTCCACAGGCCCCTTGGAGTACATTACTCATCACCTGTGATCAGTCAGCTGAGTGCTGATGTATCATCATCTTGGCTTGAACTGGAAAAGCCAGGCTTTAAAAAACATGATAAACAGGCAATAACCAAGTTCTGGCATGACTTTTCAGATGAGCCACCTGGGAAAGGCTGGCAGTTTGTTGGTATAAAATGAGAAGGCTGATGTAGCAAAGATTTTAATAATGGGATTTCAGAAGTGACAGTGAGGAGAATTTGCCTCCTGTATCAGTGAATTACTTTGGGGTTTCTCATTAGGTGTAGCCATTATGAACTTTGAAAAGTAACTTCTGAATGACATCCTTTGTGTTTATCATAATTCTAATGTGTTTTGATTACACACTGCATTAACCTCTGCTTAAATCAAGCTTATTAATCATGCCGAGAAAAGGTCATTAACATCTCCCAGACCAAATGCTGTATCCTCAGCTAATTATAACTAATTCATTAAAATGGTGTGACCTGTTTCCACTGGGATGTAATCCAGGATGCAACTCTTGGCTTCTTTTATCTTTATAAAGCCAGTGTATCCTGGGCTGGATTGAATTTAGAGGACATGCAGATTTTCTGGTTTTTATTAACCTTGCTTGAAATCTGCCACATTCTACTTACACACTGTATTATAAAGACACAAAATAACCCAAACCAAACAGAAAACAGCTTTCCTGCTACATTTTTCTCTGATAACAGAACATTTATTTACCTCCTTGTGACTTGAAATATCCTTTTAGAGTTTGGCTTTTATACCAAGGTGTGCTCTGAGGCTTCTGGTTATTTCTGGAGGATGCTGGGGAGGGAGCAGAACTGCTGGGGTCAGCAGGGGCTGCTCAGAGCGCTGTCAGCACCCTGGTCCATTGGAAAATGAACGGATGCTCAGTCATGAGGAAGAGGAAGAGGTCCAGGGTCTTGTCCAGGTTGTGGTGGAAGGTGGTGCTGGGGCAGTTTTGTGCCTGTTGAGGGCCAGGCCGCTTCTGGGTGGGTGACTGAGCTGTTGCTTTCCCCTCTGAAGCCTTTTCCCTGTCTCTTGCAGACCCACCAGCTGGATCTCTCTGCTCACTACCTGCGGCTCAAATTCCTCGTGGAGAACCAGCCCCAGTTCTATGTACCAAAGCCAGAAGAGGAGATCTATGAACTGGTAATGCAACCCACATTGGGCAAAATGAAATGGCACTTGGTAGGACGCTGTTCATCAGCCTTTATCTGGCATTGTGTAACACAGGGTTATGCTTTTTAGCTTGCAATTATGGTGCTTTGCAGACCATAGCAAATTGGCCCACAGTAATCTCTGCAAACATTTCATCTTGCTGTGGTGTTTAGCTTATGTTTGTGCTGTTACCTGTCTGTGTGGGGGGGAGAGAGAGGAGGAACAGCCACAGGTATTGGGTGAAAGTCGCTTTAATGTTACATTTAAGCTTAACTTCCCTCAAGGTTGTCTTTTCCTCTTGCTCATATTGTCCGTGGGGGTTTTAAAGACATAGTATTGAGGCCTGGGCACTTGTTGCCAGAGTGACTCCGATTTTTAAAGAGGGGGAAATACAGAAGTTGTTGAGGGGTTTTTTTGTTTGTTGGGTTTTTGGTGGGGTTTTTTTTGTTTTATTTTTCTTAATGGGAAAGTAAACATCAAGGTTAAAAAGCTCTGGAGTTATGTGTGAGAATATACTTTCTTAATTGCTTCAGTTGGCTGTTTTCATCTCATTCATCTCAAAAGCAGACTTCAAAGGAATTTTGCCATGAGAGATTAAAAACAGACCAAACAGGATTAGTGTCGTGCTTTAACTCTGTGATTTTTACACATGCACACTGTAAAGCCTTTTAAAGTCCTTTTCACTGGTGGCTGTTTTACTTTATAAAAAGTTAAAATTTCGCTAGTTATGGGGGCTTTTGTTCATTTAGCAAAGAAGTTCTGGGATTTTTCCATTAACACTGTAAACAACAACAATGAAAAAGGTGTGAGGAAGTGCTGGTGGAGTGTTAAGGCTGGGAAGTGAAATAGAGTTGGGAGAAATTAAAACTCAGAGGAGACAGATTTTAGCTTTGGTGACTTGTCTTGTGTTGAGAGGATGGAGGATTGACATAGTCATCACTTATTGTTTGTTCTGATAAAGTGAAATTAACCCCCAAATCAGTCATTGGGGCTGTGTAAGTGCTGAAAGGTTATAGAATAGATGAGTGCTGCAGGATTATGTCTAATGTACTACTGCTAAACCAACACACATTTCTATGTGTGTGCTTGTTTCATGAGAAGGTTGGAGTTACTTCCATGAACTGTTCTGTAACACCTGATTTTTGCAGCTGAACAGATGTGTCAGTGCTGACAGAAGGAAATAAAACTGCATTTTTATTAGAGATATCTAAATTCCTTTTCTATTTAAAGGAATGGTTTACATATTGCAGTCCAAGCGCCGATGTCACTTAGTTTCAAAATGTTAATTCTTGTGAGTTGTGTTTTTCCACACTCTCAGCAGGGTGGAAGCAGAATTAATATTCACCTGTGGGCTCTTGTTCACCTGGGGTATGATTTTTTCTGAAGAGGAGGGGGTGGTTTGTTACCTAAGTGCTGAAAGGCAGAGGGAATTGTTCCTGGGTGGAGGGGCTTCTGGGCTGTCACTTAAGTGTGAATTTGTGTTGGGCTCCCAGGAAGGATATTAATGACCATTTCAAAGACTTGAGGGCTTTGCGTGGTTACAGACAAACACAGAGGTGTTAAAGGTGAAATGTCATGCCAAGACTTAGTAAATTTGATAGTCCTCTGACAATGAGGAAATATATTTAAGAAACAAAAGGCCTCCTTGTGATTTTAGTACTCTTTAATAATCGAATTCCTGCAATGTCTTCATTGAAATAGCTCTGTTTCTTGTGCTCTCAAAATGCTTCTGAGGGAATTAGATGTACCCTTGCTGTTAGGATGGTGGTAGTAAAACGCTGCTTCCCTTCCTTTAGCTGTGTTCTGCCAGCAAAGCTACAGATGCACCTCACACGGGGGGAGAAGAACTGTTTGATAAATAATGACCACGGTGCCTTTTTTCCACCTGTAATTAAAAAAACGAAAAGCTGTTGCAAACGATTTCAACTGATGTGTCCTCCCACAGTAACATCCTTTTGTGTGCCTGTTTTCTTTCCCTTCTATTCAGCTGTACAAAGAGATAGAAATCTGTCAGAAAATCACACAGCACATTCAGATCGAGAAGTCTGATGCATCCTCTGATATTTATGGTGAGTTTCTCCTTGGCTTGTTTTTCTTTTTCTCCCAAGTCAGTTCCAGTGCTGTTCACTGACACACCTGAGAGGTCTGCTGAGCACAGAAGGAAGAGCCCATCTGATCCCTGAGCCTGCACAGAAAGCATCCACCTGCCCCACAGCAGGACGGTTTTATTTGTAGCGTGCCGAGCGCGGCTTTTCCCCGGGCTGGAGCCGGAGGATGTGCAGCTCCCCGATGAGAGCCACAGTGGCAGAAAGGACAAATGTTTGCTTGTTCTTGTGGTTTCTCCAAAACACCACCCACAGAAGGTGTAGGTAGCAAACAGCACCCTCTGCCAGCTGCCACCTCTCATGGGAGTGCCTGCAGGGGGGCCCTGCCGTGGGCTTGGTGCTGGGGCTTCGAGCAGTGCCAGCAGGGTGGAGGGCTTCCCACTCCCTCACTCCTTCCACCCTTCCCACCTGCTCATCCCTTCCACTTTTTCACCCCTTTACTCCTTCCACCTCTTCTACCTCCTCACTCCTTCTATCTTTCCCAGCCCCTCACTCCTTCCACCCAGTGTCATGACAGGTACACAGCTGGGAGTGCCCCTGCGGGTGGGAGGCATCTCAAGGTCTGTGGCTGTCCCAAGGCAGGCTTTCCACCTCTTTCCCCGCCTGCCAAAGTGGGTTCCTGCCTCGCCCCAACATTCCCGAGGCTGGGGGAGCCTGGCCCCAGCGCTCAGGGTTGCCCTGTGGACGCCTGGAGCCGGAATCTGACACATCCGATGGGTCTGTGCAGAAAACATAAAGCAGGGGAAGTCCTCCCTGTGTAATTTCAGCAAAATCCCTCGTCTTTATGTAGGGTTGTTCATACTCCTTTTAGCTTTCAAGTATTTCAGGTTACAGACCTCCAGCCTGGCGAGGTTGCCCTTTGGTCTGGCAGTTACAGTTCTGGGCTGTGTGTTAAAGTTATCTGTGCAGCCTCCCCTGCAGGAAGCCAATCTGTATCTTTTTGCTGTTTATCTAAATATTCTGTTTTAATGACCAGAATAATCCTGAGTCCCCAGACTGCTTATTATACAGCTGCAGGCCATTTGAACACTAAGCTCTGCTACAAAGCAGTGACTCTGACTGTGGCTTGAATATTGAAGCCCTAAGAAAGAAATATTAACCCATGGAGGGGTAGACCCCAGGTTTGATAATTATGGTGTGCCTGAAAGCACTGGGAGTGATGGGGGTGTTGTAGCATTTCCTGTTTATTTCTTTTTCTTCTTTTTTTTTTTTTTTTTCCCAAGTGATAAATGGGAAAGACCATGAAATGCTCTGTCATGTCCTGTGAAATGTGATCAGCCCTGTGAGACCTGGGACGTGGCTCTGCAGTGGCTCTGACCCTGTGGGGAGGGAATGCTAAAACCACCCCAAAAACCTAGCTTTTCTCTCACTGGAAGAAAGTGGCAAAACTTACTTTGCCTCTAAATGGCAGAGGAATTTCTGTAGTCTGCTTCTCGTAGAAGCAGTGCTGTGTGTCCATACAGGGACAAGCTGGGGCTGAAATCATGCAGTCCTGGAATGGTTTGTGTTGGAGGGGACCTTAAAGATCATCTTGTTCCAACACCATGCACCATGTTGCAGGGCAGGCTCACCTGGGAACGTTTTGTAGTGTTTCTACTCCCACCGGTGGTAAGAGGCACTCCTGGAGTGCATGGCCAGTGTTTTGGACCTTGCCAGTGTTGGATCTCTCAGTGGGATGCTGTTGCTGATGCCTGGCCATGTATGTTCTTGCCTCTTCTGTTGGTACTTTTCCCCTCTTTGCCAAGACTGCACAGCCAGAAATCAGGGTGCACCAGCAGTAAGAACCTGTGGCTTCCAGCTCCTCTAAGTCCCAGGAAGGTGCTGGCATGTTTATCAGCAGCTGGCTCTCATGGGGGATTATCTGGAGGTGGATATGATCTGGTATTGTGCTGGTTCAGTGAGGCCACGAGCACTCAGAGCTGCAGACTTTTGTTCTCCTGTCATCAAAACTTTGCAGTGAAAAGAAGGCTCTGTCTGGGTCACCACCCGTCTCTTTCCACCTGTGTTTCAGAGTCCATGCACAGTTTGATAATAATGTTTTTGGCAGGAATGGCAGCTTATGCAATCACTGTCGCTTCCACCCACTCCTGGCCTTCCTCCCCTGCCATGCCAGTCCACGTGTTTGTGTGGAGCCCCTGCAGAATTCAGCCAGATGGAAACTCTGCATTCCTGCTATACATGTGTATATACAAACTGCACACACATATACACACACTGCTTGGCTGAGGTGTTTCTCATCTGGGTGGCAGCAGAAGCACTGGCACTGCTGTGAGACAGCCCTGCTGCTGCAAACTGTGTTTGAGACCCAGCCACTTCCACAACTGTGGAAATAAAACAGTTTATCCTTGCCCATCTCTCCTCTCTTAAAGCTGACCCCAGCGTATTTCATTGCTCCTTACACCCTTTCTGCCAGGAATAACTGCTCAGGATTTATGGGCAGGACTGGAAGATGAATTAGGAAGCAACTACATGTGCATTTAAACGTGATGGATTGAAGGAGGCAGAGGTCTGATCACAGAGGAATCATAGAATCACAAAATGGTTTGGTTTGAAAGGGTCTTTTAAAGCTCATCCAGTGCTACCCCCTGCCATGGGCAGGGACCCCTTCCACTAGCCCAGGTTGCTCCAAGCCCCGTCCAACCTGGCCTTGAACATTCCATCGATGGGGCAGCCACAGCTTCTCTGGGCAACCTGTGCTAGACCTCACCACCCTCAGAGGGAAGAATTTCTTCCTAATATCCCATCTAACCCTGCCCTCTGTCAGTTTGAAGCCATTCCCCCTTGTCCTGGCACTCCAGGCCCTTGTAAATAGTCTCTCTCCGTCTTTCTTGTTGGTGGCCTTCAGGTCCTTGAAGGCTGCAATTAGATCACCTTCTCTTCTCCAGGCTGAACAATCCCAACTCCCTCAGCCTTTCCCCACAGGAGAGGTGGAGCTTGGGCATCCTGATCTCCTCATAGTTAAGCCCCAGTGAGCTGCAGCTCAGCCTGGTTTTAACTGTGCAGTGTTTGGCTCCAAACCAGCATTTCAGTTGCAAAAGGGTGGTGGTATTGGGAACCGATCATTTGTGCTGACTCAAACTGCAGCCTTGGGCATGCTCTGCTATGTTTCTGGATGAGGGTTTTCCAGGTAGGCTTTGTGGTGATGACAGCCAGCAACTACTATATTTTACAGCTGCTCTTTTAGTCGAAGGGTTTTCCCTCTGCCGAAGCTGGAGTGTTGAGTGAGCTTCACAAATTTCACTTGATTCAGCCTGGGGAGCTCCTATGTAGGTCCCAAGTAGCTCAGTAAGTCATGGAAGGCCATATGCTTCTCACTTCTAGGCTGCCACGTTCTTCCCCCTCTTTTCTTCTTCCCTTTTTTTTTTTTTTTTTTTTTTTTTTAAATCGTGGATAAAAAAATAACTCTCAGCCATAAGGATCAACTTGAAGGGAATCCTGAAGTCAGAATAGGCTCCCAGTACATCTGCACCTCTTGGCTGGTGGCTGATTCCATGTCTAACAAGGGACTCCCCCCAGAGGTTTGTAAATGTTTTTCTAGTGAGAACAAGAGAGAGCAAATGGTTGCCTGCACTCATTCATGGAGCACTGAAGTTTCAGAAAGGCAAATGTTCTGCTTTAGATAACTCCCAACAGTAAATAAACAACCCACATTTAACTGGGCTCCTTGTATTTCCTTTACACGTTGTTATCTTACAGTGTCACACACAAATGGCAGGAAAGTCACCCAAACAAAACCTAACCGTACCATTTGCACTGTTTAAATTGAGGCTGTCAGTACTTCCACCATAAGGCTGTTCTGTGGGTCTCTGGTGTAGCACAAAACGTGCACTGAGCTGAGACTTGGCAAAAAACTTGGCAAAAAAACAGCTTGTGCCATAAGCAGCTGAAAATAAAGGGGAAGAGAGAAAGTAGCATTTTTACCAACTTGTCCAGCCCAGGAATCTAAAAAGGTAGAAGTCAGCCCTGTGCTTTAGCAGGAGGTGATGTGCTTTGTCTGAGTTGGGGCTGGCACATCAGCCAGAGCTCTCACATTCCCAGCTGCTGTCGGTGTGTGTCCCAAACCACAGCTCTGTGAAGCTTTTGTCTGCAGACACCAAAACTTCCTGAAGAGACCTTTTGTGGCGACAGAATTGGAAGTCTGTTTCAAGGTTTTGCAGCTGTGGTACCCTCAAGTGAGATTGTAGTTGATTTATATATAAAAGTCAGAAATTGAGTTCAGGTTTTTTGTTCAAGACGCTTTCATTGTTTGACTTTCCCATAACATCTGTGAAGGTTTAAGGGAAAGGGGAAGGGAGGAATTCCCGGCTGCTCTCTGCAGGGACAGCACAGCCTGCTCTGTGGTGTGTGTGCTTGTCAGGACAGGCTTTTCCTGACCAGCTCTCTGGGTATCTCCCCAGGTTTCTCTCTGTCCTCTGTGGAAGAAGAAGGGGTTCGTCGGCTCTATGTGAACGGCGTCAAGGAGACAGGCCTGGCTTTCAAAAAAGGTAAAACACTTCCCAAAGTGGTTTTGTTGCTGTTGGCTTAATCCTGGTATAGACCATGAGCTTGTAGGGATGGGAGCTTTACAAACACACCAGGGGTCCCCATCCAAAAGCAAGCAGGGACTTTTGGGAAGAACCTTTGGTATTGGATACAGGGCTGTCCTGCTCTTGGGATCAGCTGTGCTGCACTGTCAGCCTATCAGATTGGATTTGCTCTGTGTGTAGCAGGGTCAGCATGTCCCTTCCAGCCAGAAAGAGGAGCAGAGGCCCTCTCAAGTGAGTCACTGCAGCATAAACAAATACAGTAGAAGCATCACAGTGCTCCCAGTGGTTGGGATTGCTGCCTCTAGTTCTGCTTCCAGCCTTTGCAGTAAGCACGGCAGCACCTGGACCAGAAGCCAGCAGGGATAACTAAGCTGCCAGCTCATCCCAGGGCAGAGCAGGATATGGTTTAACTGCATCTTATCCAAGCTGAGGCCAGCCCTGACACTGCCATGCCCTCACTGCTTTTCCCATCCGTTGCCATTCCTGGTGTGCCAGTGCTGCTGCATGGAAGGGGCTGCTCAGAGAGCTGAAAACTAACCAGATTTTGAAGTAGAACATGGGCAGCATGAGGAGTGAGGAGACGCAGAGTCCTCAAAAACACCTTCAGGGTTTTCTTGGAGAGAGGTTATATGGTCCTGCAGAGCTTATTCAGCAGTTGGCTGTTGCCAAAAGCTGGTCTGCTCCATCCCTTGACCTTGTGCTGACTCTGGCACTCTGAGCCAGCCCAGCTCCCCGCTGTGATAGAAAACTGCCGTGGCAGTTTTTGTGACCCCCTTGGCAGGTGCAGCTGGTTTGTGTGGCAGGAAATGAGGGGCACAAGTGGCACAGTGCAGGGACAGCAGAAATGGGGAAGGAAGAAGCAGTGGTCAGGGGATGGGGAACAGCCTGGAGTTTCATCCAGCTGTGGCCTCCAACCCCAACTTCAGAAAACCACACAGGTGGTTCTGGAGGCTGCCGTGTGTGTTTGTTAAGCTGGACAAGACCGTCTTTCTCTTTCCTGTTCCTCATCACCCTGGGTTGGCCCCATACAATTCCCTGGCTAACAGGATGAATATCCTGCCAAAAGCCCTGAGCAGGGGCTAGGGGGGCTCTCTGCTAGCCTGCCACAGGGAAATGGAACCCTGGGGGCTTCCTGTGGGGAGCAAAGCAAATGTGAGGGTGGAGGAGGGTTTCAGCAGGGCTTCCCTGTTCTGCTTTTAGTTACTGTTGGAAGAACAGTTTGAATGGATGTGTGAACACAGACTGCCTCCTGTGGGGCTGGAGTGCTAAAGCATCTGATGAAAGCTCAGGATTATGTTGCTCTTTAGAATTGATCAGAAAAGCCACTTCTGCATGAACAGCACTTGGCAGGAGATTGTGACAAGATATCCTGAGTTCACAGAAAGCAGGGGGGGAACCTCTCTCTGCCTCCCATTATTTACATGCATGTCTACATTTGACTGCACTTCCTACAGTGAGTCTCACCAGATGAGATACAGCATTTCATTCTCAATCTTTTCTCCAATTAGAAACCTTTACTTTCTCCTAGTAATTTTTATGATTTATCTTTTTTGTTTCTTCTGTTGGTCTGCGTTAGTGAGACATTCTACTGTTGGAGTTTGAGGTTTTTGACTGTACTGAGATAGACATGATGCTTTATCCCAGATAATTCCAAACAAGGTTTATAAAGGGTAAATGAAGCCCCAGATACAATATTTATGGTTGCAGACCTATTAGTGTGCTACTGTTGTGTCACAGAATCGCTAAGTAGAATAAATGAAATAATGCAAAATGCTTGACTTGCCTTGTTTGGTCCTTCTTTCAAATATGATTTTACAGTCCATTTACTTTGTAGCTATTCTATCTAGTTCACTCTATTCTCTGTGAAACCACACTCCCCACTGCAGTTTCTGGGCACAATCACACGTATTTAGAAGCATCTCCATGTTTTCCTAGAGAAGGCTGAAGCTCTTTAGCCTCCTCCCTTCTATGTTTTCCCATGAGTGCAGGTAGGAACCGTGTTTCCCAGAGGATGCAGCTGAGCTCTGGTCACAGCACAGGCTCATCGAGTCTGGCCTTTCATCCAGGCTTTGAAGGTGGCAAGGCTCATCCTTTGCGTGGCTGCCCTGCCAGAGGACTGGGTGGCATGAGGGCACTCATCTTGGACCCTGTGGATTCCAGCTCTCATCCCTCTAAATGCCAGGACGGTGACCAGGATGATCCAATGTCCGGGGCTGTCAGCACTGGTGCACCCTGACTTGCTGCTGCCTGCCTGCCCCTCAAGTTTATTTGGGATCAAACTCTGGTGTGCAGTGTTTGGTCAGAGAGTGGCCCAGGTGGCCGTGGGGAAGGTCAGGTGGCCGTGGGGAAGGTCAGGTTTCCCCTGTCCCCTCAGAGGGCTGCATGTTGTCCATTGGCATCGCCGCCTTGCCCCTGGATGCGCAGGAGTCAGCTGTTTCCTCAGCAGATCCCCTTTTCCCTTGGGCGCTGCTGCAGCTATAAATAACTCCTGAAATCAGGCTGATAAAAAACCATGACTAACTTACCAAGAGCTCAGACTTGCCTTTTGAAGATCCGTGTGCTGGGATGGGATTCAAGAAGGACCAGGGGGGAACACCCTGGTAGGCGTGGAGGTGTCAAGTCCTACACCTTGGCAGAGCAGGACACATTTTCCCTTCTCCTCAGTGTACAGGCAGGTGACCACTTCAAATCAAAGCTTATATAGAAAGTTAAAAGCAAGAATCGAGCCAGCCCAGCTGTTCCAACCTTCCCCCATCCTGTGTGCAGCACGTCAGGAGTCTGACTGTCCTTTTGTATCTCTTTATTTAGGAGTGATGTGTTTGGGTGGGGGGGGGTGGCACACCAGCTGTTCCCTTGCAGAGTGAAGAAAAAGGGGATATATTGTTGCTGGTACCTTGTGAGGGTCTTCCTACGGAAGGGATCAGACAACAGATCTCACACAAGTCCGTCAAATTCCACCATGATTCGCAGTCATAAACTATTACTTTATGTCTAGACAGGCACTGGCACTTCACACACACCCAGTTGAGCTCCTTGGTGTCTGTGGGAGCACTGCTGTGCGAGTCTTACCTGTTCCTCTCTGTCACAGGCCTGAAAGCTGGCGATGAAATCGTGCAGATCAACAAGAGAGCTGCAGAGGAGCTGGACTCGGCCCTGCTGAAGGACGCCCTGGTGCAGCCTGCGCTGTGTCTCACCGTGCGCACCCACCCCGACATAGAGGAAGGGCAGAAACTGCTGCAGCCACCCCCACGTCGCCTGGAGAACCCACTCGAGCTGGGTGACAGCACCCTGGTGTTTGCTGGGGGCAGCCAAGGTACTGGGCTCGGTGTGGAAATCACCAGGAGGAGGATTCATGTTTCCTACATGCTGCCCCTTTGATCCCTGTGTGTAAATTCTGGGAGGGGAGGGGAACTGCACTGAGTGCACTGGGCAGATAATGCAGGGGGGCTCTGGAAGCTGGAAGGTGTCAGCAGTGGTACCGGTGAAGGATGGCTGTGTTCATGGCCAGGTTGTGACACATCTGTCATCAACAAATGCATGTCACATCCTCCAGCTGTGCCCACAGAGAACTAATTGCTCACTTCTGGGCAGCTCAGGAGGTGCCTTTACCTCTGGATTTGCCCACAGGAAAATCCCTTGTCCATGGCAAGGGAAAGAAGAGGGTATAAGCATTCTGTGTGCAGTTTTGGGCACCACAGTGTGAGAAAGATCAAAAGCTATTGGAGAGTGTCCAAAGCAGGGGACATGAGGATGGTGAAGGGTCTGGAGGGGCCACACGAGGAGCAGCTGAGGGCACTTGGAACGCTCAGCTGGAGAAGAAGAGCCTGAGGTCAGAGCTCACTGGGATCTTCAGCTTCCTTCTGAGGAGCAGCTCCAGTCTCTGCTCTCTGTGACCAGGGGCAGGACCTGAGGGAAAGGCTGGATGGATAAAAGAAATGGTTGAGGAAGAGCAGGGCTGCCTCCTTAGTGGTTGCTAGGTATGAGCACGTAAGGCGTCAGTGTTGGGAACTGCACTGGGATAACTGGAGAGCTCCTGCACCATGTCTCCTCTTGCCTGCCTGCTTAGTCAAGTCTTACTTGCTCAGCTGCTAAATGCCCCCCTGTACCTGAAAAAAGAAGAGGACACTGGTCACACCTCCTTGCTTCAGTTCTTTTGGAATAATGTAAAATGGAAAAATGAATGGAATGGCCAAAATAGAGTTGTTTCCAGCTAATCAAAACTATTCTGAGCTGAGGTAAATTCTGACTTTCAGCCAAAACTAAATGGCATCTGGATATGTCAAAATACTTGTTTGTTTTTTCCCCCAAGCCAAAGGTTTCCTAAATGTCAAAAAAATTGTATTGACAACTATAAAACTTTTTGGAATACAAAGCTGGAGCAGGCACGGAGCTGTTGATGCACTTCACTGGTGTTAAGTTAGCCTTCTGCCAGGACATGTCCACCTGCTGCAGTCACCTGGTGTAGGGGCTTCTGGGATGAGTCCAGGTGCAAACTGGAGCTCACCCAGGATGCTGTGAGGGCATTAACATGATGCTGAGCCTGAGTGAAGGACCCACAGGGAAAGGCAATTTACCTGGGTTCAGGACCAAGCTGCGTCATCTGCAGGCAAAGGCTCAGGGAGGTGCAGCCTGTTGCAACAGTTCAGGATGCTGCTCTGCTTTTCCTTAAAAAACTATTGTTTGAATCCTGTTATTTCTCAGGACAAGAGGAAATGGCCTCGAGCCACACTAGGGGAGGTTCAGTTTGATATCAGGAGGAATTTCTTCATGGAAAAGATGGTCAGGCATTGGCAAGGATTGCCCAGGGAGGTTTGGAGTCCCCACTCCTGGAGGTGTTCAGGGAAAGACTGGCCGTGGCACTCAGTGCTCTGGGCTGGGTGACAAGGTGGGCATCAGTCAAAGGTTGGATTCAAGGATCTTGGAGGTTTTTTGGCAACCTAAATGATTCTGGGATTCTGTAATATTTCCTGAAAGACATCTAACAGAAATGTTTAGCTGATGGGAACACATAGTGGGGAAAGGGAAAGCTGGAAACTGGGCTGGCTTTGGGAGTGGGATATTCACAGCAAGTGGAATAGGGGAACAAGAAAGCTTCAAAAACAGCTTAATGCAAATCCCTCTGAGGGGGACTGATAAAAGCAACCTCATGTAAAAATGTGGGCTAAACCCCCAAAGGCAGTTAAAATTAAACATTTTCAGGACATTTTCCCCTTTTAACTTCAATAGAAGTTTTCCCAGTTAGGCTTTTGTGCTGCAAAAATCGTGGTAGTCGTGTACATTTTTATAGATGGCCACAAGATGCCCCTATTCACTGTTTAACAGCAGCTCTTCACAGACCCCATCCTCTCATCCTTGCCTGTGCTTTTTCACTGAGTCTCGAAGCGTTGAGTCCTCACACCTTAACTTTTCACTGAGTGTCTGCCCTGGGTGCAAAGAATTGGGAATTGGGACTCTTGTATTTACAGGATGCAGTGATTCCTGAGGCAGAGCAGTGACACAGGGTCTCAACAGCAGCTCTCAACAAGCAGTTTCTCTGCCACTGTCAGTTCTCTGCAGCATTATTTGGAGGGTCTTTGAGGGTCCTTTCCCTTGCTGAGGGTGAGATTAGTGCAGGGTTTGCCAAATGTTCCCCAGGATCCCAGCGTGTGCCTTGGGAACAGCGACATCCCTGCGTGCCCTGTGCAAAATGAAGAAGTAGGACATGGCTGATGGGCATTTCATGGCAAAACCAGACCTCCCACCTCTGCTGCTTTGCAGACACACTCCTTTCGTGCTGCCCTCAACCCGAGTCATCCCTGTCCTCCTTTGTGACCTTCTCCTGAGCTGGGCTGTGCAGTTGTCACCGTGGTATGGAACAGCTCTTTGTTTTCCCTTATTTCCTGCTGTGACCACGTGAATTTTCTGGTGGGCTGAACCACTTTGTTCCCTGAATAGCTCCCCAGGAACGGGGCTAAGCCTCAGGGCTTCCTTTTCCCTTCATATTTCTCTGGCTACAGCTGCCCTTCACTTGTGGTGTGCTCAGCCAGTTCCTTTGCTCTCCCTTCGAGGCCACGGGCGGCACAGAAGCTGGAGCTCTCCTGACCTTTGCTTTCCTTCAACACACAGCAGATGTTGAGGTGGGATTCACCTTTGTTGCTCCTCAAAGGGAGGGGGATGTTCCTTCAACCAACACTAGCCCATCAGCAGGTGTGGGGTGTCTCCACAGCTGGTGAAAGCGCCTGTAGTTGCTATATAGAACCGGCCTCTGAGGGTGATGTTCAGGTGGTGTTTAAAGCTAAACTACACCAGTGCCCTCATTTGGGATGGCTTAACCTGAGGTGGGAGTGAAATCAAGGATCTGCACCCAAGTGTGCCGTTGGGAGGCAGGTGTTCTTGATCTTCCCCATCTATTTCCCTCCACTGAGGTGTTTGTAGAACACAGTGTTTTACTGAAGCTTTTCTACCACACAAAGTCTTAAAAAGAGGACTGAAAAAGTGTTGTTTTTTTTTTTTTATTTGGGACATTGTGGCTGTATCTTAGGTTTATGGTCTCAGCTTCTTGCAGAGAGCAGTCAAGTATGACCTATTTATTTGTGTTCCTGTTGATTCCAGGCAGTTTGGCTGGCCAGGCAGATCAGCTCTGTGATTTCTCTTGAATGCTTTCTTTATAGCACACAGATTCTGTCTTTGGGTCCTCAAGCAGTGTAGCCTCCCCTTCATCAGGTGGGTGAAACACTGATGGGCCAGAGTGCCAGCAGATACACATCACCTGTAGGCACATCCCTTCTCCACAAATCCAGGATCTAGTGGACTGATGGTGCTGATGTCTTATCGTTCCCTTCCTCACAAGCAATTCTTCATCAGCTGTGAAGGCAGCGAAGGGGATGAGGCCAATCATATTGTGTATTTTCAGTAGAAAGATGCTGTTGAAATGCTGTACAGGTTTTGTTTAAGGAAGCTTTCCTGTTGCCTTGCTACTCAGTGTGAGGTCTTCAGGAGCAAAGCAGGGCTGTGGTTCTGGGAGTCAACCTCCCTGCAGTGACTGCCAGTGCTCCTGTTAAATCCAACATCTCTTGCAACTGTTTCATCATCTGGAGCTCCCTTGTATATGCTGAGGTTGGGGCTAGAGCTCTGTGGCAAGCAATTGCTTCACTGTAACTTTACTTAACAGGTTATTCTTGAGGTGCCCTTGGATTTTTTATCTCTGATTGATGTGAAAAGTATGATCTTGGGTATGATTTATACTTCCCCCATGGAATTTGTGCTGCATTGGTCTTGCAGAGCCACAAGTTTTGTTTCTTTCATCTCTTACTGCTTTTCCTGGCTCTCAGTCTCCCCTCCTGCATAAATTTGGCTGGGAGGATTAGTTCTCATTCTGTCTGGAGCCCTAAAAGGCTCAGTGAGATCTGTCTCCCCTTCCCATGAGGAGTGTTTTGTCTCCCCACTCTGCTCCCCTCAGTCCAGGGAGTGAGAGGTTAAAACCTTGAAAGACAGCAAATCTGCCTCAAATCATCAAGAAGATGATTTTGCTATTAGAAGGGGATTTGGGAATAGCATCCATATTTGTTTGTGGTCTCCCCACAGTTCACTCCCTTTTTCTGCCGTTTAGGCTTTGTATGCTCCTGTATTTTGGAGACCTTTGGCATGGGGGATAACTCTGCAGGGATAACTGTGAAGTGTATAAGTCACCGTGCAGAATGGATAAAGGCTAAAGAAGAAAGTCCCTGTTTGGAATGGCTCTATTTTAGAGAGGAAGCACCCAGGTGTTTTTAAGGATCTGTTATTTTGTTGTTTACAAAGCACCCAGAGACTGAAGTTACACACTCTAAAGTCTGTGGTATAAAGCTGAAACAAACTTCCTTTGAATAAGGATGGCCACTGTTTTTTATTCCACCCTTGGCCTGTCACAGGTCCCCCTGGGATAAGTAATTTGGATTTCAGAACGAGCTGAGGCCAACAACAACTTTAATTTCTTCAGGGTTATTTTCATGAGAAAGATGTATCATTTCAGGAAAAAAATTACTGTTCTCATTCAGTGCTTGATTTAATAGTTCCAGGAGCATTTCCTGCCGCAGCCATCGGAGGGTTTTGGAATTAGAATTACATTTTTCAGCCCAGATTCCCCAAATTCCTGCGGTGCTGCTCTGCCCTCTGCCGGAGTGAGGATGGTGTTACTGAATTCCTGATGTCCCCGAGTCTCTGAGCACACTCTTCATTTGTATGCCTATGGAAACTCCTGTTTATTCCCAGCAGACTCCTCAGGCACTGACTCAGCTCCTGGCCTGGGGAGGGTGGAAAGTGGCCACAGTACAGTTGGTACGGGGAAAGTTTCAATGAATCTGCATTTTTCCCAAGGAGAGAGATGGAACTGAATGACATTCAGTGCAGGTTTTTCTGTATTTGACAATTTATTACCGTTGGAATGGAAAGAGAAGCAGAGTTCCTTCACTTCAAGAAAGACATGGAGTGGCTGGAGTGTGTCCAGGGAAGGGAACGGAGCTGGGAAGGGGCTGGAGCAGCAGGAGGGGCTGAGGGAGCTGGGGGGGCTCAGCTTGGAGAAAAGGAGGCTCAGGGGGGACCTTCTGGCTCTGCAACTCCCTGACA
>JAWMRA010000001.1:749522-776014 GCA_035584735.1 Pseudotriccus pelzelni | reverse complement strand
CTCAGCCTGGCTCCAGAGCAGAGGGGCTCCAACCCTGGGAGCAGCTCTGGGTACTCCTCTGGACTCTCCTCTCCAGCAGCTCCAGGTCCTTGTGCTGTTGTTCCCAGGGCTGGGGCAGCTCTGCCGGGGGGTCTCAGCTTCTCCCCAGGGCTGCTCTCCATCCATTCTCCTTCCAGCCTGTGTTTGTGCCTGGGATTGCCCTGACCCAGATGCAGGACTTCAGAGACTGGTCATTTGCTGAGGGAACTCAGTACCTTCCCTGTGTTTGTCTGCTGGCAGATAGTCACTGTCTTGTGTGCTCGTGTGCCTGGCCCCTGCTAGCTGTGGAAAAGCTGGGGGACTGAAGGACAGGGGACAAAATCCAGCAAAGAAACATGGGAAAGCTGCTGTGGGAGCCCTCTGGTAAAAAATGGGCCTAAGCAAGGGCCATTGGTGGCAACTGGGATGTGCATTTTGGAAGCTGTAGATGCGTCACGTATAAGCGAGGTCTTCTGAAGTGAGGAAAACGTCCCTTGCTGTATGTTGGTTTCTGCCTGTGTTAAATCTGAAAACACTGCTTATAACACAGCACACCTTATTAAAACTAAACCTGTGAGTGTGGGTGTCCTGGGTTTAAACCAAGGAGAAAAACGTACCTGTTTAGTGCTTGGATGCAGTTGTGAAGTCAAATGCTTGACTTAAGGAAGAATTCCTCATGTCATTCCTTTTCCTTGCCTTCCTCCCTGTTGAGAGGTGGAATCTGCACTGATATCTTTCCACTTCTGGCATTGTCAGGGCATAAAAGAGGCCAGGTGACAGCAAGGAGGCACCTGGCAGTGGAAGAAGTGCTTGTAGGTTTGGTCTACAGAAGGTAGGTCTCCTCTGTATTTCTTAATCAACAGTGCCTAAAGACACTCGCCCCTCCTTTCCCTTCCTGGAAAAGGAGGAAAAACATCCCCCAGAAGGGACCCCCTGGGGTCTGATAGATAAGCTGTCTGCATTTTTGTGTCAGGGAGTCATCTCTTCCCCTTAGCCCCTGCCCCAGGTAGGCTTTATCTGTCCCCCATCTGGCCCCTGGGGCTCTCTGGTTTTTACTGACCTTTGGAGAACTAAATTGTTGGTCAAGTCCCAGGAGCCTCCTGGGGTGGGTGTATGTGACTGTGGCTGCTGCTGCTGGGGGGCTTCTCCTGTTCCCCCTGGCAACAGGCACTCCCTGGTTGCCCAGGATTGTGCTGGGCCCACTAGAGCATGTTACAAGCTTAGTGCCTTTTTATTTTTCCATTGGTACTTTGCCTTTTGCCTCCTTCTGCCCTGCAGTGGGAGCAGGAGAGGCAGCAGAAAGAGGACTGAACCTTGTGCTTAAAATCAAACTGTCAGCGTGGTATGGCTGTGGAAGCAAATCCATAATTTTTCTGCAGAGAACCCAAGTTTTCTTGAAATCTGGGAGGAGAGGAAGAGAAACGAGGTTTCAGGTTGCTCCTTGTGCTGGGAGTGTGGAAGGACATCCTTCGGCCTGGGGACAAAAAGAAAAAGGATATAGACGGAGCTCTGCACAAGGAAGAGGGAAGAACATTTTTCTAGCAGGATTGGAGCTCTGGCATGCTGGAAGGATTGGCAGCAGCAGTGGAGGCACAGTTTTGCTGAGAGCCCTTAGGATCCATGCCAGCTGAAATCCTGCGGAGGAGGCAGGGGCACCCTAATGGGAATTGTCCTGTGGCGAGTTGGGAATGGCAGGACATGAAATGCCTTGGGAGATTTGCCTGCTGCAGATGCTCAGGGTCTCTGGAATCAGTGAACAATCGAGTCTCAGTCCCCAGGAGGGTGATTTATCCCCTGTTTTGATGGACAGGAGAGGAAGAGCTGGTGCTTGGTGGGAGTGAGAAGGGAGCCACAGGATAATGTGATGCTTGGGCTGGGAATCCTGCTCAGCAACTGGCACTGCCAAAGGCTGTGTCTGTGACAGCCAGGGAAAACAGCAACCCCAGGGGGCTGCTCCTATGTGGTGCCAGGTAGGGACCAGCACCTGCCCAGTTGGGTGCTAGGGAAGGAGGTACTGGAGGCAGTGCACAGACCTGCCCTGGGATGAGATGTCCTGACCCTGGCAGCCAGGCAGATGAAAAGGACTGACAGCCAGATGGGGCTGCTGGTGCAGGCAGAGCTGGCTGAGGGCTGTGGGGTCAGAGAGGTGGGTGTCCCTGAGCTGTGCAGCCCCTGGGCCACCAGCAGCATGTTCGTGTCAGCAGGGTCCCACATGTCTGCAGGGGCTCTCTCTCCAGACTGATAGGAACAAGCATTGCTCTCTTGGATCATCCCAAATCCTTGCTGACAGGAGGAATGTGCGGGTTTCTTTCCTCGTGGCTCCTCTGCTCCAGCGCACCCTGCACACACAGGCACACAGGGACCCCGTTATCCTGCTGGGTTTCAATGCCTCTCTTGGACCGGGAACGCTCACTTGAAGAGGTTTGTCAGCATCCAAACCTGGGTCACTGCTGGGTGGTGGTCTTGGGAAGATGTCTGTGTTCTGTGACACTGTTTGTACACAGCCTGCAAGGATCCTACCTGCTGAGGGCACACCTGTGTTGAAATGAGGGGAAAATAATGGCAAGGATGAGGATTCAACATAATGTCTGTGGTGGTCAGCAGTCTCTCCTCAGGCAGTCCTGAAAAGGAGGTATCCCTTCTCTCAAGCAGAAGCTGGAAATTGCTTTATTTTTTTGTACTTTTGCAAGTTTTCCAAGGGAACAGTAAGAGTTGTCAAACATTTTGAGACTAACCTGAGAGTGTTGCCCTAAACAAACTTGTTCTGGTTCTAGGCCTGCATTAGTCTTTGTGGAAAGGAAGAATTTAATCCCCATCACCTTCGTGTTGGCTCTAAGCATGTTGTGAGTCAGGTTTTCAGGTGTTAAGACAACTTTGGTTTGGTGAGCCCTGCTCTGAGCTTTCACTCTTGCCTGCTGCTCAGTCACCTCTTTAACAAAGGTGGGGACATGGAGGGGTTTGTACTATCAAAGTGCCTGATGCCAATGCACAGTCTTCTCTCAACACATCCTTCCTTCCTTCACTGAGTACTTTAGTGCTGGAGGTGGTGGGAGGAATTGGACGTGGAGCACTCTTTATCTCCGTAAGAGAAGGTGTCTGAACCTGTTTGCACTTCAGGGGCAGGTACTACACCTCCTTCTTTTATCCCTGTGAAAGACCAGCTTTTCTTCTTTTGTTTGCAGGGTGCTTTGGGTTTTCCTTTTGCTCAGTGGCTCCACAAGCCACGCAGAGTGGGAAGATGCCAGAAATATGGGAAAGGAGAGGCAGCTGTGTGTGTGGGGTGTTTTCTGCTTCCCTGCAGTTGACTGTGACCAGTAAATGAACCTCTGATCCATAGCAGTTCCTGGCCACTAAACAGTTGTCTGGTGAATTTTAACCAGCAGGAAGTTTGCAGAAAACATGCTGAGAATTGTCACTTGCACTGTGATAGGAAAGCACCAGCACACAGGACAGGTTTTGTTCACAGGGAGATGTTTTTGCTGTATTTCACCGAGCCATTCCCAATCTTGCCTTCGCTGGAGTCACTCTCTTCCCTTCTGAGTGGCTAATTGCTCTCCTTCCAGGGGTTCTTGGTGCATGTGCCTTTCCCTCCCAATCTTTACACAGCTTGAAGAGAATTGGTGACCTTTCTCTTCTTTCTCACAAAATGCAGAGAGCCAGATGCTGCTGGAACAGCCTCTTTTTTTTTTTTTTTTTTTAGCCACTGAAGGTGGCTGTTTCTGAAGGAATTGAGAAGTCCTGGGATCTGATCTGTCTCCCAGATCGACTGGAGCATGTTTTTTGTGTGTGCCATTGCATGTTTCAAGGCTGGGGTGGTAATTGCTGCAGGTTTGACTTGGTGGCATATTGGGATGGAAGGTCTGGAGGAGTCCACAGACTTCAGTGCCTCAGTGGGACAGGCTGTTCCTTGCTCATACAAGCTCAAAACTGAGGTCACTTTGTGTGGTGCCATAAAACACATCCTGGCTTTGCCTGAGTGGGTAGGACAGTTGATATCAGTGAAGTTATTCTGGCTTGTCAACAAAACTTAATCTAGCCTTAAATCTTGTCTTTCCCGTTAGGTATGGCAGTGTCACTTCTCATGGATGCTTTCCTTTAAAATTGCCTCCGTTGTGCTTGGTGAAAGAAGAGCATTTCTACCCTTCTAAGCTTTTGAAAGAGGTTGAACCAATTTGTCTTTTGCTAATCTGTGCCAGTGTTTTCTGTATTTGAAACGCTGTTTCTCCTGGCTGAGATTAAAATGTTAGATTGCCTGTTCTCGTTTAACTTAAAAGCCTTCTGAAATTCAGGGGCTGAAACTGTGCCAAGGTAGAGTAGTTTTTTGTCACTTCTCTCTGCAGAATAAGATGTTACTTTTAGAAATCCTCAAGAGAATTTAAACACTGATGGATATCTGTCCACTGGTGTAGCTTAAATCTGCAGTCATGTCAGTGATTGTCAGAGCCTGAGTTTTGCTTTCAGATTCATCCAAGGCTTGTTCTGGTGTTTGGGTCTGTTTTAATCTCCCTGTCTGGTTATCAGAGTCCTGCTGCCACTTACTCTGCTCTCTCTGCACTTGGGTTGCAATGCCTGCTCCCACTCCAGAGGCCTAAAGTAAACATGCTGCTACTTTGGTTCAAGTGGTGTCTTGAGTTTTATTTTGAGGTGATTCTAACCCAGCACAGCCCTCCGTGTTTATTTGTGTTAAGGTGGTGTCCGGCTGCTGACCCGAAGGCTCAGGGTGCTTAAGCATTTCAGGTACAATAGTGTCTGTCTCATAAAGAAAACAGTAATAAGGAAAATAAATCCAAGTCTCACAGGGTGCTCTGCTCCCTGGCCCAGTTGCAATGACCCTGCCAGGGGCTGCAAGCTCTCTGTGTAGCGAGAATAAGGAGTCGCCTGCTTATGGTTGTACTTGTGTTATCTGCCACTGTGAGTGAAACTTCCCTTGCCTCTGGAATGTGGCTGCTCCAGGTGTGGCAGCTAGTCCCAGCCAGGGCACGGGAGCCTCACCTGCAGCTGATATGGGTTTGCATAGCTCCAGGGCTGCTGAAGGGTTTTGGTGCAGATGAGAGACTATGTCCCATGGTGTCCATGGTGTCCATGTCCTATGGAGTCCATAGGGGCTCTGCTGCAGAAGGAAATGGGTTTGGGATTTTTTTCCTGTGCTGTCTGGAATTACAGCTGTTGGTCCTTTCAGTTCTGGAAAGGTGGTCCTAGAAAGAGACTACTGAGCTTTCTTAAAGTAGCTAATTAATTATGCATTTAAGCTTGTCTGAGTGAGACACTGGCCAGCCGGGCTGTAATAGGATTGTTCCAGCTCGTTTTAATTGGGCTGATCTGACTTGAGTGTATGGGAGCAGACTGCTCTTGGAAACCTGTGGCCAAACCAACCCCTTCCCAGAGTCACAGAATCCCAGGATGGGTCAGGCTGGAAGGGGCCATGGTGGGGCATCTTGTCCCAGCTCTCAGCTCCAGCAGGGCCATCCCAGAGCACGTGGCACAGGATTGTGTCCAGAGGGTTCTGGAATATCTCCAGTGAGGGAGACTCCACACCCTCTCTGGGCAATGTGTTCAGGGCTGGGTCACTGCACAGCAAAGAAGTTCTTTCTCATGTCCAGCTGGAACTCCTGGGCATCAGTTCCTGCCCATTCCTCTTGTGCCATTGCTGGGCCCCCCCGAGCAGAGCCTGGGCCATCCTCTGCCCCCTCCCTGCAGACCCTACAGACATGGGGTGTAGGTCCCCTCTCAGTGTCTGCTCTGGAGGCTGAACAGCCCCAGCTCCCTCAGTCTCTCCTACTCCCAGAGATGCTCCATCCCTTCAGCATCTCCGCAGCTGGCACTGGAGCTGCTTCAGGAGCTCCTTCTTGTCCTGAGCAGCCCAGAGCTGGACCCAGCCCTGCAGATGTGCCTCCCCAAGGCTGTGCAGAGGGGCAGGATCCCCTCCCTGACCTGCATCCCTCCCCTTCCCAATGCGCCTCAGGATCCTCCTGGCCCCCACTGCTGCTTGGTGTTGCTGTCTGACCCTGTGACTGTGTGAGCCCACCAACAGCTCTGAGTGATCCAGGTAGCAAAGGACATTCCTGATGCTCATCCTCACTAACCCTTGCTGCCAGAGCTGTGGTCTGGATGTCTTTGTGCTGTGGATCTGGCTGCCTTGGCGCTGTGGGTGACCCACATTGGGGGTAATGATAATAGTCTTCCATAAATCCTTGAAGTCAGGAGTTACTCATGCATACCTTATTCAATTGGATTTATTTATCTGAGCCAGTGTTAAGAGTAGAGGAGTTGAACACTCGGAAGGGCAGGGGAAGCCCTGCCTCTGCAGACTGCTTGTGTGCATTCAGCACAGAGCTCCTGAGTCAGTGGTGTGCAATTGTGTCAGGGGTTTATTTGGATTTCTTCCTAGGGCTTTCGCTCAGGATGTTTCCTTTTAACAAAGAATTAGTAGGGTTTTAGTTTTTTAAACATCCCCTATGTAACCTGCAAAGTATATTTTAAGCAGCAGTTTGCTTTTTTTTGTCTCTTTTTCTTTACAAAAGTAGTCTGTGCAGAAATAGCAGGACGTGTCTCTGGGTGGTTGTTGCTCCGTTTTGCATCTCTTGTGGCTTTATGGAATTGCCGTTGCTCTCCCTTCCTTGGCTGTGGGAATTCCCTTTGGAAACGATTTCGATGCTGGGGGAATTTGGGCTGTGTTTTGCTGGGGCTGAGAGAAGGTTGTCCTTCCGTCTATTACGTTTCTTCTCTATAGGCAAGGAGATCAGGACTAACCCTGAGCAAGGAGAGTTGGTGTGAGCATCTCACTGACAAGACTAGCTTTCAGCTTGTTCCCTGGGAAAGCAGCTTAGCTCTGTGGCTGCTGCATGAGGGAGGGTCCAAAAATCTCCTCCTGCTGCTTAAACGGTATATAAAAATACAGTAAACTGGTATTTTCCCCTTTGGGGTTTAGATCAAGCTTTAGATATATCAGTGACACAAGCCGGGGAGGAGAAAATCAGGAATAAATAAATATGTAAAAGCTCCAAAAAAAGCTACCTCACAAAAGTATTTGACTTTGCTGGCTTTTTTCAAGCCTTGGCTTCTGAGCACCTTTCAAATCAGATGTATTGCTGAAACCAGTTTGCAGTAATTGTGGTATTGCTACCAAATTTGCTGTATGAGAGGGAATCCCTTCCCTCTCCCCCTGCAAATGAATTGCTATCAGGTCAGTTCTCCTTTTTACAGAAGAAGATTTGCTTCAAAAGACTAAAAGTAAAAGTATGAATTTTCTATCTGATATTTGACTTGAATGGGTAGCACTGCTAAAAAATTAATGGAGTGGAATAGCCTGGATGATGATTTCTCCTCTGATGTGAAGAAATTTGATGTTCTTCTTGCCTTTTTAATTGCTTGGCGTGCTTTCTCCTTAACTCTCCGTGTATGTATCTCGTTTTTTCTTTTTTCCTGTGCGTCCAATTCCCTGGGATCCCGGGGCTGGTTGGCAGATTGGCAATTTACTCTGGCACTGCTCGTGGAGCTGGGGCAGCTGCTGACGCGCCTAATGTGGCTCCGCGCATTTGATGTTTATGCTGATAACCCCAGGCGGCTTGGGATGCCTCAGCCCTACAGAAATGGAGCTGAAATAAAAAGTTTTCATACTTGAAGACAGTTTCCTGCACTGGGGGTAGCTGTGGTTTCCAGTGGTGACCCTTGGCTGCCACGCCACGAGCAGCTGCGTTTTGGCTTTGCTGGTGCTCCCGGTGGGAACGGGCAACAGAGCCGTGCCAGGTGTCCCAAAGCCACCCCCGGGTGCCCTGGCAGTGAGGGGTGGTGAAGGGGAGAAGGGGCAGCCCCTCTGCCTTCATGAGCTGACCTGCTTGTCTCTGTTCACGTGTACAGGCAGATTTTTCCAGGGAGAAATGAGGACAGGGGCAGAGACAGATTTTACTCTGGAACAGTGTTTTATGTCACTTTGCAGCAGTGTTTAATTCCCATGGGCACAATCGAGTGGTGAATACCTTGTAGCTTGCAAGGAAACGTTAATTACTGTGCATTACTCTTCTCCTTGGCTCGACTCGTGCCATTTTAAAAGCCAAGGTATGGCATTTTCCATCGCTGGATTTGTTTGTGTGGGAAGTCAGAGTTACATAATTAAAACAAATTCTATTCTATGGTTCTGTGTTTTCCAGCAAAATGTTTTGCCTGAAATAAGTGCTGTCTGTAGCCGGGTAAAAAGGAGAAGTGTCTTTGTCAAAGTTGTTTTTCTCTTTTTGAAGCTCTGTGCGTATACTCTCCCTAATTAGCATTTTTCAATATTATTCTTTGTAATTGATTTGTGGTCACTGTCTGCTATGGCTTGAAAAAGCTCATTAGGAAGAAAAGCCCTTGATGGCCAGCTGAGGGGTGGTATTTATGATGTGTGCTGGGTTCGGTGGGGGTGGTTTGCAGAAGCTGTTTGTGCTGCTTCAGGTCCTGCTCTTAACAAAAGTGGTCCTGCTGAGGAAATTGCTGTTTTCCTGTCTGCCATGCTCGAGGGTCTGTGTGTGTGCTGCTGGATAGTGGGGCATTGCTACCACAGTTCTTGGGAGACAGTCTGAGTGGGGTCTGTGTTTGTGCCATGTGAGCACCTGGGATGTGGCTGCTACTCTTGAGGTCTTCGAGGAGAGGTCTACCTACAAATCATAGCAGAGCTGCCTTTGGAGGGGCCTTTTGCTCCCATCAGCATGGCAGGGATGTTGAAATGCAGTCTGTGGTGTGAGGGGCACCTCAGCTCATTTCTCACATGAGTCTTCTTATTTCACAGCAACTTGATGCTGCCATCACAGAATCACATAGGTTGGAAAAGACCTCTGGGATCAAATCTAACCCTCGTGACCCATCCCCACCTTGTCACCCAGCCCAGAGCACTGAGTGCCACATCCAGTTGTTCCTTGGACACCTCCAGGCGTGGGGACTCTACCACCTCCCTGGGCAGCCCCTGCCAGTGTTTACCAACTGTGGAGAAATTCCTCCTGATGTCCAACCTGACCCTCCCCTTGGGTATGGCCCTGCAATACCAACTGCACTTTAGGCATCTGCTTAACTCTTACGGTGTGTCAATAAAGACCTTGGGTACACATGTAAAGCCAAGCACGTGCCTGGGCCTCTGGGGGACTGAAACCATCAGCAGCAGCGTGGAAAAGCCTGAACTGAAAGGGAAAGCATCAGTTTCGAATGGACATGTTGCAAGGAACAAACTGTGGGGTTTCAAAAGTGGCTGTTCCACAGCAGCTGCTTTTCTGGTGGTGCCCAGTCCTGTCCCTCTTCCCACGTGTCTGCAGGCACTCTGGAAGTGCCAGCCTCGGAGCTGTGTGGAGCAGCTCCCTGGCAGGAGCTGACCTGGGGCGCTGTGGAGCTGCAGGCAGGAATTCTGACAGTCTGTGAGACACAGATCCCTAATTGAGGCCTCGCATCCTTTGTGCATCAGCAGCAGAAGGGGAATTACCAGTTGGTTGGATTCACAGAGACGGCGGGTTCGTGGCGATGGGTGAGCGGGGAAGGGAGACCAGACGGAGCAGTTCTTGTTCCTGCTATCCACATTCTCAATCTCTTCAGAGCCTGCTTTCTCAGCAACAAAACGTGCCTGTGCTGTTCCTTGGCTTGGTGAGGTTTGTCTTGCCAAGTGAAGGGCTGATCGTGAAAGATCGTGAAAGGCTCCTGAGGGGGGTGCTCTGAACAGCCTCCCCCTGTTCCATTTGTCAGAAAAGCTTGTGCATGCTGTTAGCACAGCCTTCCCTGCCTTCACTGAGGGCTCTGGGGGCTTGGGGGGAGTCTGGTCCTGAAAATTCCCAGTAGTTGGTGCATTGTTATTTTTGGCTGCGTGGAAACCAGAAAGGACACTTATGTGAACCTTTCTTCTTTGAGTTTCAACGTGGCCATTACCCTTCCTGCAATCTGCCTGCCTGGCTGAGCATGGGAATGTCTGGGACACCTCTGTTTCCTGGTCTCCTTGAGTAATGGTTTACAGACCATCTCCTTGCCATCTTGTTACCCTAAAAATCCCCTGGCAACTGGGCAAACCAGTAGCTGAATATAAGGGAAAAAGATCCTGTTACTCCTGTATTGGATTCTGATACCGAGTGCATCCATGGGCTATCAGGGATGCTAGAGAATTGCCTTTGAAACTTGTTGTGGAATCATCCCCGTCATCGATTCAGATGCTCCTTTGCCATTGAAACGAGAAGCAAAGTAACTTTTCAGTCTTTCCCTTCTGAGTTAAGGAGAAACCATCTGTGGCTGTGGTATTTGTTACAGCAGAGCCCTGCTGTGCCTGTATGGCTGAATTCAGTGGTGGTGTTGATCCTCAGCCTGCTCATCCCATCTCCCTCCCGGCCCCTCGAGTGAATTATGCCTCGTGTTCAGTGCAGGGCCATCTGTTTTCCTGTATGTTCTCTCCTCTCTGGCAGCCTGATTCGAATGGAAAGGTGAGGCTAAATACATGTGAGGAAGAGCAGCTCTTTTGTTCTTCCAGCACCTTGTTTTCCAGCAGAGGAGCCAAGCAACGGAAGGAATGCTGGGTCTTTAGCTGTCCTCAAAATGTGCTCCTAGTGCAAGAGTCAAAGGGATTATTAACAGCAGAGCTGAGGGGGAACCCAAGTTTTGGGGTTAATTTGGCACCTCAGACATAAAGGTCTCCTGTGACTGGGCCTGAGCAGCTTTTCAAAGATGCTGTAATCTGTATTTTGACCTAGTACAGATTTCACTGTGTGACTCCATAACACTGCCAGATAGTCCCCACCCTCTGTGTCCCCCTGATCCACGCAGAGCTATTGCTGCTATCCAGGTTTTCCTGTGCCATCTCCTTTTGCTCTGTAAATGGTAATTTAATTTCCACATTTAGAGACCTTAATTAATTATGAATAAAATAATTTGTATGAATTTTAGAGCTGAAGGGTGACGGATTAATGGCTTTTTGGGAATGTGAGGCAGCTTTACCAGAAGGGATTCAGCACAGCAGTGGCTGTGTCAGCTCTGCCCTGTGTGCATCCCTGTGATATGGGATGGGAGGAGAAGGAGGAGGGCTTCCACCCCCTGGCATCCTGGAGAGGCTGGCACAAGGGAGAGGACAGGGAAAGTGTTAGCCTGGTGCTTGTTCCTGTGGAGCTGAGTAGGTTGAGGCTCCCCTTGATGGTTGGTTTTAATAGGTCTGATGAAGTAAGAATTTGACTCCCAATGCGTGTTGTCATGTTTTATGCATGGTCAGCTTTTGTTCCTGTCCAGCGGAGTGGAGCTCTGTGCCAGTCCAGTGCTGGGTGTCTTTGTGCCTTTTTATTATTTATTTTTTTCTTTCTTTAGGGATCGTGGAGTTCATTGAAACTCTTAGGCTTGTCTTCAGGTCTCTGCACTGGCCAGACCTGCAGTGACCTCAGTGGTTACCTCTGCTTTTGGTGTGAGGCCAGTTGCTCCATGCCTGCAGGCATCGAGCATTTAACAACTGCAACATCTGTCAGGTGCTACTCGTGGCTCTCTTCCTCCAAGAAGTGTTTTGAATTTTGAAGCTCTTCACAGTTCCTTTTTGCTTTTGTTATCCTTCTGCAGAGGCCAGCGGGCCCAAAATCACTTCTGCTGTCTGTCTCCTGTTTGATGTATTTGTGCACACACGTATTGTACCATCCTTCTGCTCTGACCACAGATCCTTTTGATTCTTGGGGAAGGCAGAGAACAGAGCTGAGTCCAGCTTTTGTACTCCAAGACACTTCTCGGACCAAAAGGGGTTTGTTTTCTTTTCCTGGAAGCTTTGCTTGCAGAAGTGAACAGCGAGCAATCCAGCTCCCAGCAGTTTTGTTTGGCAGAGTTTCCTACTCTGGGTTGTCTCTCGCTCTTCCTCTGCAGAGCTAGTGGAAACGTCGTTGTTTAATCCCAGCAGCCTTCCCGAAGTCCCTGGTTTTGTGTTCCTGGCTTGTCCCCTTCCCCTGTGCTCCAGGTGTTTGTCTCGGGTTGGAATCCTGCGGGCAACGCTTTGGCTTGGGATGCAGGTCAGGAGTTGCGCAAGGCTCGTCTGTCTGGAGGGCAGATTGCCATCAGCCATCTCCAGGATTTTTTCACGGAACAATACTTAACTCCAGGGGTCAGCTGGAGGTGATGGGATCGTGTTGCCTGCAGTGACTGACAGGGCAGGGACAAACTTTGTGCTGCACAGCTCGGTTTGGTCTCACCATAGGTGATAAACCCACTAGGCCCCAGCAGCAGTAGCAAAGGCGAGATGGGTGAAGGTTTTCACTCCTTCAGAACAAACTACCAGAACACAGTCCAAACAGAAGTGGTCAAATTACTCAGGGGCCCCCTGGTTTTGTATGACTTCTTCATGCTTAATCATTTCTTTTCCAAGCTAATCATTTCAGAGCAGCGTCTTGATCCTTACATCTCTGTGTTTTCTTTGCAAGTGTTGTCTCTGGCAGTCATCTGGTTGTCCAAATCTTCCTTTCCCTCTTTACAAAATATAGCCTACACTGTGCTTTAAGCCATGCCTGGTACTCTTAAAACATTGGTGGTGTAGCCTGGCCTGATTTTGATGAGGAGATTCCTGACAGAAAAAGAGAAGCACAAGCTGGAAGTCTTTGTCTGGGTGTTTTTACTCCAGTACTTTGTAGAATCAGGGAATCCCAGAGTGGTTTGGATTGGAAGGAACTTTGAAGCTCATCCAACCCCCTGCCATGGACAGGGACACCTTCTGCTAGACCAAGCCCTGTCCAACCTGGCCTCAAACAAGTTAGGCTTTACTCAAAGTTTTCTTGAAGGTTTAGAGGAAAGCCAAAGGAAAAAAAAAGACATGTTTGCATCAATGTATTGACCTGATAACACTTCTGAAAACAAGAAAGCATGTTCAGCTGCTGGAGTTCCCACTCTGGCACAAGGCCAGAGCCTCCTACTGAAGTGCTCAGCTGCTTTGGGAACCTGATCACAAATGTGTAACGTACACTGGTTACACCAGTAACTACAGCTGGGACTGGAACCCGTACCACTGGGTCATGTTTAAAAAAAGAAAATGCAGGAAAAGCAGAACTTTGGAGTTTTCCTGCCTGTGTGTTCCTCGTGAATCCTGCAACAATCGGTGTGGCTGCTCAGTTTTGCTTCTGTGTAACTCTGTAGCATTTTAACAAGTGGTTTCTGTAGGATGAAAATCAAGTTCCTTTGGCTAAAAATGCCATACCACAGTGGTTGTTAATGGGATGGTGACACAGGAGTGAAACAGCAAGAGAAGGACACATTTCTCCAAGATTTATGTAACACAGCGAGTGCTGCCCTTTTTACAGTGTTTTCAAAACAAAAAGAGAGGGGAAAATGGCACGGGGAGGATTGTGAATGCTGCCCTGTGTCACCACTCATGTTTGCCAGAAGGATAAAGTCCTGGAGTTCTGAGGTTCCTTCCCACAAATCCAAAGGATCCTGGTGGGTAGGAGAGCCCCAGGCTGTTGAAGGGAGCAGCAGAAAGAATTTGGCTGCTCCAAGTGCCGCTTGCCAGGCCCGCAGCTGACACAGAAACACGGGCTTGGATAATTTCTACCCTCTACTTGATTAATTCTACCTGATTATTTTTAACCACTGGTCTCTAGAAAATCCCCGCCCTCCTTGCTGGGAGAGGATATTCCCATTAGCTCCGGGAGAGCAGCCTGGTTTTCCCCGGGAGATGTGTGCGCTGTGGAGCTGCTCTGAGGGGGTTTCAAGGTGGCACTGGGTGTTACTGCACTTTGGGTAGAGGTGTAGGTAGGTCTCACTTACTTCCCGCCTCATACCTATCCACAGTCATCTCAATCCTCACTTTGTTGACTTTTGGCCACTTCTTAACCAGAGTTTAAAAAGTATCTGGAGCAAAAATGGGTCTCTTAGCAACGCACTGGAGCTGAGGGCGGCTGGAGAATGGGTCAGTGATTAACAATTATGTATAATCAAGGTTAAAAATGCAGGGCAGCCTGCCATGTTCCTGCTCTGACAGCCAGAATATGTCAGCGTTACCATGCAGGGATTTATGGTGGTGGTAAGTAAATTTGTACCAGCTGTAGTTTTGACCTTGTGAACGCAATGATTTGAGACTTGAACCCAGGCTCTTTTCTTTACTAGTGTATCACAAAAAACATTAAGTAACTTTGGGGTGTGTAACACAGGCATGGTCTACTTTTGACATGTATTTTTTCCCCAAGGCTTGGGGCCTTCCCCATGCCATGTGACTTCCCAAACAAACAGAAATAGATCTGCACAGGAGAGTGGAAAATGCAGTCTTGCTATGGAGCAGAAATGTGGAAGGAATATGTGTGCTGGTTTTGGTCACTGTGTGAATGTTGGTGCACTGTTCCTCCAAGCAAGGAAACAACCAATTCCATGTGAGCTTGATGAGTATGTTTTTCTGAGCCTTATTTTGGCAACGTGATCATTTTCCTAAGTCCTTGGTGATGCTTTGGTTTCTGGATGAAGAGATCCTTGGCAGCTCTTTCTTCTTGCAGAGTAGAAAAGGAGGTAGCTTGGTTATGACTTCATTTGCCCCAATAAATGTCCCAGCACTTCCCACTGGTGCAGGAGCATCCAGGAGATGCAGAGCTGTGCTAGTGATTGATATTCTCACTGTATGTTTTTATAACTCTGGCAGCGAGATCAGGGTTGTTTTGCCAAGTCATTTACTTTCATTGCCTAATCAATTCCTAAAGGCTCTTGCCTATTTTCCTCTTTGTTTAATCAACCCTTCTTTTCAGCCATATCCCCCCCCAGTTGTCATCCCAAACTTGAGAATCGGGGATCAGCTGACAGTGCCTCTTCAGCAGTCACGGGAAGTGCTGAACTGCAGGAGCCCTGATGGGAGGTGATTTATATTCCTCAGGACGAATCTTCCATCACTATCCGAAACTGACGGTGTCACAGGCGAGCAGGCAGCTCTTTTCTTTCCCTCCCCTGACCCTTTTTTCCCCACCCTGCTTCCACTGAACAGGCTTATTCGCTGCCAACTTAAATAATGCATATTTTAAAGATCCTTTTTAGACTAATATTACTCATCACCTTCTTTACCTGCCATTGCTGGTCCAGGAGAAAAATGATCTTAATGCCCCTTTCCACAAGAAGTAACAGGATGTCTTAATGAATGCTCTCCTTGCTTGGTTTTGGTCATTAAATATGCTCTGCCATTGTGGGCTCTTTATGGCTTTGCACTGAGTGGTAAAATCCTTATGTGAGACTTCGCAGAGGCTTTTAGGTGTCATTAGGGATCATTAATATGCAGAGCAATGCCATGCAATAGAGGCTGCTGAGGTAGGAAATGAGATGCTTCATCTGTTGTTAGAGCTGCAGGATAACTTCAGGGTCAGCAGAAGTCGGGCACAGGAGCTGGACTCGGGCAAGGATTCCTCATTTGAACATGGAGAGTGTGTGTGGGTGGGATGGGGAGGGGTAAGGCAGCCTTGGGGTTCCTCCCGTCCATAGCTGTTGCAGTCACTCCAGTGACTCCTCAGTGCAGAGAGACTATGCCCAAACTCGATAGCTTGGACTGCATTTGTATAAATTGAGTTAATCCCCAGTTTCGGGTTGTCTCCT
Organism: Pseudotriccus pelzelni; assembly: GCA_035584735.1. Classification (NCBI taxonomy): domain Eukaryota; kingdom Metazoa; phylum Chordata; class Aves; order Passeriformes; family Tyrannidae; genus Pseudotriccus; species Pseudotriccus pelzelni. The sequence goes on along the minus strand of JAWMRA010000001.1, from coordinate 760,483 downwards.
GCCTGCTTCCACAGGCTGAGGATCTTCCTTCCTTCTTTCCTGCCTTCTTGATTAGCATCTTCATTTCTGCCTTGCCAGTCTCTTCCTGGTTTTGGTTGTTTGTTTGCCACCAGAGACTGATTTCTACACCCACCACGCCACTGAGACAGGTGGTTGCAGGGGGGAGTGCCCGCACCTGTTTGTGGTAGCACAGATTTTGGGGTGACTTTGGTGCTTCTGTGGGTAGCAGCATGGGCTGCCTGGGGGTGCTTGTGATGTAAGTCTGTTCCCCCTTTACCTGTGGGTAGAGGATGTCTTCCCAGTAGCCATCAAGAGCTTTTTCTGCTTTGCTTTCCTTACTCTGAAAGGCCTGGGAGTATCAGAAGCAGGGAGTAGGAATGTTTCCTATGATCTGTCGTGGCTCAGCAAGGAAGGGAGACCAGCTGAGCAATGAATTACATATCTCCTCTTTATTTAAAGAGCATTTCCATGCCTTGGAAAGTTCAAAAGACTATTCTACGTGCTGGTTTCTGATACTGGACAAGCTGGAAATGTTAGTGGGTATGTTAATGTTGCTCCTGGCCCTCACAGCGTTCACTTCTGAAAAATAGAGATGGTTTTAATGTGTGCTTGGCCTAGGAGCTTTGATTCGAAATGAATACTGTCAGCTGTGTTAAAAAGATGATAAATTACACTGAAAACCACGTTTGGGTTTCCAGCAGCAGCACTGGGGTTGTGCCACAGTTACAGGAAAGGCAGAGCCATTTGGAATGCAGGTGTTTGCCCCTCCTGGCTCTCACCATGACACTGCTGGGCCACCTGGGCTGGTGGAAGGTGTCCCTGCCCAGGGCAGGGAGTTGGCACTGCAGGGGTTTAAGGTCACTTCCAGCCCAAACCAGTCTGTGATTCCAGGCTTGTCTCGTGGTTGCTCTTGGCTGGGAATTAAACCAGCTCCCTGTGCAGCGACTCCTTTTTACCCAGGCTCAGGATCACAGAATCACAGGATCAATTAGGCTGGAAAATCCCTCCCAGCCCATGGAGTCCCCCCTGTGCTCCATCCCCACCTTGTCCCCCAGCCCAGAGCACTGAGTGCCATGGCCAGGCCTTCCTTGGGCACCTCCAGGGATGGGGACTCCAAACCTCCCTGGGCAGCCCCTTCCAAGGCCTGACCACCCTTTCCATGAAGAAATTCCTCCTGATGTCTTGGGGACTCCTGCTTTTTGGGATAACTTTTCCTGTTGCTGGCTGCTTTATGTGCTCATTAAAAGCAGTGGGAATTTGCGGGTAAAAGGGACGGTAGAAAATGTAACCCAGAGTAAGCTCTAATGTGTTTGTAGATGAGAACTAACTTGACGTGTTTCTGTGTTTGAGATTTATGATCTAATCATTCCTTCCCCTGTACAGCAGGGACTGGAGCAGCGTGGAGTTATTTACATACAGGGAACATTAAACAGCCACCTCTTTAAACCATATGTGAACATAAAATCCAACAACCACTGCTGAGTAATGAGTCTTTGTGAAAGATGAGAATAAAAATAAAATAAAAAGAAGCAGAATGAAAAGGTATTACTGCAAGAAGTAGCTGTGACAGCAGCACATTACATCCCTGTGACAGGGTGAGAACGTGACCCTGTGAATGTGTCCTTCTGAGTTCACACTGTCCACACTGAACACATGCACCAGGTTTGCTCTGTGCTCCTCTGTAGCTGTGGGGGGCTTTGGGGTGCCGTGAAGAACTGGAGGATCTTTGAGTTTGGAGGTTGGCTAAGGGATTATGGGCTGTTAATGACTTTTTTTTTTTTTTTTCCAGGAGAAAAATGTATGGAAAGGGCATGTTCTGTGGAGAATTTGCTGTTCTCTGTATCATTTGAGCCCTAAAATCCTGTGTTCTTATGCCTTCCTTCCACTGGTGGTTTAGTTCCTTGAAATGGACTCTCCTGTCCTTTTCCATTTCTAGTGCTAATCATGAACAGGAACTTGACAATAATTCCCTGATAACGGAGAGGCATTCCCAAATGGTGCAACTGCATCCTGCAGAGGCCAGGATTATCCCAGAGGCACGTGTTGTTGGTGGGTCTCAGCACACAGGTTAAATACAGAAGCTGGTAGTTGTGACTGAGAAATGTATTTATTCCTTCCTGATGAATCTCCTCCTTGCTGGGGTTGCTCTGATGGTGAACCTGAGAAGAGTAGCTTTGGGATTTAGAATAAAATAAAAAGCAAATTTCTGTGGTATGGGGGTTAAGATACTGAGTGTCTATCACAGAAATGAAACTGTTTCCTGCTTTAAAAACATCCTTTCAAAGGGATTTTAACAACATAACTGTCCTTTGCATATCTCATCTTTTAACCCTCTGCATTCCTGGACCCTGAAAGGAACGTGATAAATGTGGAAGGCAAGAAGCTTAACAATTTTTTTTGTCCTTAAATCTCTATATTTTTCAAGTAGGATTTTAGATATCTCCGCTTTATTTTAATTTGGTTTGTCAGAGTATAATTACCGTGGATGAGGTAAGAAACTCATTTAAACACAGCAAGTGTGGTGGAGAATCCAATTTTCAGAAATCAGTGGAAATGTAACTGGAGTAATTAAGTGCTGACTTCGGTAATTAAGAGTCGGGTTTTGACGTTTCAGGCTTCTGTTGCTAATTGTCTGTGGAGAGGGTACAAAAATGTTGTGTTTGTTGAGGAATTGGTGGCTCCCTGGCCCTGTGGAGCTGCTGGCCATGCTCAGACAGGTGTTGGTAGCGTGGCAAACAGTGCCTCCTCTTTATTTATGTCACAGGGTACAGAGGCAAAGCAATCCCTTTAGCATAATATTCAGGAGAAGGGTTTTTCTAAGCAAGAGATGGATGCCCAGCTCCTCAACCTATCTTGCTTTCAAACGTGGATCTTGGGTTGCAGGTCCATCTTGATAAAATATCTGGATCTCTCTGCAGACCGAAAGTGCTGATAAAGTTATGAATAAAAGAAATCAGTGGTAGAAGTGCATCCTCATCACTCCTTGTTTGCAGAATTATCTTTAGGAAGTCAGGATGTTCTGCATTTTTAATTCCTGCAGTTCGACCACGATGCTTTTGTTATGATAATGGAGAAACCATAAAAACTCCTGACATGCTGATAGTCATCATTATATAAAATATGCCTTATGCTTACTTTCCTGTTAAAAATTCTAATTTTCCACAGCAATGGCACTTATAAGGCTTTTTTCCTTTCCTTTTGTTGTTTTCCCAGCACCCAGATGATGCTGTTTGAGCCTCCAGCATGGGAGCTGAGGTGAAAGGTTTGGGCTTTTGAGCTTTTACTCCCACAAACAAATCCATCTCTTGCTCTGGGTTTGAGTCTGTAATTATCTTCTGTCTCCTCAGAAGCCAGAGTTCAACTAGAAAGTTACCTAAAATGTGTTTTTAGCCTGTTGGCCGTGCTCGTTTCTTAGGTGTGGGAAAACCACAGGCAGCTTAAACACTTGTTTTACCCAGAAATCCCCTTTTTGGGATTGTGGTATTTTTTCACAGTGCAAAACTGTGCTTCCCTTCTCCTCCCAGGGGTTCTGACCCTTGAAGCTAAATGGGTGGTTTCTCCTGGACTTGTTCACGTTAGTGTTGGATGTGGAGCATCCATCCATGGGATACTCTTTGGAGCTGGACACCCTGAGAGAGGGCTCAGAGGAGCAGCCTGGGCCATATTCAGAAGAAATGATCATGGAATCACAGGATATCTGGAGCTGGAAAGGACTCTTGAGGATCACTGAGTCCCTCCCCTGGTCCCTTTGCAGCCACGTGGTTTCTGGGTGACACACTCCTCAGAGTACCTGGCAGTGGCCGAATGTGGTATGACAGAAGCCAGGAAAGCACCTTAACTAGCTGGAACAGCTTGGAGTCGTCATGCCAAGCTCTTCTGACCAGGCTGGTTAGGAAGGGCTGTCTCCTCATTGCCTGGGCTTCCATACAGAGAGCAGCTTGATGATGGTTCCAGGCTGGGCTTTCTGTAGCGTGTTGTCCCCGTCTCCCAGACACTGAGCTTGCAGCTGGAGATTAGGGGAGTAATGAGGATACGCTCTGCTTTAGGCATAATTTCCTTTTCCCTTTGTTGTTTCCTTTTGTTTTATATCTTCAGACAGCCCATGTTGCTGCCTAATTGGATTACTGGGTCACTTGCTGACTGTGGGCCGTGCAGGACTGGGACCAGTCCCTGTGGCTCCGCAGTTCAGGAGCTGATGTGGGCTGGCAGCCCTGCTGAGCCACTGCAGTCCTGGGGGCCTCATGGGAAAGGGCATTTCCCTCCAAACCCTGCAATGGCTACGAGAAGGAACGGATCCATTCCTTCCTTTCACCTGGCTCCTTAGCTTTAGGGAGGAACAATTCCAGATGTCTTTGTTTTGTAGCCTCCAAGTCTTCCGGGGACTGGGTGGAAATGTGAAGCCTTGAGTGCAGTTCAGGTGTTTGCCTTTTAACAGCTCTCACTTAAAACGAGGGCTCTGTATCTTAAACAAACCAGCTCCTTGCAGTTTCCATGGTAAGCTCTCTTTCATAATTGAACAGGAGTCATAAACGTTGCATAAACCCAGGGAAGCTGCTGCTCTGTGGTGTCAGCCCTGTGTTTGCGCTCTGTGCCGTGCAGCTCCCCGGGGAGGCTCCTCGTGTGTCCCACAGCCACCCCACTACTCTTCTCCAGACCCTTCTGCTAAGGAGAAGCCAACTGGAGGAACTGTGAAGGCTGAAGTCTGTTGTCAATGGGACTGCACAGAGGGAAAACTCAGACCTTCTGCTTTCCAGGGATCCCTCTGCAGATCGTGCTGTCAAACTCTCCTTCTGGAGCTGCTGTGTTCACCTAGAAGCTGTTAAACCTTTGGAAAACAAGAGGCTTTGCCAAGGTAAGTATAAATAACATATCAGACCATGCTTTTAAAACTCCATTCTTTCATTTTATTTTGTATTTTCAACCAGCTTTGCTACCTCTGGGACAAGAACCTCTGTGCTGTCCCACCTCTTAGGTTTTATAGTTTAAGCATGTGGGTGTCTGTTGTGGTGCTGTATGTGTCCCACTGCCCATTCCTCCCCCCCTTTTCTCTGCCTCTTTAATTATGAGGATTTGAGCCTCACATGCTTAAAATTTGTCACGTGGACCTAAAAGCACTGAAAAAACTCCAACCCGCTAAAAAAGCCCCTCAGAAAGCCCCAGGTGTAAAGCAGACCTCAGGGTTTTGGTGCCTGAAGCTTGGCAACACCGTATTTCCCACAGTGGAGCTACTTGCAAGGTTTCCCCTCCAGGGAAAAGGGTGACCTTCACTGTCACAGCACAGGGTGGTGGTCCCAGACCCTGCCTGTGGGCAGGATGGTGTGGGATGCTGTGCTCTGAGTTTGTCCCTGCCAGGAGCACAGCACCTCCAGGCAGGTGATGCTGAGGCATGCCCTGTGTCCACTTATCTTTCCTGCTGGTCTGGAAGCGTGTCCAGGGGTGTTATGGAACCTTGGAAAGGCTGCTTGTGGGAGATGACTCGTGGATGTTGTTTTGCTGCTTCTCCTTGCTCGTGGCACCGTGGAGTTCCAGGCAGGGGCTGCTTCTCCATCCTATGCTCTCATGCTTCCCGCTCACTTCCCGCACAGATGGAGTGTGAAGCTTCCCAGTGCTCTGCAGCAGCAGCACCAGCAAGAACACAGTGACAGACTGATCCCTGGATTTCCCTCCTTCCCCTCCTCCTCCAGAGCCAGCGGGAGGAAGGTTTTTGTTCTTTCCTCTGTTGGTGTGGTGCAGTGTGTTGGCAATGCGCCCGTGGCCTCTGTAGGGAGGGGACAGGAGGGGGGTCAGGGGAGGCTGCAGCAGTGTCATCATTGTGCTTTTTCACAGAATCCCAGGGTGGTTTAGGTTGGGAAAGACCTCTGAGATTGAGTCCAACCTGTGCCCAATGCCCACCTTGTCCCCCAGCCCAGAGCACTGAGTACCACGGCCAGTGTTGGCCCCATCCATCCTGTGGTCGTGGTGGTCTCTCTTTAGGTCTCCATGACCTATCCAACTTGGCCTTGAACACTTCCAGGGATGGGGCAGCCACAGCTTCTCTGGGCAACCTGTGTCAGGGCCTCACCACCCTCAGAGGGAAGAATTCTTTCCTAATATCCAATCTAAACCTCCTCTCAGGCAGTCTGAAGCCATTCCCCCTTATCCTGTCCCTCCAGGCCCTTGGAAATAGTCTCTCTTCATGTTTCTTGTGGGCTCCCTTCAGGTACTGGAGGCTGCAATTAGGTCACCCCGAAGAAGCCTTTTCTTCTTCATGCTGAACAATCCCAATTCTCTGAGCCTTGTAAAGGGTTTAAGAAAAAAACCAAACCCGAGGAATTTTCCCTGTAACAATGCCTTGTTGCACAGAGGCAGGATTTCTTGCCCTCTGGCATTCTCATGTCAGGAGGGCTCTGAGTGGCAGAGGTCAGGATTTGGGGAGGGGGCGGTGGGTCCAGGCTGACCCCACAGTGTGACCCGTGCAGTGCAATCCCTACAAAGTGGGGCTGTTCCCAGGGGGATCTGGCTGCTGTGTTCTGACTAAAATGTTCTACAGAGCGGGGGAGAAGGAGGAAACTATGCCCGTTTCCTATCTTAGATTTTTAAGAGACACTTAAGGGAGCGCAGTTGGATGAGTAAGGGTAAAGGCAAATCGCAGAAAGCACTTACTCGACTTGTCTGGGGATTTGAGCCGCGCAGTCTGTGGTGCGAAAGCTGGACTTTTCGGTAGGAAACGGCAATAAAAGCCGACAAGCCTAAAGACCCAGATTAATTTAGAAACTCTGCAGCTCAGGGGAGGGAGGGTGGAAACAGAAGTGCAGCGGCTCAGACTGACCTTTCCATCAACTCCACGGCTCTTCCAAAGATGTTTGCGGTGTCTGAGCTGGGGCCGATCTGTGGAGTTCCCTGGGGTGGTGTGGGGCAGCTGGAGCTCAGGCTCCAGGGTTCCTCCTTGCTCACCAAATGGCTCTGGACCTTCAGGAGCGTGGGTGACACTGTCCATTGGTTTGTCCAGCAGGCTCGGGGTGGTGCTGCCGAAGCGTCGGTGCCCGAATCTGTCCCTCAAGCGTAGGGCACTGTTTGCAACACGGAGCAGTTCCTCTGTGCAGCTCGGAGAAGGTGGATCCCTGTTATGTGTGCTGCCTGACACGGGCCAGCAGGTGTTATGCAGGATCTAATTATCCTGATGACCCAAGGTACAAAAGGAAGAGGCCTGTTCAGCTCGGGCTGTGTTGCTGACTGGGGGTGCTTTGCTTCCCTCTTTCCAACCTCTTGTGAAGCTACACAGTGGAAGCTGATACCAGAGTTCGTCTTTCTTGGACTACTACAGACAGTTGTTTCCATGATCTTTGTTTGCATAGATCCAAGTCAGAATAAAGTACCTTTTAAACTCAGAGGACTTGTCGGGAGGTGAGAGACTGTCTTCCCCTTCAGTCTTTTTTATACAGGTGTGTCATCGTGTGACCAAATTCTACTCTGAAGTTGTTTAAAAAAGCCTTTACATTGTGATATTTGGAGATGTTCATGTACAAATGTCACATGGGCATACGTATTGTAGTTTATAATGGCAGCTTAGGAAGTGATTGTGCCCATGTTTTCGCCTGTGTCAAGTGGGAGTTCTTACTGACATGCTGAAGTCTTTCTCCTGCCCTTCAGGGTTTAAATAAAAACCACTTTCTTTAGGAGCATGTTAGAGAAATTCTGTTTTGAAAAGCTGTTTGGTTTCTTAGGAGCATGTGCACGTATGTTTTTCTCTTTATGTTCTTAGGTTTCAGTGGTATTTAAGCCCCATTTTTTCAAGACTGAGTGATTTAGAAGCATTAGACTCTTTTAGCAAGACCTAAAGCGAACACAGCTGTTTCTTAAACTGCTGACAGGTGTGTACACATGTGCATTGGTCATTACAGGGCCACAGTTGGATCCTTGGATCACTGCAGAAGCTTGGGAGCTCCTCACTCTTTGGTAAAGGCAGTGGGCTGGGGCTGTGCTGTGTTGGCCCCAGAGAGCGAGTTGGTGTCTCATACACTGCCTGGTTTGTGGTTATTCCAGCAAAGAGGTGCAGCCTCTGCTGCCCAGAGGCCTGTGGAATGTGCCTGGGACTGTGGCAGAGGTGTGGCCCATGCTGGGTGTCCATCCACCACCCGTAGCAGAGGTTTCTGCTTCGGTCCTGGCGGTCACTGTGCCCTTAGCATCGCTCCTGCGGGTTGCAGCAGTGATATGTAGGTCTGGTGGCTCTGAATTTCACCCAGTTTGTGGCCTCTGCAGTGGTTAAATCTCTTCATCGTTCTTTTGAACCTTTTTATTTCAGCAGTCAGAACGGAGGGCGGGGGGGAAGAGCTGTAAATGAGTTGTAATGCCAGGCTGAGCTGGGAGTGCTGCAGTTTGACTAAGCCTTAGCAGGCACTGCTCATTTCACTACAAGGCCTAAGTGAGATTACTGTCTGAGTCTCCCCTCAGCAGTTTAAGTCCTTATCAAATATTCCCTGGTCTCATGCGTTTGAGTTTCCCTTCTTCACTGTCTGTGGAGAAAAGAGAACACAGCTTAACCCCCACACAACTTTGTCCTCTCTTTACAGCCTTTGCCCTGTTAACTTTCTAAGGACATTTTTTGAGCTGAAAGCTCAAAAAATAGATACAGATGGGTAGAAAAACTGTCACAGTCTTTGTAAACGACATAAGACTATCCAGATGTGTCGATGTAAACCAAGGCTCCGATAGTTCTGAAAATGAGAAGCTTTCCATGCATATACAGCCCCTAGAAAACTGATCCATCAGTTATTTGTGTTTTTTTTTCGCCTCTGGAACGATTCCCTCATTTTGCGGGAGACTTGGTGTGCAGTTGATGGCCAACTGCTTCATTGCTGCCTGCCTCAATGACTCCCTCGTGTAAAGGGCAAGAAATACTGATCCAGGAGAGCTGTATGGACAAATGCTCTGGTCCAGTGGCGGTGTGCTTAGTGTCAGGTATGTCTGGATATAGTTAATCCTGCCTGGGGAGGCAGCGGGATGCCTTGTACAACCTTTTGGAAGTTTCTTCCAAGCTAGTCTAGGCTTTGGCTCAGACCAAGCGGGAGTGTTCATAGAGGAGTTCAGTGAGTCCTGGTGGAACCTGTAGCTGTGTTTCTCCACAGCCTGGCATTTCATTTGGTTTCTCACATTACCCGGCTTAGTCATCTCTTTAGAAATCTCAACTTCTTTCTCCTTTCCCAGCGTACAGACCAGATCCTGCCTGGTGGATGGTGCGGTGGTTTGCCCTAGCAACCAGACAGGTCTCCCAAAATAGCTCCTTCCATGGCTGCAGAGCCTCTCTGAACCTCAGGATGTGGACTGCAGTCTCTTGTTTTGTCTCTAATGGTCAGACAGAAATAACCAGTGGCGTGAGTGGACTTGACTCTGTGCACTGAGCGAGGCTCTTTGGGACACGAGGGAAATTCCTGCGGTGTTTGTGTGCCGAGCGAAAACGCCTTTGGAGTCAGACCATTCCTTCTGTGTGCCCACGTGTACCATGTTGCTTATTGCCTGTTCCCTCCTCAGGAAGCACCTGAGCTGGGAAGGCTCCTGGTGCCAGCCTTGAAATTCCCTGCTGGAGTGGCTGCTCTTAGCCCCTTTGCCCCTGGCACCACACCTCCTTCCATGGCCACTCCGTGAGGTCTCTCCTTTCTGGGAACATGGGTATACAAGTTTCTGCTGCTATTTGTTTTTTGTGATAGTCAGAGCAGGAAATATTTTAAGACACTTTTGCAGTGTGGTCATTTTCTTTTCCCTGCCTCTCCAGCCTAAGAAAATTCTCGTGTTTGGGATATCTTTGCATTTCCATAGCATTGCAGGAGCATGAGATTTATAGAGATGTGTTCAGCTGCTGCTCATCTTCTGCTGTGGCGATGCTTTTTGCAATGATTATCTTTCCCTTGCTTTAGGAGGGTTTTCTACAGTCTGGCATGTTGTTACAGTCACCCTTCCTGCTTATCAGCTTCAGTTCTCCTCTGGATCCTTTCCCCCAGCCATCTCCTTTTTTGCTATATTTAAAACAATGCTTTACAACTCATAATTTTTAAAAATCCCAATCCAAATCCCAGAAGGGAATTAAAACAGTGGCAGGTAATTCAGTTTTGTTGTGTGATGACATGCAAGATGTAGGTTTTCGAGGGCCAGAAGTTATGTAGGTTGTTGGTATAAGAGGACAGCTCAGATTAAAATGGGGGGGACAGACGTTGATTTGCTTGTATGTGGGAGAGAAGAGACCATTAGCTGCAATATTTACGCTCCATTACCCAGGGAGGGTTCTGTCATTATTTGCCTTCTCTGGAGCGTTCTGTATTCTCCAGCATACTCTTGCCATATGTGTTTGGTTGCCAGAAGTTTATATACGTTTTCTGTTTTTCATTCCAAACAATATAACATTTAGTACGAGTTCCATGAGTTGTTGTTTCAAGGGGGGAAATAAATCTGCACCAAGCTGTGCTCTGGCACCATAACCATACTCAGTATGGGCTGTCTACGTCAGAGGAAGGGTGAAGAGATGCTGTAGGAACCAAGGCACTGTGTTAGTTGTCTTCAAAGTCATGAAAATCTCTTTGGGGAGCGTTCCTAATTCCTGGCTGGTGTTTGCAAAGGTGGCTCTTAACCCCTTAAGCCCTCCCCACACTGCAGGGAGAAAATGAGGCTGGTGTTTGTAAAGCCGTGGTGTTGCGTGTCACAACAGCGACTTTGGGGGCCTGTTCCTCCCTGCCCTTCTTGGAAAGGTGCTCTGCCACTCCACAGCCAAAACTGGAGATGGGATTCGGCCTGGGAAGAACCTGTGGAGCCAGTGTTGGGTGTCCCCAAGCCCTGTGGCTCCATGGGGCCCTGCAGAGCTGCACTGTCCCCTCCCTCAGCATCTTCCCAGGAACAACAGGCAGGAAAACTGTGCTGGACATAATGATGGATAGAAGGAGGAACCACTGCATTGCTCTGACACTGTTGTCCATGCTCACCTTTGGGGGGGGGGG
>JAWMRA010000001.1:683975-749512 GCA_035584735.1 Pseudotriccus pelzelni | reverse complement strand
CCTTTTCCCCCCCCCCCCCCCCCCCCGGAATTACTTATGCTTGATTGTTGCAATTGATTGCAATTGTAAGGGCTAATTTTGGTGCATAATTTTTTTCTTTACTGGAAGCCTGCCAAGTGTTTGTGTAATGGAGGAAAACAACTGCACAGGGTTTGGTACAGGCTGTGCTTGTCTTCCTTTCTGCAGCCAAACCATTCCCTGGGCTGATATATACAGATATGTAAACAATATATGTGTGTGCGCGCGTGTGGATATATAAATAATAGGCAATATTTATATACAGCAAACTTCCTCGAAGGGGAAAACTCAACCTCCTGGAAAAAAACAGAAGAGCAATTAACAGAGCTGTGATGAGTTTTAAAAACAAACAAACTGAATTTAATGCTTGTGATAAAGTGGTCATTGCCTTAGTTTTAAGACAAATACCAAACCCAACTGAGTTCGCTTTTAAACTTTGCATGATGGAATGGAGAGTAAATAGTGTTGTTCCAACCTCAGGAGACAAATCCAGTATGTTTAGCTGATGGAGTTGAAGACCAGTACATGGGTATATAGACCTGGGCCCTTGGAAAATGTCACGGCTGTTTTCCTTGCAGCCCAGTCCAATTTCCATGAAGTTTGATGTCAGGAAAGGAGAGATTTAGTTGACACAGGATAAAAATCACAGATTTATTTCTGAGTGAAATATTAACTCAGGAATAAATTTTCTCTCTACATCCACATTTTCATATACCCAGGGTTCGAGGTCCGGTTGAAGCTGGGCTGGTTTGCAGGGTTTTCCTCTTTTCCTACCTCGTATTTGGCCAGAGGAGTGAGAAATTTTGAAGGGGTGAAGGGGATGTGAAGGATGCAGGTGGGTTGGTGGTGTTTAAAGCTTTTTGGGACAATTTTTATATGGATTGAAAATTGATACTCAAAAGAAAGCCTCATCTGATAGATTACTTATGGTACTGAAATGATGGGCTCAATTGTAAGATAAGGTACCAGGACTCCTTGGGACTCATGTCATCTTTCTCCCCGAGGTTTTTGGTGTCTCCTCTTGCTTGGTTTTTATCCTGTCGTTCCAGTTGTGATTTATCCTACATGCTTGTTTAAAAACCAGTCACACTGTCAAGCTGCCATTGCACAAACATTTGTCCTGGTTATCCTTCCAGAGTTACTCACGGATGTAAGTTCTGGCAGACTCAGGGCCAACACTGGTGATAGGTGGAGGATCCACCTTCTTGGCATATCAGCTCACTTTTTTTGTGTTGTTTTGGGGCTGTTTTAGCTCAACTTAATGCCATATGGGTTTTACTTAAGAACATGGTTTGTCCCTGCAAAAGCATCTTTGAAGGCGATAGAACAGTTTAAATATGTTCAAGGGAATTAATTAAAATGCCTTTCAACTGAAGGGGAATGAGAACTTCTTTTTTTTCCCTTTTTCTTTTCCAAAATAAAGCTTCAGCCTGGTGAAACATTTTGTATCAGTCACAAAAGGAATTTCAGTACATTCCTCTAAAACAAGGGATGAGCCAACTGCATCTGCTGGGTGTGGGAGTGACATTTCAGATCCTGCTGACAGCTGAATTGTCAAACTGAACATCATCTCTCTCTCTTGCTGACTGAGAACTCCACACTTTCTAGGAGCAAAATTGCACCTTTGGAAAGTGCTGGTGGAAGACACGGACACCTCTGGGCCTGGAACAGGCTGCCAAGCCTACCTTGTATAAATAGCTTATCCCCATAAATCAGCCCTCCTTCCCCTGTCAGAGAGCACTGGAGAAAGGGAAAGCATGAAGTGTTTTTGGAGCAGTGAGGACTTTCACTGGTGGTTTATATTTACCGTTATTCCAGGTGGTACAATAACAGTGTGTCATCCCTTGGTGATGTTCCTCAGCCTTGAGCAGGTATAATTATCTCCTCACTTACATGAGAGCTTCCATTGGTAGATCTCAAGGTGTGTTACCGAAGGAGAGCTTTTATGTCAGGTCTGAACTGTGAGTGATTAGAGAAGTGAAATGTCACAGAGGGGGGACACTGTGTGGCGCTCCAGCAGAGCCCTAAGACCTCTCTGCTGTGCTGCTAAGTGAGCAGCTCTAGTCTGTAGTATTTTGTTTGCAAGGAGATGACAGAATGGTAGAATTGTGTAGGTTAGAAGAGCTTTCTGGTCCCACCTCCCTCTCAAAAAGCACTTACAAGCCTTTTTATGTGTGTGGATGTGTATAAACAGTGATCTGGTGCAGGAATACTATGCTTGCTGCCACCTTCTTGGGTGCTGTTGCACATGTTCTGGGAGGATCTGTTTGCCACGTTGGTCTGGAAGGGATGTGCTCAGTCCTGTAACAGCTCGGCTCTCAAAGCCCTACCATAAAGAAAGCAACAACCTGACCTGGACAGAAGTGTCTTCAGAGAAACAGGTGCAGAGAGTGAGTTTGGAGGAAGAGAAAGCCCAGGCAGGCACAGATAAAATAACAGTGGCAGTGGAGTCAAGAGTGTAATCGGAGGCCAGGGCTGTGGACAGGAGCAAGAGACAAAGGCAGCTGTAATGAAAGAGAAGCAGCACATCAGAGAGGCTGATCTGAAGGCAAACCTGCAAATGAAAGTGGAGGGGAGGGCTTCCCTCTTTGATCTGTTTGATCTGCACCTGCGGCCTTGTCCGGGAATCTCCTTTGTGAGGGGGATCTTCCAGAGGTGCCTGTGAAAGCAAGTTCACGTTGCTGTGGGCGTAGAAGAGCCTGTTCAGCCAGGAGATGTTTCTGCAAGGGTTCCTTGCTCTGCAGAACAGAAATCAAAGGGCAGGACCCCAATCCAGTCTGATTTGCAGTATGTCCACAATCCCTGGTGTCTGGATTCAGGTACAAGCTCTGTTTTAAGTAAAGACACTCAGCACACAACTCAGTGGCTATAATCTTGATTTTTCCCTCCTGAAACTCTTTGTGTGTTGTTAAACTTGGCGGTGTTTGCCACAGTGTGGTGAGGAGAGGGTGTGGGGGTCAGAGCTGCTCGAGGGGGGAGAAGACAAAGGCTGTGTTTGTGGGTTGGTGGGAATGTGCCAGATGGGGGAGAGAAGGCGGGTGGGAGGAGGATGGGAAACGGATGTCGGAAGTGGTGGGTCAGGGGTGAGGGGCTCCACTCCTCAGGGTACAACCATGGGGACAGAGCAGAACATCACAGCTAAAGGAGTTCATGGTGCTCCCAGAAGACACAGCTGGGATCATTCCTAGGCACCTTTTACAGCCTTTTTATTTTTTAAAATTTTTGGTAGGGCAGTGTGGTTGGTGAAACTCTGGCTTCATTAACAGGAACGGCTCCTGGTGGTGTTGGATGCTGTGCTCTCAAGATCAGGTGTTTCCCACGGGTGCTGACGCCAAAGCAGCAATTTTCCTTGGAGGCTGCTTCGGAAGATAGAAGGAAGTCTTGTGGGCGGTGTTAGTGGTGTTGGGGGAGCATGGCTGGGGCTGACTGCAACCTGCTCGCTGTTTCTCTTGGTGTACTTTCCAGGAAAGAAAAAAAAAAAATCACATTCTCGAGCATCAGATTGACTTTTTTATTTTTATTATTGTTATTTTGTAACGCTCCAGAGCTGAGGTGCTGTGGAAGGGGACGGTAGGATCCCACCTCTGTCTCTGCAGGGCCCGTTGTTGTTACTGCTGTGCTTGTGTCCCCTCAACGTTCCCAGGCCATATGGCTGAAAAATGACCTGTTTCATCAGCTGTGGTTTTGGGCAGCTTGATTTGACTGACATGTGGGTGCAGCCATTTGTCTTAATCTCCCTTTCCTCTCTGAGTACATCCCAGCTGGTGCTGGATGAGTCCAAAATCCTCTGTAAGTGCACTGCTGCACTGATGGTTGTTTCTCGAGAGCGCTGCCTCTCTGTGGGCTGCCCCAGACCTAGACCTTCCTGGGCTAGGAAGGCCTATCTTGCTGCAAATCTGGGAATCTAGGAACGGTATCTAGGAAGCCAGGCTGATGTTCTCATGGAGATAGGACTGTCTTGCTGACAAATCCTGCTCACCTGGGGTTTAGACCTGCAAATAGTGACTAAACCATGAGTAGTCAGGAATGTGTTGGAGGTGTGATGTGAGGAAAAATTGGGATGAGGTAAGAGACAGGTGTTGGGCAAGAGCACAGAGGAGGCACCTCAGGGAAAGAGGTACCTGGCAGGTGGATGGCAAAGCAGCCCTAAAACTAGGTGTCAGTGTGAGGTGGAGGAGATGGTGATTCAGGAGATGCACACGTATCTCATGGGGGTTAGACCTCTGGGAACAGTGAGCTTGGAATAAATGAGACAGAAGTGGTTGAGCTCTAATTTTTTTTTATTTTAAAAGAAAGAGATGGGTGTGTTGCTGAGACACAGAGGTGGCTCAGTTTGCTGACAAAAGCAGGGAGTCGTCACGGACAGTGTGGGCACAGGGAGGGCCACGGGCAGCTGGTGGTGTCCCTGAGGGAGGGATGTATGTGGAGTTTGAGGGATCAGTGGGATGATTTCCCCAAGGTGTGCTGGGGTGGGTCTGCCCTTCCACCCCAGCTACAAGCTTTAGGGCACTGAAATGTGGACAGTGGGGTTCTCCATCCATGCACATGTCCGTGCTTCTTGTCTTCTCCTCACTTTGTCCTTTTGCCATCTCTGCTGTTGGGAGCTCTTCTTTTGATGGGCTCTTTGCCCTTCAACACTTCTGAAGTGACCCTGATCCGCAGGACTGTGACAAGGGTTCCCTCTGCCCTGCACTCCTCGGGAGGGGTCTGAACAGACCCCTTGATGGTGCAAGTTGTGTTTTTGGCACAAAATGGGATGAAATGGGATAGCTCTTTCCACTGTCGTCCAGGGGGGACTGTCCAGTGCTGAGCTAGGATCCGGACATGTAGTGCAGCTATGTGACCAGGGCTTTTTTTCCCCAGATTTGCGGCAAGATTGGACAAGCATTTAGATATGACCTGCTTATAGCCTGAGATAATTTCTGCCTTGGCAAACACAGGAAGCGATAAAGCAATGGAGAGCTAAGAGCTAAATCTCCCCTGTACAAATGCTGGGAGCATATGTAATAGGATTGTTGAACTGGAGTTACATGTTTTCCAGGATAAGTACTGTTTGATGATACCGTGCTGCTGCAGCCATTCTTAAACCAGAAAAAAAGGACTGGAGATTTACAGCAGTTGTTGGGGATGTTGGGGCTTCCCTGTGAGCTTTGAGAACAGCAAAAGGGAAGAAAAGGCCTTTGGAGATAAGACAAAACAGATCCCTAAGAAGGCTGGAGTCCTGTGGGGAGGAAACATCAACACTCTGACCTCAGGGTAATCAGGTATCACAGATTTTTCTTGCACAAAATGCAAACTCTTTTGTAGATCTTCTGGCTGAACTTCTGTTAATTTACATGGGAAAACTGAATTTATTTCTTTTTTAGCAACATTTTCACTTGTTTTTCTGTGCCCCTTTCAAGAGATGCATTAAAAACCGTGCACGTCCCGACCTTGAAGGTACAGTTTCAAGCAAGCTAAGCTCAGAAGATGTCAAAGCTGAGGTTGTCTGCCTGATCTGGACTTGTCGTCTTTCCACCTGGGGCTTCTGATGCAGTGTTTAATTACAAGACACCTCCTGCCTTGCCCTGCAGCAGTTTGCTTCCCAGGAGTGCTGGAAGTGATGGGCTGCCTCTGATCCTGCTTGCAAGAGGGACTTTTATTCCAACAGGAACTCGAGGATGGGGCAAGAGGAGTGGGATTTTTGTTGCTATTGCTGTTGAGTTTGGGCAATCTGGGGAAGCAAACTGGTCAGCGTGGATACAAGTCTGGCTCATGATTCCTGTGTCCATCACTTGTGCCCTTCATCCCCTAACGAGGCAAGGGAGGGGATGCCCCATGTCCAAGGAAGCTGCTTTGGGAGCAGACATCTATGCTGGGGCAGGGGCTGGATTTTTGGGGTGGGAGCAGGATTTGGGCACACATGCTGTGTGTGTTTGTTGTGAGGGTGCCCATGGAGCTTGTCTATGCTGAGCACAGGGTGACTGAACCTCTGCTACATCCCAAGTGCTGGATCAAGGCCAACACAGCCTCTGCCCGGGGCATTCCACACCCGTCCGGGGGTGGTGGGAAAAGGGGGAAGCTCCCGCCTGGCTCCCGCCCGGCCCTTGGTATCAGTGCATCAAGGCAGATTTAATCGCAGTGGAGCCACAGTTCTGCCCATCATTAGGACTCAGGCCAGCATGAATTAAGACTTCCAGGGCTGATATCCGTCGTGCACACGTAGGAATGCAGATAAAACTTCCCAGAAATGTTGCTGATCTGCTGCTGCTCCAGCCCGAGCTCCCTAAAGACACAGTCTGTCTCCTGCCAAGCCCTCCTTGCTCCCCAAGGTGTGTGGGACACTATTTTGGGCTGAGTTTCTCTCTGTTCCCAGGGAAAGCGTTTCTTTCCTGAAAACCTAGCTGTGCTGAGGCAAAGCAACAACCAGCACAAGGTGAATCAGACCTTTTGGTAAACGGCCAAATGGATTTGTCCTAGCCCAGTGGCCGGTGGGAGCTTCTCTTGGCTGACGTGGAGGTGGATCAGGACCTGGGGTGAATCTTGGAACATTTGAAGCTGCTGCCCTAATGCCTGATGAGGGTCCTGCTCCTGCCTCTGCTCCACCTTTCTCCTGGGGTGCAGTGGTGGCCAGCAGGCTGCCAGCTCGCTTCGC
Organism: Pseudotriccus pelzelni; assembly: GCA_035584735.1. Taxonomy (NCBI): domain Eukaryota; kingdom Metazoa; phylum Chordata; class Aves; order Passeriformes; family Tyrannidae; genus Pseudotriccus; species Pseudotriccus pelzelni. The sequence continues at coordinate 742,860 of JAWMRA010000001.1, read as the reverse complement.
TCCTGGATCATGGAATGGGATTGTCACTGTTTCTGGCTTTATGTTGTTGGAGTTGCTAATCCTGCGGGAAGCTGGTTGTGCCCATGTGCTCCTGGTTTTTGTTTTTCATAGAGTCATGGAACAGACTTCTGGAGTTTTTATCTGCCATCCTCCCTGTCGGGATGCATCACTTCTGAGCTTAGAGGAGGTTATCCTTGAATATTAACCAGGCTTCATGGGCCCCTCTCCCCTTCAGGGCTTTATTCCGTGGGACTCTACCAAGCAGATCTATGAGAAAACAACTGCATCCAGTTTTTGTTTACTTATTGATGAAAATACCCTTTTTGTGTGGGTTTTTTTCTTTTTGTTCTGCTTTTTTGTTTTGGTTTGTTTTGGGTTTTATTTTTGTTGGGTTTGTTTTATTTTTTTGGTTTGTTTTCCTCTCTCCATCCCCTGCCAGTGCTGGAGCAAACAGATGGGCAGATGCCTTCCTTCCCCTGCAGCGTCCTGGAGCTGTATTTCACCTGCTGGATCATGAAGGGAGATGCTGTTATTTCCATGAGTGATTTGCTGGGAGAAGGAAAGGTGTAACTGTGCACTTGAGATGTGGGTCCAGACCCCAGATCCACTGCTGGGATGAACTGATGTCCCTCCAGGGTGGTTGGTGGAACTTGCGTTGGGTTTGGTGGATCCTTGCGGAGCAAACCCCAGCTCAGAAGTTTCTGGCTGAGAGCCACTGATGGGGCAGTGGTGTGGGATTGGGGCTGTTTGTTCTTGGCAGCTCCCTCCTCACTTTTCCAGCTCTTTGGCTGTGCCTGCTGTGTTGTCAACCGGCAAAAGCCCATTCCCCTTGAATTATGGATGCGTAAAGTGGGGGGGTGTCGGGTTGGGCGGCCGTTCCGAGAGCAGGTGTTTCCTCTTCGAGGTTTAAGTTACCCTATTCAATCAGGACACTTCAACTTCTGGCTCTTTGAATTCCCTGATCCTGGAGAACAAAGTCATTTTCTCAGCTTTGGAGCCCGACATCTGCTTGCAGGGATTACGTGCGTTCCTGTGGCAGTGGGCGCAGGTTGCCTTTGTGGAAGGGGCTCTGTTGGAGGGAGCAGTAAAGCCCAGTACAAGTTCCTGTTCTGGAATGGAGATTGCTCGGCAGGTTTGGAGCGAGGCGTGTTGGAGCTCGCTTATTTACTTGGCAGATGTCTGGTGGTGTTACATCATCCCCAGCACTCGGACCTGCAAGGCTTCCGAAAGGGCTCAGTGTGCTGTGGTGGGTTGAGTGGCCATAGGAAGCTCTGCTCTTCTCACTTTCCTCTTGTGGGAAAACAACTATTTTCAGTAAGGAGCCACCAGCCAGCTCTGCCTCCCATAGACCTGTGTCCTGGGGTGATGGGGAGAAGTGCCATCAGAAATCTCCACTGGATGGTGCTCAGGGGGTTGTCAGCCTGCTCGTGTTTCCCATCTCTGAGCAGCATGCAGGGATGAGATTTGCTGGGAACAAGTGACCTTTTACTACTTGAGTTGGGCAGGCGTTCCAGGGATTTATTTTTAAAACACATTCTGTTTTGCCACCTCAAACCCCTTTCAGTGCTTCCAGGTTGTTGTTTTGTGAGATCCAGACTAACCCCCTGGCATGATTTTGCTGAGAGCATGCAACTGGGAGCCAAGCTTTTTATAAGGCCCCAAATCAATAGCAGTGGGACAATTAGCTAAACCCAAGTCCAGTGGAAAAAGTTGCTTTGGAACAATTAAGTGCTGCCTGCAGCCCCGAGAGCCTGGGGCTCTCAGGGAAACAGTCTTAATTGGGCTTTGTGGCTCTGGCAAGATAGGAACAGCAACAACTAGTGAGAAGCACTTTGGATTTGAATTATTTCCCCCTCTGCACTAGTAGGTCGAGGTGGTGTTAGTGATGAAAGTCTGGCTGAGTGTGTTGCAGAGGGTCAGGCAGGTGACTGCCAGCTGTGCTTCTGGCTCGGTGTTTGGAGCTGACCTGTTCATCTTTCTTTTCCATTCCAGGCGCTGTGTGGGACAACCAATGTTTCCCTACCGTCCTGCTTTCTGCTGTGACCCCCTCATGTGAGTAGTGACCCCTGGGGTGTGTGTTTGCAGCTCCTGCCCACCCATCCCTTCCCTCTCTGCCCTGGGGCAGAGCTCCACAGCCTGCAGAGCAGAACGGGGGGTTCTTTTAGGAATAAAAACTTTAAGGCTTCTTTGAGATACACAGCAAAGTGTTTACATGAGAAACCGTGTCAGCAGCTGCATGTTTTATCCAAGCAAGTAGGCTCAGACATGTTTATAGAAACATGGCAGCACTAAATCTGGACAGTTGGTCACTAATCTTTGCAAAGATACAGAAGTGATTAAATAAAAAGATTTCCCTGCGGTAAACCCTGTAAGTTGCAATGTAAGTGTGACCCAGGCTTTTACAGGCTCCTCTCCCGCCCTTGTCCCTCCCCACACTTCCTCTGTGTGGTCACACCAAATTGCTGCCAGCTGGCCCTTTTGTCGTGTGCGTGTGTGTGGTTGTGCTGCTTCTCATTTTTGTCCAAAGAGGCAGACAAAATCTGTGGCTTATTCAAATCTTTGAATTTGCAGCCAGTCTAACAATAGGAAGGAGAAATACAACTTAAAACTCAGAGGGAAGAGGTTCTGTCCTTTAGTGCCTCACTATTGACCGCAGATCCCACCGTGCCCATAAATCTAAGTCTTCTTGCCTGTTGTGTTTGAGGTTTTCTTCCCTCTGTGTTGCCTTCTACCCCTGTTTCAGACATCAGGTTAAGTTCCTTCTAGTGTGTTTTCAGCTTGACAAAGATGATCTGTTTTGTTTGTTCCAGGGTAAGTTGCTTTTTTTCAGCTGTGGAGACAAAAACAGAACAAAAAAATTTCTTATAAAAAATATCAACTTTGTATAGAAAGGAGAATGAAACCAGAAACTGATACATCATCAAATTGAATGTGCCAGTGTGCAAACATGTGGCAGAGCAGTCAGTTAACAGCAAATGATAGTGAAATTGGGTGATATTTCCAGTTTCTCTGGAGCTGAAAGCACATGTGGTTTACAATGGATAATGAAATGTTATGGTTTTTATGTCTGATACGTTAATTCTGCCAGGGCAGTAATCCCAAGGTTGCAATCCACTGCGAGGCTGACATTTGTTGGAAAGAAATGCACAGACATTTATTGAGGACACAGACTACAGTGCATTTAACAAAAAATAACACAACAATGGGAAAGGTCTCCTCTCCCTTCTCTCTTCTCTTCCCACTCTCTCTTGCCGTCTCTCCCACTCTATGGTATCAAATATTTTTGACTCAGGCCAGAGGAGCTGCTGCTTGGAACCTGTTCCTCTTTCCTTGGCAAATGCAAAAGTTAATGCAAAAGTTAATTCCCTTTTTTTGTGTTTTGAAAGAGGAACATCACCTGTGATGTTTTTGTGCTTGTGTCTGGCTTGGGCTTTGTAAGAGCATGTCTTGAGCACTTCCAGCCCTGTCACACACCTGCACGGGCAGGTGCTTGTGGGTCAGACCAAGGTCCTGATCCAGAGTCTAAACCATGTGTTGTGCACCTGGTTTGCCCTAAACTGGCTCTGTTTCCCTCCTGTGCTTCCCTGCCCAGTGGTGGAGACGTGGCTCTGAGCCACCCTTCTAATCAGGGCCTTGTGTTCCTGCTCCTTCCTTGCAGCAGCACCAGAGGTTTCCTCACTGCACAGTGAGCAAGTTCAGGAAGCCAGAATGGCCCGAAAATTAAACCTGGGGTTTTGGCCAGCTGTGTTTTGTGAGCCAGGCTGCTAGAAGAAGGCTGTGGGTGGGAATACATAGGCAGGATGTGGTAGCCCTGATGTGGTCACTTTTGAGGAGAAAAGAGGGGTCTTAGAATCTGTTTAGCTCTCTTGTGGTCCCAATAAACTGTGTCACTGGGATCCTTCCCTCCAAAGTCACCCTTGGTAAACCCTTCCTTACCAGCTATGGGGTTGTGCTGGTTTGCTGTGGATTTTAGAGCTTCTTCACTTGTGTCCTGCAAGATGATGTCCCAGAAGACACCTGCTTTAGGGACCAGTCAGAGATCCATGTGGGGAGGGAGGAGGAGGAGGCATCTCCCTGGAGAGGCTCTGGATGGCTCCTGCTGCAGGATCACCTAATGGGAAGAGTGCAGGAGTCCTGGGGCTTTCTGTGCTTTTTCTTCTGCTTTTGCAGAGGTCTGTCCAGGACTTTCATCCGTGGTTGCTGTAGGAGGCTGTGTTTTTGGTTTATTATTGAAATGGAGAGGATGGATGCTCACACCTCTGTGCTGGCCCTGAGCTCAGCTGGGTTCTGCAGAATCCCGAAATGCAGAACGGGGTTATTTACATTTGAGGAGTTCCCTTATCTCCCCAGTGTGGCTGCAGTGGGGGAAGTGGGCCAAGTTTTAAAAGCCATTTCTCCAAGTGACTGCGTGCAGCCTTCTGGACTTGCTTAAGCACACCCATTTCTGCTTTTGGGGCAATTAATGCAGCTGATGGAACTGCGCTGTTTTGTTGCTCAGTGGCCTATTTCTGTGTTTTCCCTGCCATTGCCCTATTTGATGCCACTTTAATACATATCCACCACTCTTCTCCCCGTGCAGCTGTCCCACGGTGTATCAGTCACATCTGTGTGTGTGTGTGGAATAGAATAAGGGAAAAATAACTTTGCTCACACAGACTTATGCAGAGGAGGATCTCCCCTGATGCGCTGATATCTCGCCGAGCTTCTTAGAGCTGGAACAGTGACAGCAGGGCAGCATTGGAGTCCGTCTCCCAAATGTTGTGTTTAATCTCAAATCAGGCTTTAGCATTCAAGTAATAGGCAAATGCTGAAAAGCCTCATAAGAAGTGGAAGGAACAGGCAGGACTTTAAAAAAAACAAACACACAACTAGAAATGAGGAAAAGTAATCAGCAGTTCTGGAACTATTACGGTTTTCAGAATGCGAGGCTCTTGCCAGTGAAAGAAGACCAGGTCTCTGCCCTTGAGCTTGCTTAAGCAGTTAATCTGTGTATGAACTCTTAGTCTTAGGGATCATTCAGAAATTATGAATCTCTGAGCCTTCAGAGACACATTTGGGCAAGTATAAAGGCAAGGTCATTTGGCAGTGGCATTAGAAGCTGGAGGCTCAGGTCAGACAGGTCTTCCAAAGGTGAGTGTGTAGCCCCATGGATATAAGCCAATGTACCAGTTAATAGAAAAGGACAAAAAGGGAAAGCACTAAGACATGTATGGTAAGTCCAGTTGTGCTAGCCCTGTCTGCCAGCTGTGGTGTTTATAACCTTGAGTGACCCTGTGAAAGTCGATGCTGGTGGCTCTTTGGGCACAACCTGAAATCCAGATCTCTGCTTACCTTGGAGGGCTTTGGGTCAGGATCCCCCAGAGAGGGGTTAACTGCAGAGTGTGATTCCTGTGTCACATTCTGGTCCAGGGAGGCTGAAACCAGGTCAAGGCTGGTGACATTGAAGGGGAGGGGTTTTTTTGTTTGTTTTTGACATATGGCTGTAACAGAAGAAATAAATTGGAGCTCGTTTTGTAAAAATGAGAACATGTGCAGTCAACCAGCATCTTTTATTTTTGTACAGCACGTCCAAAATAGATGCCAGTCTACCTCTTTGGGAATGTGCATCCGGCAGAAAGTCACAGCAGCACTTTGTGCTCCCTTCCGTGACTTTCCCGCTCTCCCACCACTGTACAGTGAGCTGTTCAGGAAGTGACTGTTTTGGATGTGCCAATCACCCCCACACCACAGGGGTGAAGGTGGCAGGGACATGAGGAGGGGGTGTGTGGATGACATTGAGCTGCTCTGGTCCCCCTTCTTCACTAAAAAGCTCAGTGTGGGAGGGAGGGAGGAAGGGAACAAGTACATGTGTGCAGCCCTCTTGCTCTGCTGGAAGGTGAGAGTTGGAAGCACTGCCTGGACAGAGGAATTACTGGCAGGGTGCTTTCTGCTGTGTCCCTGGAGTTAGCAGAATTGATAGGCCATGCTTGCAGCCACATGCTGGTTGCTCAGCTTGGAAAGGAGCACTTGCTCAGAGATGTTTCCTTTGGATCTGCCGAGGGTGGAGAGTATTTCCCCTCCCAGTTCCTGCTGCCAACACCTGAGGAATCACAGAATCATTTAGGTTGGAAAAAACCTCCAAGATCAGTGACTGGGGTCTGCACAGGCAGGGGGGGAGGGATGGACGGGGATGGTGCAGTTTCTGCCCGCTGACCTGCCAAGGCTCTGGAGCTGGGAAGAGGTTTCTCCATGAGCTAAGAGAATATGCGTCCCTCCTTTGGGAAGAGCTGGGGGGAAACTGAGCCACTGAGCAAACTTTGGGCTTTGCACGTGGACTGTCATGCTCCTCCTGAGGGCGAGGGAAGAGACAGAGACTTAGTCTCATGCTCATGTGAACTGGAGTTTATCCCTGGAGTGAAAGGAGTTGTGCCTGTGCCAGATAATGTAGGATCAGGTGCTCAGTCAGCCCTGACTTCAGCCCCTGAATTCATGGCTATGAGGGTATTTCATTCTGGGGACAAGGACTTGGGAAATGCAGCTCCTGCAGGGCCTGGAGATGTGCAGGGTTGGGATGATAACTGAGGAGCTCCGGCTGAGTGGCCTGAGCAGGGCTTTAGGAGAGAGGAGCGGTGTGACTTGCAGTCTGATGACATGGGAGATGTAACCACTGTGCTCCCAGTTCCCTCTTCCTCTTTGATGTCCCCTCCCTGTGTTCAGGCAGCTGTGCACTTGGCCAGGGCAGGGGATCAATCTGCCCAAATTCCGCCTTTTGTTTTCCATCAGGGCTGTGCAGGAGATGGGGATAATACTTGCCTCGCAGGAGCATCGTGAAAATTAATTTGCTAATGATTTGCAAAGCACATCAGAGTGCTGCTTCAATTCTACACAGGGTTATGGTAACATCTAGTTAATAATTCTGTATGATGCTTCATTTTCTTCCTGCTATAAATAATGGCCTAATGTAGGGACAGCCCTGCCTGTGCTCGTCATCCCAGTGCCTCAGAGGGAGTAACAGGCTGGATTTGGTTTGTAAATAGTCCCTCTTTCCCCCCTCCTCCTCCGCCACCTTACCCATAAAACCATTGTTCCCTTTGGTGAGCCTGGCTGGTGTCCATTGGAGAGAGTTCATCCCTTGACTGGAAATCCCGGCCCTCCAGCAGCACTTCCTGCTTTTCCTGGGCTTTCCCATCCTCCCCAACCTTGTGGCTCTGTGCCTCTTCTTGCTGGGCTGGGGCAGGTGATGGATGACAAAAGGGAAATGAGGAGCTGCCATGGGAAAGTCTCTGCCCTTCCTTTCCTTGAGATCTGGACTTGGGATAACAAGGGAGAAAATCTTCTCTCTAAGCTTTTCTCTTTCTTTATCTTTGCCTGTGTTTGCAGCCCATATTGTGCTGTTCTGTTTGATGGTGTGTGCAGCATCTTGTCTTTGCTTTGGCCAGTGTGGTTATGAGATCTCCTACTGTTGTGTGTTGTTTTTAATTCTCAAAATAAGTAACACTCAGAGACCTTCGGTGTCCGTCACACATGTCTGGTTTTACTCCCCAGCTGTGAGTGGCTCCAGGCACTTTTGAGAGTGTCAATATCCTGTGTGTTTAATACTTCAATGCAGTAAGTCCAGAAGCTTGTGATGACTATTTTTAGTGTTGAAAAATGTTGACAACTGAAGTAAACCTACGTTATCCGTCACTTGACAGCACCGTCACCAGCGTGCAACTTGTCACTCTCACTTTGAGCTGATTTTTCCAATCAAATGAAAACTATTGGCAGGGATGCAGTGGAAGTGTGTCAGAACTCTGCATGAAGATGACAGCAGTTACTGCCTAAGTTCTTTCAGGGAAGCCAGAGGAGGTGTTTGCATTAGAGATCTTGAATAAAACGTTCCTCCTTGAGCCTTCTCATCAAAAAAGGGAAACAGTCCCTTTTTTGTTAAACTCTGGCTCATCCTTGCGTTACACGGCCGTTGTGGTGAGGGCTGAGTGGGCTTGTGGATGCTGCCCTGAGGGTTGTGCAGTGTGAGGTGTCACAGCCATAGCCACATCCCCGGGCTGGGGGAACTGAGTCCAAGCACATCCTGATGGTGGCAGGCACCCTGGAAATCCACCCTGGTACCACAGAGACACAGAAGCTCGTGGTGTCTTTGGGTACGTGTGTATGTCCAGAAGAGCTTCACCACCGCAGGTGTGTTTTTGAGGCTGGATGAATAGAAACAGGGCTTTTCTACGGATACTAATGCTGTACAGCCAGAGGTGTGTGTTTGACGTGCACGGTCCCAGGAGAGAGAGAAGCACCCTGCCCTTGCGCATGAGCTTACGTGCACCGAGTGACAAGACAAGCCTCAAGGCTGCTAGAGCTCAAGGAGCATTTGGACAGCGCTCTCGGGCACATGCTGGGATTGCTGGAGTGTCCTGTGTGGAGCCAAGAGTTGGACTGGATGGTCTTTGTGGGGCCTTTCCAGCTTAGGGAATTTTGCGACTGTCTGCAAGCGCAGTGCCCATGTCGGTGTGAGAGCTTCCAGCCACGAGCAGCGCCATGAAACACAAGCCTTAAAATTTAACTTGTGCTTGGGCCAGGGGTGGCTTCTGCCTCTTGTCATTTGTCTTGGATTTGCAGGCAAGAGTGCTGGCTCGTGGCCAGCATCCACTCCCTGGAGCTCATTAGAAACCTTTTTCAACTACCCTTGTAGCGTAACAACGGGGATCAGCTTTCCCATGAGCTGATATATCTCCTGACCTCTCCAAAGAGAAAAAAAACCTTCTGTAATTCATTACCTGACTTTTGTAGAGGCTGAAAGGGAACTATTTGTGACTGAACAATACTTGCCTTTCACAGCTCCCTTCCTAATCCCAAATAGAAACATGAGGCTGAGAAAATCTTTCTGATAACAGGGAGTATGGATACATTCAACCCAGGATAATTTTTCATGGCATTAACGTTGTGTAATTGCCAAGGGTTGGTTTGCAGGTTTTTATTGGGTGAAGGGAAAGCAGGCAGGGTGAACATCAATTTGAGGGGGTAGAAGTGATTCTGATGGTATTGTGATGGTTTTCCACCAGTGCCCTCTTGTGAGCTGCTACATCACAGAGATCCAGTTAGAAAGCTGAGGTTTTAAAAATAAAAAAATAATGGAAGTTAAGTCAACTTTCTTCTTCAGTTTATGGTCGAGTAGAAGATGAGTGTGTCCCCACCTACAGAGAGACAACCCCTTGCTCCTGCCATGCGTGAGGCTGTGAGGCACAGCTGCTGCTCCCAGGGGAGGGGGATCCCCAGGGTGAACGTATGGCTTGGCCACATCAGCCACAGCTGCCTTGAACTTTGAAGCCCAGGTCACATTTGTAGAGCTGCAGTTTGTAGCATGACCTGGAAAAGGGCTGCGATGTCCCAGTAATGTGTGCCCGGTGCCTGCGAGTGCTGCCAGATGAGTCTGTGCTTATGGGATATCTGGAGTAGCACCAAGACTGGGGTTGGGCATCAACATCTCAGCGTTCCCTTGGGGTCGTTCCTTGCAGATAATTAGTGGCTGCTGGGCCCCAGGTCATGTCCTGAAATGTGCTTGATCAAAGTAGGTGATAATCACACTGGGAACTCCACCATGGCTATAAGGACTTGCAGGAAGACCCGAGTGGCTTCAGTTGTCTGGATGATGGAGACAGGATGCTTCTCCAAGGCCACCTGTGTGCACAGGTGAAAAATAAGACAGATGCAATCATGAATTTTTGAAGCACCTTGGCTTTGTAAGGTAAGCCTTAGTTAAAGAGATACAGCCTGAGATCTCCGTGGGAGTGTGGCCGATGCTCCTCGTATCTCACCTTCCTGCTGTGCTGGGGGTGAGTCACTGTGCTGGAGTGACTCCCTTTTTTCTGCCCAGAGTGATAATCCATTGTTAAAATGATATTAACTCATGTGCGCTAATTAGCAGGTGTGCCAGGGTGTGAGAGGGCCAGGATGTTAATTAGGGTTGATAAACACACGTTTATGCAGGATGTGGACCTAGGTTGTGTCTGATGGGACTCCTTCTCCCTTCCTCTCACCATGGAGAAATGCTGTGTTGTGGGACCTTTCTCCTCTGGGCTCTGTGTTGGGGTCTGTCTCCACGTCTCAGCTCGATATTTGGGGGAGCCTGTGGACTTCCTGAGAAGTTCACAGAATCATAGAATATCCTGAGTTGGAAGGGACCTGCAAGAATCACTGGGTCCAATTCGTGGCCCTGCACAAGACACCCCAACAATCCCACCCTGTCCCTGAGAGTGTTGTCCAAATGCTCCTGGAGCTCTGTCGCTGCCCTGGGGAGCCTGGTCAGTGCCCGAACATCCTCTGGGGGAAGAACCTTTCCCTGAGATCCAACCTGACCCTGCCCTGGCACAGCTTCAGGCCATTCCCTCGGGTCCTGTCACAGCTCATAGAGCAGAGATCGGAGCTGCCCTTCGTGAGGAAGCTGCAGCCCTCGATGAGCTGTCCAGCTGCAGGGTTTAACTGATGGCCACCTCTTCAAGCTCCTGGAGGTGACAGCCCTTCCAGTCACTCGGCTGAGGGCCTGGCCTGGTTGTCTCCAGCCCGTTCCAGGCTGTCTTAAAACAGGTTTTGGTAGGTCTTGGCTAATGGCTTAGTGAGGAGAGCACAGAGGTTTATATAAGCTGGCCCGTGTGCCCTCGGGAAGCCCACATCGAAAGGTGTGTATCCAACTGTGTCAGCCGGGCCAGGGTGCCAGGGCCAGGCCCTGGAAATGCCTGTTCTCCTGCAGCGGGCAGGCGAGAGCTGACAAGCCACGGCACTGCCCGGGAGGGCTCTCCCCGAGGTTCTTGTTGGGTGGCTGCTCCACGCCTTCCCCGAGTGTCCAGGGCCACCTGCTCCCAGCATCCCGGGCCCTGCCGGCTCGCTTGCCCCAGCCAAGTTTCCCTGGAGGCCTGGTGTCTCATTTCTCATGGAGTTTTGGAGGAGGGCTGAGGAGAAGGCTTCCCTTGGCTCTCCCTCCGAGCATCTCTCTCCATGCTTCAGGTTTCCTATTTATTGCTTGGTGGTTTTTATTCTGGTGCTGTGGGTCATGATGGGAACGGGGGAAGTCACTGCTTTGCCTTTGCTTTTCCCATCTGCACTGAACCTTCTTGCTCTCTGCAACTCCCTGACAGGAAGGGGGAGCTGGGGAGGTGTCGGGCTCTGCTCCCAGGGAACAAGGGACAGGAGGAGAGGAAACAGCCTCAGGCTGTGCCAGGGGAGGGTCAGATTGGGCATCAGGAGTTTCTTCACAGAAAGGGTGATCAGGCACTGAAGGGGCTGCCCAGGGAGGTTTGGAGTCCCCATCCGTGGAGGTGTCCAAGGAAGGCCTGGCCATGGCACTCAGTGCTCTGGGCTGGGGGACAAGGTGGGCCTCGGGCACAGGGTGAACTTGATGGTCTTAGAGGTCTATTCCAACCAAAATGATTCTGGGATTTAAAACCCGCAGGTGGTCAGACTTGGGATTCACTGAAGTCCCTGTTTTCCTGGGAGTTCTGGCCATGCCAAGCATTTGCTATAGATAGCAGGGAAAGATGCCCCAAACTGCTGTGACAGAACACAAATGAACCAGGTGCTGGCAGCAGAAGGGTGTGTACAGCCTTTAGACCTCTGAAGCCGAAAATGTCTCCAGACAATCGCTGCAATCTGCCATAGTAAGCACCTGTTGCTCCTCCAGGAGGGGCTGTAATTGCTGTGTATCCGTGGGAGCTGCTGTGCTGCACGCCTGTGCACATGAACGCGCCGTGTCCGCCTCCGTGGCACTGATCACGGGTGGGCGGCTGTGCCTGTCGGGCTGCTGCAGTGGGCTGGAAGTGGCCGTGCCCGAGTGAACCCCAGGGCAGGTAGCAGCAGCCCCCATCGCCTTGTGAGTCACTCGTGGCTCGCCAAACCTGCTTGCCCGCTCGGGGTTTGCTGGTTCCCAGCACTGAAAACTTCCTTCCCGTTTGTTTGGCCTGCGAGTGGGAGCTGTGGGTTTGCTTGTATGGGGTTTAAATTAATAGTGCTGAGGATGGATTGTTTCAGTGCTTTCCAGTCCAAACAGTACATCTAATCCCGTCCCTCCTTCAGCCCTTTTCTGCTGTCAAGGGGGAGGACTCTGGTGCTTATCAGGTGTGCCTGTGGTCACGGGAACCTGTGAGCATGGGCGGGTATATCAGAAACGTCTGAGATGTGAAGTTAAACCCAGGGTGCTGTTTGAAGTGGGCTCAGACTCACTGCGGTGCCAGGCAACTCAGCCTGCACGTCTGCTCCTGATAATGGGGGTGTGAGGATGATTGTGCTGCATCAAATCGCTTCCCCAACTATCTCACTGCTGTCCCAAAATAGAATCATCTCCTCCCTGCTCTGCTCCAGCACCTGGGTGTGTAGAGCCTCACTACAGCTCTTTAATCCAGCTCTGTGTCAGAACTGGACTCCTGCACGTACCTTTTACCATTTTATGTTGTTCTTCTCCTAATGGTTTTGTCCTTTTCCCAACTTGCGGTCCGGTCCCTCTTGGGCTGCAGAGGGTGGGACTGCAAGGGTATGGTTATTGCTCAGTACTCCGTGTTTGTGAAGTATCATGCAGAGTTATAAATGTTAATTTGTTTATTAATGTGATTTCTGTTTGTAGAAAATACTTACCCTGTTTTCTGCTTCATTTCCAGAGTAGTTTCATACCTGTTTTCCTTGTCGAGCTTAAGTAGTGCAGAGTCAAGGTGGGGGGAGTTGGGGGAAATAAACACAGATGGTTTGGGTTTTGTGTTGGTGTTTCTTATTTATAGCAACCATTAGCCAGCCCTGGTCTGGAGGGCGCTGCTGCTCAAATCCTAATCCAGAAACAGTTACGTGGAAGTAGTGAATTAAGTAAAATCAGATCTGTGCGTGATTTTTAATTCCCTGTATGTAGTTCCCGATCCTGGAAGCTGTTCTGCACCTGTGGGCAACGTAGTGGGAGGCAGTTGCTGGTCCTCTACAGAAGCACCATCCGGATACGGAGCGGGGGGAATCCTTGGGGATGGGAGGGAGTTGAAGGCAGCGGCAAAAGGCGCAGAGTAGGTCAGAAGTGTTTTATTTTGTGTCTTGCTGGTGAGTTGTTCCCTGCGAACAGGACAGAATCCTCAGGACAATGCGGTGCAGTTGCCCCTGGGGGCTGACCGGGGATTTTAGTTCCTGGCTCCTCGCGCAGCGCAGCGCATCAGGCTGGTGAGTTAAAGCTACCCCGGAGGAATGTCCTTAGGAGTTGAGATTTCAGGAGCCAGCAGGACTGAGTGGCAGCTCGTCTGAAGCTTCTGACGGGAGGAATTAATCAGGAGAGGGAGGGGAGAAGGGGAGGAGGGAGGGAGGGATGGCAAAACCCCAAACCTTCAAACACACCCAATTGACCCATCTCATTTTAGCATGAAACTTAACGAGTTACACCCACTCTGAAGCAGAAGGGGAGTGAAACGCTGGCGCTTCCTCCTTTCTCTCAGCGGCGGCTGGGGCTTGGGAAGTACAGCGGGCGAAGATGTTTGTGCTGCTGATGATGAGCGGTAAGAGGAGCCCTGCCTGCCTGGTTTGTGCTGGGCCAGGGAAGTAGGAGCAGCTGGAATTTGGCTAGAGCTGAGAAAACGTGTTTGGGGGTGTAGCACCGTCGTGCTGTCTAAGGCACTGTGTGCCCAGAAAGCCCCCTAAGGCTTTCTTCTCCTAACTCCTGTCTTTCCTCAGTGTGGACAGAGGTGTTGCTTTCTCTGGGTTGGGCTGTCAAGTGTTGTTTGCTTTTCCAGGGCTTGCACTTCTCCCAGGGAGCACCCGGGTTCACTGCGGACACCAAGGGCTCAAACTGACTGACTGGGAGCTGGGGACTCACCAGCTGAATTCCCTAGGAGAGAAAATGTAGTATCGTATTACCTACTAAAGATGTTCCCCTCTCCAGCTGTCTGGCTTTATTTTCAGTAATTACAGGTTGCCATGCTCTTTAATTGTTGAAAATGAGGCCTATGGAAGGTTTCAACTTGAATTGAATGCTCTGTCGGGTGTCTGTGTGAGGTGAGCTGGAAGGCAGCGTGGGGCAGTGCTGAGGGTGGGAAGGCTGGGTTGGGGTGTCCCACACTTGCTGAAGATCTGGAAATGCTGCAGAGCAGGGACTGGGGGAACCTCCTCTGGATCCAGTTGCTCCTTTTTCTCCTCGTTACTCCTGTGATCGCTTATCAAGTTATTTTATATACCAGTTCCTATCTTGAAACCTAAATTGCCTAATTCTTGGGTTGGTGACAGGAAATGTGAGCACAGAGCCCTGGCCCTGCAATTACTGTGACTAAGCATTAAGACTAATCACCAAGTGGGGAGTCTTGTCTCCCAGCCCTGCTCTTCCCCCGGCTAGTGGCTGCCATCGGGGGGGATCCTCACCGTCCTCTCCTGGCTCCCCATCCCGACCTGCTGTCTCTAGGGCTGCTGTGGGAATGTCAGATATGGCTCCTGCTTCCTCAGGGACACGGGCTTGCTTTCTGACAGGCAGGGTTCAGCCCTGACTCACTGCAACCCATCAGACATGAGTAATCCTCCAGGGCAGAGGTGAGAGATAATGTGCACCTTTTTTTGGGAATTAAGTCACTCTGTAGATGTTGGAAGTATTGATGCTTTAATAGTTTTGTTTAATATCCCAGAACCCCATTGCCAAGATGGCTGTTAATCCCTTTGACAAGTGTTTTAATATTGCAGGAGGGATTTAAATTTCCACATGTGATCAGTGCTGTGGAACGAAGGGAGCAGGTTTGGTGGGTGTCGGTGGGTTGCTTGTTTTTCCCCATCCTTTCAGAGTTAAAAGTGAATTGTGCTTTAGGAAAAAGGTATGGAAATTTGCTCTGCCAAACAGGGCAAATGGAGCTGAAGGATCAAGTGTGGCAGGCCTGGTTACACTTCCTGGGGAACTTGCTCTTTAAAGGGTGCGTGCCTGGTTTTAGGAGGCTTCCAACCTGTTTTGAGGAAGAAACACTTTATTTTTCCAGAATGCCTGTAGGAAAAAACTCTGCCAAACCGCAGATTTACATTGTTTAAGCGTTTGTTTGAGCTTTATGCTTTTGCTCAGGGAAATCAGTGGCAGGATTCCTGCTGGGATTGGTGTCGAGGAGAGGCATTGATTTTACACCATCACAGCAGTGGCAGCCAGTCTATTAGACATCAGTGTTTGGAGCAGACTCATTTACCTTTAAATGAAGTTACATACTATGGCTTGAGTTGTAGGTAATGGTTGTTCGAAAATGAACCTTGAGGAAAATACAGCTAATTTTCCTGCAGGATTAGTGACCTGGACTGGCCCAGCACAGCGTCCTGGGAATGCCTGGGCATCCTCCTGCCAGCAGCTTGGGGTGGGAGGATGAGGGAGCAGAAATGGGAGCTCCAAGCCTGGGACAAAATGTTGGCTTGAGTCTGGAGCATGGCCCTGTGGTGAATGGCAGCAGGGAGACCTTATTGCTTCCCCTTCACTTTGGCTCTGATTAATTACCCAGTGCTGGTCTTCTGCCATGTTGTGAGCTCAAAAAAAGAAAGTATTTTGGGGGGGCAGAAAAAAGGTCTCTAGACTAAAATACCAGCTTCTAAATACTTAATTATAAAGAAAAATCCAATGCAAAAGTAACGGTGGCATCGAATCTTCACAAGAATTCATCGAGAAAGAGGATGACTTTCTACTGCTGTGTCTTTCCCAGTATTATTTTGCTAAACTGGCGACTGTGTGGTGCATGCCAGTGAGTTTTATGGCCCAGTAATCCACTGCTGGATGAGGGGAATACATTATTTATAGATTAGAGTGTTTTAACATCCTCACATGGGGTCGTTTAAGGAGATCAGGATGCAGAGCAGTGGGAATGGGATTAGTCCAGCTGTGCCGTGAGCAGTGCAGAAGCAGGGGCTGAAACAGGAAGTTACCACGTAGATATTGATGTTTTTATTGTGCCCCGCAAGGCACAGGTCACGTATGATTCAGGGGTTTCTAGAAGCAGACTGTAGTTTTATTGGTTATGACATCTCAAATTCTAAGTGAACTGGAAACAAACACGAACATCCTTTCCCCTGGCTCAGCAGACTCGCTCTCTGTTTGTGTTCTCGGTGGGGTGGTGTCAGAGGAGCTGAGGAAGGGGGAGAGTGTTTGTGAGAACTATCAAACCCCTCTTCCTTTCAGGGGGAAGCTGTTGTGCTGTTCCCACGTGAGAAGCTTCTCTCACAGCCCCTTGGGCCGGTGCTGTGGGCAGACAGGTAGTTGTTGATTCACTGCACAGTGCTTTTAGTGTAATTGCTTTTTGAGACTTCCAATTAGGCTTTCCATGAGAGTTGGGATGTGATGTTCTCGGGTTCCTTAAAGTACCCTGGTAAAGCCAAGCCAGTAAATGATCCCAGCAGGGTACGGGGGTGCTCATTAGGCAGAATGTGCATCTGGGCACCTCTAGGATGAGGGGTCCTGTGTAGTTTGGTCCTGGGAAGGGGCTCTGTGCCTGGTTTGCCTCAGGTAGCTCCGTGGTCTTGCTGCTGCCCACACCAGTTCCCACCCTCCTCTCAGCCTGTGGTGGTCTTCCCAGGGCAAAGTCTGGGGCTGGAGGTTGGATTGTTGGTCAAGTCTGGCATACTCTAGCATCGTCTAGAGCTGGTTCAGATGCCCCGTGGTTGGACTCAATAGTCTTAGGGGTCTTTTCCAACCTTAATGATTCTACATTTCTACATTATGAGGTAATTAAAAGCTCAGACTCACAGTGATGTTAATGGGGCTTAACAAATGGCCAGGCATCATCTGCCTGCTGTGGTGTTACCCTGTGCCAGTCCCAGTGAAGTAAGTTGAGTTACTTTGCGTTGCCTCTGAGTTACAGGCAGTGAGCAGCACCTCTGGAAGCTGATTTGGGGCTGACCACAACCCTTGCTCACGTAGGTGCTGCTGCAGTGGTGTGAGTGTCTGCAAGCAGGGGTGTTGCCAAAGGATCAGGCACTCTAAGTAGGCACTGTAGGGGACAGCAAGTCAGAGCTGCAGCTGGGGGGGTCGGGAGGGTTGCTAGACCTTTTCTGGAGCACTTTGTCTGAAGCCAGAAAGCAGTTTCTGGAAGTCTTTAAGATAGCAGAGGTGGGAGGGAAAAGGCAAATGTGTAGATTTTGCATTAATACCTGTCTCCACCATTTTTGGAAGATGCTCAGAGCCCCTCCTGTCAGGATTTCCCTTCATACCTTGTGGCTGTTGAAATACCCTCAACAGAAACTGGGCTTTTGGTGACGGCAGTGCTTTGCAACTCGTATTGGAAAGTGCTGTAGCACTCAGAAAACCCAATGTTGTGACTTTCCCAGGTGAGCAAACAGCCCTCTGTGGTCCTGCAGTCAAGTCCCTCCGAGTCTCAGCTAGGAGAGAAAACAAAGAACCTTCAGCTGTCTGCTTCCCAGCTGGGAACTGCTTTGCTATTCATTTGCATTAACCTGGGTGGGGAAGGTGTATTCGGAGTGTGCCCCAGGCCCTCAGACATTGAAATGGAGACAAAAGACTCCCCATTGCGCAAGGCCACCGCTGGGAAGGAAGCTGGGAAGCTGCTGGGTGCAGCTACTTCACAGAATCGCAGGATCATTCAGGTTGGAGAAGACCTCTGAGACCTTTAAGTCCAACCTGTGACTGATTCCCACCTGGTCCCCCAGCCCAGAGCACCGAGTGCCCCTGCCAGGCCTTCCTTGGACACCTCCAGGGGTGGGGACTCCGTGTCCTCACCCGTGCCTTGGTTCTGCATGAACACTGGCAAAACCTGGAAGACCCAAAGCAGAGGTCGTGCCTGAGCCTCCTGGCTTTGCCCTCTGCTCCTCAGCTATGGGGAGTGCACTCACTTCCCTTGGCCAGTCTCTTCCCACCTCTCCTGGTGGGGGAATCCCTCTGGTGAGGCCCCTCTGATGCTGCAGGGAGGAACCTGCCCACCAAGTGCTGCAGGAATTGAAGCATTTTTGGCTTCAGGTTTCAGGAGGTGGGGGTGTGTGTGATTGTTAAGTGACCGCTGCAGGTTTGTGCTCTGAATTCAAGTGGTGACTGAGAACTTTTGTCAGGCATCTGATGACTTCTGGCTGTAAGGGATGTATAATATACGCCAAAGGTTGTTTTGCTGAAAAACGACTCATGTGCTTTTTTTAGCAATAACAAAGGAGCCTTTTTTTTTTTTTTCACTACTCCAACAATAAAAATGTGGTGGTTTTTTCCATTAAGTGGGAGGAAAGTTGCATTTTTGTTGACTCTTATGGCACTGCTATAAGAGGTGTGAGATAGGCAGTAGCAGGCACCAAAACCACACACAGCCTGGGTGTAAGACTGGAGGCAGAATCCAGAAGCCAATTGAGTTGGAAGTTGCAGGATAAAATTTATGACCAAAAAAAGGTCTGTGGGAGTCAATTCCTCACTGGTTTTATTTATTTTTTTTTTCAAATTTATCTTAATGCTTTAGTAACATCTGGATGATTGTTTGGCAGTCTTTTTCTGCGAAGCACTTTTGTGTGTGTGTACTTTGTTGTGGAGTGATAAATCACTGTAATTTAGCAGCCTGGCTTTTAAAAATTTGAAAAGTCATACTATGTGATATGTTCCTTTGAGCGGTCAGTCCTGGAGGCATCTGAATCAGTGCATGACATTTCAGCTCCTGTTTACTGTTTCAAACAGGTCTTTATGCTTGACATGGTTACCTGAGTGTACCTTCAAGTTTGGAATTTATGGAGGGTTTTTTTAGGGAGAAATTAAAAGGAGGAGGCAGAAGATTCAGTCAGTTATTTTGAGCCACCTGGAGTTGGTAAATTTGTATAAATGTCCAAAGCTTGATAAAGACTGAGGACTCACTGGCAAGTCCCTGTCTCTCCTTGATGGGCCATCTGTTCCCCTCCCAGCTCAGCCAGTGCCTCTCTGCTGAATTGTGGCCTCCAGCCTTCTTGCAGCAGGAGGTTGAAGCAAGAAAAGGGTAAAATTGCACATCCACATAGGTGCTCCAACAGCTGGAGCCTGTGTTTCCAAAGAACATGAAGCAATGCAGGGAATAAGCAGGACGTGGCTGTTCAGGGGCATGAGAAAACTGCAGTGCCTACCACAGTCAGCTTTTGATTTGTGCTGCTGAGCAAGCAGGAGAGGCATCAAGGCTTCTTTGGGAGCATGGCTTTGAGAGGAAAGCTATCTGCAGGGCTCGGGCTGCTGAGCTGCATCTTTGAGAGAAGGGGGCTGGATTCTTTGGAAATAGAGGAGTTGAAGGGAAGGTGTACCTGAAGCTGTGATCGGGATCACAGGGTTTCACAGAATCACTGAGGTTGGAAAAGACCTCTGACACCATCAAGTCCCCCCTGTGCCTGATGCCCCACCTTGTGTCCCCCAGCCCAGAGCACTAAGTGCCACAGGCAGTTGTTCCTTGGCCACCTCCAGGAGTGGGAATTCCACCACCTCCCTGGGCAGCCCCTTCCAGTGCCTGACCACCCTTTCTGTGAAGAAATTCCTCCTAGCTCCAGTTTGAACCTCCCCCCAAAGTTTGCACGTTTCCAGGGCATTTTACCTGAGGTTGTTTTAGCCTAGAGCTGTTGTCTGCAAGAGGAACAAGAAGTCTTAGGAATTACCTTTGGAGTTAATTGGGGTCCAGCTGATGTAGGCCTGCCACCCCCTGTAAATACATTCACTGTTGATCCTAATCTGAGCTCCAGGGTTTCCTGGGGGTGAGAGGTTGGATCCTGTTTGTCACCAGAGCCTGCTCCAGCTGTGTTGTGCTTATCCTGAAAGGTTTCAGGTTGTGTTTGAGGTGACTGCCCAGCCCTTGCTGCCTGAGATGGCACAGCAGGTTTAGAAGCAGCACAGCTCACCCGTCACTTACACAAGATTGCAGACGAGCAGCAGATACTCAGCTTTTTCAGAGCAATCTTGAACCTGCTCATCAGAGTGTGAATCTCACTTGAAGCCAGCCAGCTGTGGAGAGCTATTTTTGTACAGGAATCCCGTGAAATTTTAATGCACTTTTTGCTCGTTGAACCCCAGAATGAGCCACTTACAGGAACAGTGTCAGACTTTTGAAACCTCCTGTTGCTTCCACTGACTTTTCTGTAACCTGCTTAGGTCCTAGATTATTCATGGAGAGAACAAATCCAAGAGAGGACAGGTTGTCCTCAGGCACAGGGTGGGATTATTGGGGTGTCCTGTGCAGGGCCAGGAGTTGGACTGGATGATCCTTGTGGGTCCCTTCCAGCTCAGGATATTCTGTGGCTCTGTGGTTAAGGGTTTTAGCAGCGTGTACCAGCCATGAGAAGGAATTAAGGATTGGCGCACTTTCAGCAGGTATATAAAATTACCCTTTTATCAAATTCTTTAAAAAAAAAAATTAATCTGTATTTGGATATGTGAACATAGCAACTTGTAGAGGTTTTTATTCTTCACAGAGCTACTGATTCATTGTCTAAATGGCAATAAAATGTCTTCCCTCGCTGCAATCTACATTGAGATGTTAGTCATGGCTCTGTGTTGCTCAGAGCTGGGCACAGAAGGGAGAGATGGCAACTTCACACCTTCCTGGCAGCTCCTGCCTTTCACAACCCCACTTGCACCTGACGGCACCACGTTGGTGAGGCTTTTTAACAGAATTCTCCAGAGGTTTTAGAAATTAATACATTTGTATGGAGGCCTCTCCAGCCTCTTTCTCAGCTCCCTACTCAAAGAGCTCTCAAAAGCCAGGAGGGCTAGTGGGTGCTCAAGGCTGCGCCCAGTCCACCCCTCCTGGAGCTCGGAGAGCTCCTGAGACAGAGATTTGGGAGTTTTTTTTATTGCTGAAGCTGGACCAAATGTCATGTTTGGAGTCTCTGCTAGTAAAATCGGCAGAGCAGTAAGAGGATTATCTTTGTCCAACCTCTCTTTTTTTAAACCTAGGAGATGAATGCCGGGGGCCAGGGATTCATATTCCACCGTGTCTGGCCTACAATTTATTGCAATATTATCTCAAAGTAATTGAGTGGGCCCCACAAGTCTGTGGATCAGCTGAATTCTGGCTGTCTCTTAAGGAGGTGCATATGATTCCTTTCACTTCATTTTCCGAGAGGCCTTTTCTGTGGAGCAAAGTGGCACTGTGGTTTGTGATGCTCTGATGAAATTATGTCTTCTTGAGCTCAGTCCCTGCTGTCTAAGGAGATATTTGTCACCATCACATCTCCTGCTTGAGCACCTCACCTGGATAAATGGCTAATCTTTAAGGTCCCTTCCAACCCAAGCCGGTCTGTGATTCTATAATTTGTTCTGGCTCTGTTTCAGTGATATATGGAAGGAATTTCTCG
The DNA here is from genome assembly GCA_035584735.1 of Pseudotriccus pelzelni. Classification (NCBI taxonomy): domain Eukaryota; kingdom Metazoa; phylum Chordata; class Aves; order Passeriformes; family Tyrannidae; genus Pseudotriccus; species Pseudotriccus pelzelni. The sequence continues at coordinate 721,641 of JAWMRA010000001.1, read as the reverse complement.
GTAAAAGGAGACTTGAGACGAGGGGAGATTTCAGATACTTGCCTGTGAATCTGTGGAATTAAGTTGGAGAGTGGAGCGCTAATCTAGTACCTTCTCTGTGAGATACAGCTTTTGCTTAAGCTTCACAACTGAATAAACTAATAAAGCTGTCAGACAGCCGGGGTGCTGCTTGCTGAAATTCTTGGCTTGCAGTTGAACAGAATCCTCTAGAATTCAAAAACTTAGGGGGGAAAAAAAACAAGGGCCCTCAGCATTAAGTACACATGCCCTTCTTTGAAAAACATCCCCCCCCCCATCTGAGCTGAGTGTTCTCCAAAAACCTTGTTGAATGGGTGAAAATAGGCGACGGCACCGAGTGTAAAGAAAACAACGGGAGAATGAACATGCCCCATGGAAGTGCTGCAGGTTATTCCATCAGACTAATAACAGAAAATGGCTCTTCCCCATGGGACAGCATTGTATAACATGGAATTTATTCAGCAGTGCAGAGTGGGATCTGAAATGCTACCTGTTGGCATTAGCTGTTTCACTGCGAATCGGGGATTTGAGGGCTGGGGCTTGCTGATTTTTCCCTTGGCTGAGTGTGATTATCTCAATAGCTACACTTGAAAGCTGTTATTTAATTTCCATTGTGACACTGTAATAGTGCTCAAAGGATTACCAGTAAATGTATGTGAAGAGCTTGATCCCTGAGAGCTGTGAGGGATACAGACCGCATGCCTGGGCTGGGTTGTTGTGGTTTCTTATAGTAATTGAGTGGGGTTTTGGACTAAATGACCACTTGTGCCTCCAGCTTCTCACAGACCCGTGCAAACAGCCATGTCTGCATCAGGGAGGATCATGCACGTTGCACTGTGCTGTTTTTAGTAAGAGAGTGTTAAAAATATTCTAAATACAACTCTTTGTTAGTCCATTGCAAGATCATTTTAATTTAAACCCAACAAATATGTCAGCTGGGCTTCCATAATGATTATTAGTTTTTAATTATTTCTTCCATTTTCCTTGATTAAAAATGGAATTAATACTCTTCTAAATCTAGTTTTATTTACTGAGTTGACATGTAGAATTGCTCCTGGTTTCTTTCATGAAAGGCAGTGTAACCTTGAAAAAGCTGGATGGCTGTTGTGCCCGTGTTTCTTCACCTAAATGGACTGGGAAAATATTGGTAGAATTTTAACATTTTAAGGTTGGTCTAACCAACAGCATATTAGTGTTTTTAAGCTGCTGCTGAAGGATCAAGTTAGTTTGCATGACATCAATCACAGTTTCATGGTCAGTCTCGTCCACGATGTCAATGTCTGGTACCACATCAGCTAAATTAGAGTTTATAGTCAGCTGTCATGATAGTAAATGGGATTTATTTTGTTTCATTCTTCTCTGTATGCAAATTCCAACCCATTCTAGTGCACATGGCCTGTGTACTGTTGTGCATCATGTTTTGGTGAGTGCATCCCTAAAAATTGTTCCAGCAGAGGTGTGCGTGGTCCTTGTGAATTAGATCCTCTCTGTAGGAATTTACCGACCTGTTACACTTGGCACAGTGAAAGAATCAACAGAATTAACAGGATTTTGGGTTTCTTAAATTTAGATTGCTGTGAAGAACCGTGTTCACTGTTGCTCGAGTGTTGTTATTTAATGCTTGAGATAAATACAGGCTAAGTTGGAAAACATGTACAGTGGGACACATTATTTATCTGCTCACACCATGTGGCATTCTGAATATTCCCCTCAAGCTCCCTTAATGAATTAATTGGGAAAAATCACCTATGGCAGATAAAAGACTCTTCTGTTTCATATGGATGGATCATGTTTAAGTGGCATATGCTGAAGGAATATGTCCAGGTAGTGTTCTTGTGGGATTGCTAGTTCAGAATTCAGTTTAGTCTGAAGTTCCTGGCTGGCAGATTAGACTGGGAGCTGTCCTCCTGTCTCCATTAATCTTCATCTGAACCTTCCCTGGGAAAAAACACGAGCCCAGGGATGGCTCCGTTGCTGATAGGTGTGCTAACAACCCTTGCCCTGCGTTGATCCATGCTCCAAGCTGCTCACTTGAATTACGGGCTAATTCTGCTTGGAGCTCTGCATAATTTTTAAATCTTGGCTCTTTTAATAAAGTTGCTTGTCAGGGTGATGTCGGAAGTAATGACGGAACTTTAGTCACGTGAGTGCTCGGATGAAAATGTCCCTGGGGTCTGGTGGGAGCCAATTTCCATTCCAGCAGTGCTGAGCTCTGCTCAGGTCTCACATTATGGCATTTCAGTGTCTTCCTTGTGAGTTTTTCAGCAGATTTCTGTGGAGGAAAAGATGGATTCTGGAAATCTGGCATAAACAAATTACACTTGGCAAGCGGGATGCTGCCGAATTGTTCCCTGCCTGCTAAAACTTCCAGTAAAACGGGCTCTCTGATACAGGAATATCCCAGAATATAGGTTGGGTCAGGAGAAACTGGGAGCCAAAGCAGGGCTGAACCTTCTCCCTTTGAAGCACCATCCCACCTGTGTTTGCACTCTCTGAATTTTTCATGATGTATTGACAAAGACATGTCGGGGTGAGTTTCCTGAAAACAAAGGAGTGAATGAATGAAGTTCTTTTTTATTCCTGGTTATGGGTTTGTTTTTGTTTTTTTTTTTTTTTTCTTCCCCCCCCCCCCCAAGCCTGTTAGGTTGGGTTTTAAAGAACAACCCCCAAACCCCAGACAATACATTAAAACCAAAAGTGCTGGAGCAGGTGTTGCCCACTTGTTCAAACAAGTCCGGGACTCGTTTCCTTTTCAGAACACAGTTGGAAGTCGCCTTAAGGAGGAATATTGAAGTGGAACTATTGAGCATAAACTCACAAAGTGGGCCCTGTGCCCCAAAATTGTGTATTTACCCCTGTCTTTGTGTCTTGTGAGCAGGGACACACCCTCACACTAAACCTTCCCAGAGCTTTCTCAGTATTTTTGCTCCTTAGGAAGATTAACTGCAATCCTTTTCCTTTCTCCTCCCTGTGGCTGCCCCGTTCCTGGAAGTGTCCAAGGCCAGGTTGGACGGGGCTTGGAGCAACCTGGGTTAGTGGAAGGTGTCCCTGCCCAAGGCAGGGGGATGAGCTTTAAGATCCCTTCCAGCCCAGTTCCAGATTTCTATGATTCTGATAGTCCAGATCTCCTTATCTGCCTCACAGCTTGGTTTTTTTTCCTCAATGTTTTGTGCCTCAAATTAAGCACCAGCTTTTGTGAATGGCTCTGAGAGAGGGGATTGTTTCAGCCAGCAGAGCGTTGGCACAGCTTCCTGCCTGCCCACAGCTCAGCCCTTCCTGGGAAGGCTTTTCCCCACCTCCGTGCTGCAGTGTTGGGCACAGCCATCTAGGTGGGTTTTAGAGGCGTTTCAGTAGGTTCTAAAGATGGTCACAGTGGTGTGTCCTGTGTGTGCTTCCACCACCCTTTGGCCGGAGTTTGCTGTGTCTCCTGTGTAAACAAACACTTGTTCCTTTTAATTCTCCCTCCGTGTCCAGATTCCACTGGGGCATGTTTCCTAGCTGGAATGGGAGCCCTCAGCAAAGACCTGTTCTGCTGGTGAGGCCGGGGAATTGTTTCCCTTGGAAAGCTGGAGGTGCCCATTGTGTAAAATGTTTCGCAAGTCACATTGCGCTGGGAAAAGTACTTGGTGGGGCAGAGCCTGCAAGCTGGAGCAGAGAGGAGCCCTGCAAAAGTGATTATACATTCCTTTTCATGGGTTGCTTGGGCTTTTTTTTTTTTTTTTTTTTTGAGAGGCAGAGAATACGTTCAGGCATGTTAAAACCTGTGCTAGAAGTGATAATGGAGTGCCTCCCTCCTTTCCCACAGCTGGGCGTAGGTAGGACGTGCCAAAGCTCAGTGCCTGGCTCCTTGTGTTCACTGCCCTCTGCTTGGAGATGGAGAGGGGTGAGGTGGTCGAGGGGCCTCTTCTCCTCTACCTCTGGTCTCTACGTCCCTGTGCCCACCTCTCACCTGGGTGCATGTTGAGCCCTAAATGGCCAGGGTGGGGCTGCACTGGGTCCTTTCCCCTCTCCACCACCCCATCCTAGGGAACGAGGTCTGTGCCTAGAGCCACCTTCGTCCCCGTGTCCTGCTGTCCAGTGAGATCACTCAGGTTCCTCAGGGTAAAGCAGAGCCCATGGTGAATGGGGGTGGTAGAAATTGGCCTCAAACTGCGTTTCCAGCCATCACTGTCGTAGTTTGTTTCATTTCAAAGCTGTTGCAGACACAGCTGGTTTAAATTACTCCTCCCTCGTGACCTGCTGTGCTGGTAAGTGGTCAGGCTAAACAATATCCCAATATTAATTGGTGCAGTGGGATTTCGGGTGATGCTTGGAGGAGCGTCGCTCTTGTGTTTAGCTTGTTTTAGCTCTGCAAATGTTTTTATTGTCTTTAAAAGGGATTTGCTGCCTGTTTACATAATTATTAATCTAATAATTAAACCTGAATTGAACCCTGAAAGTTGGTGATTCTGTGTGAAACACTGAGAACAAAGGAAGCCTGTCAAGTTTTTGTATCTTTTATAAACGTGAGCCTCCGGAACAATCAAACCGACAGAAATCCCCCAAAAATGTCCCAATTAATGGACTTTCTGCTTGCTACACTATGTAAGGTTACAGAAATACTGGTAGCTAATTGCAGCCTTGCAGATGACACCAGGAGGGATGGTTTTTCTCTAGCCTGTGCCGCCTTCCTTTGGCGCTCTGAAGTTTGGAGAGAGGAACACTTTTTGCAGAGGAACGAGAGTGTTTGGTTGCTTTTTTTGGGTACTTTGCCTGGATGTAGCTGTTGAGTGTTTCAGATGTTTCAAAAAATTATAGGTAAGTTGTTAACAAGGGCGTTTTCAAAACTTACGAGTTTCCTTTGAAGGACGCTTTTTTGTTTCAAATGGGGAAAGGGAGACTTGCTGCCCTGGGATGGTGCTGGGAGATGGCAGCAGGGAACTGCCTTTGCTTCCTCCTCCTTCTCCTCACTGGAGCTGCCGGGTCTCCTGGGCCACATCAGGGAGAAGGGAAGGAGGAGGAGAAAGAGCCTTCCCTACAGCCAAACCCAGGCGGGACAGCCCTGAGAGAGGGGCTTGGGGAGCTGGTGCCTGAGGCTCAGCCTGGCTGGTGAGGGGGCTGTGGGCCAAAGAGAAGCTGCTGGAAATGCCTGCTGAGGAAATGGTTTGTAGAGAAGCCAGAGAAATAACATCTCTTTTTTTCTCTGAGATTTTTTTCCCTTCTATTCTCTGCTCCTTTTGACCTTTTCCTTTTTGGTGCGTGAAAGTTCCGTGCATGAGGCAAGGAAGGATTTCCTGCTGCGATTCAGGAATGCCGGGCTAAGCTTTTTGGGTTCCATCTGCGACTGTTCAAACCTCGTTGCTTCCTCCTGATCCAAAGCCCGTGGAATTAATTTTCCACTGATTTCATTGTGGCTTTTGGGCAAGGTGTTCAGGAGAGCTGTTATTTCTGCAGGCGGGACCGCTCATGTGGCGGCTTGTTCCGAGCGAGGCCGATATGCAAACGCTTGACAGGTTCCTTTTGAAGAAAAGGATGGTGTCAGCACTGTGCAGGGAGGGAGACACCTTTTCTTCCCCTCACAGACCTGAGGCTTCTGCCCACTCTTGGTGCAGCTTCACAGAGGGAAGCCGTCGGCTGTAAGATCACAGAAAGCAGGAGTGTTTGTGTTGCCTCAGTGCTTCTGCTGGAAGAGCTGATTTTAAACTTCATTTTCGTTGGTAATAAAAAAAAAGAAGTGTTACTGTAAGTCACGTCACAGTTTTGCTCCTGTAAACTATTGCTGTGGCCTCTGCAGGCACAGTCAGAGGTCATGTTCCATCAAACTGGTGGCTATAGCTGTGCTGGCAAATATTTGTGATGTAGATCTGGCCTTAATTTTGAGGCTGTTCTTAGATCCTGCACTGCACAGAGCTGTCCTTCCTCCTTCAATGGGGATAACTTCTTATGAATGATTCTGTAGGAGTTAGTTGAAAACTGTAAATTATAAAGTGCGAATTATTGGGATTTTTTACCTCCTCCTCCACTTTTAATGTAGATGTGTCAGCCCTTTCATGTAGGTATGTCAACCCTTTCATGAACGTAGGCACGTCAACTCTGAAAAATGGTGGGAAAAAAAACCCCAAGAAAACAAGTGAAGGAGGTATTTGCATTTGAAATATTTTGATTTCACTCATGGGTGACTCGAAGGGATGTGCAGCCCATCAGTTATGTGAGATAAGGTGATCTTTTTAAGATGGCAAGACTGTCTTTGATGGTAGAATATCCAGAGGTCTCCAGAGCACTTGTAGGACAGACTCTGTACTAGAGATCTGAAAACTTCAGTGGTAAAACCCTCTGAACTAGCACAAAGGTTATTTTGTTCTGAAAAGAGGTTCAAAGTGGTGCAGAGGGACAGAAGCACAGTCGTTGTTTAGCTCAGTTGTAAAGGTGTCCTTTGCTTCTCTCTTTAAAGGGCTTCCCTTGAAAATTGCAGCAGTGTCTTCCTTGTCTCTGAGGTACATCCACTTGCTACAGAAATGAAGTTACTGCTTCTGGCCTGGGTCTGTAGGATCAGTGTGGAGACGTGGCTGCTGCTGGAGTGAGTGGAAGGGCACAGGAGAGTCACCTCTCCTGGTGGCTTTGGCTCGGCAGGGAGGAAATGTGTCTCTCAAGGAGAGTGAAATTCAGGCTCCCTGACACTCTTTTTAACACCTGTTTGAGTAAAAATTGATTTTAACCAGTGACATAGTGGGGGCTGTGTGCACACAGACAAAAACAGTGCTGGAAGGTTACTGGGAAAATCTGGGCTTCCCTGCAGCTTGGGGGTCACTCAGTTTGTGGGACAGATGCCATTCAGGTGAATTCAGGAGCTGTTGTGAGCCCAAATGGGCTGAATAAATCACTTGGGCAAGGTAACTGTGGTCAGTGTGTCTGCAAATACACTGTGTGAGCATCTACTGCAAGGTTTGTTTTCATTTGGCCTGGGAATGATGCCACAGAAAATACCAGTGGCTTTCTCAGCTACTAAAAATCATCTACTACTCTTTAAATGTGAAGAGGAAACTGGTTATTTTCTTTCAGGGCTATTTTGGGCCATGTACCAAATGATGGAATGGCACTTACTGCTGCTGAAAATATCGAGTGCTGTGTAGATTTACCGTATCTTTGCTTGATGGTGTGGCTGATATTTCAGCAGCCCAGCATTTGGAGGAGGCAGAGCTGTTGTTTTATGAGAAGTTTGCATTTCGGATGCACACTTCAGAATGCCTAAAAAAAAAAAAAAAATCCACTTTCAATCAGACTTCAGCACCGTGTAATGTTTCGTTAATGTGACTATACCCGTCAGGAACTGCTGCAGGTAAGAAAATATGCTTGTAATATAAAATCCTTACAATATAAAATATTCTTATAACTATTAAAGCAGAATGTTTTATTGGTGACCTTCTTTTACCAAAAAAAAAGAGGCACTGAAGCAGAGCTTTTTTCCACCAACACTGTTTGTGCTTCAGCCAGGTAGCACCTGTAGCCCTCCCTCGGATAAATTGCTCTACTGGGTGACATTCCAGTAACTGGGTAATCAGTTTTCCTTTTCTGGTGAATGGTTTATTCACTGAGAAGTGGTTTGGGAGTTTGGGACAGCTGAGAAGCTCTCGAGCTGGTCATAAGCTGCAGAGGGCCCTAGTCAGGTGACACTGTTGTCAGAGGCAGATACATGGCGGGACCTGAGGTGCTGAGCAGTCGCTGCAGCTACAGATTTGACTTAAACTCACTCATGTTTTCACCTGAAAACTTGATTTTTCCTGCTGAAAACTTAATTTTCCAGGAAGACTAATAAAACAGAGAAACAGTGGCTTGCCCACCTGCACATGTACATGCACACATATGCTGCTTTCCATCCTGTACCCAAGAGGGATGTCACTCCTCCAAAGCTGGGCAGGTCCAGATCAAAGTCCTCTGTCTGGTGAGCCTAAAATCTCCATTTTCTGCCTCTCCTGTGGAGGGCACCTTTACTGGGGGCTATTTTTGAGCTACTGTGTTATCAGATGTCCCTAGAACAGTTGTCCTCAGTTTGTGTTGTAATTAGTTGCTTATGCTTTTCAAATATTGAGGCATTAAAAGAAAGTGAGAGCCTGGTGCTGGAAAATTCCCTCCTAGGATCTGGAACATCTCTCTTTGCTGCTTCTCTGGCAATACCTTTCGAGTCATTTTCAGAAGCACAATAAAACTGAAGCTGTTTTTGGCAGAACCTGCAGGATGTTGGGAATTCTCAGGTACAAGCCCCTCAGCTGGTCACCTGGCTGTGCACTAATCACAGGCAGCTTCTGTGTGCCAGCAACAATTCCCTGTTATCGAGCACAGATTGCAAAGCCAGAGGAGAACTTGAACCAACTGCTGCGCTGCCAGACTGGGGAGGATCAGTCCAGCAGCATCAGCTCGTGGCTTTTTTCGTAGTGCTCAGGAACAGCTTGAGTTTTGGAGAGATGAGCTCTCTCCCTGGCTGCAGCTGTGATCCATGGATGTCACCGAGCTGGTCAGCTCGTAGAATCCAGGGCAATGTTCACCTCCTGAACAAGCCAGCTGGATCCACTGGGCTTGACAAAGCTGCCTCTCTGCTTGTGTCCTATTTGACAACAGCTTTGCTGTTCCTGATTCCTCTTGGCCTGAGAATCTCTATTTTTCCTGAAGGTAGTCTGGCCTCTATTAGCCTTGGCCATGGATGATGAGGGTTGCACATACTATTTCAGATGAGGTCAATGTCTTCTGCAGCATCATTTGCTCCTGCTTCTGCTGGGCAAGTCTTGCTTGGTGCATATTTTGGTTACGTCTGCTTTTCTTGTGACTTCTATCACTGCTTGTGGTCCTCTGGGATCAATATGAGACAAAAGGTCTGTGCTGTGACTCTTTCCAGCTTTGCGTCATCAGCACAAGTCACTGGCACATTTCATTTTTACGTGTCGTCATTGAAAACATTAAAGACCTTGGTCCCTTGAGCCATGTAATTCTCCTTTCAGCACAACCCCTGTGCAAAGTTTCCCTATGCAGATCATAATTCCTGTGCCAGTTTTTTTGTCATCTTCAGCTCCACTAGTAGTTTTCTTGGGAAGTTGTATTCTGCCCTCTCCTCCCCTGCAAGCAGCCAGATGCCCATGTCACTGCTGGGATCACTTGTTCTCCAGTCCCAGGCAGGATCCTGATCCTCTGGTTTTAATATAAAAATTCCTGTCCCTGTCCCCGTGGTTGCTTGCACCGCTTCTCTCATAGCTTTGGGATGCAGAGGGAAAACTGCTGCTGAGTGGCACATTTCAAACTCCATGAATTTTGCTCCTGATGCCTCAGACGTGGTGATTCACATGCCTTGCTCCCCCCTGCCTTCACTGGAAAAGGCGGCAAAGCCTTCATTTTATTTGGAGGCCATGCTCAGAAGCTCACGGGTGTCAGCTTTTCATCACCACTGCCTCAGCCTGACTTGGTAATTCTGGCTTTTCCTCTCCAAACCATTTGCTGATCCATCCTTTTTCCATCCCCACAGTAGGGCTCTACTCCCTGCCCGCCTCTCCCAGGGGTGGGAGCTCATCCCTGAGGCCCCAAGGGCGTCTTCTCTTGGAATTCCCATCTCTTGTGGGTTTTGTCCTGAAGAAGCAACACCCAATAGGTGGCTGTGGTGTTGTGTGCTGTTCCTCAGGGGAAGAGCTCCAGGCAGGAGCCGTATCAGGAGCTGGGATGGACGAGTTGGGACTGAAACCGGTCGGCCTAGATCAGCTGAACCTTGGTGTGGGTACGTTGCGATCGGGTTCTGTCAGGACGTGCAGGATAAAATCTGAATGCTTAATTTAACATTGGCAGAGCCAAGCTGGTGCAGACGGGCCGAGCTCTGCATTAATGAAAACACGAAGGTTTCCTTCTTTCCTGCACGCTGGGGAAACAGGGTCACGTGCTGGTAACGCCGGGCTGAGCAACCGGCTCCGCTGTGGCTCGTATTGTCCCACCAGGGGAAAACAGCACCACTTGGGCTCATCTGTGTCCTCCCAGGCTCTGGATAAACAGGAGTTGAGATTCCCAGTGTTGGGTTTTGTGAAGCTTGGCTGCCCCTTGGCCTCAGGCTCCGTTTTGTTTCTCCCACCCTCCCTGGCGGGCGCTCAGTGCAGCTGGGGCTGGTAGTCCCGTGGCTAGTCCTGGTTTTAGGCCTGGGTGAACAGCTGTCTCAAGCATCTTCCCTTGTCCATGTGCCCCCAGACCGACCCCTCCGTGGTGTCCCTGACACATCAGGCAGTAAACTCGTACTTTTGGGAAGTGCTGGATGTTCAGTGCGTGCTTTCTGCTGGCTAAACATGGCTTTCCTCCTTGGAGTCACCCAGTGCCCGCTCAGTCTGGGGATATGGCCATCCTGGGCCTTTCTGCAGATGATGAGAGCTCTATATTCGTACTTGGCAGAGAGGGCAGGGAGCTCTGGGGAGTCTCCCTGGCTTGTCCAGGCTGCCAGGCAGGAATCCAGCCCTGCCCTGCAGTGCTGCAGCTGCCGGTCTCTCTGTCCTGGCCCAGCACAGCCTGGCAAGCAATTCAGTGAAGGCTGAGTCTGGGAGGTACTGACTTAAAAGCAGGAGCTCACAGAGAGAGATACTGTGCCAAAACTTCTGCAAGGTATGCTGTAATCTTAAAAGGACATCCTTTGCTTCAATACTTTTCCTTATTATGCCTCCCTTGTGGCCCCAGCATGGAAGTTGTTACTTTGAGGTCCTTCCTACTAATTCTATGGCAATAATTGAGGTGTTTTGTACCATTTTGGTACTCAGTGAGGTTCCTCATTCTCCTTCAGAGAGAGCGTGACCAAAATGTAAAAGCTGCTGTGGTTGTGTATTTGCCCGAGCTTTATCTGACACCACCTTTTCCGGAGACCCGTGGAATCCCTCCCCAGCACTTAAGGCAGGGGATCTAAAATTAGATACTTCATATCTCAGGCACCATCTTAATGATCTGTGTGAGGTCTTTGGCATTGCTTGAAAATCAGATTACTTACCTCAGTCCTTTAAATGAGGATATACACCAAACATTTCCTCTCCAATTCCCCCTACCCCAATTATTGTCCTCGGGTTTTTTTTCCACAACATTTTAATCCTTCCCATCCTGTCTCAGCAGCTCCTGGGTCAGTCAGGCCAGGGGCTGCAGCTTTAATTGCTGCAGTCTGTGGTGCTGGGTGGTTCTTCTGTGCGTGCAGGGTCTGCCATGTCCTGCTCTGCTTCTGCCTCCTTGGCTGTGCAATGAGTGCTCTCAGGGACCCAGCTGGAGCTCTGTCTCCCGGTCTGAACATTTTCTTGTTTCTCTTAAGTAGAGTTCCTGAGTTCCTTTTGGTGCATTTGGCAAGTCCTGTCCTTGCTGTGTCTCAGCAGTTTTTCAGCTCCTTTTGGCACAACCGGAAAGTCCTTTTGAAGCAAAGTGTAATAACAATAACATAGAAGCTAAAAGTAAATAAACAAACCACACCTTTTTTTTATTTCAGCTGCATTTTGGGAATTATTTTTATTTTTTAAGGCAACATATAAATGCATCTTTGTGTCTTTGTAGCCACCTCTCTCCTTCTTGTCCTCCATGGAGGCCAAATGGGCTCCTTCTTCCCTGCAGCTCCCTTGTGGCTGGGCTTTGTCTGCCCCACAGGCTTCAGGGAGTTGTCCTCGTGGCTTCCCAGAGATTTGCTTATGTCTGATGATCTGAAATTAGAATCCTTCCCCTTCTCTGCCCTTTGCTGTAAACGTGTAAGACCTTGCAGATTTCCCTTAGGGAAGAAAGGGGGATTTTCCCGCCGTTAAAAATGAAAGGGAAGGGAAGGAGAAAGAGTTAAAACATGCTCACATACTTGTAAAAACGATTAAAAAACAAACAATCCCACAACAGTGCCAATTATTCACATCTCCTCGTATAAATATAGAAACCCTGGAGAGAGGGCTTTCCCTTGGGCTACCTGCTCTACTCTTCCATTAATTTATTACCAAGGCCCCACAGTGCTCTGTCAGTGCCGTGCTCCTGGTTTTGTTTCCTTTTGCTGGGATTTGGGGATGGTTGAGGGTTGATTTTCACCTACACGGAGATTTTAGGTCTCTTGACAAGCCGCCTTCCCTCCCTCTCATTTTGCCTTTTCTTCCCTCCCTTAGGAATTCTCACTGGGGTGGTGCTCCAGCTGGAGGAGAGCAGGACTTCCCACATCTTCCCTTTAGGAGTTCTTCACAAAGGGAATGTGGGTTTATTTTTCTTTCCCCTCCTCTTCATCTGGAGCAGTCACCAGCATTGTTCTCCCAGCCGTGACAGACACAGAGGTTGCGTGTTAGCTAGACGCTTGCAAAGAGGTTTTGCAATTCCAGCTCTGCTGGCCAGTTCTTGGGGGTGTGCAGATGGTCCCCTCAGCCTTGTGTGGATGGTCACTGTCATCAGACTGGTTTCAGGAGCAGCCATTCTCCTCAACAGATAGTATAAGCCGTGGTTTGTTTAAAACAGATTTTTCTCACAAAGGAAAATGACATTTTATGTGGCATAGAAAGAAAACACAGAGTGGAGCATGTTTGTAATTTTATTTTCACTGATTTCAAAGTCAACTAGCTTCTGCAATCCACTAAAGTTGGTCTTGGAGCTCAGTGTCATATGTAGGTTCAGTGGTCCCAAGGCTGCCTAGAGCTCAAGGAGTGTTTGTACAACACCCTCAGGGACAGGGTGGGATTGCTGGGGAGTCTGTTCAGGGCCGGGAGTTGGCCTGGATGGTCCTTGTGGGTCCCTTGCAGCTCAGGATATTCCATGATCCCTTTCTGATGGGTTTTATGTGTGGAGGGCAGCCCAGGGGTATGGGATGGGGAGAGCCAGGGCTGTCAGGCCACCAGAACCCTGGAGCACTCAAGAGCGTTTACCTTTGTCTCAGGGGAGGTGATTGGACAGATTGATTTCAGCAGCCATTCATATTAACTAGAGGTAATAAAGGCCAACAAAATGTGGCCTCCAGTTACAAATAAGGGGCCTGATTCTCCCTTTCAGGAGATGGGATTGAACGCTGGAGTTACAATGGTGTGAGACTGGGAGTGTGGATGGGGAATACAGCCCAGAGCCACTGCTGAATATTGAGCAGTTTCTGTATACAGTGACTGCTGCTTTCTGTCTCTGTATATGCAGCCTGATGGGTTATGGTGGAGTTACTGCAGGATGAAAATTTGCTTAATGGCCAGCGGATCTCACATCTGCAGTTGCGTTTGGAATCTGACAAAAACGATGCATCACAAAATGAAAAAGTAAAACTAGAAAGTGAGCTGTCATCCTTCTCACCGACTTTTCCCGTTCACTGGGCAAGAGGATATACCTGCACACTGAATTTTTCTTGCTGGAAAGGAAAGGCTCTGCTTTGAAAAGGAGCCTTTTAGAAAACTACAGCTTCCATATTTTTCATCTTACTGATGTTCTTGCTGAATGTCCACGAGCAAAAAGAAAACAGGGGTGCTGGATTTTTTCCTGCCCTCTTGGCATTGCAAACTGCCCCCAGCATGTGACAGTCACGGCTCTCTTTGCTGTCCCCAGAATCACAGGTAGCAGATGCGAATAACAAGGTGCTCCTTTAATATATTCTGCTTCCTTGCTGTGCATTTAATCCATCCCTGGTGGTTTGCTCCATGCTCCCTGGGCTGGGATTGGCTTCAGTTGCTGGGCGATGAGCCCTGTGGGAACTCCTTGGCCTGGTTTTCCAAGGCGCTGTTTTGTGGCTGTGGAATAAATACAGCTGTGCTGCTTCCAGACCTTCAGAGAACGCGGAGTTTGCGCTGCCATGTGTAATGTTGGCAGACACACACCGTGGATGTACATGTGCATGTGTTTAAGATGGAATATTTTGTCTTGAGCATGAAAGTTTGTAAATCTTTATTTGATTGTTTGTTTTTTTATGAGAGGAGTTGTTCCATGTGTGAGTGTTTACAACTGTCCATCTCCCCTGAGAACAGTTCCTGGTGAGTTACTGCTCAGCCTCTCCCTCGGCCAGGCTCCACTGGCAGAGTAGAAGTGTCCAGGGCTCTGTGCTGGGAAGGAAGCCATGGGGCTGTGTTTGCTTCAGCCCTCCCTCCTGGTGGAGGAGCACAGCCAGCCCTGTTTGCCAAGACCTTGTTGGAGGGAAGGCCGTTGGAGTGAACTGGGAAGCAACAGAACAAGGACCTAGCCAGTGCATGTCAAAGAGAAAAATGAAAAACTGATGTTCTTCTTGAAAAGCATGATTTGGTTTCATTCAGGAAAGACTGTCTGACTTGTAAAAGTTGATAGGAGCAAAACTTCTCAGGAAAGGGTCCTCTTTCTCTTCTGGAGGAGCTATGTGTGCATGGTACTCATCTGCTCATGGCAGAGGATGTTGCCAGCCCTTCAGGTGTATCTGGAGGGGAGCGAGGATTTGGATAATGCAGCATCCAGCTGTAAACATCCACCTTCTAACAAAAGACTGCAAGCAGAGAAGGATTTTTGCTGAAGGAGCACAGGTGGTGTGGGAAGGGAAGCGACCAGAGTTTGCATCACCCTGGAGCAGGTTTTACTGAGTTAAAAACTCCTCAAAAGGTGCTTCAGGATGGGAAATCTGACAAAATCTGTCTTGTTCTTCTTTTGGTCAAGTTTTCTGGGGCAGTAGCAGGTGGATCTGAACAAAGGTGCTCGCAATTCCTTTTCCTGTGGAGGTGAGGAGGGCTCGTGGCAGGGCTGCTCTCCGTGTGGTGGATGCAGGTGGGGAGCCTCTTGCCTGTAGGACCTTGTTTGTCAGCAAGATTCCCCTCCTGCAAATTATTGGCAGCTGGCATGGTAATGAGTCCATTTCAATATAAATGAGCTTCATTTTATTAATTTCTGCCAGCTCCTGAGCAATTCATGAACTGCTTTACAGATTTCAACCAACAGCTTGGGGGAAGAGGGGGAGGTGGGGAGCAAAGAGGGGAACGTGAAGGAGGAGAAAGAAAATGAGAATATTTTTAATTTGAAAAGGTGTCAGTGACTGTCATCTCTTCTGAGAACCCAGACAAGAGCCAGGATCCCACTTTCCCCACCAAGCAGCATCAGTAATCTCTCCCAAGGTTTTTGTTCCTTGGGACTTCAGGAGAAGTTTATTACTCTCACCATTCTGTGTACAGTGTTGAGTTGGTGTTTGGCTGCCGGTGCTTGGCTGGGACAAGGGGGAGTTGATGGGAGATGGATTGGGAAGCACAACCAGCCCTCTGGTGAGTTTGTATCTCCAGGCCTGGACCTTGAGCTGGCGCACCTGCAAGGGAGCTCAGCAGTGGTATGAGGCCAAGAAAGGGCTGGGATTTGGTACCCACAGGAGTGCACACATGTGTCTAACTTAAGACAAGTCATAAGGACAGTCCTTAGGTCTAAATAAGCACAGACTGGTCTCTCCTATCCGCGTCTTAAGAGAGTGCAATTAACCCAACAATCCTTTCACCGCACACAAAAACACATGTAAATGCTCTGCCCTGATTGTCTGATTCGCCCTTGAAAAATGTTAATGAAATCCCTGCTTGGAAAACCGCCCTTTCTGTAAATTAGACAGTCTGCACAGAGAAATCTCCTCCGAGGCCTCCCAGTTCCTCTGCGGTCCGTTGGGCTCCCTTTTGCTGTCAGTTCAGTCCTGGTTTATTGGAAGGTGCCTCTCCAGGTGCATTTTGGGACCTGAGGTTTTCTAGCCCTGCCTGAGACAGACCATCCCCAGCAAGGGCACGTTGGTGTCTGTGGGGATTTGACTGTGGGAAGAGAAGCCCTCCACGTCCTGTTGTTGGGGCTGATGGTGCCTGGCTGGGTTTTTCATTTGTTCTGCCACCATCAGATTTCATCACTGGAATTTGAGCACAGCATTCTCGTACTGTACTGCCCAGTGTTTCTTAGGTAAATGATGGTGACAGGCCCTGGCAGAAGATCTTCCTATGCAGCCCTCCATGCTGACCCTTTGTCTGATTTGTTTTTCTCCCCTCTTTCTCCCCAGGTTTTTGGCATGTAGTCATAGCCTCTGACGAGGGAGTAATGGAGTCGCTGAGTGGCAGGTGCTGACAGCTTCTGCAGTCCCAGTAACTGCTCATTTTGGTGTCATTTGCAATTCTGTACCTCTAAATGCCACAGCTCTCTGGGGGAAGGTTGCGCTGGATACCGGTACTGCCTCGGAAGGTACATGTGTGTCCCTGTGTTTTTCTTTAGGAGTTTGCTGTGCTGTGTAATGTTCATGGGATTGCAAAACGTGGTTGTAGTGGCTATCAAGCAGCTCCTGGTGACATCCCTTCCTCCTTCTCTCCTTCTCTTACTCGATTTGCCTGCAGGGCCTTTTTGGAGTCCATTGCTTTCACATATGCGAGAGCGGCTTACAAAGAAGTGGCTGGTTAAAAGGTTCTGATGTGAAAACAATGGAATATGGCACTGGAGTTTCCGAGAAACTCAAAGGCTTTCTGTGGAATTCCAGCCCCGCTCTTGCCCTCTCGAAAAAGCACATTTTAATTACAATAAAATGTGTGTGTTCACACTTGGTTATTAGTGTTGTACATTTTTCTATGTGGTTCTGGTGAGTTCAGTGAAAAAATCTTTGTTGTTGGCTGGCAGATTTTAGAAAAGTTTATTTCTGTAGGCTCCTTGCCCGCTGTGGATTTGATTATTGTTCTGGTTCTCACAGCCTTCGAGCTCTGCTCCAGGAGAAAAATACAGATTTGTCACCAGGGCCTCCCACTAGAATCTAATTTTGAATTTGCAATCTGTTGTCTTGTGAGGTGCTTCAAATTTGGTTGGAAATTTAATATATTTCAGATATATTCTTCTGGAATCTGTTGGTCCAGCCTTTTGCAAGCGTAATAGTTAGTAACTTGGGTTTAATTGAAATAAGTGTTCTGGCTTTCTAATTATTTTGAGAAATATTTAATATTGGAGGGAAGGGAAAATGACTGTTTTTAAAGAAAATTGCATTCTTTGAGGGGGCCATCATCAGTGGTCATTTGGAATGTGATAGTCTTCGTGTGTAACTGTGTAAGACTCATCCAGCAAAACCTCAGCAGTTCAGCCAGAGGTCAGTGTGCTTTCCTAGGGTACCTGGTGTAGGGAGCATAGCTTTTTTCCAAAGCCTTCCTGCAGAATTTGTGTTCTCCCTGCTGACAGCCTAATGTTGGTATCAATATGAAGTTTGGATTTTCAAAAAATGCATCTCAAACCCCTGTACCCCCTTGATGTGCAAACTGGCTGCAAGGTGACTGTCCCAGCCCCTTGAAGATTTCCACAAATGTGACATTTCCCCTGTTCTGGAGCAGGAAGGAGCAGATTTTCTGGGAGAGAGAGCCCTTTTCCAGAGCAGCCGTAGCTGGATGGTCAGGCCACCCCTTTGAGGATGTGGAGGAACAAGTTGCCACCCCTCATTTGTGTGACTTGGGCTGCAGATACAAATCTGAATCTCCTTCAGTGAGCAACTGAGTCACTGGACTGGTGCCTCTTCCAGGAGACGTGTCTGCCGCTCTGCTCTGGTTTTCAAATCCTTCCCTCTCGGAGCCTTTTCCCACAAAAAGTTTGGGTTTTGATGAATCAACATTTTCTGCTAAAAAGTGTCCAAGCAGTCCTGCTCTCAGCCGTGGCCTGTGTGATCCCTGGGAGCCTCAGAGTAATTCACAGCAGATTTCTGACGTGTCCCAACCCTCAGCTGAGAGCGACAGGCCTGTTTTAAAGCATCAGGATGTGTCACACTTGATTTGTGTTGTATCCCGGTATGGTACCTTTGATAGGTCTGTAGTGGTCATCTCTGGGTTTGGTGGGTGAGGTAACAAGGGGAGCCTTTGTCCTCCCAGCACTTGCGTGCAGCTCCCATTAACATTACTCATTTTCTTAATTTGATACAGATTTTTTTCACTGAGTGTGCTAAAGGCAGTTAAGCCACAGACAGGCAGCATCTGGCAGTCGTAGCTGGAGCATTTTAAAATGCTTTTGCCTCAGGGTGTCTGCTGTGGCCCGTGGGAGGGGGATGCTGGGGCTCCCCTCCGCTGCCCAGCTCCTGCCAGCTGAGGACTCTGGCATCTGCTCCAATGCCAATTCATGTTTCGCTGCTGGTTTTCCACATCTGCCTGGGCTCACCTAAGAGCTCACTGCTGTCAGAAGATGCAGAGGTGCCACTCACTGTCCCCTCTTCCCTGGCCCCTCTGACTGTGCTGCCCCTTCCTCTCCCCGCTGTGTCCCCAGATGGGCACCCTTGTGCTGCCCCCGGCACGTGCCAGGTCAGCTTATTAGCTCAGCAAAAACTGACTAACAAACTCTTCTTTCTTTTGTTTTAACCTTGGATTTATTTTCTGCCGTTTTAATGGACTCTGCTGCATGAGCACTTGAATTGGTTCGGGCTAACTGGTGGAAGCGCTCAGCCAAGAATGTGGAGGGGAGGCAGAAACGGGGGGTGAGAAAGTAGGATGGGGGCCCCTTTCAGAGGACCCCACAAACGGTCACTCTCAGCTTGATCTGGTGGGGTTGACTGTCCCTACCCAAGGTGTGTCCTGCATCGCCCGGGGGAGATGGGCTCTGCCAGGGGACGGTGGCAAACCTCGGGGATGGCGCTGTCGTGTATTGCTGCAGCTGGATCTGCGCACCACGTCTGCCCGCGGCCCTGTGGCACCCACCCACCGCCCAGCATTCCTACAAACTTGCAGTGTAATGCCAGGGAAGTCAGTGGGATTAGGGCAGGAGCGAGGTCTGGGTTTATCTCAGGGTAGATCCACCCAAAGTGCCAATCCCCGGAATTAAAAAGGGACAGCTCTTTTCTTTTAAGTCTGACACTTCTCGCAGTTAACTTAGCGGGTACTTCTCATTGTGTGAAAACGCTCCCTGAACATTCCTGTTGCTGTCTGCAGTAGTTCCTGAGCTACTGTTCCTTTCTTTGCTGGTCATTTGTGGTTCTGTTGCGTTTTGGCTGGGTGAGGTCCTGCCCGGTGTGGATGGAGACTGTGTCAGGGTGGTGGCACAGGGCGGCTTTCCGGAGCCACTTCCGTCAGCCTGGGGATGCTCCTGCCCTTCGGCAGCTCTGGTTTGGAAGGTAAAGAGTCACTCTTCAATCACTCCGGATTTCAAGAGGACTTTAAAAGTTGATTTTTCTCCTTAGGTAGAGAAGTGATGGTGCGGCTGGGGAGAGGGCATAAATGGCTGCAGGCTCTGCCGGGCTGTGCAGCCGGTGGAAATCCTGCCGACTGGAAGTGTGGTTAGCAGGGAGCTCATAACCAAGGCAGCTAAAAGCATTGCCCCAAGGGTTCCTTTTGCAACATGGGGAGTGTTGAGGCCTGGTTTTAGATATCTGTGGAAGAAAAAAATACAGGTTGTGTGCTTTCAAGTGTTCTGGAAGCAAAAGCTGGCTGAGTTTGTGTTTTAGTCTGTCCTGTATCGAAGGGCTGTAGCTTTTAAGGGGTAAACCATGTTTAGGGACCAATAATGCTGTCTTTTCTTTTAGATTTAAACTTTCCCTCTCTTCGGTGCATGTATTTTTCTAAACAAGGCGTGATAACCAAGTCGTGGCAGCCAAAGGGAGTTCTGCCATTCATTTTGGCAGACGTGGGGGATTTCCTGGTGTAGTTCACTTCAAATGAGATTTTTTTTTAATTGTAGATACAGAAATGTCCAGATGTTTATGGAAGTATCTGTTGCTCCAGCACTGAACAGACTTTTAGCCTCAGCCATGACCCATTTCCCTGGTTAGAGGAGCAGAAGCAGAGTCCTCTGGCTGTGGTCAGAAGTGTCACTGCAGAGTTCAGTCCTGCTGTACACCTCCAGGGCAGAAGTGCCATCCCTGTGTTTAATGCCATTGATTCCTCACTTCCCGTGGAATTTATATAGGGCTAATTCAGTGCTGTACAGCAGCAATGGTGTGTATTTAGATATTTAGAGGGAAAATGCATGGTCACATTCTTTTTGCCAGCATCTGGCTCAGAACCCATCAGGGCATCCTGGCAAAGGAGGGAAAAATGCCCCAAGAAATTAAAAACTCCATTGTTTTACTCTCGGGGCAGCTTTTTTCTCTTCCAGCAAGACTAATGGAAATACCTCAAAACAAAGATGTTCTGCTTTGGAATTTCTGTTCAAGATTGATGGACTATTTATCTCTATATAATTGTCTTGTGTGTAATTTGGGATCTCCTGTTTAATTTTGAATGGCTGTGAACTTTAACATTTACTTATTCTTCTTCTTGCCCTTTGGCCAGAAGGACCCAATACTACTGATAAAATATTTCTGACATTTGTTGAGTGAGATCACAGACCTCAAAGTGTTTTCCAAAGGTTGAACCAGATCATCACTCCCACCTTCTGGATGGGAAACCTGTTTCACGGCGGGATGTGCGCGGGTGAATAATGCAGGAGGATTGGGATGGGGACAGGAACCCAGTCCCTGCATTCCAGCTCAGATCAAAGCACTTGGATCTAGCTATCTGCTTCAGAGGGAGTGGGAAGGAAAGGTTATTTTTGTATAGTCTGAGTCACTCATGCTGATTTATTTTTCATAATATGGCTTTCTTGTGTGGGGCTTTCTGTACCTGCTTAATGTTGCAATGTTTTTTTGTTCCAGAAATCAAACCTGTCATTAGCTCGCTGCCAAATGGTAGGATTTGTACTTTGTTCTTTGCTGCTTTAGCTTGCAGTTCCTAGCCAAAAAAAAAAGTGAAATCTCAGGTAAGGGTGTACATCCCTTTACTTCTTGGCATCTTGCTACATGCAGATAAGCAAGAGCTGTTGATTTTTTTGAGTTTGTTGGCTGGAATGACAAAGCTGATGCTGAGAGTCAAGTGAATGTATGCAGAGCTGAGATTGCACTTTGGTGCTAAGCTGGTTCCAGTTCACACCAGGCTTCAAGGCTCAATTCTTCCCTCTAGAATTCTACACCCTTCATTTTTATTTTTTTTTTCATTTACACCAGCAGGGCTGTTTCCTACGTTCTCATTTAATGGAGTTGTATTTCTAAGTTTGCTGGTGCACCTGCTTAATTAATTCTGTGGGGTTAGCTGCTGTAGTTACAGCAAGTCCTGTGAGACCCGGTGGAATCCGTGGTACAGGGTTTGGGACAGGTTCAGTAATTAAAACAAACCAGGCTAGTTTTGGTGTGGTGAGTGTTTCTGTGTGTCTCCTTCCTGCAGCCCGTAACGGTGCCGCTCTCTCCCCTGGCAGACTGTGACGCCATGGGGAACGCGGAGAGCCAGAGCGTGGAGCACGCCTTCTACGGGGACAAGCACACCAGCCTGGGCCGCAAGCACACCTCCCGCTCCCTGCGCCTCTCCAACAAAGCCTCCCGCCGCTCCCGCCACGCCTCCTCCGGCAAAATCATCCACCGCAACTCTGAGGTGAGCACCCGCTCCAGCAGCACGCCCAGCATCCCCCAGTCCCTGGCGGAGAACGGCCTGGAGCCCTTCGCCCCGGAGGCCCGCCTGGAGGACTTCGGGAGCCCCATGTGGGTGGACCGCGTGGACATGGGCCTGCGGCCCGTGTCCTACCACACCGACTCATCCGTGACACCCAGCGTGGATAGCAGCACCGTCCTCACGGCCGCCTCCGTGCAGAGCATGCCCGACTCGGAGGAGAGCAGGCTCTACGGGGACGAGCCGCCCTTCCTGGCGGAGGGCGACGGCAGGGGACACCGGTACGCGGCCAACGGGACTGGCTTCACGGACGCAGCCAGCTTCAAGAAGAAGCGCTCCAAGTCTGCCGACATCTGGCGCGAGGACAGCCTGGAGTTCTCGCTCTCTGACCTCAGCCAGGAGCACTTGACGAGCAACGAGGAGATCCTGGGCTTGGCTGAGGAGAAGGATGCTGAGGCCGTGCCGGGCACGGAGGCCGGGGGCAGCCCCCAGGCCCTGGTTACCTGCCAACGTGCCAACTCCATGAGTGACTTGTATTCCCCCAAAACCCCAGGCGCTGCCATGAACGGGGGCCCACGGAACACCTTCGGAGGGTACTGCCGGAACCTGGTGTCCGACATCCCAGATATCGGGAGCCATAAGATGGCCTCGGTCACCACCGAGGATGCGCCTTCTTCCTACAGCAACTACAACACGCTGCCCTGCAGGAAGTCACACTGCCTCTCCGAGGGGGCCACCAACCCCCAGATCAGCCACAGCAGCAGCATGCAGGGCAGGAGGGCCAAAACCACTCAGGTAAGGCACTTCTCTTCTGTGATGTGGCATTTGCTGAGCTGGATCTGTAGATAAAAGGTGTTCCAGGTTCTCCCAGGCTCTTGCTTTCCTTCAACATCGCCTTTCCAAGAAGAGGGATGTTTCCAGGAGGGAGCTGAACTAGCCGATCTCCAGAGCTGTCTTGAGCCCGTCACTGCTTCCTTCCTCATTTGCAGCTCTCTTTGGGCCTTTTCCACTCTCTGCTGCCTCTGGAAAATATAAATCTGCATTTACCAGCTAAAGAATTTCCTGCATGCTTTGCAGTGCTGACAGTGCCTTTTTTCCCAGGGTAGCTGCCAAAATGCATCACTCCACTGCGGAGCTTGTGCGTGTTGTGTCCCCCTGTCTGCCCTCCTTGCCCTGTCACCCTCCCCTGCCTGCACCCTGTGAGCACTCCTGGCTGGAGGCAAAGAAACCCGTGAGTGTTTCCCCTCCCCTCTGTAGTAAACTCTGGCAGGGCTGAAATGTCACTCTTCCAAATTAGCTGACATTCACATCTGAAACACCGGAACAGTGCTGTCCCCACACGGGGGCTGCTGTAAACTGAGAAATGGTGGTGGGGGGAGATGAAGGAAGAACATGCAGCTTCTCCGAGCCAGGGAGGACGTTGTGCCCTCATCCTTCCAAGCACAGAGCCAAGAGGAGCTTTACTGTCGGATGCCCAAACACCACTCCTGTGATTTGGGATTTTTACTGTTAGTTGCCTGGCTTTTCTTGGCCTGGTGGAGTTACACAGCACCACAAGTAGTGGTTCTGATGACAGGTCATTGGCAGGGAGGGGGGAGAAAGAAGGTACCAGGAAAGAGGAAGCTGTGCCCCCACCTTGGCTGGCATTGCCTCATGGGAGCTGCTGGGATAGGGTTGCTGAGTGACTTCCTGGCTGTGCTTAATCTGTGGAGAGTCTCTGCTTCCAAATACAAAAGTGACGTGCTGGGACAGATGCTGCAACAGCAGCTTTGTGCTTCAAAAGCAGCTCTTGGTTTTTGGAGGTAAAACTCCTTGGTGAGCCAGCAGGATAAAAACCAAGAGAACAACAAGCAAAAAAAAAAAAAAAGAAAAAAAGAAAAAAAGATGTTATTTGGCAGCCTTGGAGGTAACAGCTTTTGTGGAGATTGTTAGGTGCAACTGCTGCCTCCAGCCTGCTTTCAAGAAAGGGAGAACAGTGTTGGTGGTAAACAGCAAAGCATTTGTTTTTCATCTTCTTGATGGCTGTCCTGGCATTCAGAAGATTCCTCTGAGGCAGGTAGTGAAAGTCATGCATTTAAGTAGTATTTTGTGAGGCCTCAGCCATGCCCAGGGAAATAATTTTGCGGGGCTGGTTTCACCAGATGTATCTCTCCTGAGACTGGAGATGGTGGCTATGAGGAGTCTCAGCAGTGATTATTACCACGGATAAATCCAACAAAATTAAAGCTTTGGAAAGGTCAAAATTCCTCCTCCCAAGTCTTTAATCCCAGCAGCATCCAGTAAGTATAAGATTCTTGTCAGCAGTGAAGTCATGTTAGCCCGAGCCTCCCATTAGCAAGCTTAGGGAAATGACTGTCATTATGTGTTTGATAGAGCGAAAAGGAAGTCCAAATTTGCACGCAAAGTGAAAGGAGTAGTTCCTTGGTGAACCTGATGAGGTGGCCGTGGAGGGAAGTGACCGGTCTGTGTCTGTGCCAGGTCCCCAGTCCAACAGTGTCTCAGCACTTTCCTCCTCTTTACTCATCATCCCCGTGTGCAGTACAGAGCGATGGTGCTGGGAGCTGAGGTGCAGAGCTGAAGGCCTTGCTGCTTTGCTGTTAATGTGCTCCTTGGCACTGTGTTGGCACATTTCGGGGAATTTTATTTCTCTCTGCCCTCCCAGGCCTTCAACACTTTCTACACGAGCTTCACACTCTGGGTGACCACGCTGATCAGTGCCCCAGAGCCTGCCGTGTGTGTCGTCAGGCTGTATGAATGTTCCTGCTACAAAATCGACTCAGTGGGCTGAGGCAAAAACTTTGTGTTTTTACCAGCCTTTTGAACTGCCTGCCCCATCCCAGTGCCACACAATAGGAGTTACATCTTAGGGCCACAGGGGCACCACACAAAAGTGACCCAGAGCCAAGTGTAATGTGGTGCTGGACACAGTTTTCCCTGTTGGCCTCTCTGGGCCAGTGACCTGTCACTTGTCTGGTGTTACACTGCAGAGGTAGCTCCCTTGTTCAGAGTCACCTCATGGAGCCTCAAAGCCAGGGGTGAGGTTTCTGCCCAGATTCCTGTTGCCAGTCCTCACAAGAATTTGGGGTTATGTTAGCCAGTGGAGTGGTTTTTTTCCAGTTTTTGGTCAGCTGTAGCTTGGATATTTGCCTAGTTTTTTAGTCTCAGCTGCCCTGGAAGGTCCTGATGGTCACTTGTAGGTGTCTTTTGACTAGTCTAGTTCTGTGCATCATCATGGTTTCAATGTGTTAAATTCAGTAGAAGTTGTGACTAGCTGTATTTTTTGTGCTGGGCTGACCACTGGAAAAATTACCCCTGGAACGTGTCACAGAAACAAGGTACCAGAATCGTGGCTGTGCGTGTTTTTGTTCTAATGCCTTATCCATGGGTTCTTTGCAAGTACATGGTTTACATAAAAAGGGGAAAAAAACCACCCCAAAAAACACAGTAGAAAATCTCTCCCTTCCAAATTTAAACTTTTAAATTGAATGGTGGGAGTCACTCTCCGCTAATTGAGGGGCGCTTTATGGAGAGATAATTATATTTGATGTGCACAAGCCATTAGTGCTCACAGGGTGGCTCTGGGGCACCCACGCAGCAGCTCTGCTTTTCCTAACATTTTAGCATTAAGGATTTGGATCTGCTGAGAGAGACTTCCCGGAGAGCTCTGCTGGGATCCTGTTGGGCTTTTGGAGCTGATGTGGTGTAGGTGGAAAGGGCTTAATTGGCTGACGTTTTCACCCATTTTTGCTTGAAGGGAGACGTTGTATACAGCTTGTTCCATCTGTGGGCTGTGAGATCCCCAGGATCCCACAGCCTGTTTGTTGGGATCCAGATTTTGTGAAATGGCTCTGTTGTGTCCTGCTTGTAGCTAAACATCTGCCGGCAGGAGACTCCTTCCTCCTCCTCCTGCTCCTCCTCCTCCTCCTGCTGGTAGATGTTCAGGGACAAATGTAACCCACTGTTTCCCTGCTGTTACGAGCCTTAATTGAAGTTTCAAGCAGGGAATTTGCCTGGAGAAACTGTGGCTGCCCCATCCCTGGAAGCATTCCAGGCTTGGTTGGATGGGGTTTGGAGCAACCTAGTCTAGTGGAAAGTGTCCCTGTCCATGGCAGGGGGTGGACCTGGATGGCCTTTAAGGTGTCTTCCAACCCAAACCCTTCTATGATTCCTTGAATGAAGGGATGGGAACATTGAGATACAGCTTTATGCCACTTCCAAGGCTGTCTTGCCACCTCCTGATTCCATTCCATGTCTGTGGGGGACTGATGGTATTTTACAAGCATTGTTAGAGCCCGGTGAGGAACCTGTGTGCTGTAAAATCCGGGGGAACACCATGGCCAAAGCATTTCCCCGTGGTCTGTCTCACAAGGATGGCTCATTCCTCTCCAAGCTTTTTGATTTCCTTTGGAAAGCTCAATTCCAGTGTTCCCATGGGGCACTCCAGTTTGTTTACAGGACTTTTGAGAAGGAGCAACAGCTCTGCAGGGAAAGCAAAGGGTTTTTTACCGTGTCCAGTGCAGTGTTAGTTGTGAAACTGAGAAGGGAGAAAGGGAACAAACTTCCTGCCCGACTGACTTGGAAACTGCGTCGGCTTCAGCACCAGCCCCGAGCTGTGTCCTTGGCATGTTAAATCCCCTTTTGTCCAATTTTCTTCAAATTTATTACTATTTTTAGGCCTCTCTAGGTAGCCTGAAGGAATTTGGGATTCTCAAACCTTAAAAAAAACCCCACAAACAAACCTACATAAAAAAAAAATGTTGCAGAATATGCAGGAGATGAAACCAGGGCGTTTTCTGGGAATTAGATCAGGGCGTACGGAGAAACCTATCTAAAATTAGACAGTCTTTCCGGTCCACATTATTTTTTTACTATCTCAGGGAATTTTGTAACAGGTTACAGTGTCCCATTATGCTCCATAGGATGGCTGAACTCCAGAGAGCTGATACTTGGGTTTAAGTTGTATAAAACTTTTCCACAAAATGATTTTGTGGCATAGAGGATGTCACCTCAACGTGTGCAAGGACCACACTGGGTCAGTCCCATGAAAGCACCATCCAGCCCAATACCTTGTTCCCCCACTACCAACTAACCAGGAAAAGACAGGGAGAAAGAAACTGGGAGAGTATGGGGTGAACTTTCCTTTAGAGCAGAAGATTAGAGATTTGAGCTTCATGTGCAAGGAATGCATCCAAGGCTGTTGGGTTGACCTGTCCCCCATGAATTCTCTTTCCTGAAATAATTTTCTACTCCTGGCTTCCCCTGCATCCTGTTCACTCTCTGCAGAGCACTTATGATCTTCCAGCCTGCTCTTACAGCCCTCCTTGGCCGTGGCTTTTCCAGGCAGAGCAGCAGTTGAAGCTCTGCTCCTATTAAAGCAATCCTGTCTGTAGTCTAAAAAACAGGGCTGTTTTCAACCTCACTGTGATTCCTAATCAGACTGACACAGACCTTTAATCGTAGTTGTTTGACTCCAGATGGAATCAAGGAAAGAAATACAGACAAAGTTGTGCATCGTTAAACGATAATTAATGACAGGTAGGATAGTAAGTAGCTAAAATCAGGTTGTTCCTGGTTTGCAGCCTGCAATGTGGATGTCACTGATCCCAGCCCCTGTTCCTGCAGTGCCTTTCAGATGGAGGTTGTTCCCAAGGTCTGGGATGCAGCCTGAGCCAAATCTCCCAGAAGCTGGAGGTCTGTGAGTGGGAAGGTTTGGCTCAGGTGGCTCCCCCCGGGGAGCACTGGTCACTGTGCTGAGCCTCCAGGCAAACAGCCCTGTTAAACCCCAATATCTCTGCCTGCAGCCACAGGGAGGGCTCCCAGGGGAGGGAAGGGCTAGGAATGGCCTGGGGGAAGGGGAAACCACACGTGTTTTTTTGTCAGCCCCAGCTTGCACCAGAGTAAACTGCCTGTGAATCCACATCGTGGGTGCTGGTGTGGTGGGTCTGAATGACTAGCCCCGTTTAAAGTCTAGACCAAATAGCCTGGCTGATTGGAAGTGGATTCAGGGTGAGGCTGGAGGAAGATCTTCCCTGCTCTGTCACTGGGCTGCCCTTCCCACGTGGGGGAGATTAGATCAGGTATTTCCTCTTCAAGGTATTTTAAAGCAAGTAGTCACTCCCTTCAGAGCACACAACTCTGCCCCAATATTTTCAGGGAAAGGAGCATGTGAAAATTGATATTTTCATCTTCACTGGCAAATATTTTGATACTCCCTTCAAAGATCTTAATTTGTTTTTCTTCCCTCGCTCTTGGTTGGAAGCCAAGGGAAAGCAAGTCACCACTCTTGATATTTGATCTAGCTCCATTCAGGCATGGGTTGTTTTTAAACAGTAATACTTTGCCATTTATACATCTGAAGTGCTTGTGCCACTGGCAATAATTGTATTCTTCGTAAAGTTACGTACACTGCATGTTTTCCAGTTTCAAGTATTTTGCACTCAGAAATCCCAGCTTGGTTGTCCCAGCTGCTTGTTTGCTGGGATGTGCTTACTTAGATGGATGCGGTTTGCAGGAGTGATCCTTTCCAGTGAAGTGCTCCATCAAAATGTTTCTTTCCAGAGAGCTTCAGCATGTGATCCTGTGACTAGTTATCATCCCAGATGACAGGCACTTCCCTGCTCCCTTGAGTTGGGTGGTTGTTCAGCTGAACTCCCAGATATGTTTTGATTTCAAGCTTCTGTTCTAGTAGCCCCTTTCCCATTTCTGCCCCCTCTGTTGCATTTCTCAGGAAGATTTGCTTCTCCTTGGCTTCATTGCACGAAAATAACCTAACCCTGTTAGGGCTTGATTCTCCTTCATGGAATTATCTACTTTGGATCTCTCCTTTGGAGAGAAGGGTAAAGCTGTCACATGCATTTCCCTGCAGCTTTGTGGGGGACAGTTTCATTTTCAACCCTTTCTATCTCACGGCTCCAGGGCTGTACTTTCCTGACTGCTGCAGGGGTCCCTGTGGGTCCATAATTTGCTTTTTAGGGCATCTAAGCCAGGTAAGAAAACCAGGCTCCTTGGAGAGGAATGGATACTCCCATGTTTGAGTATCTTCTGGGTGCCTGGCACCTTGTCTGTCCTTCCGTGGTGCCAAATTACCCTCTACAGCACTCACCAAGACAAGTTCACAAAGGAATCCTGGAATCAAATCCACTGAAATCCATGCCTTAAGACTTTCCCAGCAATTATTGCCCAGAAACCTGTGACTGTGATTCCTCCTTTTGTAATAAGGCTGAAGCTCATTGCTAGGAGAAGTATCCAGAGGTCTGGGCTAGGACCTTTTTTGTAGGCAGCAAACTTGGTTTCAGAGAACCGTGTCCCAAACCTGCTTGCTTATTAAACCCCTCTGAGCAGCTGTAAGGTCACATTCAAGGGTTTGTTTGTTTATTTTGTTTCTTTCTTGATCTGAAGAGCTGTTGCCCAGTGCAGTTAGTGCACAGAAGTAGGAACCAAAGCGGCTTTTACATGTCAGTGTCCCATCTCTTTGAATTCCCAGACAAACCCACCATCTCAGCCTGGTGTCCACACACAAACTGGAGTTGGCTTGTAGCTGTACCTCACTGGACTTGGGAGCCCTCCTGGGAGGTGTAAACGACCTGTCCAATCCAACAGCTTTTGTGTTTCTCCACTGCAGCTTTAAAACCCACTCAGGTTTCAGTTGCAATTTATGATTTATTTTTGCTTCCTGTTATGTTTTGCCTCTTTTCAAGACAGATCAATCTCCTTAGGCGTTACCAGGTGCTCATGTGACTATGGAGAAAGGATTTAATTTGGATTTTCAGCAAGCCATCCCTTGACCAGCAAAATGATGGTGGAGTCAGTACTGAAAAAAAGGAAAAACACTTATCAGGCCAATCTTTTTGTACATGGGAGCTTCAAAGGGACACAGTCTCATAAAAGCATGCAAACCATCAGGCTGCTCACCCATTTGAAATGTATCCTGTGGTTCTTGCCCAAGGAGCAGCCAGACAGGTTGTGTGCAATCTCGGGCTCTTGCTGAGCCCTGAGCACCTGATTGCTCTGTTGCTAAACAGGACAGGGAACAAAGGATACACATTCTCTTGTAGGGACCCCCTTCCAAGGAAAAACCCTGCTCAGTCATACTTTTAATCTAATGATTAATTTAGAAAAAAGCAACAGCATAAGGAGCTGTTTGTATTAGGGAAGTAAGATTTTTTCCCTGCTAAATCGGCCCCCAAGCGCCCGTGAATCACTGCTTTCAGTGGGGCAGGAGAAAGTGATTCACCAAGGCATTTCAGTAGTGTCTGTAGCAGGGCTGCTGGTGGGAAATTTGGGAAGCACACTGGCATATTGCAGGTGCTCTGAATGTGTCCAGTCATGAGCCAGAGAGTTTGGCAAGGCTTATCCCACGCAGTGGTCTCTTGCTAGCAGAGGCCAGCACCAAATATGTTCAACAAGGGGACAGAGACACTTGGAACATGCCCGAAAACGTTTCTCCTGGTTTTCGCTAGCTCAAAGTAGGCTTTTTTTTCTAAAGCGAAAAGGTCCCCCTCCTCCCCCAGTATATCTTCTAAATCTAGCAAATAATATTTAACAAATGTTGTGTAGCAGTTGGACTCGATGATCCTGATGGGTCCCTTCCAACTCAGCATATTTTATGATTCTGTACAGCGTATGAGTATCACGTGAGTATGCAAAAGCTACAACACCAAGTGCATTAGCCTGATGTAGCTTGCATTACAGCTTCATTCCCCAGTGGCTTGTTCTGCCTGAAACCCAGTGTTTATGTGGAGAAAACACCTATATTTAAGTGGGTTGCTAATTTTTCCACTAGCATTTTACCCAGTTGGTTCATCAGTCAAATTGTTCTCTGCAGTTTGATGGGGCTGTGATAACTCGTTCCAGTTCATTTCACTCGGATGCTCCGGAGGCTGTGGTAGCTGCCCTGGCACGTGGTCTGATTGCTGGGCCTCACTGTGCCCTTGTTGGTAACAATGGCACCATTCAGTTTCTTCCTGGCATTGGTCATTCCACCTTTCCCTTCCTCCCTGTCTGCTGAGCCTGCTTTTAAAAACCCTGGGCACCTACGGCCGATACGGTGGCACTGCCAGTGCAGGGAGTGATGCTGCTCTGTCTCCTTCAGCAGCAGCGGGGATCCCAGATCTTGGTGGGAGCTGTGCTTCCCCATCTCCCCATCACATCACAGTCCCAGAGCCTGCTTAGTTCCCTCCTCGAGCCAGCGGTCTCGACGTGCCTCTCTGCTCTCCACAGAGCAACAAAGCCCCTGTTTATTCCGTCTGTTGTCCCCATGGACTGAGACCTGCTGTGTCTGCAAAAAGCCAAGACCTGCTGTTCCCACGGCTTCCCCCATCTCTGTGTCTTGGAAGAAGTGTGCTTTCTTTTCTTTGCTGCGTGCTTTCTGCTTGCTGTGACCGATGGGATGATCTCCACCTCCCCCTTCCTTTGCCCTCTTGCCCTCTCGGGGCTGACACAGAGGAAACACCGGTGGAAAGGACAAGCAGGGCAGCCCAGGTTTTAGTTCCAAGATGGAATGATCTCTCTGGACAAAAACATTCCTCTGTGTGGAGACTGCTGCTTGCCAGCCTGACAGTACAAAATAAGATCTCTGTCAAGGTGCAATATATCAGGGGCAGTGTCCCCGCTGGGGTTTTAAACCAGTGGAACGAAGCAGAGCTCCTCCATGGCAGCAATGCCAGTGCTGGTGATTTGTTATAATGTGGGTACAGTGCCCCAAACCATGGGTGTCAGGAATGTGCATTCTGTTCTCTTCAGCTGTCTCCCAGTTCCTGTGATGTGCCTGGCACATGCCATTATGCTGGAGAGCTGCAGGGACACTGGGCAGGGGGCAGAGGGGTGAGCAGTGAAGACTGAGCTGTGGCTGTAGTTCAGCCTCAGCAATCTTTGCCTAGGAACTCCTCTTGCACAGCAGTGAAAAGCCTGTTGGGTTAGCAAGACCTTGTGGTCCATCTCATCCTGGACCTGGAATAAGTCTTCCTTGGAGGAGGGAGGTGTTGCTGTTGCCCGTGGGGCTCTTGGAGAACCCGAGCAGGAAACGTGAGTAGATTTGAAATAGCTTTCATCAAGGTCACACAATATTGACTTTGCTTCCAGGCAGTGGCCTGTGGTGGCACTGTCAGCACGTACTTGGAAGCTGGACATCAAAGCTTTTGTGTCCACCCTATGCTGGTGCTGCTGAGGTACCTTGAGTGCTGTGTCCACTTCGGGGACCCTCAGGATAAGAAGGACATTGAGGGGCTGAAGTACGTCCAGGGAAGGGAACTGAGCTGGGGAAGGGTCTGGAGCACCAGGAGCAGCTGAGGGAGCTGGGGGGGCTCATCCTGGAGAAAAGGGGGCTCAGGGGGGACCTTCTGGCTCTGCAACTCTCTGACAGGAAAGGGGAGCCGGGGCGGGGGGTCGGGCTCTGCTCCCAGAGGACGAGGGACAGGACAAGGGGAAACGGCCTCAAGCAGTCCCAGGGGAGATTCAGGTTGGACATGAGGAGGAATTTCTTCCTAGAAAGGATTGTCAGGCGTTGGAAGGGGCTGCCAAGGGAAGTGGTGGAGTCCCCAGCCCTGGAGGTGTCCAAGGAAGGCCTGCCCGGGGCACTCAGTGCTCTGGGCTGGGGGACCAGGTGGGGATGGGGCACAGGGGGGACTCGGTGATCCCAGAGGCCTTTCTCCCACCCAAACGAAATGATTCTGTGAACTGATTCTGTGATTCCTCAGCCACCTCACCAGCACAGAGCCATCCTGCCAGTGGTGGGAGCTGGGATTAATTTCCAGCATCCTCGTTTGCAAGTGTGCGGGAGTGGTTCTGTGCTTCCAGCGATGTGTTTGTCAAACCCTGCCACACTTCGTTCTTGGCTTCGGTCTGTTACCCCCTCAAATCGCTGTGGCAGCACCACACTGAACCCCTGTGCTTCCTGCTGAGCTGTCCGTTCTCAGTGTAGCGCTGCGAGGCTGGGGCAGATGCCAGCGGCTTCCTGAGAGCTTTTCGTACTCTGCCATGAGAAGGAGCTGACACTGCAGCAGGAACTCGGCACCCAGAGACCTGTGCCATGAACACTCTTAACCCTGCTGACCCCGGGCCCGACCTCGTGCTGCACACGCTTCCCAAAACACTGAGCCCCCTCAGTGCTGCGCCTCATAACTCACCAGCCCGAACAATATTGGCTCAAAACTGTGGGTTTTGAACTCTTCTGACCTTTGTGTGCTCAGACCCTCCTCCCACTGAAGGCCTTGAATGGGTTGTCCTGAAGTCTTTGATATGGGATATTTAGGAGTGGAAGAGGGAGTGCAGGGAGCAGAGGCAGACTGGGAGCAGGGCTGCAGCATTACACTGAAAGGATCTTTTGACCCGTCCAGCCATCACTGTGGTAAAGATTATCCAGATGTTTGCAAAATGTGCTACAGTTTAAGCTCATGAGCAAATATAACAGTCACTCTTGAGTCTTCCATCCTTGAATTTTTTTGTAAATAGTGAACTGTTACGGCCATATATTAGTTACAGAGTGTAATCCCCCTTTATGGACAGGGAAACTGAGCCAACTAATGCAGTGTCTCACCAGGGTTACATGAGAAGGCTGTGGCACACTGAGAGCCTGCATTGGCGAACTGGGCCTGAATAGCTCTGGGGGAACTTTAGGGTTTGGAAAAATGCTTTGCTAAAAAGCACCAAGAAAGTTTCGTGCATGCACTGGCTGACAAGATTACAAGTCCTATCTGTCTTAGGTTGGTCTTCTGTTTTAGTAGCTCTTTGTTTTCTTAAATCAACTAATTTTAATTAAAGCCTGAGATATGCTTCCTAAAAGTTACGTCAGCTGAGACCGTAGAATTAACTCTTTACTTTTTGTATGGCATAGAATCACAGAATGGTTCGGGGTGGAAGGGACCTTAAAGCTGATTTCATTCCAACCCCTTGCCATGGGAAGGGACACCTTCCACTAGACCAGGCTGCTCGCACTTGGATAGCTGTGCTCACTGAGCAGGGAAGGAAGTGCTTATTCTTCTGGCTGGACTCCAAGTCTCCCTTGAGAGGTGGCTCTTAGGAAGAACGGGGCCATCCATTACAAATTAATGCCTTAAAAGTTGGTCAACCTCTCCCCTCCCCTAAGGTTTCCTCATCCAGCTCTTGCTCCACAGGAGGATGGTTTCAAACAGAGCTGGTGGAGGGTTTATTTGTTTCCACAGGGCTGCTCTCGGATACATAGAAAACTGGTGCTTGAACCAACAGCTGGAAGCTTGTTTTCTCTCAAAATACATACTCCATTCTGCTACCTCTTCTCAGAGACTCCTCTTTTTTAACTTATAAATCACGCACCAGCTGTTCTTGCAGGAGAGATAGAGGCTGAAATCCCTGTTGTTTTGGCTTTATTTCTCAGCTTTTTGCATCTTCTTCCCTGGCACTCTCTCCTCCTGAATACCTGACATGTTTCTTTCCACTTACAGGGCTCGGCCTTCATTTGTCCTCCTTCAAGACTTGCCACAAATGTCTGTAGATACTGAGGTGCTGGTGATGATCCCCCTTGGGGCTGTAGCCTTGTAGCTGGGGTCAGGCTGAGTCACTGAACCTTCAAAACCCCAATTCAGTTGTGTTTTTTCCTCTCTTTCTCAAACTGTCTGTATTCTTTCACTTCTGATCCTTAAACTGCAAGTTCTTGGGGACCAGGAAGGCTTGGGTCTATCACCAGGGGTTTTGGCAGGGGATATCACATGGCCCAGTGTTAGCGTTTATGATGTAGAAGTGAGGCAAAACAGAAATAATCTTTAAATACATTAACCTGTCAGGATTTAAAAAAAAAAAAAAGTACCTTTTTAGTTACTTAATTTGCAAAGGACAGTCTTGGGCTGTCTAAAATGTGTCTTCAGCTGTAGGTGTGAGTGCACAATATCAATGTTTTCTTTTCAAAATGTGTAGGTTGGTTGCTGATTTCTCGACACTGCCAGTTTTTGCTGCCATATGTTCTCCTTTTGCAAAACCTTTAGCACTGTTAACTTGGCTTGATGTAAACAGATGATGCTGCATCTTATGTTCCAAATCGCCAAGGCTGCAGAAGCACCACCTGGAATCGTGCGTGTGTGACTGGCCTGTCCTAAACTGGAAGCTGTGCCCTACCCCACCTTTTCTTCCAGTGATTTGTCTCCAGAAGGAGAAGAGATGAGGAATTCCCAGGGCCAGACAGAATGGGGGTGTGAAGAGCCGTGGTGCCACCTCGCTTTGGGGTTCAGTTGGCGTCTCCAGAAGGGGTTTGTCTCACCCTGTGTCTCTCCTGCAAACAGGACGTCAACGCCGGCGAGGGGAGCGAGTTCACCGACAGCGGCATCGAGGGAGCGGCCACCGACACCGACCTGCTGTCCCGGCGCTCCAACGCCACCACCTCCAGCTACTCCCCGACGGCCAGCCGGGCTTTCATCGGCAGCGACAGCGGGAGCAGCTCCACGGGCGATGGGCTCCGCCAGGGCGTCTACGAGAACTTCCGCCGGGAGCTGGAGATGAGCACGGCCAACAGCGGCGAGCTGGAGGAGGCCGGCTCTGCCCTCAGCGACGAGCAGAGCAGCGGCACCCTCAGCTCCCCCGGGCAGTCTGACATCCTGCTCACGGCCGCCCAGGGCACCGTGAGGAAAGCGGGAGCCCTGGCCGTGAAGAACTTCCTGGTGCACAAGAAGAACAAGAAAGTGGAGTCGGCCACGCGCAGGAAGTGGAAGCACTACTGGGTCTCCCTGAAAGGTACAGGGGGAGTGTCCCGTGGGTTGGGAATCGCTACAGGTGGTGAAACCAGGGGCCTCAGAAAAGCTGCTGTGAGCTTCAGTGGAGTTAACCTAAAGTCTGAGGAAGTGGTGCCGCTGACTTGCAGAGGAGGTTGTGTTTGATGGTTGCGGGTGTGCTCACACCTGTGGCCTGTGTGCAGCCCACTGGGGTTCACACCCTGCTGGCATCTCCCAGAGGGGCTTCCCTGAGTGTTCCCTTTAGGAGGTGTGCCCATGGCTTGCTGACAACCTAAATACCCGTGTGCAGCTGTGGGCATGTGGTGGGGGGAGTTTGTTGGTGATGCCAGTGGCCTGTGTTCAGACAGGGGCTCTGCCCTGCTCTGCATTGCTCTTGTGCCTCTTGGGCTTCACAGAGTGGACAGGAAGCCATGGTTTGGTCACTGAGGCTGGAGTGTGGCTTGGTGGATGTTTGCTCTGGCTGTGTCACCCATCCTTTGCATCCCTCCTTGGCTGCCTGGGACACAGACCCTTTTCTCCTGGAATTTTTGCAGTTCCTGCAAGGCACGTGCTCATAAACGCACAGAGGTGTTAATGGAGCAGTGGAGCTCAGGAGCTGACCTCCTGGTGTGACCTCTAATTAATCTTCATGTGGTTCATCAGCAGGAAAACAGTTTTGGGACTGGCCTTGCTCTCCATCAGAGCCATGTCTCCTGCTGTAGGTGGCATCACCCAGAAAGCTCAGCGTGGTTAAACCCTGTCCTCCCCACGCTTAGAGCACTTGTTTGTTTTTAATTTGCAGCGCTATTTTAAAAGCATCAGCAAAGTCAGGAGCCAGCTTTTCCCTGGGGTGGTTAGAGGGATGGGGAAATGGAAGAGAAGAGGGGCAGGGGACAGCCCTAATCCCCTGGGAGGGGAGCCCTGTGGCAGGAAGGTCTTGCTGTGAGGAGCAGGCAAACAAAGGGCCATCTGGGAGGAAAAAGGGGAAGGATGAGCAGGGAGGAGAGGTTGTTTTGAAGTGCTTTGACTCAAGTGGAGTGGTAGGGCCTTGGGTTGCTGTGCCTTAATACCACCAGTGTTTAACCCAGGCTTTGAAGTGAAAGCTGCCATTGTTAGGCTGCAAATACTTTTCTGAGAGGCTGGGTACACAGCTATCCTTTTGCACTGAGAGGGCTGGTTCCAGTGCCACAGAAGGAGTGTGCCAGCATAAAACCAACTGGAGATAATGTGGGAAGGTTGGAGAGGAGACCCTTTTTTTCTTCCTTTTCTTTTTTTCTTTTTTGGAATCTCCCAAATTTCAGACTTGCTGTATACTTTTTTCTTCCCTTCCCTGAGAGGATTGTAAAGATCATTTTGTAACACCAAGCAGGTTGGTTGCTGTCCCCAGCTAACATGCCTTCCTCTTTGAGCTTTTTGTCTGTCAGTCAGCGAGGACAGCTCATTCCAGCCCATTTTAATTCCAGCTACTATCTGCATCCAGTAATTAAATCACTTGGTCTTTGCCTTGCAGGGACTGCAGCTGCAGAGGCTGAGGCTGGGCCATGCCTGGGGGCCTGTCTGCTCCCAGGACTGGCTCACAGCTGGCTGTCACCCTCAGGGGACACATGGGGTGGCAGTGGATGACCCCCACTTTGGGATTTGTTATGAAGTTTCTCATCTGTGCCTGTATATTTACTGCCCATGACTTTCTCAGCTCTGTTTTGGCAATCCTAGAGAGAGCAAAAAAAACCTGCTGGGTCAGGGCTTGGTGTCCCTGTGTCATGGAAACCACTGCTTTGTGGGGCTGAAAACTGGGCATTGCTCGTGCTCTCCACTGTGAGGCTGAAAACCTGGACGGGCCCTGGCAAATTGTCCCTGTGCCCCTTTATTTATAGTTCCGAGTCTCGGCGCTGAATAGATGCAGAGTGGCATTTAAAAGTTGCTAACACAGGATGGTCTCTTGCAGGGTGCACGTTGTTCTTCTATGAGACTGATGGCAGGTCTGGCATTGACCACAACAGCATCCCAAAACACGCTGTCTGGGTGGAGAACAGCATCGTGCAGGCCGTGCCTGAGCACCCCAAGAAGGACTTTGTCTTCTGTCTCAGCAACTCCCTTGGGGACGCTTTCCTCTTCCAGGTGGGTCCTGTTCAAGGGGCTTATGAAGCTGTTCTCTTGTTCTGTCTCTGGTGAAGAAGCTTCTCTGTGGTAGGATGTGGCCCCATGTCATCACTCCCCAGAGCAAAAAATAAGACTGCACTGTCCTGTGGGTCCTTGCAGCTCACATAAACAAGGGGTCGGATTCTCAAACTGGTGCAAAACTAAAAACCCCTTCTGACCCAAAGGGAGTGATGCTGGCTTACATCTTGAAGGGACTGAGTATCTGACTACATGCTGAAAAAAACCATCATAGCTTTGCAGACCAGCTTCTCTGCCACCTCAGTGAGATATTTTTCCTCAGCTCCTAGTGTAGTACTGCCCTGCCACATGGTTCCTTCCTGGGAAGGGGACATGTATTTTGCCACCTGGAGAGCTTCTTCAAGGCGATGATCTGCTGATTTAGAATTTTGGATTCAGAGAATGGTTTGGGTTGGAAGGGACCTTAAAGCTCATTCAGTTCCTCCCCCTGCCATGGGCAGGGACACCTTCCACCAGCCCAGGTTGCTCCAAGCCCCATCCAACCTGGCCTTGGACACTCCCAGGGATGGG
>JAWMRA010000001.1:673125-683875 GCA_035584735.1 Pseudotriccus pelzelni | reverse complement strand
ATTGTCCATGGAACTGACCGTGGCACTCAGTGCTCTGGGCTGGGGGACAAGGTGGGCATCGGGCACAGGGGGGACTCAATGGTCTCAGACGTCTTTTCTAACCTTAATGATTCTGTGATTCAAAATGGAAAGAGATTTATGGCGCTTGTTCTGTAGCTCTCTATCAAAGACAGAGTTTCCTAGTTAGTTCCTGGTAGCTTGGTTGACTGAAACTATGGCAGCTGTAGCTCAGTTTTCCAGGTCTTTGGAGAAGTTATCAGCTCTGTGGGAGTTCCCAATGGGACAGAATGCCCTAGAGTAAAAATGATGTTTCCTTCTTTCATGTTTCAGAGCTAACCAGAATTCTTTTGCATGAAAGAAAAAAATTCACACTCACCTGTTTTATTGTGGATTTATAGTGAAATGTCACCTTAAATAACACTTTAATGTGAGCGACAGTTCCCTAAGAATTTGTATTAAAATGTTCTGTTTAATGTCAGAGACAATCCTAGAATCCCAGAATAGTCAGGGTTGGACCTCTGGAGATCACCCAACCTCCCAGCCAAGGCAGGGTCACCCAGGTGACACAGGAACGTGTCCAGGTGGGGTTGGAATGTCTCCAGACAGGGAGCCTCCACACCACCCCCCCGGGCAGCTGTTCCTGTGCTCTGCCAACCTCCTTGGAAAGATCTTCCTCATGGTGAGGGGGCACTTTTTGTGGTTTACTTTGTGGCCAGAGCTCTGCCTCAGTGTTGTGTGGGCTCTGAGCTGTGTAAAACAACTTGTTGAAGAGACTGAGGCACCTTAAGGCTAGAAACCAAAGCTTTCCATCGTCTGAGCCCGTCCTTTCTTCTGGCACTGCTGGCACCTGGCAGCCCCTGCCAGCATATCCTCATTGCTGGCACTGGGAGGATTAAATGCAGCATTGCCCATTCCACATCCTCAGGAATTAGATGCCAGGGTTCCTGACTTGTGGGCTGCCTTTGGTGTTAGTGAAGCTCATGTTCCTGAGCCTTGCCCCACAGCTGGCAGAGCTTGCCTCAGAGTTTTCATTTCTACTGGGTTGGAAAAAAAAAGTAGTCTGGCACCAAGAAGCAGGCAGGCTTTAAGAGTGGTACCAAGTATCATGGGCGTCTCATTAAAATCTCCAAACTGGAAGCAGCAGCCGTGGAAAATTTTAGCCAAGTGGTGGCCTGCTGCTTAAGCTCTCCATGATTCTCCAGGCCTTTAAGCCCCAGCACCTTTGCTCCAGTGATATGAGACTTCCTTTTATTTTGCTAGTTCTGGCTGGAAGTGGGCGTTATTTAATGGGCATTGGTCACCATGTCATGGATGTTACACTGCAGAGGCAACGCGGGAGCTTTCTGTGACCTCCGTCTCTGCTGGTGGCCCCGTGGATTTGACCCCCTTTTCCTGCAGCTTTTTGGATTTCCTTTTCTAGTTCCTTAATGTCAAAAGCAGGCAGCGAATGGCAGCGGTCAGGCAGCATTCAGGGGCTGCCGAAGGAAACAAGACCTTCCCCTCAGAGCTCCTGGCAGAGCTAAATAAAGATTTACAGGGCAAAAAGCAGGTGATGTAGTGAACCTGACAGAAGTGGGACGGTAACTGGGAGGTATTAACAGGCAGGAATGTGCAGCATTATTGATCTGATTGCATTTAACAACCAGCAGATAAAGCTGCTAAAGTCGAGTTGGCTTTGGCAGCTGGGGACGGTAGAAATACCCTGAGCACACGTGCTGTGGGACTGCTCGGGTGAGAGATTGCTGTCTGCTGGGTAGAAGTGTTTATACTGCAGGAAGCAGATTAAGCGGGGTTTTAACATTCAGGAAGAGAAAATGTGGTGGCCTAAAAGCACCTCCAACATAATTGCCTTGGTTTGGGGTGAGAAACCACTGTAAAGTGTATTTCACACAGCTTGTCATGAGAGATTAATTACAATGAAGGAAAACAGACTGCCCCACACAGATTATGACACACGGTACTTCTTTTCTCTTATTTTTGAAATGGACCTTAAGAATTAACCTTAAGAATTCTTTTTCACACATGCTACACTCCATCCCAGTGTGCAGAATATGTTCTGACTTTGTTTCTCAGTTTCTGGATTTCAATTTTTCCAAATTATTTCTGGACACAAAAAAATGGGAATCTTGCACAGTCATGCCAATTGGCTTTGATAATGGGGTCGAAAAGAGACACCTTCCACCATCCCAGGTTGCTCCAAGCCCCGTCCAACCTGGCCTTGGACAATTCCAGGGATGGGGCAGCCACAGCTTCTCTGGGCAACCTGTGCCAGGGCCTCCCCACCCTCACAGGGAAGAATTTCTTCCTATAAATATCCCACCTAACCCTGCCCTCTGTCAGTTTGAGGCCATTCCCCCTTGTCCTGTCACTCCAGGCTTTTGTAAATAGTCTCTTTCCATCTTTCTGGATAAAAGGAATTAGTGTGTGGACTCAGCTGTTGTAAAGTATCTCTAAAAAAATAAAAGTCAGAAAGAAGTTATCTATGCACAGAGCTCTGGGGCTGGGATTAGTTCTCTTCTTTAGTTACTTGCAGGTGACAAGAAGTCACAAAGGAGTTCCCAGCTGTATCAACAACACAGTCTCCAGGAGAGTGCTCAGGGGTGCAGAGTTATTGCCATGTGCTGATGGAAATGAAATCTAGTGTTCAGTTAACGTAATGGACTCCTGAAGTTGCTAAAACTGGGTTTGCTTCCTTAAAAATCAACACAGAGACTCAGAATTGGGTGTCTTAGGCCAAAACTGCAAGCCATTCAGAGTCATCAAGTCTGACTTGAACCCAGGGGAAGGGCTGCCCAAGGCTTGCCCAGCCAAGAGCTGCATACCACAATTTCCATTTGAAACCACTGAGGTATAAAGGTCCTTGGCAACTGCTCACCAGCCAAGAAACGAATGCTGGATGTAAGAATTTCAATGTGACATTTTGGCCTTATCTCTGAACTGGCTTTTGTAGTTTCTGACTAAATAGTGTGTCTGGCCACAACCTGTTTATTTTTACACCTGTTGTTAAACCTGGTGCTGTAAAACCCTCCGCTGAGGTCACCGAGTGCCGGCGGCACAACGTCCTGTTGGAATGTGCTTGTGTGCGGGCAGGGGCCTGGCCCTCCACGGGAGCTCCGTGGTTGCACCCGGGTTTTTGGATTTTTGGAGGTTTCTGGCTGTGTTTTCACACATCTCCCTTTTGGCAGGGCACTCCCTTTGCGGTGACCTGGACAGCTCTGCTGACACAGCTCCAGAGGAGGCGGAAACGCAGGACCTGTAGTCCTCCGACGAGGCCGATAAGATGACCAAGGTGAGAAAGGTTCATTTTCATATGGAAGCTCAGTGCAGCTACAGCCAGGTGCTGGTTAGAGCATCTCTCCTGGGAAGACTCTGATGTTACTTTGAAGGTGTTTACGGATGAGCTTGAATGGAACAAATGACAGCTTTGATTACGGCACATCTCTTGCTCCCTCTTAAGCAAGACTTGTGCCCTGTTTCCAGAGTCGGTTCGCGTCTCCAGTATCTTGTGATAATGTTTCCACACAGATTTGGGACGGGCTGGTTCATCAGCTCCTTCACCAGAGCAGCTTTGCTAGACCAAAAGATCCTGTGGATTATTACGATTTCTTACTCTTCCTTGATTGCTACCGATGCCTGAGAGTGTTTTTTGATTTTTAAACACTAGGCATAGGAGGAATGTGAGTTAAACTCTATTTCCTTAAAACACACATGCTGGTTTTTAAATGCAAATTAATCATCTACTTTAAACTGAAGCAAACCTCTCCAATTATAACTAAGAGCTTGTGCAAATGGGTTTCTAATTGCCATCGATTAAGGGACGGTTTCGCGGTGGCTGGTAGTTCACACTCGCTGCTGGGGAGCTTCACAGGACAGTAGGTGTGATGATTAGTGGCTTTTGAGGCAGAATCGAGTGCGATTATCTTGGAGGTGCTGATTGCTTTTAGGTGTTTGTTGCGTAGGTGACGGTGAGAGCTTACAGCCGTTTTTCTACATAATTAATGATTTCATGAGAA
Source organism: Pseudotriccus pelzelni (assembly GCA_035584735.1). Classification (NCBI taxonomy): domain Eukaryota; kingdom Metazoa; phylum Chordata; class Aves; order Passeriformes; family Tyrannidae; genus Pseudotriccus; species Pseudotriccus pelzelni. Next base: position 679,862 of record JAWMRA010000001.1, on the reverse strand, counting down.
TCAGATCTCAGTTTGTGGATGTTTTCTCTCAGCTCTTGTTTTAACTAAGGTGTGTTATAGTGAGCTCTGAGCTGGTCCCTGTGCTCCACTATGGTAAAGAAAGGAAGGAAAAGACCATGGCCTCTTGTCTCCTGATCCCTTATGTCCTCTAGCCCGTGGATTTGTCTTTGATAGCCAGACAGTGGACGTCAGATAAGGGAAAACATTCCAGTGCATGAAATGCACGCGGAGAAGGTGATTACTCCTACAGTTTGCTACCAGGGTTTATTACAGATCTTTTTCTTGTAAGTACAAATAATTTCTTCTTCGGTGAGCGGAAGTGTTTGTTGATACTTGGGGATTTGTAACTGTAAATATTTGGGATTTTCATACGCTCTGAGCAGAGTCTCTTCTGTCAAACACCGGAACTGCGGCAGAGCACCGAGCATAACACGTGGCTGCTCGGGGGATAAATGTTCTCGCTGTGTTTCCCATGGCTTTCTGTTTCCGAGCTGCTCGACAGGCTGTGGGGGTTCCATTTTGCCTCTTGGATCCTCAGAGCTGCAGCTGCCTGAAGAAAGGCGTGAGGATTACCCGATTAGCTCTGCGGCTCAGAAGATTTAGTTAAACTGAGAAATTCGCGTTAGCAGCTTTAATGCTTAATATTCACAGACTGGAAAAGAAACTCCTGACTCTGAGGAGCCTTCGTTGCCAACATGTGTAAATGAAATGTTGACATCACTGCGTGTTTTCTTTTGAAATGCAGAGATACATCACGCTATTTGTGTGATGTGTGATGACGTAGAGGGGAGTGAGAAGTTGAGTGTTCCATTTGTTGTGGGACAGAACTGCTTTAAATGGTCTCTCATTAAAAAAAGGACCCGTGTACATATAGTGTATATACAATGGACTCAGTTTTGGCAAAGTCACGGATGCTGCTGTCCCTGCTCACATTAGAAGAGCTCTGGACTCAGTGGGCTTCCTTGCTGGTTCCTCTCTAATGAAAACTACAGAACTCCCCAAATTATTCTGCAATGCCTACAGACAATTCCAGTACATGGTAGAGGGGAGGGAAAAAAGCCCAGTCAGCAGGAGGGTTTTCCTAATCCCTTCACTTTTCTGTGTGCTTGGGGATGATCTGCATGGGAAGCAAGGATCCTGCAATTGGTGTTTTTCCATGGGGAGCCACCACTGGGCTGGTGCAAGTGAGGAGGAAAACAAAGGTGTTTTCCTGTCCCTGCACTCCCACACCTATCCACGCTCCTGGGATTATGGCACAGAAGATTAAGCTGATGTCCTCAGCGCTGTTTTACAGGGGTTATTCTTGTACGTGGGAAGGGAAAGGCTCTGCCTTCGTCCCATCAGGAAGGGTACATTCCCCCTTACCACCATCCCGGCCGCAGCTTCCAGGCTCCCTCGGATGGTGGAGTTTGGGGGAGGCTTCCTTTACGTTTCTGCTCTTCTTGGCTAAAGCAGGGCGGGAGCTGTTATCCATTCAGCTCTGGGCAGCAGAGGAAATCCGTTTTACCTGCGTTGGAGCCTCCCAGCCAAATGCAGAGCTCCCCTTCTTTCAGGGCAGAGCCAGCGTTAAAGATCTCAAAATAGCCTTTAGGGTATCCTTTGCCGTGTGATAACATGGTCCTGGAGCAGGGCTGCATCCTACCAACCGCAGGGCTGCAGAGGAGGCCGGCTCCCAGCTTTCCTGAGCGATCCTAGGGGAGCATTAATAATTCATGGAAAAAGGAGAGGAAGGCAGCGCCGCAGCTCTCTCTCCTCCATCCGCTCTCCTAGCACGGCCTTTGTGTGAAGGTAAGCGCTGGGAAATCCTACCAAAACCTGGGGCTGGGACTTTCTGGTACCTTTCTCGTGCAGGTGACAGGTAGATGGATGTGTCTTCGAATGTGTCTTCCCTTCTTCTCCTCCTCCTTTTCTTCCTCCTCCTTCTCCTCCTCCCTCCGGCTGTCTCTGTCCCTTCCCCCAGCCCAGCATGTGTGCACGTGGGCGTGTGTTTCCTTAGTAGTGGGTGCATTTGTTTCTTAATCTGCAAAAGCCTCCGAGCTGTTGGTGTGGTGGTGAAGGGTTTGGAGGGTGCAGCAGTAGCTCCGAGGATTCCTCCATTTTCTGCAAAGCTTGGTTTGGGTATATCCTAATAAAGGGCTGGTAACGTAGAATTTGCTTCTCCATCAGTATTGTCAAAGTAATAATTATATATATAAAATACATAATAAGGAAAAATGAGGTGTCTGTAGAATTGTTCTGATAAAATACTAGAAACCTGTTTCCAAGGTGTCAGTGGTGTGGGATAGCTGTTGTTCTCTGGATTCACCCCCGATCTAATTTCCCCCCCTTATCTCAGGTTGAAATCTCTGAATCCTAGCAAGTAGCTTTCTGGGGGTGCAACCCTTTTCCTTTAAGTCATGAAACTGGTAGTGGCCTTCAGTTTTTCTACAAGTTGCTTTGCTCTGGGGTGTGGGCTTCTGGCTTTCCCTATTTCATATGGGAGCCAAGGAGGGCAGAGCTGGGAGGGAGAAGAGTGGGGGAAAGGAAAGCCTGCTCTGTGCCACCTCTGCAGGCCTTTTTTCATCCTAGCAGGTGAACTGGACTTTAAGGCTGTTCAGGACAGGGGATGTTTTTCTGTCAATCTCTATTTAACAGCATACCAGGAACATTTCATACCAGCGTGATTTCTTCAGTGGTTGCTTTCCTCTGTGGTGACCCGATTGTTTTGCACTTACCAACATTGTAGAATAAACTGAGGTTCGGATGAGGCACCCTGAAAACTGGGTATATGTGCAAGTTCTTGACATTGCATGTTACCAAAGGCTCAGACAGGTGTTGTGCTGCATCTCAAAACCGTGTATTTTTTCATGTAATGGCGCTTTGAATTTACTGGGGATGCGTTTTAAAAGGCATCCCCAGTTAAAATACTGCAGGACACTAATTTCTTCCCCTTTCTAATTAAAGACATCTGTCTCTTGCATTAAAGGCTAATTACCTCGCAGCACTTGTGCTGGGGGGAGCTGTTGTGATGGGCTGTGTGAGCACACGCTTACACCATTCTGAGGTGGGTTTTTTTCCAAGAAAGTAGGTCGTCTGCTCTCTGCAACATTATTCAAGACCAGAATTAAGTCTCCAAACCTTCAATGTGTTGCAAAATAGGTGTGAAAGGATTAAAACAGGGATTTGAGGGGTCGGTTTTGCAGCTCTTTTAACTGGCTCTTTTAAGTTCTTTTAATTCTGCCTCTTCAGATGTTTAACAGCAGCGCCATTCGGAGCCAATCGGCTCCTGCTCAGCCACAGGCAACACACACTGATATTCCCCGGCTGCCATGGCTGCCTTGCTGAATTTCACCCTCTCTGCTGAAGTTTCCTTCTGAAAGCAGCATTGAGGTCTCAGCTTTTCCCGGCGCCTGGCTCTGAATTCCCAGGGATGTGGTGAGCGAGCGGCAAGTGACACCCACGGGCGGGCTTTGCCGGGAGAAGGGTGGGCACTGCTCTTCCCCGCTGAACGACACGCCAAGGAAGGAGCACAGGGGGTCTGTCTGGAGTGGGAAAGCCCTTTGGATCAGCTGAGTATGTACAGCACTGGGATTTTCCTGCTGGATGAGTGACAGCCCTGGCAGTCCTGCCTTCCCAGCGATGTCGGCTCCTTGGAGGGTGAACCGTAAGCTCAGGACCGAGGGCGCTGGGAGAGACGGGGACTCCCTGTACCGTTTGCTGTACCTGGTGAGCAGACCTGCTGTGCTTTGTGATGGGCTCAGGAAATTAGCAGTTATACGGGGTTTTGTGAGGTGTTCATTTTGGGGTTGTGAGTTTGAGGCTGAGCTGTGTAAGGCGTGTGCCCTGCTGGGGCTCTTTGTGCCTGAAGAGATGCAGTTTGCCTGAGTTTTGTTTCGGAGGTCAGTGCTGCTTAGAGCTTGTCAGCCCTGGTGGAACAGAGGGTGTGCTGTGCCATTCAAGAGGGCAGTTGCCTGATGCCCAGGCACCTGGACATTTTAAACATGAGAAATGGCACTCTACTTTCAAAACTATGGGGCAGGCAGCCAAAACTCCCAGCCCCATGCTTGGTGAGTGTAAGGACTCGATCCTCCTGCATGGGAAGGATGGGAGCTTAGCCCCTCTGCTGAGCCCCCTGCAGAGGAAGGGTAACTCCACTTCACAGCCCGGTTGTGCCAGCCCTCAGTCTCATTTTGGGGTTGCTAGAAGGGATTGCTCGCAGAATTGTCCTTGAAGTGTGATGCCGTCATTCTCCTGGAGAAGTCCTCCTTTAGAGCTGTCATTATTGCAGCTGGCAAACAGAGCTGATGTAGGGAGATAAAAGGATCTGCTTCTGCTCCAGGCTTTCCCTGCTCTATCCACTTTCTCCAGGAAAAATGGGGACAGAGAGGCTTTTGTGAAATCTGTTGGAGAGTTTTCATCAAAGTAACTGTGTCCTGAAGCACCCCGAGTGCAACGTGCACCTGCTTTCTGTCTGGAAATTGATTTTTTAAAGGAAATACCAGGTAGGCAGGATGATGTTCAGGAATGAAACAAAGCAGTTGTCACGGGTGGAGTTGTGCACTTCAGTTGTAACAGAGAAGCAATAGTTTATTGATATAAACTGGTAAGTTTGCAAAGTTTGTTGGCCAATGTGACAGTGGTTTAACAGCAGTTGATGGCGAGGTACACTTGGTTATTTACTGCATAGAGGGCAGGGCCAGGTGAAGTGCTTCGGGGACCTCTGAGTCATGAGGTTCAGAAAGGACCCTGTTGCTTTCTAAGCTCCTTCTCTCAGAGGGGTTTAGGTGTAGCTGGATCCATTCCTAGTCCCAGGCTTGGTCAAGGGTTTATGTCTAAATGCAGTCCTGTAGATCTCTTGGCTAAGAATTCCAAGTCTAGCATGCTGCTAATCACTAACCAGGAATCTGTTGTGGCAAGGAATCCCTGAGGAGGAGCCCTGGGATATGTCCTTACTCAAGGGCAGATCTGTGTGCAGCTCACTGCCCTGCAAGGCAGCTCAACAGGCCCTGGAATGTCCACCGTTTATGGATTAAGACGGTTGATTTATAGTCAGATTAGTACAGCAGCAAGACTTCTGTTCCAGGCAGCCCTTGACTGTTGTGTAGCTGTGCAGTCCCCAAAATCTGGGGGAAGCTGGAGAGAGCCATCACAGCCCCCATTGGTGGCTTAAGTGGGGAAGGGAGGGTGTTTCACACACCACAGTTTGCAAGAGAACAAGTTTGTGACTTACTGTGCTGGAGGCTTTTTGTCTGTCCAGAGAGTGTGGGGTGAGCGATAGGTAGGCAGTTCTTCAGGAGGGGCAGCGTTCAGCCGCTGCTGACGCTGGACGTGGCTGGAGCCCAGGGGTGGTTTGTTAAGTGGAGATAAGGCTTTGGGAAGTCTTCTGCGCATCCTTTTCGGCACGTGGGTGTAACTGCTCCTTCTGGGACAAACCACGTGCCTGTGTGAGTTACCCAATTTTCAACTGCAGTGCTTAGCTGGTGTTTCACACCCTGAGTAGATTTTTTCGCTCTCTCTTTCTGGGTGACCCATCTTTCCCTGCAACTTCCTGCAAGTGCACGAACAGGATGGGGAGAAGTCTGGGGGGTATCAAGCATGAACTGCTTGAAACACTAGCTTTATTTCTGGAGCTTGATTCCATATTGTGTTTTATCTGTGCATTTGGACCTTAAAGCACACCACCACTGGATATGTCATCCTCAAATATTCTTTTACAGGACAGTCTTGAAGCTGAACATTTCTGAGCAAACCCCTGTGTATCCTGGGTCTCTGCAGGCTCAGATTAACAGATGTGAACTGTCAGTTCTCTGTCCCTTCCCAGCAGAGGAGGTTACTTGGCAGGGTTTTTTGCCTGCACTGGAGCCAGGCTTTCACCTACTGCCTTTTCGGGGTTTGGGGCTGTTGGGATCAAGATCACACCTATGGAAATGCAAACGTCATCTGAAAGTTTGTGTGTGCTTTATACTTAAAATGCAGCGAGTATAGATGGAACTTTGCTGAGAAATAGCAGGAATTATGTTGACTGATAAATCTTAACTCTGTGACATGTGCCATTACCAGAAGCAGAGTTAGTTGGAAGTAGAGTGTTTTAACTCACTGCTTCCTCCTGTCCTCTATTTGTAATATTTTTCCTTTCTTCCACATCTGAGTTAAACCTCAGAAACTGAAGGTGCATATTTTTCCCTATAAAAAAGTGTGTCCAGGAGGCATTTTTTTATACAGTCAGTCAGTCACAGTTAGTTCCTAGTTACTTGTGTCCTGAAGAAAATGATCCTTTGCATAATAACTCTTTACTCATATGCTGTGAAGTGGTACCTCTTGTGAGCATTTGTAGCCGTAAGAGACCTCTGAGGAAAGCCACCGTGTAAGGGCAGGAAATCCTTACTTGTCCCTAGCATGGATTGTGGGTGGATGGAGAAGGAAATAGCTGTGTGTGAGCAGGTTGTGTGGCTTAAAAAAGGCGGAAGTTTTTTGGCACTACCAGCTGGTGGGAGTGCGGTGATCTCCCAGGGGTCGGGGCTTTGACTCCAAACTGCAAGATGGCATTGTGCTTTATTCTCTCTTTATTTTGTTAGTTTGTCCTCCTCCTTTGCATTTCTCTGTTTGAACAGGCTAATTTTGGGTCAGTTGTTTTATAGAATCACAGAATCACCGAGGTTGGAAAAGCCCTCCAAGGTCACCGAGTCCCCCCTGTGCCCGATGCCCACCTTGTCCCCCAGCCCAGAGCACTGAGTGCCACGGTCAGTTCCATGGACAAT
>JAWMRA010000001.1:611119-657297 GCA_035584735.1 Pseudotriccus pelzelni | reverse complement strand
GAGCCTCAGTGGCCTCTTAACTGCTTTTTTTCTCCCCCCCCCCCCCCCAGGAGGAAGACAATTGCCATCTCTAATTCACATTTCACCAAGATTTCCATTGATTTTGTCCAGGAGGAGTTGGTTTACATTTTCAGAGTGCAACCTTTGCCTTGACAGTCTGTCACAGGAAGATCCACATGAACTCGGAGAGGTGCCCCAGCCTGCTCATTCCATCCCACCCTGTTGCTTTCAGAAGCAAGTATGGGTAGCATTTCTGAGGCTGAAACTCTCTAAAACTGGAACATTTGTTAAAAAAACTTTCAGAATTCTTGAAGTCCACATAGGTTTTGTTCTTGATTGCCAAAAGGTGGCTCATTAAAGGCTATTTTTCCACCTCTGTGCAGAAAAAAAACGTTGGTGCCTTCTGAAAGGTCTAGGGTCACCGGAATAATGGATTTCTCTCTTACTAATAGGATCCTGATTGCATCTGATTGCTCTCTTTTTTCCCAGCCTTAATGAAGTTACTCCATGCATTTGGCAGCAGTAAGTGATTTGATGGAAGTCCTCACAGTTTCCACAGCATGACTCTCCTGGCTCTCCCTGACAGTGGATGCAGGGACTGAAATGAATGTCTAACACGATCTTTCACCCACTTAGAGGCAAAGCTCTGTGAAGACAGAGTACAGGACAATTCACTGGACTCAATCCAGTTTGGAAACAGCCTGGACTTCCTCTGGAAATGCTGTTCACTGTGAGCACAGTGCTCTTGTCTCCTGGAGAGAGGGTAACACCTCCCAGGGCTTAACACACACCAGTGGTATCAAGCCACAGAAGGGAGAGCTCAGCTTGGAGAGATAAGGAGATTTCTGTGTTGGAAACAGATCCACGAGAGGCTAAAAATTAACCTTCAGACTCCTTGCTCACCTTTCTGGGGTGATCTAAAGTTCCTATACATACCTTCTACATAGCCACAAGTTCCTATACATACCTGTGGCTTTCCCAGTGGGTGTTGAGGAGAGAGGTGGTGAAGACCTGTGGCTGTTTCAGTGCCAGTGATTCGTGAGTGAAGGGACTGTGTAGGAAGCAGCTCAGGGTTCCTGAGTCTCAGAGGGAGGGTAATGTGGCTGAACTTGGATTATTGTGCTGGTGCTTTTGTCTCCACCAGCAAGTGTCGTGGTCCAGTGGGAACAGATGTGCAGCTGAAAACACTTTGTGCTGGGGATTTGATATCCACACCACGTGAATTTTGGAAGGACTGCATGGGATCAGTGCCAGCCTGGCCCCATGAACTGACCACCACCAGGATTGTTTCACCAACATCCTTCAGTCTCCTCAGCCCTGGGTCAGCCCTCTCTTCACAACCACGCCCAGAAAGAGTTCCCTGACTCATGGAAGGAGATCCATTTACACCCCTGTGGTTGGCTTGTCACAGAAAGCAGGTCCTGAAACAGTGATTATTTCATCAGCACAGAGAAAGAAAAGGTGCAGGTGATTAAGCAAAGCATCAGAATGACAACCCAGCAGAGCAGAGCCCAGTGGAAGGAGAGAAGGGACACGGGACAAGCGGCTGCCTCAGGCTGGTGCTGCAGGAATCTGCTATTTCTGTGCTGGGTGGTGGCTCCTAATGCATTTTGTGTCTCAGTGCTCCTTGTTATTCCACGTGAGCAAACGGTTAAAAAAGTGTGGCTGTGAAATGCTGCCTTATAAATATGTATTGCACGGCACTGAATTTCTTTAGAGTGCCTTCCATGACCACAATACGCTGATTAGGGGTTTTTGTTCCCTTTTCTTTTTGGGGACCTCGCATCTCTCAAATCTAATTTAATCTTCCACGAGTTAGGGTTTTACATTGTTGTGGAGCTGTGCAGCATGAAGAGAGGAAGTGCTTGAGAATCTACATCCAGTCCTCTTAACAAAATCAAAAGGCAGAGCAAACAAGCCATCATCAGTGGCTCCTGGAGAAAGCAGCTCCAGAAACCCACAACCATCGTTTTCCCTTAGCTGGGTCATAACCAGAAGTGAAAACAGCTGAGGCACACCCTGAGCAACAGCTGGAGTTGTGAGGAGTGGTAAAGTCACTGGCTCCTGCATCCCAGTGGTGTTTGCCAGGCAGGGTTTGGGGGAAGCAGCCGTTCTTTGCAGGTGTATTTATATGAGGGAATCTTTGGGGGATTTTTTGCCGCATCCTTTGCCTGGATTTAACCTGCAACAAACATCTGGCTCCAACCTTGACATGCTCTGGCTTCGTGCCTTTAATGAACAACTCTGTTAAACTAAAAACCCCAAAACAAAACAACTTCACAACTGCCCTCCTATCCAGTTAAAATGCAGTGCTGTTTATTGGAAATGCACAGTGATCGATGTAAAAGAGCCCCAGAAGGCTTGCAAACAGCAGTGCCCTGTTTGGAATGTGCCCAGCGAAAAGGGCATTCACAAACCCGAAGCCGAAGGCACAAACCAAAGGTACCACAGGCATGAATGAAGAGATGCAACACTCACACACTTTAAACTGTGTAATTCAGGCGTCTTTATTCCCTAACAAAGCCTCTGTTCAGACCTAGCAGGAACACCTTTAGAGGAGAATGCTGTGTGCGCTGGAGGCAACAGGAACCCACCCACAACTCACACACAGATTGGTTGCTTGGAAGAGATAAAAGGAAAGCAAGAAGTGGGACCCGTTTTGCTGGGATTAGGATTTCAGAATCGCTTGGGTTGGAAAAGACCTCTGAGACCATCGAGCCCAAGCTGTGCCCAATCCCCACCCTGACCCCAGCCCAGAGCACTGAGGGCCACGGCCAGTCCTTCCTTGGACACCTCCAGGGGTGGGGACTCCACCACCTGCCCCCATGGGTAAGGGTGGAATTGGTGTGGAGGTCTTCTAGAAAAGACACTCATTGCAGCTGGGCTGTAACTTCTGCTCTTCGCAGCCCCTGGATGTGAGTGCAAAGAAGAGAACACAGAAATATTACAAACCATAAGCCATTACTAAACAGAAATGTAGTTAACAGAGATGTGCAGCTGGTAGTTTGCCTTGTGTGAAATGTCCTCTGTGCTTCAGAAGTGTTTAATTCTATATGGGTACACCCCCTTTAACTGCTTCCCAGCGTAGATGCAGCCCAGGAAATCTTTGTGGAATACAGTCCCACCTGAGAACTATGTAGGGATTTGTAGGTATGTGTAACATCTCCCCTTGTTGTTCCCTGCAGACAGTGCTCAGCAAAAGGAAATACCAGTGTCTGCATCAAACCATCCTGTCCCCAAGTTCTTCCAGTTCAGCAGGTTAAAATCTGAACTGCAAGAGTAAGAATTGAAGAGCCAGCAGCCCTGAAAATGCTAAGGGTGCAAATCCTCTGTGGGAGTCCACAGGCAACCTCCTTCCCCAGTCATCTGTCTCAATGCTGTGCTCCTGCTACTCCTTCTTTTGGCAGAAACTTGGAAAGATAAACAGGAACAAATACATCCATTGGCAAGGATGGGACTGCAAAGCTGAAATTTCAAAATCTGGTGCAACTGGGGCACGGCAGCCTTGGGTAGATCATGGAGAATTATGCTTTATAATATTCTTGGACACGCTCTAAGTATGGGGAAAAGCGGATTTTTGTGCAGTAAATTCTCTCAAACCTGGGAATGTTATAGTCTTGCCAAGCTAAAGGAGATTTGCCTGCATCACATAAAAACTCTTAAAATAATCCTCAGCCCAAGCCTGAGCTTCTCTGTGGATAGCTAATGTAGCTTTTTCCATAGGTTGCCAGGTAATCAATACAGCAAATGGTTCATCAGGAAATCTGCAGTCAAGTGCTAGGCTGGTTCATTGGGATATGAGCTGTTTCCTGGAATTCAGGAGGCCCCAGATTTGGGCTGTGTACTCCTGCCACTGATTTGAGGTATTTTCTTAGCGAACAGACATGTGTGGGGTGTGTATATTACAAAAAAAGGATTTGCAGAAGTGGGTTCCTTTACTGTTTCCTCACAAAGACCTGCAGACCCAACAGCCTATTCCAGGCGTTGCCACTGTGCTCCCTCCATCCCTCCTATGGCACTCCTGGAGGGCAATTCCCAAAAAAGGGACAAAAAAAAAAAAAAGGGGGCGAAGATCCTTACACTTGCCATTCGTGGGGGAGAATGACCTTCTTTCTCTTGAACAGAAACTAAAACTGATATTGAGTTTCTGAACCTCATATTTTTTAATCTGTTTTTCAGGCCAAACGTGCTCCTTGGGAAGAGGGTTGTTTTTTTTTTGGAAAGCCATCAGTGTCATTGTCGCAATAATATTTCAGCTGCCTCTTCCTGCTTCAGCAGGAAGGAAGGGTCGGAGATTTCAGGAAATCTCTGGAAATCTGCTTTGCCAACAGCATCTGCAGTGCAGTTACATTTTATGAACGCTCTGAGACAGCAGAGCTTTGTGCCATATTGAAAGGGGGTTCAATGTTATGTGAGTAATAGGTCTTGTTTTTCTAGAATGGTGATAGAAAGGCAGCTTTTCCATTATTACTGCTTAGATATCACAAAGTGGCATAATTATTTCTGTCTCCTCTGGGTACTTCAGCATTTATGTTACCTGGGGGTGCCGTGGGCAGAAACCAAACAAAAAGCACTCCTGTTGGGCGATAATCCCTGGAAACACACGAAGGGAGTTGGATTTCACATTCAGTAAAACTTTTGGCTTTCCCTTTTTGAAAAATCCGAGGCCTTTGGGAGAGGCCTTGATTTTCCCAGTTACAGCTTTGCACCTCGCTGGAAGTCACTGGAACTGCTGGAGATCTGATTCTTTTAAATCTAATGCTTTTAAAATTAAGCTGACAGGATGAAAGCTCAAAATAATAATAATAATAATTATAGTAATAATAATAACTTTAAAGTGCTGGGGCTGCCTTGTATTTTTCCTCCACCTTTTCCCATGAATGGCTTGATTTGCTCCTCTGTTCTCTTTGGGCTGTGCACCTCACATTAACTGGGCATTATCCTGGCCCCTCCTGACTTTGGGATTTATTTGGAGGCAAACTGTGTTAAGTTATGGTGCTGCATTATTAACAGGCCATATGGGCATCAGGCTTGAGAGAGAGGAGCTTAACAAGAACGCAGGAAAACAATCTTCCCGATCCTTCCTTCTCCTAATACATAATCCCGAGTGCAGGGAAGAGATAAAACCATCGAAATACCACGGTGGAGGAGTGTGAGGGACAGTGTGTTAAACTCATCTGAGAGGGCTCCATGGCCACTCACCACCTCTGCTGGTCTTGCCCAGAACTTGTATAAAGCCAGAATGTTTTTTGAAGTGTGGCCTGGTCTGAAATAAGCACTGAAAAGTATTTTGCGCTCTGTTTTCTGTCAAGTTTATTCACTTGTCTGCTGCTACTCCCTGCAACAGCTGGGTGCAGGTTTGGGCACCGCAGTATAAGAAGGATCTAAAGCTGTTAGAGAGTGTCCAAAGGGGATACATGAGGGTGGGGAAGCGTCTGGAGGGGCCACAAGAGGGCACTGGGTTTGTTCAGCTGGAGGAGCCCGAGGTCAGAGCTCACCAGGGTGGCTCCATGATCCTAGAGGGTCCTTTCCCACTCAGCATATTCCACGACTCTGTGATTCTCGTTTAAAAATCAGTGGCAATGTAAAGCTCAAGGAAGGTTTTAAACACTTCTTTCACGATGCCAGAGCAGATTATAAGGTGACAGTACAAAGCAGCACATTTTTGGTGTCGAGGTTTTAGACCCAAGGCAGACAGCTGAGCTGGGGGATGGCTCCTGACCTGCTGAGTTCCCAAATAAACCCTGACAAGAGGAGTCTTTCCCGACAGTAGGAGGATCATTTTTTTCATTTTAGTTTATTCGGCCAGTTCAGGTTCAGTGTCTGGTTCACTCCCAACGTGGCAGCCAGCTGGCATTGCAAGAAGCAGAAAATCTTGTTTCCCACTCTTTAAGTAATGGGTAGGAGCTGCACCCCAGTATTTGTGAGGCCTTGCCTTGAAAATCCTCAGAGTGCTGGGACCACAAATCAGCAGCTCAGATCCCCTTCTTATGTACTTTAGAGAACTGATGTATCACTTTCACTTGCTGTTTTCCAAAAGCTGGATAAAAAGAGGCAGCTGATTAAATGACACTAACCCAGACTTCTACAGGAGTTTTATTGAACCGACAGAAAAAAAAGATCAGTTAATTAAAACACGAATGAACCACCCCCAGTGCAGTAAGAAGGTTGTGATATATGTATGTTTAAATAGGTGCAAAGAGATAAGGCTTTGCCAAAGGGGAATGCCAAACCCAAACTGAAATACCAAATTCGGCATAAGATTTTGTTTCCTTTGCAGGTTTCAACACCCATTCAGTTCTTTCACAGCTTATTCTTGCATTTCCTGTGAAAACAGCTCTTTGGAAGCGCCCAGACCAGCAGAAACTCTGCTGAAGGTCAGGGATTCACTCTGCAGTTACAAAATTATCCAGCTGTAAAGCTGCACACGTGGGGACAGGGAGAACTTCACTGTTGACACGTGGTGAATCACTGCTGGAAACTTCCCTGCCTCGGGATGTGGCTTTAGAAGCCTAAAAACGTGTTCTCAACACACTTTTATTTACAGGCATGTAGGAAAGGGGCGATTCTTTTCACTGGTAACGTTTTAAAAAGTCCCTCACCATCAGCTGTTGCAGCACTGAACAAGGGTCAGGAGGAAGGTCTGTGCGTGGATTCATTCAGGGGAAACACAAGGCAAAAACGAATGCTCAGCTTTGACAGCAGAAGGTCCTGAGTGCAGTCCTGCGGGGATGTGCGCGGGGAGCTCGTGCCGTTCAGCGTGCTCCCAATTAACCCAAAAACCGGGGAAAACGAGGTGACAACATCCACTAATCACACAAAGTGATTCAGAGCAGTGAATGTGAGGCTGGTTGTGAGAACTGCGGGACATTATCAGGGTGAACGGTGCGGCGATGAAATTCATTGCAGGGAAACACAGAGTGGCGATCCCTGGGAGAAACAATCCTAGTTTCATCTATGAAACGATGGCCTCTAAATGATTGCTACCCCCACAAGATTGGGCTCTTGGGTTTCTAATAATTTGCTGCATGAAAGCATCATCACAGTACTCGTTATTGATCACACTGAAAACTAAGGGTTGCTGGGAAAGGCAGGAGGATCAAAACACAGAGCAGAATGTTGCCATCCCCCAAACTCATGCCGTGCCTGCATCCTAAATGTGTTGTCACATCTGGAGGGGATGCACTGACAGAGAAACAATACCAGGAAGGGCAACAAGGATAATCAGACAGATGGAATCGTTTCTGTATGTGGTTTCCCAGGTTGAGAAAGGAATGACAGCAGAGGGATGTGGGAGGAGTGTGTTAAATCACTAGTGACAAGGAGACGGGGAACAGGGAGTGGTTGTTTACAGACAAAAGAGCTAAGAGGGGTCAAATGAGAAATCCCTGGAGCTGGCTGAAGGAGGACACAGTCCTTCACCCAGGTGCAGTTCAGGTGTAGGACTGGGAGCTGCACCACATTACATCTGCTTACATCAGCTCAAAGTGTTTTTGGACAGATGACTGGGAGCAAAATCCATTGAGGGCTATTCAATACAATAACACTGAGATGCTCTAAGCTGAAAATTGCACGAGGGAGGCTTTTGAGAATTATCCTGGGGAAAGATATCGGTTGGCACAGCATCACACTACTGCATCACTCAGCCACCGGCTGCTTTGGGAACGGGGCAGTTGGTTAGGTGGCCCTGTGGTCTGGTGGGTTATGCCTGTAGTCACACATGCAGAAGAATGTCTTGTATCTGACAAGGGCCTTTCCAGGACAGAGGTAAGCTCCTTTCCCTTCTCCACCTTCCCCTGGAGGAACCCTGGCATGGACCTGCAGTGAGAACCAGTGTTCAGCTGTGAAGTTCACAGGCACTGTTTTTGTGTGTGAAGCAGCTGGTGGCACTACAGGGAAATCAAATCAGCTTGCAACAAAGGCGGTGAGATATCTGGAAGCACTTTGGGGAAATGCAGTGAAACGTTTGGATGGAAGTGCTGCTGCCCACGGCTCAGCTGTGGCAGGGGAAGTCACCCTTCCTCAGCAACAGCTCCCACAGCAATATTGCAGCGGGCCTTGAACCACACAGGTGTCCCTTTGCAGCTGAGGGTGGCTCCTCATGTCCCTTTCCCAGCCTGCAATAACCCTGTGTCACACGCCCCTGGTCCACTGTAACACCCCCTCTCCTTTTTAGTGCTCAGACTGATACTTCTTCATAAGGTTTTCTCTTTATATTATTAAAGCTGATCCCTCCTCCTCAGCTATCAATTGCAGTTTTGGCCTAAATGTCAGTTTATGCTGGGGAGGAGGAGGAGAAATCACGGGTTGCTGGGACTTGTTTGTGTTGGGAGAAGAAGGTTCAGAAACCCCTCAGCGTTGCCCAATACGAATTAAAACATCACTTGACACCTTGTTTGGAAACAGTTTAAGCCCTTCTGCCTGGTCTCATTTCTCACCTCTCTGCTGTCCTGTTTATAGGTGAGGACATGACAAATGTCCCCAGAAGGCTGGTGTTGGGATTAATGTTTCTGCAGGTGCTGGAGGAGGAGATGTGGCTGAGAAGTATTAACAGACTGATGGACCCAGCCCAAAAATCTCACAGCAAGACTAATTCACGTGGTTGGGATTTTGGAACAGGTGAGGTCACCACCCTCCTCCTCCCACTCGGTGGGGCTTTGTTTCTTCTTCCTTTCTACTTTTCCCCTGAAGAAGACTTAACCCTCTCCTCCCTTTCTCCCAAATCTTACCTTCTTCTTGCTCATATCCTGGCCTCCCCTCACCACCCCTTTTCCCCTGCTTGCCTTAGAATTTCCCTGCTTTTCCAGCATATGGACAAGTAAATTCCTTTTGTTTGGACTTCCCGGGTGAGTGGAATGAATAGGTTTTGATTTGGAGGCACCATGCAGTCTGGAGAAACACAGTGACTAACTCCTAGCCTATACTTTGGCTTCATTCTTGCCTTTATTGGTATTTTAATAAGTGTGTTTTATATTCCACTGCTCTGACTGGAGCTGAGCATGCCCCCTGACTCCCCCCAGGCTGATTAAATTGCTCTCTGTGCATCCACTCTGGAGTTCTCTATTCATTACAAACTCCCATTAACCTCTCAAGCCAGGCCTCCTTGGTAATCACTGTTTGTTATGAAAGAAACCTCCATTTCCATTCCCTGCTAATTATTATATTTGAGCTGGATATTTCCATAATTCAGAGAACAGATGGTCCATCTTTGGTAAGGGGAGTGGTCGTTCTTCCCACCTCTGCTGTCATTCTTTCCCTCTTCTTGCACAGCAAACTGGCGACGGGGTGACCTCACCTCACCCCAGCCTTCCTCAGCCACGATTTGGGAACAGCCCGAGGCTCTGCCGTGGCTGTTTACCCTGCTTGTCTGCGTAAGACCAGAACGCAGAAAGCAAAAAAAACAAAAGGCGTTGGAAACGGACCGTGCTTCCCCAGGGAGACGGGGAGGTTTCATTCGGCTTTGCCTCTCTGTTGTTGCCGGCTGGTAATGAAATCGTGATGAGGAAAACATTGTCTGGAGAATCGAAATTAACGAGGGGAGCAACACAGAACTTGTACCTTTTGTTTCTGGGACGTGTCAACAACAGGCAGCAGAGTTGTTTGTTTGGCTGATTCGATGCCTGAGACCACAGCAGGGTTTATAACAATCCTTTGACTGGCGTTGCTGTGGACAGGGGGTGAGAATCAAGCAGCGAGCACGTTCAGCACGCTCCTCCTGCTTCCACATCACCACTACAACACTCATTAGGCTCGGAGTTGTTCTATCTCCTCTAAAACTTGGGTCACAACTGCAGCACTTCACACTCCGCAGCTCTGCGGAGCTTTTGGGCTAATTAAACCCCACTAGTTGGAAGCAAACGCTCCGAGTGGGTTTGTTTGTTTGTTTTACAAAAGGAAAATAAAGAAATAGTCAGGCAGGATTCATTAGAGCAGGTTTTTCTTCTCTCCCAGCTATGCCTGACCCTGGTGTCTTCATTTTCTCTCTGGGTTGAGACAGCCTCAGGCAGCCTGGTGTGAGGGTGGCTGAGTGGGAGGAGGTCTCCATGTAATTATGAAACCTGAGGCCAAGATCCTGGAAATAAAAGCCCAAGGACTCATCATTCCCAGTAAATATTTTGCACAGCTTTTGCAGATATTTCTGTACAATAATTGCCACTTCTGCTCAAGAAATGGGATGACAGCACCAGGGCACAGCCTGATTTTCCCCTTAGCCAGCAAAAGCAGCAGCTTGGGCTTCAGCAGGAGCTCCCAACCTAAACTCCAGGTCCCTTCATATCCCACACACATCCTAAACCTTGCAGTGCTGCGGTCACGTGTGGCAGACAGGTTGAACAAAGCCTGGCTTTCCCTGTGTGCTCCATAGCTGCAGCATTGTCCAGTGGAGCTGCACTCTGAGTCCAGCCTGGCTTTGTGCAGCGAGATGAGCTCAGAGTAAAGACACAGTTGCTAAAGGGTATGTGCTCTTGTGTTTGTATTTCTCCTACTCCCTGCTCTGATTAACGTGAGGAAAAGGACAGTTGGGCACACAGGCTGTCCTGGCCTTACAGCAGAGAAGAGCCCCCACAAACCCCAGGATGTTGCCTCTGCTCTGCAAGGCACAGAGGTGAGTCTCAGCTCAGTCCCAGCTACAGACTCAGCTCGTCCACTGTGAGAAATATCTCTGAATAAAATTTGGAGACAGACAAATACAATGGAACAAAGAATTTTATTAACAGTACACTGGATGCAAGAGGCCATGTAACCGCCCCCTGCCCCCTTTGCATGCTCAGAACCCGACGGACCAGTCTTTTAAGCTTTCTTGATTTGCGTGACCACTCCTTCGCTCCTGCAATGGCAAGCTCCGCTCCTTTTCTTCCTTATTAGGTGTCACAGTCTCTCTTTTGAGCCTGATATCTTGGGTATCTCAGGCCGGCTCCCGTTCCTCCCTTGTCAGCTCATCAGCTATGTCAAACAGCTTATCAAGTCATTTGGTCATGTTATCTCTTGGTGACAAGCTCTGGCCAGGTCCATTGTTCTCGAGTCAGCCATTAGACAATACATCTAACGAGCAACCTTAACAAGCCCAGCCTCCCACGGCTGCAGGTAGCCTTACAGATGAACAGTAAGCAGAAACAGCAATGCCCATTATTAAATAATCCTCCAGTTTCCCCAAATTACAGTTTCTTAACATGATCAAACAAGCATGTAATAAAACCGCCCTCCATTTATTTCTCACATCCACCAAAACAAACTCCAGTGGCTACAGAAAATCCCAGAGCCACAGAGTGGTTTGGATTGGAAGGGACCTTCGTGATCATCCAGCACTTTCCACTGTCCCAGGTTGCTCCAAGCCCCATCTACACTGGCCTTGGGCACTTTCAGGGATGGGGCAGCCTCAGCTTCTCTGGGCAACCTGTGCCAGGGCCTCCCCACCCTCACAGACAACAATTCCTTCCCAATATCCCATTTAAACCTGCTCCCTTTCACTCTGAAGCCATTCCACCTTGTCCTGTCACTCCAGCCCCTTGTAAATAGTCTCTCTCCATCCTATAGCTCCTTCATGTCCTGGAAGGCCACAAATAAGATTGCCTTTCTGAGGAATTCAAGATTGAGTGCACATTCTGGGGTATTTTGGGATAATGAGAATTAATATTCATCAGCAGTCTGAATTGAGAATTTGTAACAGCCACAAAAAAAAGGGTGTTTGAGATCTGTAATGATAATGTTCTTTCCCAGCTGCTTTTGTGAGGGGGGAATAATTTAGCAGCACTAGAGCTCATGTTGACTCTCCAGCTTGTGAGGAAATGATAAAGTGAAAGTCTCCTCCAGAGAACTCCAGAGCTGTTTATGGGGGCTGGAGGCACACTCTGGAGGTAGCAGGCTGGAATCTGATGCCTTGCAATATTGGAAATGGGTGTAATTTCCCTGCACTGCCTTCATCCTGCCTTCAGCCCATGGAAAACAGCATTAGAAGAAAAATAAATTATGTGACTGGTCCTTGTAATAAATTGGTTTGGTCCGTAAAAAAAAAAAAATTGTAAGTAACTAGTTCTAGCTATAGGTTAACCATTTCTTTAACAGCTTAATCCTTCAAAGAAGTAATTCCTGGAAACACCTAGACATTCATTTACATATCTAAAAGAGTTACTGGAAGCCAAGAAGACGGCTGCTGATAACAAGAAGAGATAAATCGAAGCTAAAGGATACAAAAAAACAGAGAAAAGGACAATAATTCGCTGTTAGCCATGGGGGCTAACAGCCCCATACGTGGTTTTCGCCTAGTTACCGCTTGTTAATAAATTTTACCTTATTTAATTTATAAATTGGCTGTTTAAATTTATTCGGCCATTTAGTAACTTATAACAGTCCTTAAGCTTTAGGAAAATGAATTCATGCTAAAATGTCCCTATCTTTTATTTTTCACCCCCCTGAATGTAACGTTATATCTTGTGTGATTATTTACCCACAGAAATGGTTTTTGTTTTCCCCCTCCTCTGATGGGAAGTGTCTGCAGATGGAAAACCCTTAAATGTGGAAAGGCCAGAGGCTGGTAGGAGCTAAAGAGCAGGAGATGAAGATCCAATGCAAACCCCTGGTGTAACGAGGTAAGAGGCAGCCTCGTCTCAGAGTAAAACATTTAGCTCAGGATAATTTGGGACACTGCAGAGGAGGGAAGGGAAGGGGTTAGAGCTAAAGAAGGTCCATTCAGTGGACCTTCCATTCCATTAGTGCTATGCTAAAAGAAACAACTCTCCCTCTTCGGTCTGGCTCTGATCTCAGCACAGATTTTGAATTTCTGGGCTTGCTTGGCTGAGTCCCCCTTTCATTCCTTCCCCTTCGTTTACCAAAACCGAACTGCAAATTTACTGTTACGCCTCAAAAATGCCAGACTGTTTCTACAACATAAACATTATCACCTCAAGGATCTCATTGCACCCAAAGATTAACCATTGTTAATTGAATTGAATGCAGCCCTCATCTCGTCTGAGCGTGTTCTCTGCTAAGCTCTTCATGTAGGTTCTGGGCAAGCAGGTAAAACTGAAGCTTTGCTTTAATTCCCACCTCTGAAATCCTGCTGGAGTCCTTGTTTTTGTCTTTAATGGACCATCCTGTCACCTCTGTGAAAGTCTTAGGATTCAGGATGGGCAGTCCATCACAGCAGCAATGCCAGGAATGATAAAAATAAAAGCCTGGGGGCTTTTTAGAAAAGACAATGAAACGTAGTGTGGTGATGGAACCTCCAATAGGTTGGAGCAGAAGTGCCACAAATGAGAGGTTCTGTCCAGAGATGTAAAACTTTTCATCAATCAGCTTAAGCACCATTTCATTTTGAAGCAGGGCTGGCACCTGTCAGTTGTTGGCTTGTTGCAGGAGCTGCCAGAGGATGTTCCCGGGGCAGCCACTCCAGTGGGATAAACTGGGCTGTAAATTTCCCTTCAAGTACACGAGCCATGAAAACTCTTCTAAAAGCAATGAAGAAACAGATTAATCTTAGAGCTTCACGTTAATGCTCACTTGTCTTTCTGCATGAGGGACAAAAGTGACTTCACACAAAACACTGCACATTCCTGCTTGGTTCAGGGGAGGGCTGGTGGGTTCCATGGTGCTCATGTGAAGTCAGATGTTCCTGCTGTGACCCTTTCCAGCACACAGGGAGCTCCCACACACTGAAAGCTCAAGCCCAGGGCTCAAAATGTCCTATGACCTCCTCAGAGTGAGCCTGTCGTGGTGCAGAATGATTCCCGATGAGATCCATGTGGTCCATTTTTCAAGCCACCACATGGAGACCTCTCCATCCCTTAGAATCGTGGAATTACAGGACCACAGAATATCCCAGGTTGGAAGGGACCCACAGGGATTAGTGAGTTTAACTCCTGGCCTGCACAGGGCACCCCAACAATCCCACCTTGTGCCTGAGAGCGTTGTCCAGAGGCTCCTGAAGCTCTGGCAGGTCTTTTTCTGCTTCCCAGGCTTCAGCTGCCTTTCAAGGTGTGCAGACTCAGAGCCCCCAGGAAGCTGATGCCTCTTTAGCCCCTGGGTATCTTCAAAAACCCTATTTCTGAACCAAGTGTCCCAGTTCCAAGCTGGGCAAATCTCCTGCGTTAACACCTCACAGAACAAACAGGGCTTAAAAGCAGGGGACAGCCACATTTCTGCACAGGGTATTAATCCCAGGCGAACATCATCATGTAGTCATCTCTTTTGCAGGGGGGATTTAAAGCGTGAGGAGCAAGAGAAGCCAAAGTGTAATCCCCCTCTGCCCACCGCCCCCTCAGCACCACAGGCTGCTGTTGGACCTTCATAACTCTGACAGTAAAAATAGCTTCATGATCAGGAAAGACATTGGGCTGAAAATGGATTGTCCTGGTGTGTTTTATTCCAAAATACCTTTAGGGGCAGAAAGGAAAAAAGGGAAAAAGGGAAGGGAAGAAAAAAGAAAAGAAATGAGAAAAGTTACATTACATATGTACATATTTGCTTTATAACAAAATAACAGGCTCCTGTGTCTGACAGTGAACTCTGTTATAGGCATTTCTGATATTTTCCCGTGATGAAATGATGTTTGAATACCCAGAACGAATAATGCAGTTCTTGACTTGCCCCCTCACCACAGAATTGTGTCTGAATTGTAAACAAGCAGATGCAACCCATAATGCTGAATAGGATTTCCCCACATTTCCCTCTGAAAAGGGTTTTAAGCAAGATAAGGCCCTTAAATTAATCCTTCTGAGAACGTGCAAACACTGAATCCTCGAGGCAGCCACAATCTCACCATGAATTTATCTGGGAGCTTTAATGGCTTTGTAAATTAATCAATGACGGGGTTCAATTCTATTTGCTCAGCTAATTATTTTCCGTGTCCTGTAAATTAGAACGTCACCAGCCTCCAGGAAAAAACAGTCCTGCTGCTTGTACCACATTTGTGTTTGCTCACTGTTATGTTATTAAAGCACTTGTTTATTTGTTCTGATGTGGGCTGGGAGCTTTCCCTTTGCTGTTTGAGTGGCCACCACGGGGCTGGAAAGCCATTAATAATGACATTATTCCATGTTTTGCCATGTTTTTACAATGCAGAGGTTGGGGAAAACCAGCGGATCTGAAAGCCAAACTAGGGATGGAAAGGCTTTTAAAGTGTTTCTTTACTTTGCCTCCCCTCCTAATAGTTTTACACACATACAGAAACACAGAAACATGCTTGGGGAGCATAAAATATTCCACGGAAATGCGGATTTATCCTTGTCTCTGCTATGCCAGCGAGGTGGTACCTTTAGCACTGCACCACCCTGCTTGTTTTGCATTTTCTTTCTGGGTTTGGAGAGATAAAAATGGCAAGAAGAAAACCAGAGGCAAGGAAGTTCAGGTGAGCAGCAGCAGGCCTGGATTTCAGTATCTAGGTGGTTATAGCCCAAACTGATCTTCTACAGCCTAACAAATCAGGTTTTGTCTTAACATATGGAGTACTACTCTACAATAAAAAAATCCTAATTAATGCCTGAATTATTTTTTTCCATGTTAGGGCACATGCAGAGATCAGGCTGAGTATTTCATGCATATATTTGTAGCTATCAGGATTTGTAAAAAGAATCTACTGTTACGTGTCTGTTTTGGGTTTTTCCCCTAGATTTTTGCGGTTTCTATTGTTCTGATTTTCACAAATTCATTCACCTGACATTTTTTTCAGGATTGTCCACTGGTCACATTACACAGGAAGTCTTGAATGAACCTCCTCTCCATAATTTTTACTTTTAATTATTTTGGTTTAATTAAAAAGATGTTTTCCTAAAGCATTTGCTGGTACAGGCACAGCTCTAACAGGTCTTGGAGTGCTGATGCTTCCCCTTGCACTGGACTCCTGCACAGGCTGATTCCTGGGCTCACTTTTGTACAGGAAAACAGTGTGTTCCGTAGTTAAATCCCCATTCTGTAGACCTGAATGTGCAATCTTTAGAGCACGTGGATACCTCTGGAAGCCTGGAATTCCCAAAATACTGTAGAGCAGGAGAATATATAGGGCTGCATATGGTATTATCAGGACTGAGTTTCTTTTCTCCCCCTTAAATGCTCTTTTGCAGCTTTGCCTGCCCTCTGCAGAACTCTTTCAGGTTTAGAGTTACTTCCTCTTTATCCTTTGGGTTAGCTTTGTTGCTGGATCCTGTCACCACAGCACTCTCCCCCGAGCTTCGGGACAGAAGTGCTTTTGGAAGCAGAGGCCCAGTGGCAGGGAGCAGGGTCTGCCTTTCTGCTGGAACTCTGCCACCGAGCCAGGGCAGAATATTCCTGCTTTTTTGGTGCAACAGCCCCCAGTAACTGCACCAGTCTCACCCCCAAGTCTCCCTGCAGGGTTTGTTCCATTCCTTCAGCACGGACAAACCCGCAGAACACAGCCAGGCTTAAGGGCAGGGCTTCGGGGTTATTTATTTATTTATTTATTAATTTAAATGAGCAACTTCAGTACAAAACATTGTGCCTCAGAAGGTACATCTATCCTGAGTGGCTCCTGCTGGTTTACACCCCCCCCCCCCCCTCGTCCTTCCTCTCGCTCAGGAAAGTTGTTCCACCTGATCGCTCAGTTCGCCTCTTGGAGCGCGGGGGAATGACAAAGGCGATGGAGGCGCCGCCAAGTCCCCGGGAGCCTGTGCCAGGTTGAAGCTGATTTAAGGTTGTGCCTCCTGGCTCTGGAGCCTCTGGGACAGGGGCTTTTGGGAGAGCCTGCTCTGTGTTTTTGCCTGCTGAGCCGTGCCCCGCTGGGGCAGGCAGGATGGACGGGTGGCCAACTCCGTCACCAGCGACTTCTCCAGCCCCGCGGTCAGCGTTGCTCAGAAGAGGGAGCTTGGGGAGGCCCTGTACCTGGGCTGGGTGGCCTCCTCCTGCCTTGTGGCCGCTGGGTCCACCTTCTGCTTCTCTTCCCGCTGCGCTGAGAACCCCGGGAACTACAGATCCTCGTCCCCAGCTCACCCCTCTCCCCGCCCGCCACCGCCAGAGCCAGCGCCTGCACAGCAAGGCCGAGGGATCCCACTCCCAAAGTCAGTATGTCTAGGTGTGCCTCCTGCCTTGCCCTACTGCCTACCTGGATGGATGGATGGAAACCTGCCTTTGCCTTCTGCCCCACAGCTGCTGCTCGTGGGGCTGTGGGTTGGAGCTGCAGCCACCCCCTCAGTGGGCTCTGCAGGGACTAGAGCTGCAGCCAGGGCGGTTTTAGTGCACAGGGAGGGGAATTTTGAATGCCCTTCTAACAGTAACTTGGAATGGCTTTTGGGTTGGGTGGCTTTGCTTTGGCTTTGGGGCACATTTTATGTGTTAAACAGTAATAAAGGACTTAAAATTACCCTGTGATATGAAATCCTGGCCTGTTGCAAAGAAGAGCAGAGGAAAGCAGCTGGTTTTTTTATGTTTTTTTTTTTTTTTTTCTGCCTGGGAAAACAGGGATAACAGTGAATAAAGACAAGATAATAATGGTTTCAAAGAAAAGCATTCACTAAGGGATTGATTTACTGTAGGCTTAATGGAAGGTTGCAGGGAGAATTTATTCAGCAGAGGAAGGTAAGCTGAAATACATGAAAAAATATCCCCTGTTTCAGAGAATAAACATAGCTCTCTGTGTTTGTCCTAATTACCAAGCTCATATTTCTTTTGTAACCCATGCAGGTCAAACTCATTCACAACCTTCCTTTTAAGAGGCAGCAGTGTTGCCTTGCAATCCCCTCGTGGCTCTACAGCATTTCCCACTATCACACAGACCACAAACATTGTGTTGGTTACTTGCTGCAGGACTGGGAAATAGATATGTTTTTTAAATCAGGGTCTTATGTACAGTCAGGCCAAGGTTTTTGGTGAGGTCCACTCACAGCAGCACAAGTTTAGAGGCAGAAGGAACATAAACAACAACAGTTTTCTCACAGCTCCAATTAAAACAGGCTAAACAATATTTTTGGTAACATGATCAAGCCCCCACGATAAGCAACAATGTAAAGAAACCAAGCCTGATGAAAAAGAAGTAATTCCATAAAAATTGATTTAATAACTGACCCAAATTAATGAATAGTAGTAATATTTTAATAGAGTTTTGTAGCCAATTAATAAGGTGTCACTTCAGATCTACAGCAATCAATGGAATTTTGCCTTTGACTGAACTGAGAACATAATTCAATTTGAGGTGTTTCATGGAGAACAGCATTCTTCTGTTCTAGAGTTTGGCTGATTGTTTTAAATATTTCAGAGGGAGTTTTCTGATGTGATCTGTTGTTCTCCCATAAATTCCTTGCACTGTTGCCCCTTGAAAGTTCAGAAGCAAATTCTTCACTGCACAAGATGGAGCTCTGAACAAGCTCGTCTGGTTGTGCACCCAAAAGAAGACATGAGAAGACTATAAGCAGACATTCCAAACTATCCCCAGGGCTAACAGGAACATCCAGCCAGATCCTTCAAACGGGATCTCCCCCATAAAGAATCCCAGAATCATTCAGGTTGGAAAAGACCTCTGGGATCACCAAGCCTGAGCTGTGCCCTGTCCCCACCTTGTCTCCCAGCCCAGAGCACTGAATTCCACCGCCAGTTCTGTGGACACCTGCAGGGGTGGGGACTCCACCACCTCCCTGGGCAGCCCCTTCCAGTCTTTAACAACCCGTTCCATGAAGAAATTCCTCCTGATGTCCAAATACACCGCATCTTCAAGAGAACTGAAACGAAAGCTTGCATTTTAAACAGAGCTGGCCTGCCCCAGGTTTGTGCATTAAATAAACCCTGAGTAGCCTGACAAGAGGGTCCCACCTAAGGGCAAAAAGCAGCTGCATGAAGTAGTAAGCTTTCAAATATTGCATCCTGTAATTTAAAGTTTTTTTCTTGCTTACAAACAAGAGAAATTATTTGGGAAACAAGCAGCACTGCTCCATAAATAAAACTGGAGGTGCCTGGCTTGTTCCCCTTTGCTCTGCACTTTGGGCATGTGCAGACACATTCCTGCAGTGTCAGATGGAAGTGGAGCCTTTCCAGGTCCACCTGGTGCCTTCTGTGCTGTGTTCAGTTCCTTTCACAGGTGGGAGCTGGTCCATGTAGGGCCAAGGATGACAATCAAGAAGAGAAGACAGTGTGAGTGGAGTCCACTCCAGAAAAGCTGATACTTACTAACAACTCCATTTTTCTTCTTAGTGAATAAATAGGCCAAAATTATTCCTGAGAGACCTCTGTGCAATAAAAGCTTCCATAGGTGGATTTTCTGCAGTGCCTTTAGCAATCTAGCCCAGTTAATTATAATTTTCATTAAAAAAGCTTTTCACGAAGCTTAAAGTAAATCTCCCCACTTCAGACCAAGGCCGCTCCATTATTGCCTGTCCCCTCAGCAGCAGGCAGAGAAGACAGGCTGCTGCTTTCCTTTAAGGCAGGCAGCCCTTTCCTTGCTTCAGGACTGTTACCATCTGACCTCTGGAACCTCTCCAGCTCAGCTTAATCACCTCCATTTCTTCCCCCCCAGCAGCTCGTTATACTTCTCCCCCTCCTTGTTTCCCTCCTCGGGCTGTTTTCGGCTGTTTCACCTCTCTCTCCAGGTTTGTTGCCCAGAACCGGACAGAGAATCCCTGAGGAAGCCTCAGCACTTGCTGCAGGTAGGTTATCATAGCAGGGGGGAAGGGACTCTCAAAACTGTGAGAGACCTTCCCTGAATGAGTTGAAGGCATTGCAATTCTGTTATTCCAGGCCTCAGGACCACCAGCTTCCCTGCGCTGTGGGACTCAACCACGGGCAGTCCAGGGACCAGCTGGGTGCCCAAGGCAAGTTTCCTTGCTGCAGGTCCTTCTTTATTGTCACATTCCTGGGGGTACCAGGATGAGACCCCAGAGAAATCCTTGGCTCCAGCAACAGCAGGAATCAGTGTCTGGAAATAGGAATAGGAGAGTTCTCCTCCAGCATAGCCTTTTGTTGTTTAACTCCCTCCCAGACTCTGCCTCCGCATTGCACTGCTGTTGCTCTTCTCCATCCCTTCAGCGTCGCTCTTGATTTTCCACTGCTGTGCCAGATGCTTTAATAAGGTCCAGCCGGATTAGATTTTATCAACTTTTATTTTCTAGCAAACGTTACCAAACAAAACCCAAACATATTTTTTTTCTACATCCCTGCTACATTTTATTTTGCTTTCCATTTGCTTCCAGGCTCTTCCTAAGGAATTTCTGAGCCTGGTCCACATTCACATCCCTAAGCTGTTCAGTATAATTAATAAATATGACGTGATCAGGATCAGAGGAGCTGTACGCCTCCAGTGCTCCAGGCATCCTCACCTTGTTGGCAATGGTCCTCTGCAGAGATCCAGATCCTCTCATCTTAATGATCATTTTCACACATTTTCCTAAAGGATCTTTCTCATCCTTCACACACCGTTTTCTGCCTCGAAATGTGAGCCTGGTCCCATTACAATAGAAAAGCATCCGATTTCCTGAGACCTTCCCCTCCTCCATTTCATCCTGGGCTGTAAGTCAATCTGCACATAGCAGACTGTTTTCTGTGTTTGTTTTGTTCCCTTCCCTAACTTCCAGCCCCTTAATTCCCAACACATCGTTGATATCAACAGTAATTAGGCATTCCTCCTCCTTCTGAAGCATTGTCCTCTGAGCAAGCTGCACATTTCAGACCTGGAATGAAAGCAGCTACTGCTCAGCCATGGAGGAAAAGGTTCCTATTTTGGAATACTCAGCGTGCTGCAGTTGGGAAGAGCACTGGCTGGTCCCTGGGGAGAAGCCACGTGTCCACAGTGGGGAATCAGCTGAAGGCTGTCCCCATGCAGAGACACACACCAGCCCCAGGAAGATGGATCAGTGTACAAAATCCCAGTGGCAGTGGTGCGTCCTTGGAGCTGCTGCCATTCCTGGTGCTGAAGACGGTGTTCTGAGAGCAAGTGACAACCATTAATTGCTCCCTGCGAAATGCTCCTGCTCTGGTCTCTGTGCCAGCACAAATCCCAGGTGATTTCTGACTCCCAGAAAGAGGTTCTCCCGTGGGAGAGCAGGAACAGCTGGTTGGCCGGGCAGGGCTTCCCTTCCCCTGTGCATCCCTTCCCTCCCAGTGCTGGAAGGGGACCTGAGGTAAGCTGGGAGGTGAACTCTGAAGGTCCCATAGGCTGTTCCTTCCTCGGGGGTGCCCAGCTGGAGAAAGCCAGCCAGGGTGTCCAGGAGAAGAGGAGAGGAGTTGCTGGATCATCCTGAGCAGAAGCACAGAGGTCTGGGGAGAGAAAAAAGGGAGAATGTGGGGGTAGAGGGTGACCCTGCTGTGTGCTGAGTGACAGGTTTGGGGCTGTCAAGGTTGGGGACAGCAGTGCTGGAACTCATGTTGCTGGAGTGTGTTTTGGAGGTGGAAATTAACAGTGTTAATTCAGTTACATTCAGCAATTCAGTGTTAATACAGTTAATTAACAGTGTTAATGAGGAGTTACAGTCAGGAGGTGGGGTTTGGGAGAGGCCAAAACATGAGGGGGACGGGACTGGACAGCGAGGCGTCCAAATTATGACTAAGAAAGCTGGGAAAAAACACTTTTCTTTACAATTTGAGCTTTACTGGTTTAGTTTCCTGAATTGCTTGGGTCCTGGAAAGCTCTAGTTCAAGGGCATATTATGATGCTGAGCTCCAAAAACAATCTCTCTTGGGATTCTGAGCCTCAGAGCTTGTCTCTAGCAGCATCAGGTAGCCTGATAAAAGCTGCTACCTGTTCCTACAAACCTCTCCTCTCACCAATCTTTAAGCCATCACTGCCACAACGAACCTGCTCTCCCTCTTTTATTCCCCCACATTAAATGATGTAAATAACCCAGTTCCCCTGTGCTTCATCCAGTAACAGCCTAACTGCATATCCTGCTGCTGGCACTTAGGAAAACCATCAATGCCACCGTGGGAATTTGCTACTGTTGTTTTTTTCCAGCAGCTTAATGTCAGCAGCACAATCAAATGCCCCCCAGATAAGCTTTGAGGTGCCGTCATTAAACAGCAAAGCAAGACATCGTGTTTTCCTGGCAGGTTCTGTTCCTGTCAGGACAGCTGCTCCCTGTGCACAGCTGTGGAGGTGACAAATGCCTTGGAAAAGACTGAAGTGGTTTAGGTGGATGAAATGCTCAGAGGAGTATTTAATATTTTATTGCTGGAGGGTTTTCTTATGCTGGGCTGAAGTTCGCTCGGCATCCGGGAGACGGGCGTTCCTCAGACAGGGAGTATCATTAAGGGTCTGGCAGTTTTGTCAGGCTGGGAGCTTCAGTAGTGCTGAGGGTAGATGGCAGAAAATAAATATGAGTTCTTTACAATTCAGCTGTCAGTCCTGGGCTGCCTCACAGCTAGAGGTCAGTGCCCAAGTGCAGTGCCTGCGGTGTGGCTGGGGGAAATCTCTCTCTCGGCTACACTGACCAGATGTTCCTCACTTGAAGAGAGGGGGAAGGAGATGTGCCTTCATCTTTTAACATTAAAAATACTTCTTTAACATTGTTTTGTGCAGACAGCAATATTAAAGCCAGCACAAACAAAAAAAACCTCCGTTGGCTTCAGTCCATTTTTCTCCTGAAGTAAAACAGGTTCAAGGTCACCTTTTGCTTACCCAGCAGGCTCAGGAGGCAGCAGTCAATCAAAACTACCACAGGAAGTAATGGAACCATTACCTCGAGTGTGATTTCATTGACCAGCCCTTGGAAATAGCTGAGATCCAAGTGGTTAACCCAGCGTGTAATGAATGGGCAAGTGAAAGCCACAAGCAGGAAGGAACCAGTGCCACTCACACAAAACGATCCACAGACAATCCCAACTCTCTTCCTCGTGCACTTCAAACAGATTTTACCTGCAGAGGGTGGCCCAGGACCAGCACCTCTGCCCAAGGGGTGGGGTGCAGGGTGACCTCTGAGTCCCAGCCTGCTGGGCTCCCCATTCCCAGGCTCTGCAGCCTTCCTGGGTAACTGGGAGGTTGAGAGACTGAACTGCAACTCCTAATCTAAAGAGTGCCTTTGATAAATCTACACATCTGCCTGTTCCAGAGATATTACTGAACCTTAAATCCAGCTCATTGGCCTGTAGCATAACCAACCTATTTATTCTTGATGAGAGCACTCAATGATCTCTGTATATTGTGCTTGGACATTTGTACAAGATTAAAGTCTGTTTCTTTCTCCATAGGTGCATGTGTCTGTATAAGGGCTCTGAAATTCAATGTACATAAGAGGTCATTCAAAGAGGAATTAAACCTGCTTTCTGGGAGCCAATTACATTATTGATGCCTAGAACTAATTAAACACCGAGGATCATTGACAGGTTCTGTTAATCATGTGGACTGGAGATGCTCTACTTCCTCCTTTTGAAGGGGCATCAGCATTTTAAACAGAAGGGAGCCCCCCAGGGAATGAGCCAACTGAACATCCTGATTGGAGGGGAAGAGAAAATGTAAATCTGAGCAGAGATCCAGGAAAAAATGAGGTGTTAGGGCTACAAGCTTCCTCAGCTGCCTGTTTTCCCCTTTGAAGGCAAATTTTGGGGTGGAGATGTTTGCACAAGAACTGGTATTGTCCTCTTGAGGCAGGTAAGCATTCAAATGGCACAGCAGCTGGATGGGGCACAGAATGAGGAGGCTCCAAAAGTCTAGTCAGGTGTAGACAGGCTTTTCCTTTTATTCCTTCACATCTGACACTAAATCCCATCATGAGGGCCTGTATTTGATGTCTGCTTTGGGAGCTGTGTATTGTTCAGAGTGTGTGATGTTCAGGAACACCTCAGTGGTCTCAGCATTTCTTCCTAGGAGGGGGGTTGAGCCTTACAATGGAGGTGCAGTTCTCTAAGGTGTACAGGAGTGTAAGGGCCCCCTCCAGGCTGATCCAAACACAGGATTTATCTGCAAAAGGTAGTGTTTTTTTTCACAAATTAGTAAATTCAGGGAGTTATTTAAGCATTTAAGAGATTGGTTTTCCTGTTCTCATAAGTTTTGAAGATATTGATAAGAGTTTCTTGATTTTTTTTTTCCAACCTGTCTCCTGTGGCTCATTTAAATTGCTGACATTTATCTTTGAGTTTCCAAGCTGCCATTTGGTGGTTTTCCTCTCCTGCTTCCTTCTCTTCAGGTGTCAATAACAAGTCCCATCCTGCCCCTGGACACCCAGCAACACAGCCTGGGTGTTCCTCTCCTACACCTGCACCTACACTGGCTGTCACTCACCACAGGAACTATTTCTGAGTAAAGATCAGAACCCACTCAGCCATTTAGCACTCTCTGCCAAATGCATTTGAATGCACCTGACACATTTGAATGGTATTTCTGCAAACAGGTTTCACCTTCCACACAAACCAGGCCCTGGTGATTTTCCCTGTGACCTCAAGGGCTCCCTCCCCCTTCCAGAGTCAGCCAAGGAAAAATGATTCCTGAGTAATCCTGATAGAGAAGGCAGCCAGGAGAATAGATTCAGGGCATTAGGCATGGTCTGTGCTCCAGCTGTGTGCAACTTCAAGAGCTTGCTGGCTGAAAACACTGCACAAGAGTTTTCCTGTTGGAAAAAAAAAAAGACATTTAAAATGCTGGTTTTGAGAGGGCTTTTCCATCATAACCTGATTTCTTTTTTTGGAGGTCAAATCATTAATCAAAAAACAGTTTGGAGAATTCAGAGGTTAAAAAAAATAGTCCAGCAAGATGGATGGAGACTGTCCTGAAGTTAAATAGCAGAGGTCTTGTGTGCAGCCTTCTTCTTCTGCCAGGGAAAGGAGTTGCTTTTAGACCAGTAGATATCTATGACTTCTCTTTTCATTTCTACCTTCTCTCCTTCTTTGTGACATGAAGCAAAAATGCCTTCAGCACCAAGGGATTGTTTCTTTGATGTCTGCAGCGGAGTGATGCAATATTCACCTCCCCATAACTACAAACCTGATCATACATTTACCTTCTAAAGTTTGTGTTTCACATCTCAGCTGAAGACATTTTTTTATTCTTTCCAGATTCCTGCTTGAAGGCTTGAAGGCAAAATCAATGGCCCAGATCCCTTGGGAATATTTTCCACCAGGACAGGTAACATTACACTGTGTAACTTGGGTTATCTGGCACTCTTTCCTTCCGGGTGGTAACTGGGCTGTGGGTGGTTTAGGTGGACAATTCCCCTTTCATGGGTTTGGCCTTTGCTTTGAATGTGTTGTGCAGGCACCTAAGGCTGCAACTAAATTAATGCTGTCAAAGGCAATTCTGATTTTTCCAAACACACAGAGCCCAGAAGCAAAAAAAAAACCAAACTCAGAATATGTCTTTCTTCAACAGCACTTCATTGTCTTTATGGGCCATTTTTTTTTTTTAATTTCCTTTTTTTAACTGGTTCAAACAGCTGGAGGAACCAGAAGCACATCATTTTCAACAGTTGTCATCAAGGCAGGGAGAAGAAAGTTAAAAAAAAATGGCCTAATGCAGCAGTTTATTCCTAAATTTGCCCCAGGCAAATCAGTCCTGAGCGTGCATTTTTGTCCAGGCTTGTAGGTATCTGTGCAGGCTTGTGGGAGGGACCTATGGCTTCTTCCAAGGTGCACTGTACACCTTGGATATCCTTTTCACATTAAACAATTGCCCCCAACCGCCCCCAGGGTTACCTTGGTAGGACTGTTAGTGGGGAACACGATGATAAAACTGTCCTTCTAATCGGGAGAGAGTCTCGTAGAGGATTGTTTCCTAATAGTGACCTTCCTCC
Organism: Pseudotriccus pelzelni; assembly: GCA_035584735.1. Lineage (NCBI taxonomy): Eukaryota > Metazoa > Chordata > Aves > Passeriformes > Tyrannidae > Pseudotriccus > Pseudotriccus pelzelni. Next base: position 631,654 of record JAWMRA010000001.1, on the reverse strand, counting down.
TGGATTCAAAAGCAGCAGCTGGGAAACTCTGTCAGCTCTTCTCTCTGTCATCCTCGCGAGTTTTGGAGCTGGCAGGGTAAAGCTTCGATGTTGATTGGAATACTTGACTTTCCTGTACCTGTCTTATATCATAATTATACTTTTGTATTTGATCAAAAGGGGGAATCGACGTTAAAGAGCTACAACAAGTACCTCCTGGCTGGATTTAAAACAAAAATAACAACCAGGTGTTTTCCCAGGGCTGTATCACTTAGAAAGTAAGTCCCACTCCGAGTCTCAAGTTTAGCTTTTGTTGGAAGAACAACCGTAATGACCTGTTTTAATGCAACATTTTAACAGATGGAATCTCAGACTCTCTGAATTTCAACATAGCTGCAATCTCGAAGTTAAGAAATGATTAGCCCTGCAATTAGGTGGTACCTTTCATTGAATCCCTGACATTTGCTTAATTATAGCAGCACTGCAGACACACTCTGAGAAGCAGTGGAATCAGCTCTGACACACCCCTCTTGGGCTTCCATTGGCTGCAAACTCGTTAGGCTCGATGGGTAGGCGCTGGAGTCAGAGGGGATTTCAAAGCGAATAAATAGCAGGTCCTTCCAGCCAGCCGGAGATGGATTTGCACCTGTCTGAACCTGAGGCTGGAGCGAGCTGAGAAAACCCAACCTGCTGCATGAGCCATTCCCTCTTGTGGGAACCGTTCCCTCTTTGTGTGGCTTCCGTGAATAAGGGATTTTGGAAGCCCTTCCAGGCCGCTGTGTTTCCCAGGAGCAGCATGGCTTGCTGCGTGCTGCAGATCACCGGCCTCATCCTCGGGGGTGTCGGCATGGTGGGCACTTTAGCAGCCACGCTCATGCCCCAGTGGAGGGTTTCTGCCTACCTGGACGGCAACATCGTGGTGTTCGAGACCATCTGGGAAGGGCTGTGGATGGACTGCATCAGCCAGCTGGGCCTCAGGCTGCAGTGCAAGTTCTACGACTCTTTCCTGGCTCTCCCCCCGCCCTTGGAGGCGTTCAGGGCCCTCATGTGTGTCGCCGTGGTCCTGTCAGTCCTCTCGTTTCTGCTGGCCATTGCTGGTGTGAAGTACACTCAGAGGACCAAGGAGGACCCCCAGGGCGTCAGCATCTTCATTCTGGTAGCTGGAGTCGCCTTTCTGCTGACGGGGGCCCTCGTCCTGATCCCGGTGTCCTGGACCGGAGGGAGCATCATCCGCGACTTCTACGATCCAGAAGTCCCCGCGCCACTGAAACGGGAACTGGGAGCTGCTCTCTACGTGGGCTGGATGAGCACTGCCCTCCTCATCGCTGCAGGGGCAATGTACTGTCACTTCTGGTGCCGGGCCGACACATCCCTGAAATCCAGGTATCCATCGCTGTCCCGGCCCAGCCTGCACAAAGCTGGCGCTGCCAGAGGGCCGTCCCTGGGTGTCCACGCCTATGTGTGATCGTGGAGTCACACGATGCTGTGGGTTGGAGGGAACCTTAAGGATCACCCAGTTCCAAGGGCAGGGGCACCTTCCACTGGACAAGGTGGCTCCAAGCCCTGTCCAACCTGACCTTAAACTTCCAGGGATGGGGACACCCTGTGATCTTCCTGCTTGGCAGGTTGACGTGTGCTGACTGACTTGATAATTAACCTGCAGGTGTGTAATGGAGGAGCACTTTTGTGCCTTTGCTGCTGACAGATTTCTGCTCTCCAACATGCCTAGAGGAAATGTTCTTACATGTGTGTTTGTTAGAGTACAGCCACATGAAAAACCTCCCCCTTTTTCGGGGGAATGAAGGATGGCCTGGGAACAGCAGCCAGTCAGGAGGCTCTCAGAGAGGATGGCTGGGCTGGAGGGGAGGCAGCTGCTGTGCAACAGCACCATTGCCCTCCCCCAAAAAACCCCTGATGTGCAAAGGGAGCAGTGTCTTTCCCTCCAGGTAAAGTCTTCCCAAGGACTGCTCTAGGATGCAGAGGTGAGCAGCGTGGAGAGCCTGGAGTTGGCAGCGTGGCTGAGGCAGCTGCTGAGTGAACAGAAGAGCCTCCAGCAGTCCAGCTCCCAGTACTGCCACACAGATGTTCGTCCTATGCCATCAGAAGCCTCTACGACTGATTGGATTTCACTGGTGCTTGTGGAGGTGCTGTCTCCTCCTCCTCTTTTGTGCAGAGCACAGAATACAGCTCATGGAACAGTAAAATTTATAATTCCTTCACCAAAACTTGCCATCAATGTATTGACTTTTTGTTGTTTGCTACCTCTCCACTTTCCTGGCTTCTCCTTTTCTATAGGCAGCACCCATCCCTCTATAAAATTCAGGACAGACCATCTATCTTTCTGCACTTCAGAGTACTGTGCTGATGTCAAGTGTAATTAAACAAGCCAGGCAGTGTAAATGTGCCATCCCCACCTGTCCTGTTGGAGCATCAAGAGTTCCTGCCAACGACTTCCACCACAGCCACCAAAGCCGAGCCCTGACATTGCTCTGACCGCCCTGTGCCCTCCAGATTGGTTTGGAAATGCAGCCTGAGCAGCCTGGTGCCCATCTGTCCAGTGTGCAGGATCCAACAGTACCTGCAGCTGTGCATCTTTTTATTCCCAGCTAGAAAACCTGGACTCTGCTTTTGACCCCAGTAAGTGACCAAAGAAGGTCCAGGTTCAAAGTGGTTTTTTTATGATTCTTTTCACAGCAGTAGTGGATGGCATCATTTAATGGATAATTTTATGGCACAGGTGCTCAACTTGGTCCTTTTCTGTGTCTGTGACTGGCATCTGAAAAAAGGGTGTGATGACTTTCTGAGCTGAGCAGAGCAGTCCCTTTCCACGTGGCTGCTCAGTTTGAAAGAGAACATGGAGAGCTGCGTTTAATTAAACAAGCCTTTTATTAACTTGACTCCAGACGAGCCTAAATGAAGCAGTGCCCTTGTACACAGACATTCATTACATGTATTAACTAAGGTGCATTTGCATTTACAACAAGCAGCTCAGATCTTATGGTGGGAATTATCTAGGCACCAGAAAACAGGTTTAGTGCATCCAGCTCATCAATTGAGCAGCCAAATCAGCACTTACTAATTCTAGATGAAAATTTAAGAAAACAGTTGTAAACAGGTTTTCTAGTGCTAAAAAAACCCATGTATTTTTTATGTTGTCTTAGACCTGCTGAAGTCTGTCACAGCAGCTGCCACTGGCAGCTTCTTTCAGGACAGTCATTCTGGTGACTTTGGTACTAATTTAGACCACCCTGAGGACCTCCACCTCTTATTTTACTCTATTTTTGTCCTATTCTTGTCTGTATTTTGTTTAATGCAGAACTATTTGGTGAGTAAGCCAGAATTGCACATTTTTGGATTCATTTAGATATGACATTTGCGATTAACAAAGCAGAGGATGAAGACATTTGCAATGCAGATTTGCTGCATATTTATATGTAGGTAATGGATTTAAATGATGATGTATTCAGTGTAATGCAACTTTATGCAGATGTGGGTGCTTAAGAAGTAATTAAGTATGGTTTTCTATGACATTAATTAGAGGATCCTGAATCCTTCCACTATTGGTGGATCTAGAAATCCCCTCATCTAGAAATCAAATTCAAACTGGGTGTGCCATTTGCCCCAGTAACTTTATTTTCAAAGAGTAGAAAGATAAAACTGTTTTATTTGAATGTTTAGCATTAGTCCCAAAGAAAACCCAAGCTTTTTATGTCTAACATGAACATGCCATGACTTCATGTTGCCCCATTTCTCCCTTTTCCGAGTTGATCAAAAGTGGAGCTCAAAATGTCTAAGCTCAGCCAGCCTTGTGCTTGTGTGTGGGCTGGGAATCCAACCTGGATGCCAAGCATGGAGCCAGGCTGGGCTGCTCTTGGCACGCCTGGGGTTTTTAGGGACACAAACAGCAATTTCAGGGGATGCGATGGAGCATTTTGGACTCACAGGGATATGGTTAAGAGTCTGTGACGTTAACGTGTCTGGCTTTGATGCAGAAATATCTCATGAGAAGCTGCTCTGCAAGAGGTACAACGTGGTTACCTCGTCCCTTTGAACAGAACTGAAATTCTCTTTCAGTTCTATCTCTCCACTCTTGTGGATTCTGGTGGGGAAAAGCCCATAAAGAGGATTCCTAGATATTTAACCTCTGTATGCAGGGAGTGCATTTGGCTGAGGAAGCTGAAGGGGTGCCTTTGTGTCTGCAGAGTTTTTTCATCTTCCTTTCCCCTCTTCAGGAACCTTTGATGTTCTGAACTCATTCGCTGGAAGTTTGGAAGTGTGAGCAGGGAAAGGAGGTTTTAAGCCTTAACAAAAACCTGCAGCTGAACTTTAAAACTAAAACCGCTGCTGTTGTTGAGTTTTCTGGGGGAAACAGAGAAAGTTTGGCTTGAGAGGAGTGATGGAGGGGCCTGCACACATCTCTGGTGCCCAAGGCTTCACTTTCTACTCCACCTGCTTCTCCAGAAATATTCTGGCTCCTCCTGGTTTACACCCAGCCGGACTTGGTGTTGGATAACCACGAGGGTCTGAGGTGATTTTTGGAGCTTCTTTAGCCGTCTGAACATTTCCTGATGGAGTCAGGGGGGAGAGGAGGGGAGGGAAAGGGTTGTGGAACTGGAGCGTTGGTCACACAGGGTGTGAGGGAGGGCTGGGAGGAAGAAGGGTGAGAATAATCGCTTCTGGCTGGACTTTTCGCTCAGGGGGAAAAAAAAAGTCCTGATGTATTGGTGTCACCTGCTGTGGATGGGCCAGGGGTTGCTAAAGTGTTGTGTCAGGCTTTTTGTGTGCTGGAGCTCTGCTTTCACTGGGCAGGGGAGGCTCTGGTGCTGGTGTGTTCTCAGGCCTCCAGACTCAGCTGTATTAGTTTTAAACAGCCGATTAAATATTGGGGTTAAATCTCTGGTTGAATATCCTGATGCTATTATATACTTTAATATTTGGTGACTGCAGGACAAAAATGACTTTGGAAACAAATGTGACCAGCTAAGGTTTTGCTGTGTATTTGAAATAAATGTCTGAAATCCTCAGTTGGTTTTGTTGTTTGGTTGGTTTTTTTTTGTTTTGTTTTTTTTTTTGTTTTTTTCCATTGTGTCATTTCTTTTTTATATTAAAGTGAAGGAATGTATTTCCCCATTGCCAGAGAATGACAGCTTCAGGATTTTTATAATGTTCTTTTCTGATTCAGTCTTGCTTTTTACAATCTGCTGGGGGCTTTGCTAGATAATAAACAAAGTGGGACTGAATCCTTGGGAAATAAAATACACAAAACTGATTTAGTGCTGGTTCCGAAGACTTGTTATAAGAAGTTTCCTGAAGCAAACTGGTATTTCAAAACCTGGCCCCGAAATGTATATTCATCTCTGAGGTGAAAAGAAAAGGTTCCGGAGCAAATAATCCACCCCTAAGATGCAGCCAAGGGAATACATTTATGGCCCAAACGAAAACCCTTCATTGTAACAGGAAGAAGAATCAGACAGGGTTTGAGACAAATCAATGCAGGCAGCCCTCAGTCCTGACGTGCAAAGGCAAAGTTCTGTGGGAGGGACATTACATGAGTTTGTGTTCAAAGATGTTACGGCTCTCCTGCAAATTACTGTGAGGACTGTCAAAGCCAGACCTGGGATCGTGATTGTGTCCCCATTGACAGCAACCATCCTTCCGAAAAAGGCACAACTGGTCTCTTCAGGGAGTCCCATGTCAGCTTGGAAAACTGGGAGCTTGCCCATGGAATAAACAATCCCTTCCCTTTGGATCCGAGATGCTCTCTGACTTACACACTTCGCTTTCCTGATTTGAGTCTCGGAGTCTGAGTGAGGCTGACTTGACATTTTCTGGCCACTTTGAGAAGCAAAGAGCAAAAGAAAACAAGAAATGACCTCAGAAGGGAAGGACATTTCTGTGTCAGTGCTTCTTGTATTTCTGGCACTCACAGAAAATGCTCCAGCTGTCAATGAGAACAAACAAAACTTATTCAACAGCACAAATATTTTGGTTGTAGCAACACCAGGGAGCAGAACTGGCAAGGGAGAGGGTTGTGGAGCAGAATTAACAAGCCCTGAACCCCCATAGAGCCGGCATATGAGGGTGTGCTCGGTGCCAGGAATGAGAATGGATTGAAGTCGTTGTGTTCCCAGTGAAAATAAAGAAGTCACTGCATCATTTTAAAAGCAATTAAAGGAAAGAGAGAAAACACTGTATTGACCTTGTCTGCTCTAGAACAAAAGAACATAGATGGTTACCTGAGACTCTGATCCCTACACTTCCAGCCCTTTAAAAATGACAGCGAGTTAATTATACCATTAGGTTTCTTTTTTAATCTACTCCATTGGCTTCTCACTTGAATAAGTCATCACCTGAACAGTGTGAAATTTTGAGACATTAGAGAAAAGTAAACTTTACTGTACTTTTGCTTTCTGTTGACAGCCAGTCCAAGCACTATGTATCAATCACTGGAGGTGAATGTATCATTCAGTTCCCTTCAGCATTCGCTGTTTTTCAGTTTAAATATTGCTTTTCATTTAAACAACAACAACAACAACAACAAAAGAGCTCACAGCAATTTAACTGAGAAATCCATCACCTTTGGGCAAAAAACACACCCCAAAAATAGAAACCACAAGCCCACCCAGTTCTGTTCCCTGCATCAGCACCTTTAAACTGAATAATGCATTAATTCTGTTGCCCACTTCTGCTGTGGCCCTTAATCTGTAGCTTTTGTCTCAGTTATGGTGAAGTGATTGCCAAGTGACAAAGATGATGAGTCCATTAGTGTTTCAGCTTCTGTCTGAGGGATGAGTGACTGACAGAATGATAATGTTCTTTCATTCAGAGCTTCCACTGGCATGCCAGATGGTGCTGGGGGATAGAAGATAATCTCTAGACCCCAACAAACGTTTTCTCCCATACCATCACATCCAGTCGGAGTTCGGCAGAAACTGGCAGCATAAATTCCACGTGCTGAAGAGAAGTATATTGTTAACTGAACACTTTTTTTTGCAAGGCCAAGTTTCACAGGTTCATCTGAGTCCTGGTCTCTCCCTGGAACACCCAAAACACCGACTGTGGCACTTGGTGCTCTAGTCTGGTTGACAAGCTGGTGATGGCTCAAGTGCTGGACTCGATTTTGGAGGTCTTTTCCAATGTAAATGATTCCAAGAGGTTCCAGAGCTCTTGGTGAGCTGCCCAGACACTTCCTGGCCAAAACAGTCTAACTTAGGTGCCACAGTTGGCCAGGATGGGAGGAGTGAGTGGGACTGTGGGGCGGCTGGGAGGAGAGCTCTGCTGAGCTGAGCTGACCAACTCACACCACAGCCACCCCACAGCCTGTCACATCCTGTCTCCTCTGTCTGAGTGGGTTCCCAAGTGTCTGTGCTGCTGCCCTGGGATGGGCCTTCTCTCCTACAAGCACTTACCTTCACTGCCCAAGTGGACTTTTGTGCAAAAAGGGAAATGCAGCAGTTATCAAAGTGATTATCAAGAAGTGGAATTCATGGAGCGAACAGCTCCCTGTGCCAAGGGATGTGTGTGAGGTGCTGAAGTGCTGGTTAACACGGGCAACAGAAAGCCCTGAGCAGAGCAGCTGTGGTTTCCTCTTACCACACCCACCACCTGCTTTGTGGGACACCCCATCCCAACACCAGCTGTGGCGCTTGGCACCCCACACTTTGGAAACATTCCACTGCCAAGCACTAATTACAGCCTAATCTTTCTTTGAGTGGTGCCCCTGGAAAACTGTCTTAAAGAGAGACTGAGCATTCCCTGTTCATAAATCCAGGGTGTGAAAACAGGCATTTCAAACCAGTGCCAGTTCACACGGGGAGCCAGAACACCCGTAAAACCTTGGGGGGTTAAATAAAGCTATAGGGGTGGGAGACCTGGGAGATAAACACTCAGGTTGTGAGTTAGGAGTGAGGATGAAGTTCAAAGTTTATTGAAGATGATGGAAAGGGTGTTGTTATGACCAGTAGATCCTTTAAGTTCCAGGCATGTCATCATCAGTTACAGATGTTCAGGGTCAGCTGTCAGGAGTCCTGGAGGGGTTTGTTCAGTTGCTCAGAGTTTCCTGTAGAGGTGGATAATCAATCCCCTGCCACTGCCTGCTGAAATCCAGTGTTGGATGTTCTTTCTCCTTCGGCATTTCTGGAACAACCCCCCCAGCTCCTCACACACACACACACACACAAAGTGTCAGGAATGTGATGTCCATGCACACTGAAATAACCTTCCATCATTTTAACCTGCTCCCAGATCACATAATCTGTCATGTCATTGTCAGCGTGAGCGTTGACAAACATGGAGATTTTCCGAAGATTAGAAGCACATAATCCAGTGCAGTTCACTCCCTAATTAGTGCCTGAAAATCCACCCCTCCCTTTAAGATGCATTCTGAGATTTTTATAATTATGCTGTCCTGTCAGCAGGGAAGTGAATAAATCCAGGTTTTATCCAGGCTGGCTTTGTCTTTCCTTTAGGGCCACTCGCTCTGCTGGGCAGTGTGGGCTGCCCAGCCCACTTGGGCCACTTGTCTCTCCCTCCAGAGCAGCTTTCTTGAGCTGCAGAACACTAATTTTCATGAGAAAGAGAACTGAAAATATCTGTTTAACAAGTTTTGGTGCTGCCTTGTTTCCCTACTTTATTTAAGGGGTAGAAATTGAGAACTTCTCTGAGAATAATCTTGGTTAACTTGAACCTCCAAATCAGCAACAAAAGGAGTTGGACTCTGATAATCCTAATGGGTCTCTTCCAATTGAGAATATTTTGTGATTCTGTGAAAAAAACAACCTTTTTCACAGGATCTATATTAGTTATGGTGCAATCTTTTCCTTTTCTGAGTGATTTCACAGGACTTTTTTTTTCATGCTTTTTTTTTCATGCCAGTGTGCTGTGGAAGTCTTTCCAACAATGAGACGTAAAACCCTCACATCTAGATTTATTTTTTTTTTACATCTCTCTGTCACATTTTAAATCACATGCCAGTGTATTTATTATTAAACTTCCATTTCACATGCAGTTGTTTGCATAAAAAGTCATCAGTTGGCATCAGGAGAATAAAACTGGGATATCCACAGGTGGGAATAATGTCATGGGTTTGACTGTGCAGCTTCCTTCGCAGCAACACTTCAAAAATGAGAACTAATATTCCATATCAAGAGAAGGAAATACAGAAGTAGAAATGGCCAAGGGTTTGTTTCGCTGGGAATGATCCCTTCAGGTGGAGAAAAAAAATCACACCATGATGAAAGTCATAAAGCCAAAGGTTTATGTAAGAAAGGATGACCTAATAGCAGCATCAAAGGAAATAACTAAGATTGCAGCTGGGCTAAAGGCTGTTTAATAAAGTCATGGAATTGCCAAAATACTGAGTTTGTGCTGCTCTAGAATGTTTAGTTTTCCCCCCAGTTCTATGCAAAGTGATTAATTGATCTTTAATTAAGGGAGAAAGTAAGCTGGCCCAGGGGAAGGGCAGAAAAGCCAATCTCTTGTAAATATTCATAACGTTCTCCGTAATAGTCAAACTGGGAAAAGCTCTTACCCCTCAAAACAGATAACCATGAAATGTTAGTGGGATGTAGTTGTTTGAATTTTCAAGTCAATCACAAAACTGAGGCTCACATGATTAGTTGAATGAATTCCAATTGCTCTTTGCTTTTTCCAGAAGCACATTTAGCAGCAGTCACAATGCATATGCCAACCATGGGGAGTATATTGGGATCTAAATCAATCAATCAGTCTTAATAATGACTGAAAACAAAATTCACCTGTCAATGTAGTGGAGTTCTTGTTAAAAAAAAAAGATTTATTTCCTGCCCCTTTTCTAGCTAAAACTCCACACCCATGTTTCATTTTTACATTTGAATGCTTATTTTTTTAATATTTACTATTAGCATTAATGTTTAATACATCTTGCCTGTCTGTTGTCCAATTATAAATCTCAGGTCCTGCTAATTCCCAGTGTAACAACTATTCAGGAGAACCAAGTATTCCGAGATGACTCTGCACTTATATTTTGTGACCAGGGTAGTTGCACAGAACAATTTCTTTCTGCAAATCACCTTTTAACAAAAGCATTGGAGGAGGCTTTAGGCTTCAGTGAAATCCATTTCAGAAATAAAAGCAGAGTTTGAAGGTGGGATGTGGGATAGGGATGGGGGCAATAATTATGGTAAGGAGAGAAGGCGGCAAAAACCTGTCATAGAGGGATAATGACTGAGCAGAGGGAATCTGGGAGGTTTGAGAGCACAGTAAAACACCACTGGTGGCCCTTGGAACATGTAATGGGAATTACAGTACTTGAAATGTCAGCAGGTAAGGAGGGTTTTCAAGCAAACAGCAGCCAGACTTCAGAAATCCCCCAAACGCCTGGGTTGGAAGAGCCTGTGCTGGGAAACACCTCTCCCAACACCAAAGCAGTGCTCAGTCACTGCCTTGTGTCTTTGAATCCCTCTCCAGGTGTGTCATGTCTGGGTTTTCCCTGAGACCAGGAGGATGTGCTCCAGGTTGTGGAGATGGAGGAGGATTTAAGGCCCTGGTTGTGCAAGGCACGCGAGCACGTGCCTGCCCTTGCTGCCTTTGCTGACTGAACCGACACCCAGGGGATTGTTTAGGCTATCAGCAGCTTGGAAGTGGGCAGTGTCAGCACTCCCAGGGCCAGATCCCTGATGGGCACCCTGCCAGCTCCATCAGCCCAGGGAAGCCTGAAACTGGGGAGAAATAACTCCTGGTTCTTAGCCCTGAGATCAGACCACTTGGCCTTGTTCATAATGGGGAACCAGGAAGGATAAACAGCATAAAAACAGAGGGGTGAGAAGACACAACTCTCCCCAACAAGGAAACCAGGCAATGGGATCTAACAAAGGTTCTGGGGGTGGCTGGGAAGCTGATGAGCCAGAGGGAACTGAGTGGCAGCAAAGGGACTTGACGGAATAGTTTAAAATACATAGGGACATTCCTGGGGTTTAAACAGAAATCTGCATTGATACAATTTATACCACTGATGCAGGGGTGGTGGTAGGACCTCACTGAAAACTCAGTGAAGCCAATAACATCTCCAGTAACATCTGTGGGTGCTGCACAGAAACCTCATGTTTCTCAGGGGTCTGTCAGTCAGAAATGTCTTCATCAACCCTTGGTATTTTACATCTTGACCTGCTGCCAGCTCCTGGTGGAGCTCCCTGGGAATCCATGGGAGGGGAGGACATAAATACCTATGCCAGGAGCTTCCTCAGGGTGCTTTTGAGAGGCAGAAATAAACGGTAAAGGGTTGTCTTTCTCTTCCACCTGTGTTAGCTCAAAGAGTTCTACTAAACTGAAAAGGGGGGGGGTGTGCTCACAGCCACATGGGTTTCTTGTTAAATAACGCAGTGATGGAGTGACTGTTTAGAGACGGAGAGATAAAGAGATGTTTCACGACTCTTCCCTCAATTATTCCTCAGGTATAACTGGCCATGCAGAAGTGCCACCTGGAGTGAAATATTCTGGGTGAAGAAGCCCTGACTCATCTCCAGTCTGCAGGATTGGGAGCTCTTCTCAGTAACTAAGTATTTCTGTTCATATTCCTGCTCCTTCCTTCTTAATTTGCCGCAGACATCAGCTGAAATCAGTTATGCCACACACTCAAACTCCACTGACACCGATATTCTACAGAGGATTCAGAGCTTGCTCTGTGTATTTCACAGGATCCTTTCTCTTGCTGTAATTAATTCTCTGCATCTGGCCAGAGATTGCATTTTTTATCGTCCTGAGCACAATTCGTGCTATTAATATGTAAATTAGCAGGTTGTGGTTTTCTTGGAGCAGAAGGACTTTCTAACATTTTAATGATAATTTCACAATGGTGGGTCCCTCACTGTGCTTTGAAAGTGTAAGTTTTGCTTCTGTTTCACCACAGAATGGCAAAGTGACAATCAGATTTCATTCCAGCAGGGAACATTGACACTGGGCAGCCCAGTTCTCTGCCAGTGCCCATGGGGAGCTGTTAGAGAAACAGGCATAATTGTGTTGGAAATGAACGAATTTAGGGAGGTAAATGCTGAACTCTGGAAGAAGAGAACAATGTGTGGGACAGCAGTGGGAATGATCCAAGAATCTAGTCACAGAACCACATTAAATACACATCTGTCAGTTTTGTGGCTAGCACAAAGGCCTGTGTGCAGGACACCCTGTTCCTTGGGCTGTTTTCTCCCTCAAAATACACTTTGCTAATATTTGATGAGTGTTTTGCTCCACCTGTACTGGAAGCCCCATGGACGTGGTTGAGAGTTAACCATTTCTCTGTCCCTGCCCACTGGAGGAGCAGCAGCACTGCTGGGAGAAATGAAACAGCACCACAGCACAGGTGGAATGGTTCTGCCACAGCTGGAATAGGGTTCTGTAGTGTTGTGCCTGGGCTAAAAACACGCCTTGCTCTAAGCAGATCCTGTTACTCCTTTTGTTCCATCTGAGAGCCGTGACTACCAGTGCATGTCATGACCCAAGGCAGCCCCTCTAAAACGAATATTGAATAACTTTAGTGATAGGGATTGGTCCCGCTAGGATAAAGGAAGATCTAGAGCAGAGTTTATGCCGTAGGGCTCTACCCTAAATAGCTCCAGACAGCACGAGCCTTCTTCTCCGTGTCCGTCATTGAGAGGTTCAGAAAAACTGGGGTGTCTGGACACTTTGATTTCTGGAGTCTTGCTGCTGGTGTTCTCCCTAGCTGTCTTCCCATTTATTCCCCCCTGAACCATCTGATTTCCCATCCAGAATCTCTCTTTCATCCAGCTCTTCCCCAGGTTTTGTTTTTCCAGGATCAGAGAAGGTGTGTCCCCCTGCAGCCCCACAGAGTACGCTTGCCTGGGGAGAGATGGGGAATCCTAAAATATCTGTTTAATGCCACGCAGTCTTTGGGGGCCCATCACTTCAGCCCGCAGCTCATGCCAGGCACTCACCACTGGCTGCTGGAAGGTGGTTTGGATTTTTCTGGCCCCTGGGATACCAGCTGCCATTTGGCTCCTGCAGCTGGAATAGGATTCACTCTGCTGCACTTTGGATGATCCAGAGGATATGATGGGAAGACATGGACATTCACAAAGTGCCTTTTTGCCTTGTTTCCCAGGCTGAAAAACATGTGGTTTTCACACAGTTGCTTTAAACAGAATCGTGACTCAAGTAGGGCAGGGGGGAATGCAAACAAATACATTTATTTATGGCTCCTGAAAGGAGCTACAAGGAAGGTGGAGGGAGACTATTTCCAAGGGCCTGGAGTGACAGAACAAGGGGGAATGGCTTCAAACTGACAGAGAGCAGATTTAGATCAGATATTAGGAAGAAATTCTTGGCTGTGAGGGTGGGGAGGCCCTGGCACAGGTTGCCCAGAGAAGCTGTGGCTGCCCCATCCCTGCAAGTGTTCAAGGCCAAGGATGGGCCTTGGAGCAACCTGGGATAGTGGGAGGTGTCCCTGCCTATGGCAGGAGTGAACTGGGTGAGCTTCCAACCCAAAGCATCCTGTGATAAATCAGTCACAGTGCAGGGTGCCATCAAAAGCTCTTGTGTGGTCCCTGGTGAGCCGATTTAGGGAGGTCATCGAGCTGAAAGCTGATGCTGAAGTTAATCCATTAAAAAAACCAGGAAGAATCAGTTTTCAGCCAGATCAGCTGCCTGAAGAGGCTCACCCTGTGTTTAATTCACACGAGCACTAGTGCAGGAGGAGGGTGGGGCGTTGGGAGAGTCTGACCAGCCCAGATTTCATCACTGTAAGCCAGCAAGAACTGCACCTTCATGTGCTCGTGTCACTGCAAACCACCCGCCCTTCATGCAAACCTGGACAGGTAAGGGGGTTAAATAAACATCAACAGCGAGTGAAAACATGTCACTCACCACGAGCTGTTCATGGGAGAGGACACAGAAGACCTCTGCTCTGGCATGACTGCAGGTTTCAGGTGAGGGGACCTCAAAGTCTTTCCTTCAGACCCTCTGTACTGGAGGGATGGGGAGCAGTGTGTCCACTGAGTGCCTCACTGTGGAAGTTCTGGCATTAAATGGAATTAAAGAAACAGGGATCTTGGTGCCATTAAATGTGGGAGTTTCTGAAGCCTGGGAATCAGAGTCTGGGACAAACTTGCTGACAGCAAAATGTGTAGAACTATTTGCCACTGCCATGAAATCGCTCAAATTGGCTTAAAATCCTGTTTTAAACCAAAATTCCTTACTTGGGCTTTTTGTCTGTGTTCTGGACCTCAAAGTCCTCAGGTTCTTCTGCATGAATTTTGCATTAAACCATAAAAGCTGCAGTAGTGTTTTAAGTTAGAAAGAACTTCAAAAGTTGGGATTCTCCCATAATCCATTGACTCAAAGGATTTTAAGAATATCAAACACAGCCAGACTTTCAGCTAAACCCTAATAGCTGGCATAATAAATTCATATATATATGTATATATATGCATATGTATTTGCATATAGGCTCACAACTGCAGTGAAAATCCTTATTCCCTTCCTTAAAGGAATTGACAGTTTTTATGAGTTGTAATTTCTGTAGGTCATAAACAACCCATGGATATTTGAATTGAGGTCCTTTGATCAGTTCTGGATCTCTCTGTTCATTTTCCTGGGGGTTCGTGGGATTTTTGTTGTCGTTTGGTCTCACGTTGCTGCCAAACAAGACTTCATGGAAGGCTAGATCTGCAGCTGCCTGGAGAGAGAAAGGGGGGAAAAGTTATTTCCCTTGTGGCTGCTTATTGGACCTGCTCTGGCCTGTCAGGAGGATTTGCCTGAGTGGCTAATTCCGAGGAAATGCAGTATCATTAGTCTGAGACCTGCTCTGAGGAACAGCTCCCTGCTGCCTGTGCAACCTGCAGCCTCCTTGGTCATTGCTGAGAGTTTTGAGAACAGGAGCTCTTAGTCAAAGACCTATTTTAAACTGATTTCCCCTGAGAACACAACGTTTTCAAGCTCCAATACCAAAAGGTGAAATATTTAGGAAGAGTTAAGGAGATAGAAGGGCCCGTGCTAAACCTCGGGAGAAATGGTGGCTGCACTTGATGCTTTTTCATGTTATAGACCTCGTTAATGATGCTAGTTTTAGAGCTGAGGTGACATCCCTGCTCTGAAGCTCTCCCATTTCTTCAGCTGTATTTCCCTGTGTTCTGCATGTGCATGGCAGGACAGTCAGTCCCTGGTTTCCAGCAGAGTTTAATTCTCCGTGAAAGTGTTGGCTGAAACGTGTGTGTCCAGGGACGTGTTAACAATGCAATGAAAATAAAAAAACAACACTTTTGCCTTAGTGACCTTCAAAAGCCACTCAGTTCCTGCAAAGCACAGGGCCCTGTTTTTTGCCTGTGAGCTGTTTGGTGTGCCCAAACAATGTGAATGGTGGCATGAAATAAATAAATCTTCAGTCACATCAGATTACTTAAGCTTGGGTGGGAGGCAGGATGTCACCCCTGGCTTGGCACTCAGCTCAGTTAATGAAAAGCTGGTTTTCCCTTCCAGTGTGTGGACATAAAAATACATCATGTTTGTTGTGAAGTAGTGATTTGTCAGTATAAGATCTCGAGTTGGGTTTTCAGTCACGACAAAATGAGGTGGAGAGATGAACAAAAGGGGCTTGGGAAAGATTTTCAAAGGCACAAGTGACACTCAGGAGCTGGGTCTGCCACAGGTCGGTGCCTTTGGGGCCAACATGGGAATGCACATGCCTGTCTGGACTTCCTCAACCAGTCTGGCACCTTTTCTGAAACCTGAGAAACCGGATGGACTGGGGATCTGTTCTTCCATGGAGCAGGAACCTGCAAGAGGGAAGGGACAGCAATCAGCTGTGAGGAGAAAACCTCCTTTGTGGCTGAGGCAGCAGCAGGGGCAGAGCCAGCCTGTCCAGTGAACCAGTGGATGGGAATTTCCCTTCTGGGAATCTGAGTTTGAGCCACCTCTGATGCCTGTTTTGTCCCTCCCAGGGCCGTGGTGATTCGGGCTCTGGTGGAGGGATGATGGTTGGTGATGGTGACGTTAAACCACAGCTCACAGTGATTTTTACGCCTGGACTGTGGCCCTGAGGGACTCCACAACCCTTTGCTCCAGGAATGATGAACTGACACGTTGCCCTGATGCGTCTGCTTGGGTGAGCTCAGCTGCCACCTTGCCCTGAAACCTAAACATTTCTGGCCTGAGACAACTAAGTAAGGACAGGATATCACCGTCTGAATAACTGCTTTGCATTGTCTCTGATAATTTCTGCAGGTGAATAGAAGGGCTGCATCTTGCCGGGATGACAAAGCCACACGTGAGAAAATAAAGAAACTTGGCTCTCATTAGCAACTCTGTCACCAAACACGACTGCTGGGACCGAACAAAGGGAAGCACTGCTTAGCTGGAGCTTCGTTTGGAGGCTGGGTGTCAAGAGAGGGTAATTTGATACATTCTGGCAACCCGACAGTAATTTGTCAGACATGCTACAGACCTGTGACGCTGCCTTTGTCTGAGATGAGATGTCCTACTTTCCTGATTAAAACCAACCCCTGATTTGCAATTCTGAACCAGGAGATAATTGCTCCAGCAGCATTCCAAACTGGGCTGCAATTACTGAGTGGGCACGCATTAACAGCGCTAATTTAATTTGTGTGCCCATTTGTTACACGAGCAAAGAGTCTTTCGGGCATTGCTGTTAGTGATATTTTTGCCTCCCATACAGTATTGGAGGCCACGTTCACAAGGCACCATACCATGAATAAAACATGAGAGAGCCAATTCCTCTGTCTGCCGAAACAAAGAAAACAAACATCGCCTTTGGGACGCTTGGTACAAACAGAGATGCTTTCAGGCTCGCACAGAACTGCCTTACCTGGGAAGGGCAGCGGAGCCGCTTGAAACAAATAGTTCATTTCGCCGCGATTCTGACGGGAAGGGGTTTTGAACACCAGCTAATCGAAATAACTGCTGATCGGCTCGATAATTAGCATCACAGGGAAATCTGCGGGCCGGCCTTCCACTTCTCTTCCTCTGCTCCTTGTGCTGAAAGGGAAAAAAAAGCCCCCAGTGGTCAATGACATCCATTTTTTTTTAGGAGAAGCGGACTTTCCAAGGTGCTGAAAGATGAAGCAGAGACGGATGGACATTTGTCTCCCAGAAACGAATGTGACGCCCGTTTCCTACGGACCACAGCCTAAAAAACTGATGCTCAGTTTCTTCTGAGTGTTCTGGCTCCAGTTGACTGGGGAGTTTATGATTTTTGAGTTACATGGTTGGGTTTTTTTTTCACCCCAAAATGTGTTCTGACGTAGTTCTGTGTGAAATATTCCACGGAGGTTTTGTAGTTGCTTTTTTTCAGTGGTCTCATTTCCAGCCAGCGGTTACCATCCCGAACAGACTGAAATCAGCCCTCTGGCACACTGATTTAATTCAGTATAAACCCCTTGACTCTTAGTTTGCCAAACACCTCATGTAGTAACTTCTGCATAAGAAAAGAGCTGTGACTGGAATCTTCTACCTCCACCCGACTCTGAGGAAAGGAACCACTTTGGAGCCAAGGGTTTGGATGGAAATGTCAGTTTAGAGGCAATAAAATAGCCGGTGTGTTAGTAACTGGCTAAGTTCCTCACTCGAGTGCCTGAAGCAATGAATCATTAACCCAACCACGTAATTAACTTGGACAAGGGACGCGTTGCATTTAAACTGATGGGGGGGTGGAACCCACCCAACATATGCCAAGTAATAAAAAACTTCCAAGGATCTAGGCAAGGACACAATATGAAATAAAGCCGAATGCAGCAGATTTCACCCTGAAGGATACCCGAGTGCTTTGCAAGTGATGTACAGGCAGCCCTGATGAAATAAATCCACCTTGTGGTGAGATACAATATTCACCTGGCAAAGATCACACGCTCTACAGCGTGGGGGGAAAGGCAGGAGTAATTACTTTGGCGGCAGGATGCGTGGAAAAAAACTGCATTCTGAGAAGAACGGTTGGATCTTGCGAGTAGGCGGGATCTCTGCCCTTCCGTGTCTTTCAAAACATCCCAGTTAGAGTAAAGTGGATAATTCCTCACATTTAGGGAGGGGAGTGGTGTTATTACAGGAACAGGGGCAGGGAAGGCACCCCTGGAGCAAAACCAGGGAGGAAATTGGTTGTTGCTCACAGGACAAACACCAGCTGCCCCGCGCGTTGCTGCTTGTGTCTGTTTGCAGCTCCTCAGCTATAATTAGGGAGACTTAAAACTCGGGGAAGTATTTCCTCTGGTTAAATACATTTACCTTTGTCAAATTCTTCCTGTTTCCAAGGGAAGTACAGGTGGATTATGTCTTCTCTCAGACGGGAGGCAGTGAGGGTGAGCCAGCATGTCAGCCCCTTATCACCCAGTCCTCTGAAAGAAGCTGCTTTTCTTCTTCTAATTGGCCTTTGTGAACGGACCTGAACTGATAATTCCCCACTTTTCCATCCTTTCTCTTTGGAAGTCTCATATTCATCGTTGTCTGTCAGTAAATAAAGAAGGTTGTGGGAAACCTGGCAAAAGAAACTTGTTGATGACTAAGAGAACATGAAAGAAGCTTAGGAGGGGGTTTCACGGAGAAGATCCTATGTGGATATCTGAAGTGTGTGTGTGCATGTGCTGCATTCCAGAGGAACTGCATATGAGAACTGGGGAAGAAAAAAGTAGGCATGGCTTGGAATGGCATTTATTTGTGCTGTGTCCCTTTAAACCTGGTCAGCAGGAAAACCAGCACGAATTTCTACGTTTCTCCTTGGTTTGAGGTGAAACAGCGCCTTTTAGAAGTTCTGCCCCCAAATCCTGACCCACACACTCCTCACTTTTCCCTGCTGCTGCACAGCTACTCACACACACACATTTTTGGCCAAGGTCAGAGTAAAACCCCTCTAATCTCTCTGTCAACATCCAAAGCACCCCAAACACACACTGTTTAAATTGTGTCGTACAAAGGGTGCCAGCAACCTCTGCTGTTTGGAGCTGCAGAGCAGGGCTGGGGGAAAGGAGTTAAACAGAAATTTTGGGGTACTGTTTTAATATAATCCATGGAGTTATTGTACAGATTTGTTATTATTATTATTATTTATGTAGTCATATTATGTACAAAATCAGTGAGGAAGAGCAAAAATAAATTTGGAAGAAAATTCTGCTAAAATCACAGTCTGATTCTCAGAAAATGCATCTATAAGTGTAGCAGAGGAAATAATCTCTGCCAAAAAGCAGAGATTATTTTTAAAGCAGAGATATTTTTCTTTGCAGCAGATTATGACAAGTAACGTGAATTATTAATGACAATTATTAGTGAATTGCACTGGGAACCCTTGCACTGTGTCTGGGTCATCAAAGCAACAAGAGAAGACATCTTGGTTTCTAAATCCTCGGAATTGATTATTGTTACAAACTGTAATCCAAAAATATATTTACTGTGGTTAACTTTCTTGTGAGTTAAATTTTCCCAATTGCCGGAGGAGAAACCAAAGAGGGTCATTGCCAAACTCTGCTTTGGACAAGCCAAGACACGAGGAGAACCCACCATATTTAGGTTTTGTTTGCCACAGTACCTCAAAACTCACTTTTTGGGTGCACTGATGATGCAGGGATCAGTTTGTTACCAGGCATCCAGAAAAACTACCGCGGCCTAAACCAAACACTCTTCAGAAGCAAAAAACACCAATCAAGTGTTTGTCCACATGAGAATGAAAGTATGAAAAGTTATCTCCCTCAATTTAGCCTAAAGTGAGATTTTACCCAAAAGGTGAGGAGAGTTGGAGTCTCAGGCTCAAAAATGTGTGAATAATTTCATTACTACTGTTGGTTTGATGTGGGAGGTGCTGGAGTACAACAGTATTGGGTGGCAAAGTGAGAAAAATGGTGAAGGGAATGCTGTCAATTCCAGATGTAAAAAATGCCAGTAACAAATTGTTGCAGTGTATCTGCAGTATATAAGAAAAACAGAAGTTTTAAGGTTTGTTTAAGTGAATGCTTCAAAATAGCTTTTGGTAGTTTTTTTGCAAACTCACTGTGTCTTCTTCCCAAAATCCCCTGTAACAACTGTTACCTGTATGCAAGAATGTCCTGGGAAGATATCGGGAGGTCTTCTCATTGGCTTTTTTAACCCCTTCCCCTGTTTGCTATTGGAAGCTTCTGTAAACCCCATGAGAGCTCTCATTGGTGATCCTACAATTCCCCTAAAACCCATATAAACCTGTACCCCACAGTAAACTTGCTCTTTTGCTCGCCTCTCTCCTGTGGTCCGTGTGCAGTTCACTGCGGGCTCCCAGGACCACGTGGCAGGGGGGCAGCGGGGGAGCATTTCCCCCTCGAGGTAATGGGCTGAACACCCAGACCCTAGAGGTTCCCCCTCCAAATTCAGCCGCCAGACTGTCCCAGTGTGGTGACCAGGTAACAATACCCTGCTTGACCTGCAGCTACAACACTGGAGGTATTGAACAATTCTCAGCCTTGTATTTGGGAATTTCAACCTTCTGTTAAATATGTCAGAACCTGACTCTTAATTGTGGGAGTAGCTTTCAGAGACTGGATTCGAATCTCACCAGATTGTCTGATTGATGGGTCGAGTAAACCATGTTCTCTGGGGGGGTGGAGG